>CM028353.1:54852437-55452437 GCA_016618105.1 Dendrobium huoshanense
CCGAGCTTGCAGCTTAGTACCGTCGGATTCAAGGCTTGTCTTGAGGAAAGTACACAGAAGAAGAAGAACTCTTTGGTGTCAAAGGACCCGGCTACTCCGCCGCACCGAGGAAGGGGAAAGTGATTTTGTAAGGAATTTCCACCTAGCTATGAGGGATAAAGGAGATGCACTGGGTTTGGTGCAATACTCGGAGGGTGCCTCCGAGGAGTGGACGTATGTCAAGGTTTGACCAGACCACTACAAATTTGGTGTGTTCTTTCCTTTATTATTTCCTTATTTAATTTCTGCACTTTGATTTTTGTGGTGAATTTTGGTTTGGTTTGTGCTTTGATTTAAAGATTGTTTTAAAATACTATTTCACCTTTCTCTTAATTAGCCTTGGGCTAGCTCATAAGGGCCTAACATCCTCAACGAACTTTCAAGTAAAATCAGAGTGAGATTTATAAAATAAGTTTTTAAAAACTTTTGAATTTTTGATCCAAGGATAATTTATCTAATCATAATATTGTGGAAGGTTATTCAATCACCAGACCACATTTATTTGAAAATATTACTTTTGATTTTTGAAAAATTTGCATGTCTACGTTTTTGCAATCAATTGATTTTTGAATGTGGCAAATGATTTTAACTGATTATTTTATACCATCTCATATTTTAGATGGAATTAAAACTAATATTCCTTTTAATCAATAGAGTAAAGAAGAGAAAATCAATGCTCAATTGAATGCAAAATCTTTAAACTAATTTTCTGTGCTTTAAATTCTAAAGATTTTATGGTTGTTTATACATGCACTACTGGTAAGAAAATTTGGGATAAATTACACACCATATACGAAGGAACTAGTGAAGTCAAGCAATCCAAGTTGAATATTTTAATGCATGATTATGAATTATTTTGCATGAAACCTTATGAGATAATCTTAGACTTGTATACTAGGTTTATTTAAATTTTTACATCACTACATGCTTAGGAAAGGAGTTTTCAAACTTTGAAAAAATCAATAAAATTTTTCGTCGTCTACTTGATAAGTTTGATACTAATATTGTTGTTATTTGTGAATCAAAAAAATTGAATGAATATTCTAATGATAATTTGATTAGCTCACTCATTGCCTATGAGTAAAGCTTGGGTCAAAGACCTTTTGATGTAGGAGAGATGATAGTGCTAAACATGGAGGAAAGTGGCTTTGTTGGTGACGAAGGCGATGACTTGTCAAGAAAATTAAAAAGCTCACCAAAGCATAAGCATCAACAAAAGTGGAACAGGTAAAATTGGTAAGAATGTTAAGATTTCTTCTGACATTGTTTGATTTGGATGTAGTAAGCCTGGGCAAATAAAAAATCAGTGCCCTAATTTGAGAACCCTTCCTGGAAAAGAAAAGGGTAAAGCTACGCAAATTGTAAAAATGACAAATAATGAGAAGAAAAAAATCTCCTAGGCAGACCTAGCTTTTGAATCATCAGACCAGGAGCAAGATAATGTGTAAACCATTATTTGTGTGCTTTTTTTTTATGTGTTTTCTTAATTTTGTGTTTTTTCTATGTTTTTTTTTAATTTATTTTTTATTATTGTTTTTTCTTTCTTTCTTTTATTTTTATTTTTTGTTAAATTTTTAAGTTTATTTTTCCTTTTTTTTATAATGTTTTCTCTGATCAACACACACATTCACTTTTCTAAAAATGAAAACCTACCATATGTATTTTCTTGAATTCTTATGTAAATTATGGTTGATTTCTCTAAAAACATTCAAAGGAAGGAAACTCATGATTTTGTCTCCCTATCTCTCTTCTTAAGAGGTTATTCTACTTTTGATACAAAATATTTATCATATTTTAAATTGGATTTTAAAACTGAATTTTTTTTCTTCTCCCTACATTTTATCTTTTGCAAAGGAATCTTTTGTAAGTTATTGAATCCACCTCATTATTTTGTTAATCTAGTAGTTTGTTTTGTAAATTTTCTAGGTTTGCCTTATTTTTTAAATTTTTAAAAAAGTCACATATTTGATTGAAAAAAATGGCCAATCACGTTAAATCAAAAAAGTGGCCAATGACGCCAAATCAAAAGATGCGCAATGATGCCAAATTAAGAAAGATACACAAAGTGTATAAAAAAGTAAAAGATGTGCAAAGAGCGCCAAAAACTAATAAGAGACATAAAATGAGCCCATAAAGAGTATGCTTACTTTTTCTGTTTTACTTAAAGCTTAAGAAAACTCTTGATATTTTTTATACTTGATCTTGAAAATCATGATTCTTGATTCACCAATTTTTATATTAATCTTCTATTAGATATATTTTATGAAAGGAGTTCTGAAAAATTAGTGTTTCTTCTTCTAATTTATTCCTTGATTTAGATATTAGATTAAAAAGTTTTTTAGCCTTTAAAAGAACTTGAGCTTGGATTAACAATTTCTGAATTTCTAACATTTGCTGGACTATGCATTGTCAATCCATTCATTACTAAGTTTTTGAATAAAATTAAGAGGTAACTTTCTCATTTTAAGAATATTTATTTTGCTTTTTTTTTCTTTCATTTCATTAGATTAGGAATCATTTTTTAATTATTTTTATTATTCTGATTATTTATGCCTCTTCTCTTTTTGATAATGTCAAAGGGGGAGAACGTATTATTATATTTGTATCTTCTTTTTCTTCTTTTAAAAATTAAAAACAATAAAAAATTTTTATTTCCCTTATTTTTAAAGTTTTATTTTAATAAGGGGGAGATTAGGATAACATGATTTCTTTTTTGCAATTTCAACTAGGAATGTTTGCCATCATCAAAAAGGGGGAAATTTTTCTGAATTTGAATTCATAAATTATGATTTTGATGATAACAAACACTCTTTTTTCTCTATGACTACCTTGCCTATTGATATTTCAGGTCCACATATCAGATTGCAATTGGAACCAGCTCAAGATTGGGTAGAATAGGTCTGAGTAAGTTTATACCTTTTCCCTTTTTCTTGAGTCTATTTTAGTTGGTGTGGCTCCTGATGCTAAGTAACCTTGCACACACACTCACACACCTTGGAAGAATTTTTGACTGTTCCCTAGAGTTTACTATTTTTGGTAACATCGTCTGGGACAATATTGTATCGGCCTAGACAACCGGTTCAAAAATAGAAACCCTAATTAGGGCATCTTTATTAAGGCAGCCGTCATTAAGCAGATTGACCTGGACGATACTTGTATCGGCCAGGATGATAGGCTCAACTCAGAAAGAATCAACCGCCATGATTAATTGAGGTATGCTTTATTAAATGACATCGTCCAGGATGATATCCACATCAGCCTAAAAGATACAGTATAATTATGCCTAAATTATTTTGGTAATTAAGGAAAGAAATTAAGGCTAATTGCATAATCAAATCGGTTGGGTCGATCTCAAGATTGGCTAGGATGATGTCCTGGATGATTGACATTGCCCAGCTTCTATTCATGGTGATATTCAGGACGATTTGTGCTCTAATTTAAACTAGTTGTCACGGATGATATTTTATCATCCTGAATGATATGAACAATTTTCTTATGTTCATCACAGATCTTCCCGGCTGATTAGGCTTAAATTTTATTGATTGTACAGGATAATATTTTTATCATTTTGGATGATAAAGTCGACAAGTTGCAATAATAAGCTCATTTTGAGATCTTCTATTTAAGCTTTGACAAGAAACTTGGTAAGTGTCTTTCATAGCCATTGTAGCTTCATTCTTTTGGGGGGAACTGAGTTTAGTGCAATACTCAGAGGGTGCCTCCGAGGAGTGGATGTAGGTCAAGATTTGAATGAACCACTATAAATCTAGCGTGTTCTTTCCTTTATTGTTTATGCATTTAAATTTCGCACTTTAATTTCTGTGGTGAATTTTGGTTTGGTTTGTGCTTTGATTTAAAGATTATTTTAAAATACCAATTCACCTCTCTCTTAATTAGCCTTGGGATAGTTCATATGAGCCTAACATCCTTAATAAACTTTCAACAAGTGGGTGAAATATGTCTAATCATCCCACAAGTAAAGCACTTAACTCCAGAAAAAAGATTTTTTAATCTCCAATAAAAAAAATTGTCTCTTCCTTGGTTTTAAGACTTTTTATCTCAAAATAGGATTTGTAAAATCTTCAAGTTTTGTGGGTATGCTATTATGCTCAAGTGCTTTTACATTCACTTTAATAAATGAATTCACATCTTCTAACACATTAATATCATATTTCAAATAAAATTCTTTATTTTGAGATTCATGCTTAAAAGATTTAAACTCTTTTTCCAATTCAGTGTAGGATGATTTTAGTAATTCATTTTGCTTATTCCAATCATAAAATTTATCTAGTAAGCTCATATGGTTGTTGTCAATCTATGCATGATATTTCCTAAGGGTTTCTTGCTCTTTTCTAATTCTTGCAATTTTAAGTTTAATCTAGCATGTATTTTCTAGAGTTTTCTATATGTAGTATGAATTATTTTAAAAACTTCAAGCAATTCATCATAGGTTAAGTCATATACCTCTTCTTGATCTGACTGATCAAGATTATCAACCATTAAGCATAAGTTGGTGACTTCTTCTTCCTTTTCTATTTCTGATAAATCCAAAACTGAGTCCACCTAGAAAGCTCTCTAAAATCTCTTGCCCTTCCACACATTTTCCTTCTCCTCTACCTTCTTGTTGCTAGGAGTGGCTTTAAGTATAGGGCAATCTGATTTGACATGTCTAGGTTCTTGGTATTCATAGCAAATAACATCATTAGAAATCTTAACATTTTTGTGGAATTTACCTTTATTCCACTGCTAGCATCTCCTTTACTTCATTTTAAGTAAACTCCTTAATTGCCTTATCTTCAAGGCAATGTCACCCTCATCCTTAGGCTATGACTGATCACTTTCTGAGTCATTCACTTTCAGTGCTATGTTCTTCTCCTTTCACTATTCTCCTACATCAATCTTCCTTTGAGTCACTCTTTACTCGTAAGCAATTAGTGATCCAAGAAGATTATCAATAGAATAAATATTTAAATCCTTAGACTTTGTAAAAGCAGTTATTTTAACATCATAAGCAGTAGGAAAATAATGAAGAATTTTATTAACCATTTCAGCATTCTTTAATTCCCTACCTAATGCATGCAAAGAAGTGACTATTTGAGTGAATCTTGTGTACATGTTAGATATGGATTCATTAGGTTTCATACAAAATAATTCATAATCATGTAATAAGATATTTAATCTAGATTGCTTCACTTCATTAGTCCCTTTGTATGTAATACAAAGCCTATTCCAAATGTTCTTTCCACTTTTACAAGTAGAAACCTGCATGTAATCTTCAAACTTAAGTGCATAAAAGAAATTATTTAAACATTTTGCATTAAATTATGCTAAGTCATGTTCTTCTACAGTCTAGTCAGCAAAAGGTGTTTCAAATCAAATACCATCTACAAGTTTAGTTGCTCTAGTATATCCTTCATAAACTAAAATCCATATGTGATAGTCAAGCGATTGAAGAAAAGTAGAAATACGTGTTTTCCAGGATATTATCAAATAACGGAGGTCTAGTGATCAATTACCCTTCAGGTATATTATGGTTTTCAAAAGTAGCCAATATCATTTTCAAAAAGTAATCAAAACTTTATGTTTTAAAACAAAGTTTTGATATCACTTGTAAAGTCCATATATGTTGTTAGACCTACGTAATTATCCTAAGGCTAACCAAGAAGGGGGGGGGGGGGGGGGGGGGGGGGGGGGGGGGTGTGAATTAGTAATTTAAAAACCCTCTTAAAATTTTTTATAGAAAAATTGAATATTAAAAATTTTGCAACTTAATTTTATATTGAAATATGCTTTTCAACCACAACATTAAAATTGTAGAAAATAAAAATGTGAAAAATAAAATGACACAAAGATTTATAGTGGTTTGATCAAACACAACATACATCCACTCCAAGAAGACTCCCTCCTCAAGTATTACACTATTACCAAAGTGACTCTTCTTTTTCCCCTACAATAAGGTGGAGAAGCCTTTGTAATGAAAGTTCATTATGGATGTTAAGCCCTATGAACTTAGTCCCAAGCTAACCAAGAGGGGGGGGGGGGGGGGGGGGGGAATTGGTATTTTAAAAAATTTCTTTTCATAAGAAACAAAAACACATAAACCAAAATCACGCCACGAGAAGAATAATGCGGAAATAAAAGTGCGGAAGCAAAAAAACAAGAACACAGAGATTTATAGTGGTTCGGTCAACTTGACCTACGTCCACTCCTTGGAGGCACCCTCCAAGTATTGCACTACAAAATGTGACTCTCCTTTAGCCCCCACGGCTAGGCGGAGAAGCCTTCACAAGAACCTCCTTTTTGCCACCCCGACAAAGCAGAGAACCTATCTCCTTTTGCTTCCTCCTGAAGCTGGCAGAGAACCAACAACTAGATGCTTACTCCTTACCTCTACCGACCCTTCCAAAGACGAGAAACTCTAGACGAAGAAGAAGTAGAGCGATCCTTGAAGCAAACCTTGTGAATCCCCTCACAAGCTCCCCCTCACAAGATCCTCTCTCTCTCCCTCTCTCTCTTTCTATCCTCAAGGCCTTCTCAGGTCAAGGCAGCAGCCAAAGGTTGTTCAAAATGTTGAATAAGAGCTCTTAAATAGAAGAGCTTCAAAGGAGCTCATTAATTACAAGTTGCCGACATTATCATCCAGGCTGATATGTACATCGGCCTGGCCGATCAGTATAAAACTCAGAAGATCGACCAGAGCATCGCCCTGAATGCAAAGCTGGACGATTAAAAATTTGCTTGATCGTCCAGGCCGGTCTCACGATCTTCCTAGCCGATCAGTTCAAATCATAGGAAAATCGTCCAGAGCATCGCCCTGAATTTGAGCTGGCTGATATTTATCGTCCTGAAGTAACCAAGATTTTTTAATAGATCGTCCTGGCCGATCCTGCGATCGTCCAGGATGATATAATCGTATCAATCATCCTTAATTACTCCCTTGATTTCCTGATCAATTAAGGTATAATTTGAGAATATCGTCCAGGCCGATAAATGATCGTCCTGACTTATAATTAAAAAATACAGTATACCTTAATTATCTATGGCAGCAACTTCTTTCTGTTTTGAGCTTATCGTCCTTGCCGATACACGTATCATCTAGGCCGATATGTTAATGATGGCTGCCTTAATTAAGAATCCATATTTAGACTTTCTATTTTAAGCTTGATCATCCAGG
This sequence comes from Dendrobium huoshanense, assembly GCA_016618105.1. Classification (NCBI taxonomy): domain Eukaryota; kingdom Viridiplantae; phylum Streptophyta; class Magnoliopsida; order Asparagales; family Orchidaceae; genus Dendrobium; species Dendrobium huoshanense. The sequence continues at coordinate 54,859,651 of CM028353.1, forward strand.
CCGATGTAAATATCATCCTAGCCGATCGGAGTAAGAATAGAAATTCTAATTCTCTCAAGTGTGTGTGTGTGTAGGGCTACTTAGCATCAGTCTCTTTGACAATTACAAATAGACTCAAGAAGAGAAAAATAAAGTACAGACTGACTCAACCCTAAACCTACGCAATCTTGAACTAGCTTCATTTGTTCGTCCGATCTTCGATTCCTGAAAAGTTAAAAGCAACAGGAAGTCCAAGTGTTTGTCAATCATCAAAACTTAAGTCATGAAAATAGATTTGCAACAATCTCCCCCTTTTTGATGATGGCAAACACAAGTAGGAAAAAAAATAGTTCATTAAAAATTTAAAGTTACATAACCTTTTTCATACCACAACCTACTCCCCCTTTTATCATCACAAAAAGAGGATCCAGATACACGAAAGAAAATAATACAACATAGACAAAAATAGACTAAAAAGCAAACTATATAAAATACACAACAGAAAAAGGGTCCTGATCATCAGATGGAGGTGGTGGAGGTGGCTGCTGAAAGTAGCTAGCAAGAGTGGTAAACTGAGCATTAAACCAGGCGATGTCCTGGTCATGCTGCTGCTACTGGTGAGTCATGAAGCTGTCAAATCTAGCTAAATCCTCAGTGCGGTGCTACTCGTAGCGAGCAATGTCATCAGAATGTTATTGCTCCTGTGCAGCAACGTAGGCATCAAAGCGGGTCTCCCATCGATCAAATCTCTCAATCAACTGATCAAACGGAGAGTGCTGGTGGAGAAGAACATGATCAGGAATGGGAGCGGGAGCGGGAGCCTCCTCCTCCCCAGCCCCCCGAGGTTCCTAATCCCAGGGTGGAAATGAGTACTGTGAAGGGTACTGAAGGAACTGTTTGAGTAGAAAGGAGTTGGGAGGTTAGGTGGAATAGGATACTGAAGTTGGTATTTGGTTTCAAGGACATAGGCTATGATGTGTCCTAAGGCTAGATTGGGTTTCCTCTTGTGACATGGATCGCGGATTATGGTTAAGTGATCAATGTATCGAAAAATTAAGTCCGCAGCATTAAATTCTCTATGAGTCATGATGTAGAAAGTAGTGAGGGAAAGTAGAGGGGTGATGTGGATTCGGTCCCCGACTTTTGGAATTATGGAGGTTCGAAGGACAGGTTGGATTGTCCTAGCATCTTTGACTAAAGAGCTAGTCTCTCCAACATGAAAAGGTGCATTGGTCTGGAGAAGGAAGTGATTCGCTATGGAGCAGTCAAGGTCAGGATCAAAAGCGATTAAGTGCAGCTTATCCCTGGTGGTGGATAGCTGTAACAGTTTAACACAGTCTTAATACGTGATTTCAATAGGGCGTCAATTCACATAGGAGGACAGGGTTGTGACGGTAGGGTTAATGCCAAGTTTTGCAAAGAATTCTCGAAGAAACTCGATATTGAAGGGGAAAGCAAGAGATAGAATAAAACAAAGGGAGGTGTGAGCAAAAAGATCCATTACCGAGTATGAGATGTGGGCAGGATTAATGATTCTGGAGACAATTATCCCACACTCTTTGTATCGATGGTAGGCGGCTTCGTCTTCCACCTCCCTGAAATGAGGGTCAATCCTAGCCCTCGAAGAACTCCCAGAAGTCTGTCGAACTCGTTTCCCACCGGCCATAGCAAAGGATTAGCAAGGAGACAACAAGAGGAGAAGGGATGAGTTGAAAAAGAATGGTTGGATCGGCCAGAATTTAAAGAAACGGCGATATCGGCCAGGCTGATCGCAAAATTGTCCAAGTCGATATGGATCAATAATTGCGTACAAGCCGATTGGTCAAAAAGGCGGTCTGATTGGCCGGGACGATCAGAGATCAGCCAGGATGATTAGATACAGGCGATCGTCCTGAGGATGTAATCCGGATGACAGTTGAAAAAGCAGATCCTCTAGGCCGATTAGGTGTATCGTCCAAGCCGATGTATAAAAATTGATCGTACCGGCCCAAGTTATGATGTTTTAAATATCTGCCACGTGTATCGTCCAGGATGAACAGTGGATCGGCCTGGACGATTGTCCAATAATGGATCGTCCAGGGCCGATTTTAAGGATTTAAATGTGCTGACACGTGGATCGTCCAGGATGATCCTGAAATTACTAAATGATAAGAGGGGGGTGTGAATTGTGAAAAACTTTTTCTCAATAAAAAGTAACCCTAAATTGGAGTTCTAATCTTTTTGTTATTTTTGAAATTAGACAACAAAAACTTAAACAAATTTTCTTCCACAAAATTCACCACGTAATAATTATGAAAATATAAGTGCAAGTAAAAGTAAATGACGATAAGGAAAAAACACACCAAGGATTTATATAGTGGTTCGGTCAAAATATGACCTACGTCCACTCCCCAGAGACCTTCGCTCCGGGATTTTCACTACCAAAAATAGTTCTCCTTTTGCCCCCCTCGGCAAGGCGGAGAGGCCTTTACAAACCTCCCTTTCACCAACCCGGCGTGGCGGAGTGCCAAACTCTATTTTTGCCCTCCTGGCGACGGTAGAGAACCTTCTCGTTTTTCTCCCTCCTGGAGAAGGCAGAGAACCTCGAGGTCACGGATGTAGACGAGCCTTTCCCTTGGAGATCCTCCCTCAAATTCTTCTAGGGCCACAGGAGGAGCAAGATGCAGCAAGTTTGGAGCAACCGTATGATCTCCCTCACACCTCTTCTCCCTCACAACGCTTACCTTCTCCTTCCTCTCTCAACCCTAAAGAACTTCTTTAGAGCTCTCTCCCTTGGAATCCCTCTCTAACCACGTTCTGTAAAATCTTACTGAAAAAGGACGAGATTAACTTCTAAAACGGGATCCAAAAAACCCTTTGATTTCAAAAGTAGCTGTTACTATTCGTACAGTACGATTATACATCATACAGTACGATCACCATAAAAAAACTTCATCCTGGTACGAAGATATACAAAAAGTTTAAAAATAATTCATACTGTACGATATAATATGTACAGTACGATCTATAAAATACTATTCATACAGGACGATGGTCTGGACGACCAGATGTCATCTCTGTTCATCGTATGGTACGATCACTATCGTACAGTACGATGAGACAAAAACCAAGAGATCGTCCAGGACGATATCCGGGATGATCAAACTTCATCTCTGTTCATCGTATTGTACGATCCGGTTCGTACACTACGATGTTTAAAATATAATTAGGCCTGGATTACATGCACTAATCACGGGTTAATTTAAGTAAGTATTTAAAATAGAATGTACAGTATGAATATATTCGTACAGTACGAACGGCGCAAAATCACTTACTTAAACTAAACTATGGCTAAGGTTTTGGATTTGAACATATCGTACAGTAAGAATATATTCGTACAGTACGATCTATTCACATAATTGTTCACATAGCTTGGATCATACGGTACGAATTAAAATCGTACAGTACGATATCCAGAGAGAAAATTCTATTACATTTTGCATTTAAAAACAAACTCTCCCCCTGTGTGTGTGCATGGTTGCTCTTACTCTAATACATTTTATATCCAGAATCAATAAAATAAAAATAAAATAAATAGAGAAATATAATGTCTGACGGATACTCCTAATCCACCCATTCTTGAGTCTTCCTTTCGTCCTGAGTCACTTGTGATCTTCCTAAAATGTTAGTACTCATGGATAATAGCAAATAAAATAATATTCAATGAAAAGTTGTTCCAAAACACTCATTATTTGGCATCATCAAAATCTCAAACTCGGGGTCATGGGTTGCAACAATCTCCCCCTTTTTGATGATGTCAAATAATTTGTTGTAAGTAAGTACGAAAAACATTTCTTTTGTTTTTTTTTTTAATATTTTTTTAAAACTTAAGCACAAGAAGAAAAAGAAAGATATCAAAAGCAAGTACAAAACAAAAGGAATGCATTTAACAAACTATGACAAGCACAACAACAAGTACAACAAACTTCTCCCCCTTTTGACAGCACAAAAAGGAGGAGCAACTAAAGCAAAAAAGCAAAAGAAAGAATTACAATACAAACACAAATAGATCAGTTGGTGTTGGAGGTGGATTTGGTTGAAAATATTGAAAAAGAGCATTGAATCGGTGATCAATTACAGTAAAGCTTTCTCCAAACCATTACATATCTGTCTCATGTTGCTGATATTGTTCTTGAATATGCATGTAGAGACGAGTCTGCAGTTGGTTGAAGCGTGCGAGCAAATAATCGTTAGGGTGTGCTGGTGCAGGTGCTCGGGGTGCGGCATGGCGTCGTGGTCGAGCTGGAGCTGCTGCTGGGGCATCTTCTCCTTCTTCTTCGTCAAAGACTGGTTCTTCAGGCTCGTGTCCCCAATGAAAGAGAATATGGAAGGAGGCATCCATATAAAAGATAAGAAGAATGTCGGGTTCACCAGGGTAGGTCAATTGATATTTATTGTGGAGGATATATCCTATTAGGTGACCAAGAGCTAGATTTTGTTTCCGTCGAGTGGTAGGTAGGCGAACAAAAGTCATGTGGCGAATGTAGTTACTAATTAAATCAACCTCATCAATTTTGATGTTGGACATAATAAGATAGGTAGCGACGGATAAGGTCGGGGTCAGATTGATACGGTCACCACCTTTGAGTATTATTGAGGTTCGAATGACATGTTGAATTATTCGGGTATTTTGAGTTAAGGATTGAACGAGAGGTTGGTGTTGATGGAAATTAGCATTCCTAAGGGCTCTATTAACATCGCTCCAATCGAATTTGTCAGTAAGAAATGAGCAAACCATAGGTCCTTCATTGGACAACCCAATATATTGGGCAATATCGGCTCTAGTGATCACAATGTTTTGGCTACAAACAAAAGAGTGAAAGGTGGTGTTGTCGACAGTGTAGGTGAGGTTAGCGAGAAATTCGAAGAGAAGTTCAGAGTTGTAGGGAAATGCCAGGGTGAGTAGGAATTGGAAGGTGGTGGAAGAAAAGATGCCCATTACCTTGAAATTAAGAGCAGCCTGATTAAGCATTTTGGAAGGAGAAATTTTGCAGGCTTTATATCGGTGGTAGGCTTCCTCATTTTCAATATTCAGAAAATGAGCAGGTTGGCGACTCGATGAGGATGAGCTTCCAACAGTCATCCGACCTCATTTAGACATTGCAAGAGGGCACGAAACTAGGTGAAGGAGTGAGGAGAGATTTGAGTGAAAGGAACGGCCTAGCAAAGGGTTCTCATATAAAATTTTGACAATCATACAGTACGATTTCAGATCGTACAGTACGATAGGCAATTAATATCCTGACCGATCATTTTGGGAAAAGGCAGTCAAATCGTAAAGCACGATAAATATCGTATAGTACGATCAGGCGAATTTCGATCATCCCGAGGCTGTCAGTACGACTTTTGACCAAAAGTTTCATGCTGTACAAACAGGTGTATCGTACAGTATGATCAATAATAAATATCGTACCAAACAGCTTTAACTCATATTTATTCCTTGTGATGATGTGTATCGTATCGTACGAAAGGTAAGTATCGTACAGTACGATACTCAGTAATGTCGTACCAACCGGATTTAATTCGTCCCAATCCATTACTGACGTGTATCGTATCTTATGAAGAAGAGATATCGTACAATACGATATCCAATAATTCGGATGCATATCATACAGTACGATGTTGGTCATACCGTACGATCAACAGAGCCGAAATCTGCTTGTTGGTGGATGTTATGTAGATTGAGATGTATCGTACGTTACGATATGTGTATCGTACAGTACGATGAACAGTCAAGGCAGAGTTTTTTGTGTGGTGAGTGTGTGATGATCAGGATCAGCCCTATAAATTTTTTGTTTGTTTGTTTGTTTGTTTGTTTTATGCAGTTATATCTATGACACCTAATCTAGTCCTCAAGGTGCTAAAGGTGTCGAAAGCTAGAGGTTTTGTGAATATGCCTACTAGTTGATCTCCTGTAGCGATGTGATGCAATTATATATCTCCCTTTGCAACGTGATCTCTACTGAAATGGTGTTTAATATCTATGTGTTTCGTTTGAGAGTGTTGAATTGGGTTCTTAGAGATACAAATTGCACTTGTGTTGTCACACATGATCGAGAAGGTTCCAACAGGTAGTCCAAGATCAAGAATTTGTTGTTTTAACCATAGTACCTATACAACACAACTTCCTACTGTAATATATTATGCCTCGGCTGTGGAAAGTGGTACTGTGTTTTGCTTTCTACTGGACCAAGAAACTAAGGATTATCCTATAAATTGACAGGTACCATAGGTGCTTTTTCTATCTATCCTACATCCTGCAAAGTCAGAATCTGAGTACCCTAGGATTTCAAAGGAAGTGTTGTGTCTGGGATACCAAATTCTTAAGTTTGGGGTGCCTAGTAGATATCTAAGAATTCTTTTGACAATTGTTAAGTGAGACTCTTTAGGATCAGCTTGAAAACGGGCACAAAGGCACACACTAAACATTATGTCCGGTCTACTGGCAATCAGGTAAAGAAGTGATCCAATCATTCCTCTATATTTTTTCTGATCTACTGATTTTCCACTAGGATCTTTATCTAATTGGATTGTCGAACTCATTGGGGTGTTCATGGGTTTTGCACTATCAATTTCATATTTCTTTAAAATATCCTTAATATACTTTGATTGGCTAAGAAAAGTTCCATTATCCATTTATTTTACACTAAATCCAAGAAAGTAATTAAGTTCTCCCATCATGCTCATTTCAAACTCATTACTCATTATTTTTGAAAATTCATCGCATAACATTTTATCTAAAGATCCAAATAAAATGTCATCCACATATATCTGAACAATGAGAATTTCTTCTTTGACCTTTTGTAAAAAGAGTGTAGTATCTACTCTACCCTTTTTGAATCCTCTATCCAAAAGAAATGAGCTAAGTCTTTCATACCATGCTCTAGGTGCTTTCTTTAATCCATACAGTGCCTTCTTTAATTTGAATACATGGTTTGGAAATTATGAACTTTCAAATCCGGGGGGTTGCTCAACATAGACATCTTCCTTAATTACCCCGTTCAGAAATGCACTCTTTACATCCATTTGATATAACTTAAAGTTCTTGAAGCAAGCAAAAGCTAAGATCACTCTTATGGATTCTAGTCTAGCAACTGAGGTAAAGGTTTCTTCAAAGTCTATCCCCTCAATTTGGTTGTACCCCTTAGCTACTAGTCTTGCTTTATTCCTTATTATTGTTCCTGAATCATTCACCTTATTCTTGAAGACCCATTTTGTTCCAAAAACACTTTGTTCTTTAGGTCTCTTGACTAACTCCCAAACATCATTCCTGGTGAATTGGTTCAGCTCTTCTTGCATTACTAGAATCCAAAATTCATCTCCTAAGGCTTGATCTATACTTGTAGGTTCTATCATATAGATGAATGCTGAATGACTAACCTCCTTCCTAAGTCCATGCCTAGTTCTTACACCTTCTGAAGGGTCTCCTAAAATTAACTATTTAAGAAGACTAGAAGAATATCTCCATTCTCTAGGCAAATCTTCCTGAGGTTCGACCCTTTCTCCTAAGGTCATAGTCTCTACTCCTTGAATTGCCTCTATTTCATCATCTTCAATTTTAGATTTTGAGGGCTTATATGATTCATCAAATATCACATGGATGGATTCTTCTACTACAAGGGTTCTCTTATTAAAAATTCTATAGGCTTTACCTACAGAAGAATAACCCAAGAAGACACCCTCATCAGACTTGGGATCAAATTTTCCTAAGGAATATTTACCATTATTCAAGATGAAGCACTTGCACCCAAAGACATGTAAATGTGAAAGGTTTGGTGTCCTACCCTTAAGGAATTCATATGGAGTTTTATTCAGCTTCGATCTAATGTTTACTCTGTTTAAAACATAACAGGCTGTGTTGACTGCTTCTGCCCAAAAGTATCTAGGAAGGGTATACTCCGCTAACATTGCCCTAGCAGCTTCTACCAAAGTTCTATTCTTTCTTTCTACTATACCATTTTGTTGGGGTGTCCAAGGGGCTGAGAAATTGTGTTCTATTCCTATCTCTTGAAAGAATGACTCAAACCTATCATTTTGGAACTCTCCACCATGATCGCTATGGATTGTTGATATTTCACAACCTAATTTTCGTTGAATCCATGTTGAGAAAACTTTAAATTTCTCAAAAGACTCATTTTTGTGTGCTAATAATCTTACCCAAGTAAATCTAGTGAAGTCATCTACAACCACAAATCCATAATTCTTTCTACCTAGACTGGTTGTACTAACGGGTCCAAATAGGTCCATGTGTAGAATTTCTAGTGGCCTAGAGTTGATCATATTTCTAATTGAGTGAAAGGATGATTTGACTTGTTTTCCTAGTTGGCAAGCATCACATAAGTGATCCTTGATAAAGTCTAACTTAGGTACACCTCTAACTAGGTTTTTCTAAGTGATGTTTCTAAGAGTTTTCATACTAGCATGGCATAGTCTCCTATGCCATAGCCACGAGTCATCAACTATTATTTTCAAACAGAATGAATTTGAGCTATCAATGTAATCAAGGTCTAACATATAAACATTTTTCATTCGTTTTCCTTCTAACACTAGTTTATCAAATAAACTAATCAGGCATCTATCATATAAAAATTTAATAACAAAACCTTTGTCACACAGTTGACTAATGCTAAGTAGATTATTTTTCAAACCATCAACTAGTAAGACATTTTCAATTAAAAATTTTTTAGCATTACCAATGATATCTGAGCCTATCACCTTCCTGGTAGTGTTGTCTCCCAACGTTACTTTGCCTCCAGTTTTGGTCTCCAGTAGGATGAACTTCTTTATATCTCCAGTCATGTTTCGCTAGCAGCCACAATCCAGGTACCACATGCTCTCACTAGGTCTTTTGTGAGAGCAACCCTACAATTTCATTCAAAGATTAGATTTGGGAACCCAAGTGAGTTTAGGTTCCTCCTTATGCTTGCATGAATGAGATGTATGCATGTTATGCTGTGATGGGTGCTGTTTAGGTCTCCATACTAAGTGTGTCCTACGGTGAATTATGCATGTGTGGGCTATGTGACCTAACATGCCATAAGAGAAACACCTAACACCAAGAAATGGGTTTACTAATCTATGTGGGTGGTGGTGCCTCTTCCTAAAGTATTGTGATGCATGCTGTGTTGGTGGTTTTCTAGATTGGCCTATGAGTGATGCAATTTCTTCTTCTAGTTCTTTGATTCTTTGTTTAAATGTATTATTTTGATATGTCAATCCATCGACTTTCCAGAATAACAAATGCTCATTATGATCTATCTCGTTTGCTACTGCCATTAATTTTTCAAACTCTACATCTAGTTAAATATGCAATATTTTCAAGGATTCATGCGTTTCAATCAGTTCAATATGCTTCTTATTTAATGCATCAAACTCATCAAGAAGTAGCATATGATCTCTATCTAAATCAGAACTTTTCTTAACTAAGTTAGCATGCTCAGTTTGTAAAGAATTAAATTCAACATTAAGCTTAGCATGCATCTTTTTCAAGTTCCTATACGAGTCATGGATATTCTCAGAAATAAGCAACAATTCTTCATATGAAAGTTGACATACCTCATCTTGATCTAATTGATCAAGGTTATCGTTAGCCATAAGACACAAGTTAGTTACCTCCTCCTCTGCTTCTTCTTCTGAAGATTCTGAGGCAGAGTCGGCCTAAAAAGCTTTCTGTTTCTTTCTGTTTCCTTTCTTGTATTTTGCTTTGTCATCTCCTTTCTCCTTAGCTGGTTGACTCTTCAGATTGAGGCAATCGGCTCTTAGGTGACCTGGCTTCCTGCATTCAAAACAAATTGTATCAGATGAAACCTTATTGGACCTTGAGCTCTTACCTTTGTTCCAGCTGTTCTGATGATGCTTCTATTTTCTTTTCAAGAAATTTTTGAACTGTCGGGTCATCAGTTCTATCTCATCCTCTTCCTCCCCTGCAGAACTTTCACTTTCTAAGTTGCTAGCTTTTAATTCCACCATCCGCTCCTTTTTCTTTTCACCTGCATCACTTTTCCTTTGGCTCACTCCTTACTCGTATGCAATGAGTGACCCAAGGAGGTTATCAATAGAATAAACATTAAGATCTTTGGACTCAGTGATAGCAGTTATCTTAGCATTATAAGAACTAGGTAGGCATCTAAGAATTTTATTCACTTTCTCAGAATTTGAAATTTCTCTACCTAATGCATTCAAGGATGTCACGATTTGGGTGAACCTAGTGTACATGTCAGAAATTGTTTCGCTAGGTTTCATACGGAATAATTCATAATCATGCAGTAGAATATTTAGCCTAGACTGTTTTACTTTGTTTGTTCCTTCGTATGTAATGCACAGTCTATCCCAAATCTCTTTTCCAGAAACACAGGTAGATACTCTCATATAGTCCTCAGATTTCAATGTACAAAAAAATAATTTAAGTACTTAGCATTCAGTTGGGCTAATTCCCTATCCTCAATGCTCTATTCATTAAAAGGTATAGGAGTTTTAAAACCATTAATTATTTTAAACGGTGCAACATATCCATCATTTACTAACATCCTCATGTGGTAATCTATAGATTGCAAAAATGTATACATTCTAATTTTCCAGAAATGAAACGGAATGTTATCAAAAAGTGGTGGACGAGTTATTGAATAACCCTCCGCAGTGTTACGATTACCAAAATTTGACATGATCATTTTTTTTTCAAGATTTTCTAAAACACTATTTTTGAAAAACAAGCTCTGATACCAATTGAAATTACTAAATGACAAGAGGGGGGGTGAATTGTGAAAAACTTTTTCTCAATAAAAAGTAACCCTAAACAGGAGTTCTAATCTTTTTGTTATTTTTGAAATTTGACAACAAAAACTTAAACAAATTTTTTTCCACAAAAATCACCACGCAATAATTATGAAAATATAAGTGCAAGTAAAAGTAAATGACGATAAGGAAAAAACACACAAAGGATTTTTATAGTGGTTCGATCAAAATATGACCTACGTCCACTCCCCGGAGTCCTCCGCTCCGGGATTTTCACTACCAAAATAGTTCTCCTTTTGCCCCCCTCGGCAAGGCGGAGAAGCCTTTACAAACCTCCCTTTCACCAACCCGGCGTGGCAGAACGCCAAACTCTGATTTCGCCCTCCTGGCGATGACAGAGAACCTTCTCATTTTTTTCCCTCCTGGAGAAGGCAGAGAACCTCGAGGTCACGGATGTAGACGAGCCTTTTCCTTAGAGATCCTCCTTAAATTCTTCTAGGGCCACAGGAGGAGCAAGATGCAGCAAGTTTGGAGCAACCGTGTGATCTCCCTCATACCTCTTCTCCCTCACAACGCTCACCTTCTCCTTCCTCTCTCAACCCTAAAGAACTTCTCTAGAGCTCTCTCCCTTGGAATCCCTCTCTAACCACGTTCACCCTCTCTGTAAAATCTTACTGAAAAAGGATGAGATTAACATCTAAAATGGGCTCCAAAAAACCCTCTGATTTCAAAAGTAGCCGTTACTGTTCTTACAGTCCGATTATACATCATACAGTACGATCGCCATAAACAGACTTTGTCCTGGTACGAAGATGTACGAACAGTTTAAAAATAATTCGTACTGTACGATATAATATTGTACAGTACGATCCACAAAATACTATTCGTACAGGACGATGGTCTGGACGACCAGATGTCATCTCTGTTCATTATATGGTATGATCACTATCGTACAGTACGATGAGACAAAAACCAAGAGATCGTCCAGGACGATATTCGGGACGATCAAACTTCGTCTCTGTTCATCGTATGGTATGATCCGTTTCGTACAGTATGATGTTCAAAATATAATTAGGTCTGAATTACATGCACTAATCAATGGTTAATTTAAGTAAGTATTTAAAATAGATCGTACAGTATGAATATATTTATACAGTACGAACGGCGCAAAATCACTTACTTAAACTAAACTACGGCTAAGGTTTTGAATATAAACATATCGTACAATACGAATATATTTGTATAGTACGATCTATTCACAGAATCGTCCACATAGCCTGGATCGTACGGTAAGAATTAAAATCGTACAGTACGATATCCAGAGAGAAAATTCTATTACTTTTTGCATTTAAAAACAAACTCTCCCCATGTGTGTGTGCATGGTTGCTCTTACTCTTATGCATTTTGTGACCAGACTCAATAAAATAAAAATAAAATAAATAGAGAAATACAATGTCTGACTCATACTCCTAATCTACCCGTTCTTGAGTCTTCCTTTCATCCTAAGTCACTTGTGATCTTCCTGAAATGTTAGTACTCAAGGACAATAGCAAATAAAATAATATTCAATAAAAAGTTATTCCAAAACACTCATTATTTGGCATCATCAAATTCTTAAACTCGGGGCCATGGGTTGCAATAGATCCAGTGTATCGACCAGGACGATGCACATAAAATGCATCGGCCAGACAAAATATTCTATCGGCCAGGACTATCATCATGATTGCAACAGATTTATAGTATCGTCCAGGACGATGAGTTACAGCAAGCACAGAAAAGGTCAGTAGATGGATTTTGAAAAGAATTTGCCCTATCGTCCAGGATGATAATAGTATCGGCCAGAACGATGTGATTAGAATTTTGAAACCAAGGAAAAGATGGTGATGATCAAGGCCCTCAAAAATAAAGCAAAATAAAATCAGACAAAAACACAATAACAAAAAGCTAAAATCGACGAAAATAAAATAAAAAATGAATATTTTTGAATTTTAATTTTTCTATTTTTTTTATCAAGGCTTCATATGAGAAGTTCTCAAATAATTAAATTTTAGAGTTCCACGAGATCAAGAAGTTTAGCCAATCCTAATCAGACAAAGGTAAAATATCCGATTCTGTTAACCCTAGATCAGACGTTCCTTATGGTACAAATTTTGTTTTGAAAAACCAGAAAGGTTTAACTCAGAATAAACCTAATTGGGCAAAAAGAAGATCCAATCAAAACTTGTTTACAAAGAAAAAAAAATCTCATAACTAATAAAACAAAGTAATTTGTCTCAATCAAGGAATTTGAAATCAAGCATTTGAAATCATCAAACACCTAATGAGTTTTCTAAGTTTTAAAAGTTTAAAAAAGAGAGGATAGCTTGCATTTAGTGGGCTCATTTTATGCCTCTTGTCACTTTGATTGGCTCTTTGAGCATCTTTTGATTCTTTGATACACTTTTGTGTATATATTTTCTTTTCAATTTGGCATTATTGACCTCTTTCCTTTTTCTTAAAAACTCTTTAATAAATCCTTAAAAAAACTTAGTTGTGAGTATATCCTCTAATTATTAGAGAATAGGAGCTCTCTCTCTAACATAAGGAAGAATAATCCACAAAACAAAAATCAAAATCATGTGATAAATACAAAGGCAAGATTTTAATTAACTTGAAAGATATATAAGAACTTTGGTTATTATGCATAAGATAAATTATTGTAGCAAGAAAAAGGATCTTAATTTCAAAAACCATTGGTTAAAATGAGTTAGACTTTTATTTAGAGAAGAAAATCATACCACAAAACAAGGTCAGAAGGAGGGAAACAATTAACGGTGCTTCTCCTTTTAACCGATTTAGAAAAGCTAAACATTATCTTCAAAACTCCAATATTTAAAATCTTGAAAAGATTCAACATATGGAAAACCAATTATAAAAGCAAAGAGAAAACAAAATAATCTAAAATAACAACAAAGCAGAAATAAAACATACTGAAATAAAAACACATTTCAAGAAATTATTAAAGCAGTAGGTTTAAGCATTTATGAGTTGCGAGCCTTCATATGTCCAGTTATCCTATGCTCCCACAAGGTCTTTGATGAGAGCTCACCTGTAAAACTCAACAATAGTCAGATTTAGGAACCCAAACAGGTTTGGGCCCCTTCTTAGAAAAAGTAGAATGCAATGCAGGTATGGTGTGTTGTGAATCATGCACCTTAGGTCTCCACACCCAATGTGTACTACGGTGAACGTCGCAAGTGTGTGAGATGTGTCCTAGCATGCCACATGAAAAACATCTAACTCCAGGAAAAGGATTTCTTAAATGATTTGAGTTATAATGCCTGTTTCTAGGTTTTGGCTTAGAATCAAAAGTAGATATCATCTAATTTTTCTTACATGTTTCCAAATCATTTTGAATCCTCAAGTTAGTTCTTTTTAATGCATCATTATCAATCCTCAATTTTTTCTCAATCTCTTTAGATTTCTTAATATCAGAATTAAGTGAGGTGTGTGAAATTTTTAATGTATTATGTTCATCAATTAATTTCAAATGCTTTTTGTTTAACTCATCAAATTAATCAAGAAGAGCCATGTGATTTGAATCAATCGTTGCATGATCTTTGAGAAAAAATTCATGCTCTTTTTGTAAATTTAAAAGTTCTAATTTTAGGCTTGCATGAGTTTTCTTGAGTTTTTTGTATGATGCATGTATTTTCTCACAAATCTCAAACAATTCATCATAGGATGGTTTACATACCTCTTCCTCATCACTTTGCTCAAGAATTCCCCATTAAGCACAGGTTTGTAGTCTCTTTCTCTAGTTCAGTCTCAGAGGAGTCAGAACCAGATTCTGCCCAGAACGCCTTTTGGACTCTCTTCTTGTCCTTCCTCGACATAGGTTTCTCCTCACCTTTTTCCTTTACTTTTCTTGAGTTATCTTGAAGTATTGGGCAATCAGTTCTCACATGTCCTGGTTTCCTGCATTCATAACAAACAATATCAAAAGATCCTTTAACATGTTTATGATTCTTACCTTTTCTCTAATTTTGATGATGCTTTTGTTTCTTCCTTAGAAAGCTTTTGAATTGCCTTGTGATGAAGGCAACTTCATCGCTTTCAAATCCGAAAGATTCAGAATCCGATTTGTGCGCCTTTAGTGAAACTATTTTCTCCTTCTTCTTCTCACATGCATCAATATTTCTTTGATTCACCCCTTAATTGTAAGAAATGAGTGAGCCAAGTAAGTTATTAATTGAATAAGTGTTCAAATCCTTAGATTCAGTGATTGCAGTGATTTTAGCATCATATGACAAAGGCAAGCATCTCAAAATCTTGTTTACTTTTTCAAAGTTTTAAAGTTCTTTTCCTAATGCATGCAGTGAAGTAACTATCTGAGTAAATAAAGTATACATGTCAGAAATCGATTCATGAGGTTTCATACAAAAAAGTTCGTAGTCATGCAAAAGAAAATTCAAACAGGATTGTTTAACTTCAATAGTGCCTTCATAGGTGATATACAACTTATCCCAAATTTCTTTACCAGTTTTGCAAGTAGAGACACGCATGTAATCCTCAGATTTTAAAGCAAAGAAAAAGCAGTTCAAATATTTTGCATTTAATTAAGCTAAATCTTGTTCATCAAAAGTCCATTCGGTAAAAGCAACTTCAGTTTTAACACCATTAATTTCACGAGAATGTGGAGAATAACCTTCTTGAATAAGAATCCACATGCGATAATCAATAGATTGTAAAAATGTTGACATGCGGGTTTTCAAAAAATCAAAAGGTAGGTTATCAAACAGGGGAGGTCGGGTAATAGAATACCCTTCCGTAGTGTTACGATTCCCAAGATTAGCCATGGATCAAATTCAAAAATTTTCAAACTTAAAGTTTTGAATCCTGCTCTGATACCATTTGAAAGTTCATTATGGATGTTAAGCCCTATGAATTTAGTCCCAAGCTAACCAAAGGGGGGGGTGAATTGGTATTTTAAAAAATTTCTTTTCACAAGGAACTAAAACACATAAACCAAAATCATACCACGAGAAAAATAATGCGTAAATAAAAGTGCGGAAGCAAGAAAACAAGAACACAGAGATTTATAGTGGTTCGGTCAACTTGACCTACGTCCACTCCTTGGAGGCACCCTCCAAGTATTGCACTACAAAACGTGACTCTCTTTTATCCCCCACGGCTAGGCGGAGAAGCCTTCACAAGATCCTCCTTTTTGCCACCCCGGGAAGGCAGAGAACCTATCTCCTTTTGCTTCCTCCTGAAGCTGGTAGAGAACCAACAACCAGATGCATACTCCTTACCTCTACCGACCCTTCCACGGACAAGAAACTCTAGACAAAGAAGAAGCAGAGCGATCCTTGAAGCAACCCTTGTGAATCCCCTCACAAGTTCCCCCTCATAAGATCCTCTCTCTCTCCCTCTCTCTCTTTCTCTCCTTAAGGCCTTCTCAGGTCAAGGCAGTAGCCAAAGGTTGTTCAAAACGTTGAACAAGAGCTCTTAAATAGAAGCGCTTCAAAGGAGCTCATTAATTGCAAGTTGCCGACATTATCGTCCTGGTCGATATGGACATCAGCCTAGCTGATCAGTATAAAACTTAGAAGATCAGCCAGAGCATCGCCCTGAATGTAAAGCTGGATGATTGAAAATTTTCTTGATCGTCCATTTCGATCTCATGATTTTCCCGGCCGATCAGTTCAAATCAGAGGAAAATCGTCCAGAGCATCGCCCAGAATTCGAGCTGGCTGATATTTATCGTCCTGAAGTAACCAAAGTTTTTGAATAGATCTTCCTGGATGATTCTGCGATCGTCCAGGACGATATGATCGTATCAATAATCCTTAATTACTCCCTTAATTTCCTGATCAATTAAGGCATAATTTGAGAATATCGTCCAGGCCGATAATTAAAAAATATAGTATACCTTAATTGTCTATGGTGACAATTTCTTTCTATTTTAAGCTTATCGGCCAGGCCAATACACGTATCGTCCAGGCCAATCTGTTAATGACGGCTTCCTTAATTAAGAATCTATATTTAGTCTTTCTGTTTTAAGCCTGACAGTCTAGGTCGATGTAAAAATCATCCTGGCCGATAGGAGTAAAAATAGAAATTATAATTCTCTCAAGTGTGTGTGTGTGTAGTGTTACTTAGCATCAGTCTCTTTGACAATTACAAATAGACTCAAGAAGAGAAAAACAAAGTACATACTGACTCAACCCTAAACCTACGCAATCTTGAACTAGCTTCATTTGTTCGTCCGATCTTCGATTCCTGAAAAGTTAGAAGCAACAGAAAGTCCAAGTGTTTGTCAATCATCAAAATATAAGTCATGAAAATAGATTTGCAACATGTAATTCTTCTCTTCCATCAATCCCTGATGCATTAGAAAACCATCGTCCTTTCACCCCCTCCACATGTCAGTAGAGAACCGGCATTCTTTCACACCCTCCAAGTATTGGTAGAGTACCATATCTTCTTCAAATATATTCTCTCAAATAACTAGAAAGAAGAAAGGAAGGGTAGTAACCAAACAACAAAAGAGGTCCTTATCTTTGAGTAATCTTGTGAACCCTTCACACTCCACTTGTATGAAATCTCTCTCAAATATTCTCCCATATACACTCTTTCACTTGATCTTGAAAAATCATGAAGAATAATCATTTTTATGTCAGTTTCTAAGGACCATTTTATATGAAAGACATGAAAAACCATCCAGAAAACTTAAAATTATTATTTTTAACAAACATGATCATACAGTATGATATACGTTTGTCCCGAACGAACATTTCAAAATTGATTGGTATGATCCTATACAAAATGTTTTCATACAAGCTTATCATACATTATGATATGTATATCATATAGTATGAACAGTAATAAAAAAATTCTCATTCTTCTGGATGAAAATGTTTCCAACAATTTCATACTCTCGATGGCATCTGTACAAAATCTAGATTGTCCCATATGAACTATTCAAAAAATTTACATGTTCTTCTGGACAAGAATGTTTCCCACATTTTCATACCATAGACGTCGTTTGTATAAATGCTAGATCATCCTGAATGAACAATTAAAAAAATTTACATGTTCATCTGGATGAAAATGTTCCCCACTTTTTTTGTACTATGGACGTCATCTGTATGAAGCCAACATCATACTGTATGAACATTACGTAAAAAAACTTTTTGCCAAATTTTTTATTAACTGCTCGCTGGAAGAAATAAACTAACCAAATCTTCCCGTATGAATGAAAATTGTATAGTACAATTAGTTTAAAAATTTATAAATTTTAAACTCCCCAAGTATGTGTGTGCACGATTACTCAATTACAATCACACTCTCTCAAACTCATTAAAAGTAAAAATTATAGGCCTCATTTATAATAAACCCTAATCTATTCTCCCTTGAAGTCTTCAATAGTATGGAGTATGATTTTTCTAAAATGTTAGTACACACAAATAATAAAAATAATATATTCAATATATGTTAGAAGAAACATTAATTAAAATAATAATATTTGGAATCATAAAAAATACACATGTTTCAAGAATCTCAATAATCGAAAAACTAAATTGCAACAATCTCAAAAAGCTTCTTGTGTAGTTAGAATTAACAAAGCATCCAATTCAAAATCATTAGCTACCTTCCTAGGGTTAACTCTTTCGAAAGGAAATTAAAAATTATAAGTAAACATCTCCTTAATCAAAGCATATGTCTCATCAAAAGACTTTGACATTAGAGAACCACCATTAACATCATTAATGATTGATCGATGATAAACTATAACGTTTTTATAAAATATTTGAATGATTAATCAATCAGGGAGGGTTTGATAAAGACATTTTGTAAGGATTTCCTTAAATTTGTCTCATGAATAATAAATATATTCTCCATCAAACTTGGGAAATGAGTTAAAATTTATTTTGGGTTAAAAAGGTTTTTCAAAAAGTTTAGTTTTTTTTTTTTGGAATTTAAAATTAAATTTAAATTTTAATTCTAAAATTGAACATCCCATCAAAAAATATACACTTCCTCAAGAAATAAAAATAAGATTCGAAAATGGGGTCCAAATTTAGAATTATTGCAAATTGTGAATGAAAGTTGAGATTGTGATTTTTTCTGATAATAAAATATCATTGGTATGATTTAATCATTTCTCCTAATATATATTAGTTATTTAAATTCACTTCTAAGTATAATAATATTTCAGAGAAATCATATATCACTCCAGATTACTAAAGACTTTAAGACAAGGTAGAATAGGATTTTATGGAATAAAGTTTATATTTCTCTTTTTTTATACTTAAATCTAAGCTAGTGTGATTATAATTGGGTAACTGTGCACACATATACACAAGGGGAGAATGATAAAATTTTTAAAACTGATTGTATTGTACGATACCTAATCATACTATACAATTTGACATAGTTTTTTCTCAAGAATTCAATTACTTAAAACCATGGCTAGAATTTTACTTAACTGTTTATACTGTACAATTTCCAGTTTTATACACGACTAACAGAGTATGAAATATCTTTCATATTAGATCATACTTATAAAGTCATTCATTTTTCAATGGTTCATACAGTATGATGGCAGGTCGTATAGACAGCTGATAGAGTGTGAAATATCTTTCGTACTGGATCATAACATACAAACTCGTTCATTTTTAAACTATTTATACCATTCAATGTCAAGTCATATATTCCTTTCATACTGGATCGTACTATATGAACTTGTTTATGTTTCAACTATTAATATAATACGATGTTAGGACATACATATGACTATAGGTTCGTACAAGATTGTACCATATAAATATATTTGTTTTTGAAGTATTTATACAATATGATATGAATCATATAGATGATTGATAGAATATGAAACTATGTTCATTATGAAAGTTTGTTAGGATTGTTAAGGCCTTATGAACTAGCCTGTGGCTAAACAAGAGGGGGGTGAATTGGTAGTTTTAAAAATTTCTTAAACAAAAAGCATGATATTTTTGAAATATTTTAAAACATAGAACATATGATCACCCACATAAAAATAAAGTGCAGAAACTTAAATATAGAAATGTAATAAGAAAGAGTACACCAAATTTATAGTGGTTTGGTTAACTTGACCTACATCCACTCCCCGAAGTCTCTCTTCTAGGTATTACACTAAAACTCAGTGACTCTCCTTTTGCTCCCACAACAAGGCAGTGAAGCCTGTACCAAACACCTTTCTACCGACCCTAGTGAGGTAGAGAACCATACTTCCTTTTTCTTCCTCCTGAAGAAGGTAGAGAACCTTTATTGATCGATTGTTGAAGAAGACCTCCCTTGAGCCTCTAAGGAACTAGGTTCGATGATTGGAGAAGGTGACTTGGATCGTTGCTTGGAGCAACCTTTGTGAACCCCTCACAAACTCCCCCTCATAAGATCCTCTCTCTCTCTCTCTCTCACCCAAGCTCTCTTTCTCCTTATCTTAACTCTCTCAGGTCAGGAAAGAAGAAAAAGATCTCACCTTGAGAAATCAAGATATATTATAAACAAGGGCTTAAAATTTTCCCTAAATCTCAACAAGCCGTAAAATATCGTCTAGGAAGATCATCCTATACAATTAGTGTATTTTCAGCGAATTTGCCCAAGATGATCTATGTGGGCTAGATGATCAAAATCTTTGTTTGTTCAATAGTCCAGAATGATGAGAACATCATTGTGTATGATTAGTACAAAACAACAAATATTATCCAAAAAATCATTCTATACAGCCAGACTTTACATATTTAATGATGAAAAAATAACTTATTATCCATGGTAATTCTTGGATCATCCTATATGATTAGTTCAAAATAATAAATATTATCCAAAACATCATTCTATTCATCTATGAAAACACAAGAAGAAACTAAGGTTTTTTAATTGATCATCCATGATGATGCTACAATCATCCAAGATGATATGATCAATAAATCAAACCTTAATTATTTTTCTTAATCATTAGACTAATTTAGGCATAATTATAATGCATCATCCAAAATGATGTACTGTACGATGTCTAAAAATAATAACCTGCCTAAAAGAGTTGGCAGCTGATTCTTTCTAATTTGAGCCTATAGTCCAAGACGATGTTAATATCATCTAGGACTATTTGCTTTATTTGGTTATCTTAACAAGGATGCCCTAATTAGGGTTTCTATTTTTAACGGATCATCTAGGATGATTTTGGATCGTCCTGTACGATGTGATCAAAAATTAAAAAAAAAACTCTTAAGCATATAAGATTTCTCGCCCTGAGTGTGTGTGTGCAAGGTTACTCAGCATCAAGATCTATATTATTACAATTGACTCAAGAAAATATAAAAATACTAAAAATACACTTATAGACTGACTCAATCCTAATTACCCAATCTTGAGCTAGCTTGATTTGCAATTGACCTTGTGGACTTCAAAGTTAGTAGGCTGGGCAATAGTAGAAAAATAGAAATGTTAGAAATATTTTCTATCATCAAAAGTAAAATCCTTGAATCTATATTTGTAATAATCTTTGCCTTTTTTATTATGGAAAATATTTGGTAGGAAATTCAACTTAAGCAGTTAAATGAAATCTAATATAAAGGAAAATATTATGAATAAAGCAATGCAAATTTTACTAAAATCAAGCAAGTAGTGCAAACACTAACCATCAGTAATACAAAAATATATATATATAATGAAACAATATGAACACACTAACTTTGCAACTACTCTCACTTTTAACATCACTAAAAGGATGAGAAAATTAAAAAAAATTAAAAAAATACAAAATAGAAACTAACAACATCATAAAGAACATCACAAAAAATAGTCTACAAGTATGGAGGGCCCTGATCTCTGAAGGAGGTGGTGGTGGTGGCTGAAAGAAATTTGAGATGGAAGCAAACTACTCCCCAAACCAAGTCATATCCTAGTCATGCTGCTACTGTTAGTGTGTCACTTACGCATTAAATCTAGCCATATCCTCCTCTTGTTGCTGCTCTTGTGCAACAACACAAGAGTTAAACCTAGCCTCCCATTGGTCGAACCTCTCCATCAACTAATCCAATTATGATTGCTGGCGAATTGGAACAGGTATAGGAACAAGTGCAGGAGCAGGTATAGAAGCAGCTTCCCCTTTAGCTCCCTCAGCCTCCTCATCCTCTGGATGGAGATGAGCACTATGAAGAATATGGAACGGGAAATTGGTGTAGAAGACAGGCTGAAAATTAGTTGGGGAAAGATATTAAAGATTGTATTTAATTTCTTGGATGTAAGCAATGATGTGTCCTAAGGCAAGGTTAGGCTTTCTTTTATGCCTTGGATCCCTAATACTAGTAAGATGTTCAATGTATCAAAAAAGAATATCAGTAGTATTGAATTCCCTATAGGCCATTATGTAGAAGATGGTGATTGAAAGGAGATGAGTAATGTGGACATGATCAGTAGCCTTTGGGATTATTGAGGTGAGAATAACATGTTGGATTATCCTAGCATCTATGAATAAGGTGCTAGATGCCCCATCATGATAGGAGACATGTGTGTTCCTCAGAAGGTGGCTGGAAAGAGCCTAGTCATAATCAGGATCTAAATATAAGATGTAAATCTTGTCTCTAGTAGTGGAAACTTGAAAGAGTTCATGAAAATCCTAATAAGAAATTTCTATGGGTCATCTATTTACATAGGACTGAAGGGTAGTATAGGTGGAGTTGATCCTAAGGTTCGTAATGAATTCATAGAGGAGTTTAGAGTTGAAAGGGAAAGTAAGTGTAAAATTGAAGGTGGGGGAGGTGTTAGAAAATAGATTTAAGACTAAGTAAGTGAGTGTGCGAGGGTTGATGGTCCTTGAGAGGGTGATCCAGTAGTCTTATAGAGAAGACAGGTGACTTGGTTAGCCGCCTCAATGAAATGAGGGTTAATAGAGGCCCTTGAGGAACTATCAGTCGCCATCTTAAATTGCTTTCCACCAGCCGTTGGTAGAAAATTAGAGCTTAAGAAAGAAGAATTTTAAGAAATGAGTGTGAGAAAATATTTGAAATGGGATTTTATAAAGAATTGGCCACATAATCTAGGATGATCGCAGAAACATCCAGGACAATCAGGCAAAATTATGATGTCTAGGACGATTGATCAAAAAAGGCAATCTTATCATACTGGATGATCAAACATCATACGGGATGATCAGACTCAAGCGATCGTCCAGATGAGTCAGCCTGAATGATCGTTGATCAAATGGATCATCTAAGATGATTAGGTGGATTGTTTAGGATGTTTAATAATAATGATTATACAAACCAAATTTAAAATTTTTATCCATTTTTGCCTCATGGATCATTGAGGACGAATAGGTATATCGTCTAGAATGATCATAAATAATTGAGCAGGATTTGATCAAATTGTTTAGGAGAAAGTGGATTATCCAGGATGATCTCAAATAATTAACTCAGATCAACTGTCAGATGGAAGATGAAGGGTAGATTGATGATATATTCCAGGATAATATGGATATCTTTTAGGATGATGTGATAAAAAATTGAAGATTTTTTGGATGGATGGATGTGATTAGAAGAAGCCCTAGAAATTAAAAAACTTGTAAAAAAATAAAATAATGAAAAAGACTATAACAAAAAAAAAAGAATGAAAAATAATTTTTTTTTATCAAAGCAAGAATATGATAAATTTTCCATGTGATTGAATTAAAAATTTATAAGAAAAGGAGTTTTCATTGAAATCTAAAAAATAATAGAATAATTGATATTGTTAATCCCAACTCAGGCTTCTTATAAGGCAAGCCATCTTTTGAAAATAAAGATCTAACTCATAAAAAGCAATTGGATATGAAAAAGTGATTCGTTCAAAACTTATTTTAATAAAAATATCTTATAAAATAATATAGCAAAGTAATTAGTTACAATCATGAATTTTAAAATCATATCTTTGACACTTTCAAGTGAAATATGAATTCTTCTAAGATTTAAAGGTTTGAAAAAGAGGGAAGCTTTCTTTCTTGTAGGCTCATTTTATTCCTCTTGTCAATTGGTTGGCACACTTTACGCATCTTTTAATTTTTTGATACACTTTGTGTATCTTTTAATTTTTATGCGATCTTTGCGCATCTTTTCAGTTTTTCTTTTTCAAACTCATTTTATACCTATTATTATTTTTGTAAGCCAACTCCCTTTTAAAATATTTAAAAACTCTCAATTGTGAGAATATCTTTTAGATATTAGAGAAGAAAAACTCACTCTCTAATATAAGGAAGTTTATACCACAAAGATGAATAAATTCATATGATAAATGCAACGACAAGATTAAGAACTCAATTGCATATAGAATAAATTCATATAGTTAATGACTTTGAACATTATTTATATAAGATAGATTACTATAACCAGATAGAAAAGAACTCAATTGCAAAGTCCAATTATTAATTCAAGATAGGCTTTTGTTTAAAAAAAGTAAATTACACCGCTAAAAGAAGTTAGAGGATGGGAAACAATCAACGATGTTTCTCTCTTTAACTAATTTGGGGATGTAAATCATTGATTATAAATTTTTAAAAACAAAAATAAGATATAAAATATCATTTTAGTAGTGATCAAAAGAAAAACTAAAAGAAAAACAAAAACTAAAAGAAAAATAAAAATAATAGAAAATGAAAACATGGAAAATAATAGTAAAAAAAAAAATCAACAATTAAAATAAAAATAAAAGAAAGGTCAGAAATAAAAGAAAGAATAGAAAATAATAACAAACAAAAGATAAAAAAAAACATAAAGTTCATATTTTAGAAAGCATCAAGTTCATGCATTTATGTCAATCACACCCAATCTCAACCTTTAGATGTTGAATGTGTTAAAGGCCAGTGGTTTAGTAAAGATTTCATTCGATTCATTCTCAGTTGCCACATGGTGTAACTCAATGTCTCCTTTGGTAACATGGTTCCTAATAAAGTGATGTCTTATGTCAATGTGTTTGGTCCTTGAATGTTAGATAGGATTCTTAGAAATGTAGATAGCACAAGTGTTGTCACGTAAGATTGAAATTGTGGTAGGTAATCCTAAATTTAGAATTTGTTGCTTCAACCAAAGGACTTGGGCCACATAACTTTCTAAGGTAATGCACTCAACTTTAACAGTGGAAAGTGTAATAGAGTTTTATTTTTTACTGGATCAAAAGACTAAAGATTGTTCTATGAATTGATAAGTTTCAGAAGTGCTCTTTCTATCCACCCAATGCCCTACAAAGTAAGAATCAGAATATCCAATAATCTCAAAAGAAGTGCTGTGGCTAGGATACCAAATTCCTAAGTTTTTGGTCCCTAAGAGATATCTAAGGATTCTTTAGGATCAACTTGAAACTTAGCACAGAGACAAACACTAAACACTATATCAGATCCACTAGTAGTATATAGTGATCTAATCATTCCTTTGTACTTCTTTTGATCAATAAATTTTCCATTTGAGTCCTTATTCAACTAAACATTGGAGCTTATGGGATTATTTATTGGCTTGGCTTTATCCATTTCATATTTCCTTAAGATGTCCTTAATGTACTTTGATTTATTAAGAAAAGTTCCATCATCCAATTATCTTATACTAAATCCCAAAATGTATGACAACTCTCCTATCATACTCGTCTTAAATTCTTTACTCATTATTTTAGAAAAATCGTCACATAACCTTTTATCAAAAGATATAAAAAGTATATCATCAATATAAATTTGAATAATAAGTAACTCATCTCCTACTTTCCTCATAAAAAAGATGGTACCTACGCTCCCCTTAACAAACTCCCTCTCTAGTAGGACTGTGCTAAGCCACTCATACCAAGCTCTAGGTATTTGTTTTAATCAACATAAGTTTTTGTTTTTTAATTTATAAACAGGATTTTGGAAATTGGGAACTCTCAAAACCCAGGAGTTTCTCTACAAACACATCCTCTTTAATTACCCCATTCAATAAGGCACTCTTAACATCCATTTAGAAAAGCTTAAATCCCTTATAATTATCAAAGGCTAATAGCACTTTAATGGCTTCCAATCTAGCTACATGGGCAAAGGTCTCCTCAAAATCAACCCCTTCTATTTAGTTTACCCCTTAGCCACAAATCTCTCCTTATTCCCAACCACCACACCAGAATCATTCATTTTATTCTTAAAGACCCATTTGGTTCCCATTAAACTTTGATTTTTAGGTCTTTCTATTAACTCCCAAACATAATTCCTCATAAATTGGTTAAGTTTTTCTTGTATAACTATGATCCAGAATTCATCAGAAAGGGCTTGATTGATATTGGTGGGTTAAGTCATTGAGATAAAGGTAGAGTGGTTTCTTTCTTCCTAAGTCCATGCCTAGTTTTAACACCTTCATAAGGATCTCCTAACATTAGTTCTTTAAGATGACTCAAAGAATATCTCCAATCTTTGGCAAAGTGTTTTGAGGTTCTACCCATTCCTCCAAATTTTCAATTTCTACTCCTTGGGTAATCTCACCAACTCTATCAATGTTTTGAGGCTATATCGTTTTCTACAAATTTGTAGTTTCTACTCCTTAGGTAGTCTATCAAACTTCATCTTCTTCCTTAACTTTAGACTTCCTACAATCAGATTCATTAACCACTACATGAGTAGTCTCCTTCACCACTAATGTCCTCTTGTTAAACGCTCTAAAGGATTTCCCCATACTTGAATATCCTAATAACACTCATTTATCAGATTTTGGGTCAAATTTTCCTAAGAGTGATTTATTATTATTGAGAATGAAATCCTTATATCCAAAGATATGGAAGTGTGAAAGGTTGAGTGTCTTACCCTTAATAATCTCATAAGGTATCTTATTCGGTTTGGATCTAACATTCACCCTATTCAACACATAATAAGCTATATTTACCACTTCAGCCAAAAATTATTTTGGAAGTGAATACATAGTAAGAATGGCTCAAGTAGCTTTAACTAAGGTCATGTTTTTTTCCTTTTAGTTACCCCGTTCTACTGAGGGGTCCTAGGAGTTGTAAAGTTGTGACTAATCTCTTGATCCTCATAGAAGGTTCTAAATCTCATATTTTCAAACTCTCCACCATGGTCACTATGAATGTTCAAGATCTCATTACTTAGCTTTTTCTAAATCTAAGGGGAGAAGGATTTATATTCATCAAAAGACTAACATATATGTAACAAAAATCTTATCCAAGTGAACCTTGAGTAGTCATCAACAATCACAAATCCTTAGACTTTTTCGCCTAAGTTGGCAGTGTTAATATATCCAAATAAATCCATGTGAAAGAGTTCTAAAGGTCTAGATGTGCTAATGACCTTAATCGAATGGAAAGAGGATTGAAATTGTTTCCCTAGTTGGCAAGCATAACACAGGTGATCCTTAGTGAACTTAAGCTTTGGGACACCACTAACTAAGTCCTTTTGGGTTACTCTTCTAAGGGCTTTTATGCTGGCATGACATAACCTCCTGTTCCATAACCAAGACTCATCAAAAATAGTTTTTAAATATAAAAATGGAGCACTTCCAATATTATTTAAAGCATGTAACCGTTGTTAATCCTTTTTCCCTACAAAATAGAATTTTTATTCAAGCTAACAATGCATGTGTTTGACAAAAAATTTATGATAAAACCCTTATTGCAAAGTTGACTTATACTGAGCAAGTTGTGTTTCTGTCCATATACAAACAAAACATTTTTAATCAAAAGGTTCTTAGAGTTTCTGATTATACATGCACCCACCACTATCCCGGTGGTGTTGCCTCCAAGAGTGACCTTGCCTCCAGCCCTGGCCTTTAGTGAAATGAATTGATTGGCATATCCAGTCATGTGTCATGAGCATCCACTATCCAAGTACCACATGCTCTCACAAGATCTTTGGTGAGAGCATACTTACAAAATCATTAAATGTCATATTTAGGAACTTAAATAAGTTTGGTTCCCTTCTTATGAAAATAAAAATACAATGCATTTGTGTTATGATGTGAATAATGTAATTTGAATCTCCATACCTAATCTGTACTACGATGAACAGTGCAAGTGTGTGAGATGTGTCCTACAATGTCATATGAAAAATAGCTAACACCAAGAAAAGGGTTTACTAATCTACTCAAATTATAGAACCTCTTCCTAGGTTTTAATGAAACATGCTGATGAGGTGGATTGTGAAACTCAAGCATTATGTTTATTTTCTTTGCATGCAATTACTTGAGCTTCTAAAAAATTATTTTAGTTTTTAAGAATAAAAATTTTTATTTTCAAAACATGATCTTTACAATCCAAATCAGTTGCAATAGTATCCAAATCCTTATATACAATTTCTAGTTCAACATGCAATGCTTTCGACGAATCATGCTCAATAAATAAATAAGAATGCTTTTTATTTAACTCATTAAATTCATCAAGAAATCTCATGTGATTTCTATCAAGTGAGAATGATCTTTACGCAAAATATCATGCACTTTTTACAAGTTAAAAAATTGAAGCTTTTGGCTAGCATGCAATTTTTTAAGCTTTCTATATGATGAATGAGTTTTCTTAGAAACATCAAGCAATTGATCATAAGTTAATTCATATACCACTTTTTACTCAAAGTGATCGAGATGATCATCCGCCATTAAGAACGAGTTTATTGTCTCCTCTTCAACTTCAGTCTTAGAGGAGTTAGATGCAGAATCTGTCCAAAAATCCTTTTCAAACCATTTATTATCCTTCCTAAACTTGGGTTTCTCCTCACACTTCTCCTTGCTTGGATGAGCCTTGAGTGTAGGACAATTAGCTCTTTCATATCCTGGCTTTCTGTATTTAAAGCAAACCATATCAGAACAACTTTTAAAATTCTTTCTACTCTTACCTTATTTCCATTTATGATGGTGCTTCTGTTTCTTCCATATAACGCTTTAGAATAGCCTAGTGATTAAGGTAACATCATAAATCTTAGACCCAAAAGAATTAGTGCCCATTTCATTAGCCTTTAGTGCCACATTTGTTTCCTTCTTTTTCTCACCTGCATCAAGTTGTCTTTGGTTCACTTCTTGCTCATAAGCAATGAGTGACCCAAGTAAGTTATCAATAGAATAAGTATTCAAATCCTTGTACTTAGTTATTACAGTAATCTTAACATCAAAGAAAGAAGACAAGCATCTCAAATTTTTGTTAACTTTTATATATTTACTTAGCTCCCTTCCTAAGGCATGCGGGGAGGTGACAATTCGAGTAAACCTAATATACATTTCAGATATTGATTCACCAATTTTCATGCAAAAAATATTCATAGTCATGCAATAAAATATTTAACCTAGATTGTTTAACTTCACTTGTAACTTCATAAGTAATACACTATCTATCCCATATTTCTTTACTAGTAGCACAAGTTGAGACGCATATGTAATCTTCAAATTTCAGTACACTAAATAATCAGTTTAAATATTTTGCATTAATTTGTGCTAAATACCTATCATCAAATATCCATTCAATAAAAGGAATTTTAATTTTGATGCCATTGAATTCATGAGTTGATGTATAATATTCATCCTTAATAAGCTTCCACATGCAATAATCTATAGATTTTAAAAACATAGATATGCAAGTTTTTTAGAAATCAAAAGGTATATTATCAAAAAGAGGTTGTCTAGTAATTGAATAACCTTTCGTGGTGTTTCTATTACCAAAGTTAGCCATATATCGAAATTCAAAAGTTTTCAAAAACTAGATTTTATGAATCCCACTCTAGTACAACTTGAAAGTTTGTTAGGGTTGTTAAGCCCTTATGAACTAGCCTGAGGCTAACCAAAGAGGGGGGTGAAATAGTAGTTTTAAAAAATTCATAAACAAAAAACACGATCTATTTGAAATATTTTAAAACATAAAATATATGACCACCCACATGAAAATAAAGAGAGGAAATGTAATAAAAAATAACACACAAGATTTTATAGTGATTTGGTTAACTTGATCTACGCCCACTCCCTGGAGCCTCTCCTCTGGGTATTGCACTAAAACTTAGTGACTCTCCTTTTGCTCACATAGTAAGACGGAGAAGCTTATACAAAAATTCCTTTCCACCAACTTCGGTGAGGAAGAGAACCTGACCTCCTTTTGCTTCCTCCTGAAGAAGGCAGAGAACCTTGATCAATTATTGGAGAAGACCTCTCTATAGCCTCCAAGGAACCAGGGATAATGATTGGAGAAGATGACTCAGATTCTTGCATGGAGGTCACAATCTCCCCTTCACAAGATCCTCTCTCTCTCTCTCTCTCTCTCTCTCTCTCTCTCTCTCTCTCTCTCTCTCTCTCTCTCTCTCTCTCCCAAGCTCTCCCTTTCCTTCTCTTGGCTCTCTCAGGTCAGGACAGCAGCAAAAAATATCACCTTAAGAAATCAAGAGTTGTTATAAAGAAGGGCTTAAAATTTGCCCTAAATTGCAACAAGCTGTCAAAGATCATCTAGGACGATCGTCATATAGAATCAGTATATTTTTACACAATTTGGCCAAGACAATCTAGGAGGGTTGGATGATTAGAAACTTTATTTGTTCTGATCGTGGAGGATGATGTGGACATTGTCCAGTATGATTAGTACAAATAAACATCATCCAAAAAATTATTCTATTCGGTCAGACTTTACATGTTGGATGATGGAAAAATAACTTATCATCCAGGCCAATTCTTGGATCATCTTGTATGATTAGTTTAAAATAATAAATATCATCTAGAACATCATTCTATTTGTTCAAGACGACTCAAAAAGAAATAAATGTTTTTTAACTGATCATCCAGGATGATCCTACGATCTTCTAGGGAAATATGATCGATCAATCAAATCTTAATAGCATTCCTTAATCATCAAACTAATTTAGGCATAATTATAATGCATCATCTAAGTTGATGCCCTATATGATGTCTAAAAATAATAATATGCCTAAAAGAGTTGGTGGCTATTTCTTTCTGATTTGAGCCTATTATCTAGGATGATGTTAATATTGTCTAAGACGATTTGCTTAATTTGGTTGTCTTAATGAGGATGCCCTAATTAGAGTTTTTATTTTAAACTGATCATCCAGGATGATTTTTGATCATCCTATACGATGTGATTAAAAATAGAAAAAACTCTTAAGCCTATAGGATTTATCCGGCCCTAACTATGTGTACAATGTTACATAGAATTAGGATTTACACTATTACATTTGACTTAAGAAAAGTTAAAAACACTAAAAATATACTTATAGATTAAATTAGTCCAAATCTACCCAATCTTAAGCTGGCTTGATTTGCAATTGACCTTGCGGACCTGAAACATTAATAGGCAGGAAAATAGTAGAAAAACTAAAATGTCAAAAATGTTTGTTATCATCAAAATTATAATCATTGAATCCAAATTTACAGCACATCCAAATTCATTCCAAATAAAGTCCTAATTTTTTGAATTGATAGTAAAATAAAAATGTATGTCGATTCACTTGAAATTTTTAGTTTTTGGACAATTTTTTATGTTGTTTCTATATAAAGAGTCCTAAAAACTGGCATATTATCCTTTGCTTGAATTTCTCTTGAGAGGGAACTTTTAGATAGTGTGTTTCAGAGAGATTTTGTGAGTGAAGAGTGATAGATCTAGTTAAGAGAAGTTTGAAGGGATTCACAAGGTTACCCAAAGTGAGGATCTCTTTTATCTTCTTCAAGTTTGTACCCAACTTGTTTGGAGTCTCTTAAGAGAAGATCTTTATAACTATATCAAGGTTCTCTACCTTGAACAATGAGATTGAAAAAGAATGAGAAGGTTCTCTATCTTCACCAGAAGGGTGAAAAGTATGAGTAAGTTCCCTACGTTCATTAGGAGGGTGAAAAAGGATGAGTATGTACACTACCTTCACTAAAAGGGTAAAAAAGGAAAAAAAAAAAAAAAAAAGGTATGCTGCAATCACTTTGAGTGTGAAAGGCGATGGTTCTATACCACACAAGGTTGGTGGAAGAGAGTTTGTAAGGGCTTCTCCACCTTGATGTGGGGGCAAAAGAAGAGTCAGTTGTGTTTAGTTTAATACCTTGAGGAGTCTTTAGGGAGTGGATGTATGTCAAGTTAGACCGAATAACTATAAAATTTATTTTTCTTTTGTTATCTTTAATTTTTTCACATTTTTATTTTATTTCACTTATAATTTTGTGGTTAAAAGTTATATGTTGTAATCATTTTTATAAACCAACTATATGTTTCAGGATTAGTGATTTAATATTCAAAAAGATCTAAAAAGGTATTTAAATATTCAAGATTTTTTTTTGTAAAACCCCCTCTCTTGGTTAGCCTTAGGACAGTTTTATAAGGTCTAACAACCTACACAAACTTTTAAATGGTATCAGAGCCAATTTTTAAAATTAAGGTTTAGAATAATTTTTGAACAAATAACATGGCTAATTTTCGAAGCCATAATACTTGTGAAAGAAATTCAATCTCTAGACCACCTTTATTTGATAATATTCCTTTTGATTTTTGGAAAACTTGCATGTCTACTTTTTTATAATCACTTAACTATTATATATGGAGATTAGTTTAGGAAGGTTACACCAAACCTACTAGACTTGTTGATGCCATTAAAATTGAAACCCCATTTATTAATTGGATATTAAAAGAAAAAGAATTAGCACATTTAAATGCCAAATGTTTAAATAATTTTTTTCGTGCTTTGAAATCTTATGCTTATATGTGTGTTTCTAATTACAAAATTGGAAAAGAAATTTGGGATAGAGTTTACATAACTTATCAAGGATCAAATGAAGTAAATCAAATTAGGTTGAATATTTTGTTACATGCTATGAACTATTTCACATGAAACTAAATGAGTCAATTTCTAATATGTATACAAGGTTTACTCAGATTGTTATCTCATTACATGCTTTAGGTAGAGAACTTACAAATTTAGAAGAAGTTAATAAAATCTTACATTGTTTACCTATTGTTTATAATGTAAAGATAATTTTCATAACTAAGTCTATAGATCTGAATATATATTCATTAATAATCTGTTTGGATTACGGATTGCTTGCGAACAAGGAGTGAATCAAAGATAGATTAATGCAGGTGACAAGCAAAAAGAGAATAATATAGGCTTAAAAGATGATGATTCATAGATTGATCAATAAATGCCTGAGAATGAAAAGGATATTACACTTATGACTAGGCAATTCAAAAGTTTCCTTAAGATAAAGCAAAGAAGATGTCAGCATTGGAATAAAGGTAAGTTCAATAAGAATACATAAGTTTCTAATGAAGTCATTTGCTATAAATACAAGAAGATTGAACATATAAAGACTGAATGCCCAAATCTCAAAGCTAATCCAGACAAGGATAAAGTTGAGTAGAAAATAAATATTAGGAAGGGCAAGAATAGAATGCAAAGAGCTTTCTTAGCTGACTTAGTGCTTTATTTTTATTTTTTTTTAGAAGATGCAAAGATGCATTAAAAAAAAGAAAATAAAACAACCTAATACAAACTAAATGATCCTTGAAGAAAAGGATCCTTATTGAAAGCAATTTTGTTATCATTAAACCTAATAGTTTGATATAAAACCCACTGTTTCCTATTTTGAAACTGTTGAGATGCAAGGGATACCAAATATTTAAAACAACCCGAAGGTTGATTAGTATCCCAGAGTACCCATCCGGTTAAAGAATAGAATCCAGTAACGATTCCATAAACAAAAATAGTAGGTTTAAAAAACAATAAAGCTAAGAGAAAAAATAAGCTATAAAGAAAAACCAAAGGAAAGTTACAAAATAGATAAGACATTCTCAAAATATCTATTAAAACCAATAATAGGTATTTTAGAAGTCTTTTCCAAAAAAAAACATTTGTAAAACCAAGCATAATAAAAGGTAAATTCTCCGGAAGGAATTCCCGTCTTCATGTCTCTAACTGCTTTGAAATCGAGTATCATATTGAAAGCTTTTGTGAAGAACCCATCGATCAGTTCTTCATCTTGTGATCAACAATCCTTCTTCTATTTTGGTCCTTCATAGGTCCTAGTCCTTGAAGCTCTTTTAATAGCTTGGGTTTAGAACCGGAAATAAGAGTACTCTTATTCCCTTTGAATAAAATAGTTTTATTGAATTTTAAACTGTTTGTAGAGGATGGCGAAATGGAACAACCATCTTTAATTAAATCGTTAACATCATGTAATCCTGAAATATTATCAGCTTTAGAAGGAATTAAAACCATGACTTGTTCTTCCATACCCTTCTCCATAACAGCCTCCATTAAGTTAGGAACTTGAAAATTTGAATTCTCCATCAATTTAGGAGAATTAGGTCGAGGATCAGATTTTAGACCAGCTGGAATATAATGGGTCTCAATTGCCTTAACCGCCACCATGCTTGGTGGAATTTTAAAATTTGAATCTAGAGATCCCAACTTTTCAGCAATATTAACAAGAGTTCCGTTAGAAATTTCTTCCTTAGACGGATTAGTAGCCATAGAAGGAGCCAAAATCGTACTTAGCTCCTTCTCACATGCCTTCGAAATAGCCTCCATCACTTATGGTATTTGAAAATTCAAAACTTCAGCTATTCTAGGCATACACGTTGGACTAGTAACATCCAACGAACCAGATACATTAAAATCAGCATTTGTATTATGAGCTAAATCTGGTTTACTCCACAAATTTGAATTAATGCTAACTGTTGAGTCCAGTAATTAGGTTGTTAAGCCTAAGTAAATGTCCCACGGCTACCAAGAGGGGGGTGAATTGGTAGTATTAAAAATTTTAAACCCTCTTAATGATAAAGTTAAATCGAAATAAAATTTTCTTTTAAAGTTTGTAGAAAAATGTTTTTCAACCACAGAGTTGTTAAAACTGAAATTTAAAGTGCAGAAACGTAAAAGCAATAAAGTAAATGACACTAGATTTATAGTGGTTCGGTCTATAACCAGACCTACATCCACTCCTCAGAGGCACCCTCTGAGTATTGCACTAATACCACAAAGTGACTCTCCTTTAGCACCCACAGCAAGGCGGAGAAGCCTTTACAACACACTCTTTTCACCACTACCCGGTGCGGCAGAGAACCGTCGTCCTTTTACACAATCCACAGTGCTGGCAGAGAACCGTCATCCTTTTACACTCTCCTAGTGTTGGCAGAGAACCCTACGGCTGTTCACACTCTCCAAGTGTAGGCAGAGAACCTTTCCGCTGTTCACACTCTCCAAGTGTAGGCAGAGAACCTTTCCGCTGTTCACACTCTCCAAGTGTCGGCAGAGAACCCTTCGGCTGTTCACACTCTCCAAGTGTCGGCAGAGAACCGGATCTCCTTGACTGATCTTCTCACAAGAATCTAGAAGGAAGAAGGAAAAGAGTGAAGAAATCCAATTTCACAAGTAGAGACTCTTACCTTTGTAATCCAAGTGAAGCCTTCTCGCTCCAGTGGTAGGAATCCTCCTTTGAATGCTCTCTTCCACTCTCTCCTTGGCTATTATCTCAAGAGGCACGAAGATCAATTGACAAAAAGATTGGGTGGCAGTCTAATTTGGACTTTTTATATAAAAGACAAGAAAAACTGCCCAAAAATTGCAAGTTTCCAATTTTGTACGCAGTGGATCGTCCTGAACGATTTTACTTAAACGATCTGAAACGACCCAATTTGTATATGTGTACGAAATGACTTCGTACAAATGATCGTCCTGTACGAACTAGGTTCGCCCAGTACGAACGGTTATTACAAGGTCGGTTCTAGAAACTGCTGAAAACTGTTCTAAGTCGGTTAATCGTTTGGACGAAAATATGTTCGTCTGGACAAAAATTTTCCAGAGACCCGATCGTCCTGGAAGATTATATATTCATCTGGACGAAAATATTTCAGAGGACCAATCGCCACGGATAATAATTTATTTTCGTATGGACGAAAATTTTCCAGAGACCTGATCGTCCGGTATGATATTTAATTTCATCTGGACGAAAATTTTCCAGAGCACCGATCGCCTCGTACGATAATAAAATTCATCTGAACGAAAATTTTACAGAGAACCAATCGTCCGGGACGATAATAAATTTCGTCCTGGACGAATAGGACTTAGAAGAAAAATTTTTCGAGCAAGTTCCTATTCGTTTCATGTGCTCTATAGGAGATAACTGATGGATCGTCCAGTATGATAAAATATCGTCCCGTACGATCAGTATAAAATTTTATGATCTCCTTATGTGTGTGTGTAAGTTTTTTTATTCACTCAATTACAATCACTCCCTTTCAAAATTAATTCAAAGAAAATACAAACTTCAAATAAACAAAATATCTCATGTTGAATTTGATTTGAAGTTATCGTAGTCTGGAGTCTGATTTTCCTGAAATATTAGTACACACAAGAGCAAATGCAAATCTTCTAAAATTGTTAGGAGATAACTATACATTTGAACAATAATGTTTGGAATCATCAAAACTACATAAATTGTACAAATATAAATCATTCAAATAGCAACTATTCTAACAATCTCCCCCTTTTTGATGATGGCAAAACAATTATTGTTTGTATGGTTTCAAGTTAAACAAATCTCCTATCTCCTAAACTCCCCCTGAATTGATGAGTACATTAAACTAAGGAGGCATAAAGAACAAAATTTTTGTTTTTCAAAAATTTTAACACAAACAACTACAAATTAAAAAACTTGCAAACAGAACAATCAAAACAGAAAATACAATAATTTCTTCCCCTTTTTGACAGCAACAAAAAGTGAAGAAGAAATAGACAAGAAATATAAATAATTATATGAAATTCATTTTTAAAATTTAATCTAAATTGTGATTGACATAGGGTATGCAATTTTAAACTAAAGATATTAGGTCAATCATAGAAATTCATAAAATTTAAGAAGTGATATAACATTGTAAGTAAGAAGAATTTATCAAAGACATGATTCAATTTAGACATTTGACTATAGAAAATCATTACAAGAGAGATGTATATAAATTCTATATTTCAAAGTTCAATAGAATATAAATGAACATAAGATCAATTTGAATTAAGAGATTGAACAAATTTGGAAAGAAGAGAATTACCTCATGTGGCGCTTTGCGCATCTTTTTAAAAATTTTTGTGCACATTTTTGTGCATTTTTTCTTGGTTGGGCTTATTTTGTGCCTCTTTTTCACTTTGCAAATCTTTGCGAATTCCTTTTGATTTTTGTACATTTGTACAATGTTCAAGAGTAATTGAGACCAATTCTTTCCAAAATCTATAATCTAAAATTTCAAATATTTCTGGGTGCATAAATATCACTTGAGCATAGAAATACAAAATAAGAAAACATCTAAATTGCAATAGTAATATTAACTTTTATGTAGTCTAAATGAATAGACATGAATTTAAAAGTTCTAATTACAATAAGTTATAAACAACTTATAAATTCAGAAAGTCTAGATTTTCTAATATTGATAATCTCAAATTACAATCGAATTTAAGCACTATGTAGATTAAATAATACTAATGAAATTCATAAACATTTACCATATTTCAAAACAAATCTAATAAAAAAAATAACAACTTTCATTGATATTAAAGAAACGGATTACATAAAAAAAAGAAAATATATTGAACTTAAAAAGAAAAATCAACATAAACACAAACACTTAACAATAAAACAGACACGATAAAAACATAAAAAACAAATACAACAGACACACATAAAAACATTTCTACTGTTCTGGAGGAGGAGGAGGAATGCCGCCAAAAAGGTTGAAGTAGGAGGCCATCAACATTACATTGGTATTAATTTCATGAACTTCATTTCTAATATTACCAATGTCTTATTGCTGCTGCGTAAGTTGAGCATCAAATTGATCAAATCTTTAATCAATGTGAGTCTCTAATCTATCAAATCTTTCAATCAGATTCTGATAATCTGATTGAGGAGCAGAAGCTTGCACTCCTTCTTCTTCTTCCTCTTCTGAAGCACTGGCATGTGCTTTTCTTTTCTCCTCCTTGAAGAGCAATCTGAATGATGCATCATTATAGTAAACTGGCTCTTCGTATTCTTCATCAGGATGCACTATGTTATATTTCTTTTCCAAAATAAAAGTGATTAAGTGTCCTAATGAAATGTTCTTCTTTCTCTTTTGATCTGCATGTCCTATTTCTGAAAGCCCATAGATATGGTCTATGATAAGTTGGGCTTCGTCAATAGGATGTCCTTCCATGATTAAAAAAGTTAGAGAAGAAAGAAGAGGAGTAATGTTAATCCTATCATCAGCTTTAGGAATAATTGAGGATCTAAGGATATGCTGGATGATTCGGGTATTTTTGGTCATTCCAGAAACTCTAGCAACATGATAGGTTAGGCCAATTTCTCTAATCACCCTATTGACTTCATACCATTCGAATTTCTTTTCACTCATTAGGGTATTGGCTCTATATCCCTCAGTTCTTAAGTTTAAAAATGCACCAAGGTCGTGCTTGGTGATCTCAACTTTTTGCTTAAAAACATAAGAACTAATGGTGGAGTGGTCAGAATTGAAACTCATGTTCGCTAGAAAGTAGTGGTAGGTTTGCTTGTTGTAGAAGTGGACGAGAGAAAGAATGAAATGAAATTGGGTTGAGGCAAAGAGGTGCATTACCCGAAACTTCAACTCAGTTTGAATAAGAATGCGAGAGGGAGTGATTTTGGCAGATGCAAAACGAGGAAAAGATTCCTCATTCGCCTTAGAAAGAAAGTTGTCTGGGGCATTCCTATTTGGTTTCTTCACCAACACCTTTTGTCTTTTGCTTGAGGAGGCCATTGTTGATTTGAAGTAGAAAGGGATTGAAAATGAAGTTTGGAAGTGTGATTGTTAAGTTAGAAAGCCTTCATATTTAAAGAAAAACGATACGTTCATCCTGGACGAAAATATTCGTCCTGGACGAAAAATTATCGTTCGTCTGGATGAAACAATTTCGTACAGACGATCCAATTCGTCCAAAATGTAACGGCTTTTCGTAATCAACACAACATACGATGCGTCCCTTCGTACAGGCTTTTTGACTTGACCGATAGTACAGACAAAAAATTTTTGTACAGACGATCAAAAAGTAAATCGTTTTAATGACTCTTGAAAACCGTCCCCTACAATGAACCCACACATGTTCGTTTGGACGAACGAAAACTTCGTACAGACGAAGTTCATATTAAAAACTGTCTTATCCACTCAACCGCTGCATTCAATCTTCCCGACGTTTGAGAAAAAAAAATTCGTCTTGGACGATCATCAGATCGTACAAACGATCTAATTAAAAACTGCTCTCAAAACGGTTAAAATTCGCGCAAACTGTTCCTTCACACATCGTCCCGTACGAAACCATTTTTTTCCTAGACGATTTCCTCCAAAAAAGAATTTTTAATTTTGAATTTTTAAATTAAGAAAATCAAACAAAATATTCAAAAAGACAGAAAACATAAAACAAAACCATAAATCCAAAAACAATTCATTCAAAACACACAAAATTTCACAAAATCAAAAAACAAAACAAAACAAATATCAATGTTGCAAAGACATTTTGTTTAAGCATTCAAATCAATAACACCAAGCCTTGTTCTTAAAGTACTGAAGGTATCAAAGGCTAAAGGTTTTGTAAAAATGTATGCAAGTTGATTTTCAGTTGAAACATGTATGAGTTCAATTTCTCCTTTGGATACATGATCCCTTATGAAATGATGCCTTATATCAATGTGTTTGGTTCTAGAATGTTGAATAGGATTTTTGGAAATGCAAATAGCACTAGTATTGTAACAATAAATTGGAATAGTGCCTATAGTTAATCCTAAATCAATCAACTGTTGTTTTAACAAAAGTACTTGTGCCACACAACTTCCTAATGCAATGTATTCTGCTTCTGCAGTAGATAGTGCCACTGAATTTTGTTTTCTACTAGACCATGAAACTAATGAATTTCCAATGAATTGACATGTCCAATTTTCCTTAAAAAGAGAGTTGTATCAACACTTCCTTTTTCAAAAGATCTTTCAAGTAGGAAGGTGCTCAACCTCTCATACCAAGTCCTAAGTGCCTGTTTCAATCCATATAATGCCTTTTTTAATTTGAAAACATGATTTGGAAATTTAGAATTTTCAAAACCTGGAGGTTGTTCTACAAAAACATCTTCCTCAATTACCCCATTTAAAAAGGCACTTTTGACATCCATTTGAAACAATTTAAAACCTTTAAAACAGGCAAAGGCTAGTAAAACCCTAATTGCTTCAAGTCTAGCTACAGGGGCAAAAGTTTCCTCAAAATCAATTCCTTCAATTTGATTATACCCCTTAGCTACTAATCTAGCCTTATTTCTAATGACTACTCCTGAGTCATTCATTTTATTTTTGAACACCCACTTGGTTCCAACAACACTTTGATCTTTTGGCCTTGTAGTTAGTTCCCAAACTTTATTTCTTACAAATTGATTTAACTCTTCTTGCATGGCCAATATCCAAAATTCATCTGAAAGTGCTTGATCAATGTTAGTGGGTTCAATAGTTGAAATAAAGGCTGAATGATTGACTTCCTTGTTTAATCCACGCCTAGTTCTAACACCCTCACTTGGTTCACCTATAATCAATTCCTTTGGGTGGTTTTTAGAAAATCTCAAATCTCTAGGCAAAGGGTCTTCTCTTTCTAAATTTTCTTCCACATTTTCTTCCAAATTTAATCTATCAATCTTTTGGGAGTTTTCTTCAATTTCTTCTTCAACAACATTTGGCTCTTCCATGTTTCCATTTTCATCAAATACAACATGTGTGGTTTCTTCAATGACTAAAGTTCTTTTGTTGAATACTCTATAAGATTTTCCAACACTTAGAATATCCAACAAAAATTCCTTCATCTGATTTTGGATCAAATTTTCCTAAGGCAGATTTTCCATTATTATGTATGAACACCTTGCAACCAAATACATGCAAATGAGACAAATTTGGTGTTCTACCTTTTAGCAACTCATAGGGTGTTTTATTCAAATTTGATCTCACATTCACCCTATTCAGAACATAGCATGTAGTGCTAACCGCCTCAGCCCAAAAATATCTAGAAAGCGAGTATTCTGCTAACATTGCTCGGGCGGCTTCTATTAATGTTATGTTCTTTCTTTCAACTACTCCATTTTGTTGAGGAGTTCTAGGTGCAGAAAAATTGTGATCAATCCCCTTTTCTTTACAGAAATCTTCAAATCTTTCATTTTCAAATTCTCCTCTATGATCACTTTGTATAGAAATTATTTCACATCCTAGTTTTCTTTGTATCCAAGTTGAAAAATTTCTGAATTCCTCAAATGATTCACTCTTATGAAAAAGAAATTTAACCCAGGTGAATCTTGAAAAATCATCTACTATAACAAATCCATATACCTTTCCTTCTAGACTAACAGTGCTTACAGGTCCAAAAAGATCCATGTGAAGAATTTCTAAAGGTTTACTGGTCCTAAGATCTTTATTGGACTTAAAAGAGGACTTCACTTGTTTTCCTAATTGACATGCATCACATAGATGGTCCTTGGTAAAGTCTAGTTTAGGTATTCCTCTCACCAAATTCTTTTGGGTAATTCTTCTAAGATTTTTCATACTAGAAAGACAAAGTCTCCTATGCCAAAGCCATGATTCATCAGAAACAGTTTTCAAACAAAAAGCAGAAGGAGATTGAATACAATTTAAATTTAGCATGTAGACATTGTTTACCCTTTTTCCATTTAAAATAATTTTCCCATTTAGGCTAATTATGCAGCTAGTAGGTAAAAATTTTACATTATAGCCCTTATCACATAGCTGACTTATGCTAAGCAAATTATGTTTTAAGCCTTCAACTAATAAAACAATGTCTATGAAAAAGTTTTTCAAATTTCCAATCATACCTGATCCAACCACTTTCTTTGTGGTATTATCTCCAAGTGTAACCTTGCCTCCACTCTTGGCTTCGAGCGTTATGAATTGAGCAGTATCTCCAGTCATGTGCTTTGAACATCCGCTGTCCAGGTACCATATACTCTCACGAGGTCTTGTGTGAGAGTATACCTGCAAAATTCTCAAATGTTAGACTTGGGAACCCAAACTAGTTTGGGTTCACCTTTATGAAATTTATAATCAGATGCATGTATGATATGTCTAGGTTTATGCATCCTCGTTCTCCACACCAAATTAGGTTTCATCTTTAAAGTGCAAGTGTGAGATATATGTCCCAAAAATCCACAATTGTTATATTTAACATTAGGAAAAATATTCCTATGTTTTCTTTCATATGATTGTCTTCTAAGGGATTTCATGAATTTAGGATAATATTTAGGATTTGTAAAATCTTCAAGTTTAGGGGGGTTCCTATTATCCTCGAGAGCTCTTATAGTGAGTTTGTAAAATGAATTCATATCCTCCAAGATTCGATTGGTATAATTGATTCTATATGTCTTGCTCTCAGATTCATCCTTAAAATTCTTAAATTCTTTTTCAAGTTCAGCATAGGATGAATTTAAATTCTCAAAATTTTTATTCAAGTCATCATATTCATCAAGTAGTTTCATGTGGTTGCTATCAATTAAAGCATGATCTTTCCTAAGAATTTTGTGTTCCTTATTAAGCTCTTCCACTTCTAAAACTAAACTAGCATGCATCTTTTTCATTTTCCTATATGCATCATGCATGTGTTCAGAAACTTCAAACAATTCATTATAGGTTAAATTACATACCTCTTCTTGATCTGATTGTTCAGCATTATCTGCCATCAAGTAAAGGTTTGTGACTTCTTCTTCTTTTTTAGTCTAAGATGAGTCTGACGCTGAGTCCGCCCAAAAAGCCTTTTGAAACTTCTTCTTGCCCTTCTTTACCATTGGTTTCTCCTCTACCTTTTCCTTGCTAGGAGTGGCTTTGAGTTTTGGACAATCAGTCTTTATATGACCTGGTTTCCTGCATTCATAACAAATCACTTCATTAGAAACCTTGCCAATTCTGTTATACTTACCTCTATTCCATTGCTGGCTTCTCTTCTGCTTCCTCTTTAAAAAGCTTCTGAATTGTCTAGTCATCAGTGCAATATCATCTTCATCCTCAGGTTGTGAGTGTTCACTTTCTGACTCTTCCACATTTAGTGCAATATTCTTGTCCTTTCTTGGTTCACCTGCATCAATCTTTCTTTGACTTACTCCTTGCTCGTAAGCAATGAGTGAACCAAGAAGATTGTCAATGGAATAAATGTTCAGATCTTTAGACTCTGTAATTGCAGTAATTTTAGCATCGTAAGAAGTAGGTAAACAACGAAGAATCTTATTGACCATTTCAGCATTAGTTAATTCCCTACCAAGTGCATGCAAAGAGGTGACAATTTGAGTGAATCTTGTGTACATGTCAGACATAGATTCATTAGGTTTCATGCAAAATAATTCGTAGTCATGTAACAAGATATTGAGTCTTGATTGCTTAACCTCATTTGTCCCTTTATAAGTAATACAAATTCTATCCCATATGTCTTTTCTGCTTTTACAAGTGGAAACTCGTATGTAGTCTTCAGATTTTAAAGCACAAAAGAAACTATTTAAACATTTCACATTTAATTGTGCTAAGTCACGTTCTTCAATAGTCCAATCTGTATAGGGTGTTTCTACCCTAATTCTATCAACTAATCTAGTTGGTTTTGAGTAACCTTCCTGGACTAGCATCCACATGCGATAATCAAGTGACTGTAAGAAAGTAGACATGCGTGTTTTCCAAAAATCAAAAGGAATATTGTCAAACAGTGGAGGTCTTGTGATAGAGTAACCCTCAGGTGTGTTTCGGTTTCCAAATGTAGCCATCTATGTTAATCAAAAAGTAGTTCAAACTTATGATTTTGAAACTATGCTCTGATACCACTTGTTGAGTCCAGTAATTAGGTTGTTAAGCCTAAGTAAATGTCCCACGGCTACCAAGAGGGGGGTGAATTAGTAGTTTTAAAAATTTTAAACCCTCTTAATGATAAAGTTAAACCGAAATAAAATTTTCTTTTAAAGTTTGTAGAAAAATGTTTTTCAACCACAGAGTTGTTAAAACTGAAATTTAAAGTGCGGAAATGTAAAAGCAATAAACTAAATGACACCAGATTTATAGTGGTTCGGTCTATAACCAGACCTACATCCACTCCTCAGAGGCACCCTCTGAGTATTGCACTAATACCACAAAGTGTCTCTCCTTTAGCACCCACAGCAAGGCGGAGAAGCCTTTACAACACACTCTTTTCACCACTACCCGGTGCGGCAGAGAACCGTCGTCCTTTTACACAATCCACAATGCTGGCAGAGAACCGTCATCCTTTTACACTCTCCTAGTGTGGGCAGAGAACCCTACGGCTGTTCACACTCTCCAAGTGTAGGCAGAGAACCTTTTTGCTGTTCACACTCTCCAAGTGTAGGCAGAGAACCTTTCCGCTGTTCACACTCTCCAAGTGTCGGCAGAGAACCCTTCAGCTGTTCACACTCTCCAAGTGTCGGCAGAGAACTGGATCTCCTTGACTGATCTTCTCACAAGAATCTAGAAGGAAGAAGGAAAAGAGTGAAGAAATCCAATTTCACAAGTAGAGACTCTTACCTTTGTAATCCAAGTGAAGCCTTCTCGCTCCAGTGGTAGGAATCCTCCTTTGAATGCTCTCTTCCACTCTCTCCTTGGCTATTCTCTCAAGAGGCACGAAGATCAATTGACAAAAAGATTGGGTGGCAGTCTAATTTGGACTATTTATATAAAAGACAAG
The DNA here is from genome assembly GCA_016618105.1 of Dendrobium huoshanense. NCBI lineage: Eukaryota > Viridiplantae > Streptophyta > Magnoliopsida > Asparagales > Orchidaceae > Dendrobium > Dendrobium huoshanense. The sequence goes on from CM028353.1 coordinate 54,904,084, forward strand.
AAAAACCGCCCAAAAACTGCAAGTTTCCAATTCTGTACGCAGTGGATCGTCCTGGATCGTCCTGGACGATTTTACTTAAACGATCTGAAACAACCCAATTTGTATATGTGTACGAAATGACTTCATACAGATGATCGTCCTGTACGAACTAGGTTCGTCCAGTACGAACGGTTATTACAAGGTCGGTTCTAGAAACTGCTGAAAAGTGTTCTAAGTCGGTTAATCGTTTGGATGAAAATATGTTCGTCTGGACGAAAATTTTCCAGAGACCCAATCGTCCTGGACGATTATATATTTCGTCTAGACGAAAATATTTCAGAGGACCAATCGCCACGGACGATAATTTATTTTCGTATGGACGAAAATTTTCCAGAGACCTGATCGTCCGGTACGATATTTAATTTCGTCTACACGAAAATTTTCCAGAGCACCGATCGCCTCATACGATAATAAAATGCGTCTGGACAAAAATTTTACAGAGAATCAATCGTCCGGGACGATAATAAATTTTGTCCTGTACGAATAGGACTTAGAAGAAAAATTTTTCGAGCAAGTTCCTATTCGTTTCATGTGCTCTATAGGAGATAACTGATGGATCGTCCAGTACGATAAAATATCGTCCCGTACGATCAGTATAAAATTTTATGATCTCCTTATGTGTGTGTGTAAGTTTTTTTATTCACTCAATTACAATCACTCCCTTTCAAAATTAATTCAAAGAAAATGCAAACTTCAAATAAACAAAATATCTCATGTTGAATTTGATTTGAAGTTATCGTAGTCTGGAGTCTGATTTTCCTGAAATGTTAGTACACACAAGAGCAAATGCAAATCTTCTAAAATTGTTAGGAGATAACTATACATTTGAACAATAATATTTGGAATCATCAAAACTACATAAGTTGCACAAATATAAATCATTCAAATAGCAACTATTCTAACACTAACAACCACTTCATCTCTACCCTTGATTCCAGCAGTATTTTCTACCAAATTTAAATCAGATTCCGGATGGGGACAATCTGGCCGGCGAGCTTTCTGAAAATTTGGCCGGCGAACTTTCTGAAAATCTGCACCATGGTTTACTTGAGAAACCATCTTAACATTTTTAAAATTTCTTTTGGATTTGAATTTGACGTGCATCCAAGGCCCGTAAGAGCACTCATCAACTGATAGAGGTTCCTTGGTAGCTTCCTTCTTACTAAGATCAGAATTTTGAAAACCATTTGGACATACAACATTTTTATGTCCAATAATTCCACATTTGAAGCAAATAGACGATAAATTTTCAAATTCAAAATTTTGAAAGAACTTGCCATGAATACCTTCAACCCAAACACCAGTAGGGAGTTTGGAATTTAATTTTACCCGAACACAAGCTCTTGCGAATTCCTTTCTCCATCATCTAAACATGTTTCCATCCAATAACAACGGAGTCTCTATACTTGAAACAATTCTCGAAATGTTGGTTTCGTCCCAGCAGTGTAATGGTAAGTGTGGAAGATGAACCCAGATGGGAGAAGAAATCCCATCCAAGGAATTGGGAGAAAAATTGGGAGTCCATTTGTCTAATCCAATGACAAATCCTCCCACATACCATGGACCTCCATTGAGAACTTCCTCTATTGCATCCTGAGATTGAAAGGAGCAAAGGAACCAATCTAAACCAAGAGCAGTAATATGGAATCCTCCAAATTTATCCCACTGCCTCCTTAATTCAAAAGCACAGCTAGGAAATGACAAGTTTTTGCAAAGGATCTTTACTACCAATGAATTCCTAAGAACATGAACATTAGATTTTTCTTCTTTCAAGACAAGTTTAATCACCTTAACATCCTTATTTCCTTAATGAGAAAAAGATGAATTAATTTTAATGTGTGGTTTCTTTATCCACACATTAGAATTACTCAAATTTTGATTGAAGCTACCAAAGGTTGAAGCCTCCAAATCAATGGCTCTAGGAACCAAAATCGGCAAAGATGAACAAGACTTACTTGTCATAGCATTTAAAACTTCTTTTCCTTTACCACTCACCATCAACGGTTTCTTCTTAGAAATCAATCCTCCCTCTCTAATCACTAGAGGAGAGTTGAAAAAACTCGAAAAGCTGCGATTAAATGTAAAACTACCTTTTGAATCCAACAAAGTTGGACGCACGGTAGAAACAAGGGAGTTGGTGTTCCGGTCATCCAAGGATGACCGGCCACCATTCTCCATTTACAATGAATTCATCCTTCTCTTCACTTCCAAAGCCGAAAATCCTTCCTCCAAAATCTTCCTCAATTTGTGGAGCTTCTCTCTCTTAATAGGATAAAACCATTATGAGCCTAAATTATTTACTATTTCAACTGACTTAGTGCTTTAGATACTTCAAAAATATAAGCAAAAGAGGAGGTTACAAATTTGTGCTTAATGAAAGATGAATTTGATCATTCAGACCAAGAGAAGCTATTTGACTTATCTTATGATGAATTATTTAAAGTTTCTAAGAAAATTCATATTGCATATAGGAAACTTAAAAAATTTCTTACTAACCTTAATATCAAGTTTTTAAATCTACAAAAAGAAAATAAAAATTTGAGGAATGATCAAGCAAATATATATAGAAATAACATAGCTTTTCAAGATGAATTTGATGATTTAAAAAAGAAGCATGATTTATTGAAAATATCTTATAATGAACTTGAAAATAATTTTAAGGTGTTTATGGTTGAATCAGATCAAAGGTAACATGATTTAAAAAATTGAAAATTCAAATTTGAATAGTGAAAACTCATATCTCAAATAAAATTGAAAGCTTTTATGATAAGACACCTCCCATACTTGAACATTTTTATAATCCTAACCAAAAGCATATAATTTCAAAACTTAGGAAAAGATATTATAACTTATATATATTTGAAAATTATTTTCCTGGTGTTAAATGTTTTTCATGTAGAATGTTGGGGAATATTTCTCATACTTGCACTATTCATAATAGAATATATTTAATGTGGATACCTAAGGTGCATCAATCATAGTATATCAAACATGCTTCTGGATTATAATTGTTAAGAGGTCAACCCAAATTTATTTGGGTTCCCAAGTCTAGTGTTTGATAATTTTATAGAAACATACTCATATAAGCCCTCATGAGAGCATTTGGTACATTAATATTCCAAACATATGACTGGAGATGCAAATAAATTTTTATCCCTAGAGGCCAGGAGTGGAGGCAAAGTGACACTTGGAGATAACACCAATAGGAGAGGGGTAGGTTCAGGTATGATTCGTAACAAAAAAAAAATCTAATTGAAAATATTTTATTGGTTAAAGGCTTAAAACATAATTTGCTAAGTATAAGTCAGCTTTGTAATAAGGGTTATAATATAAAAGTTTTGCCTGCAAGCTGCATTATAAGCTAAAATAGAGTTGATGTATTGCATGGGGATAGGGTAAATAATATTTACATGCTGAATTTAAATTATGTTAAATCTTCTAATAGTTTTTATTTAAAAACTATTAAAGATGAATCTTGGTTAGGATAAAGAAAACTTTATCATGCAACCATGAAAAATCTTAGGAAGATTACCCAAAAGGACTTGGTTGAAGGAATACCTAAACTAGGTTTTACTAAGGATCACCTATGTGATGTGTGTCAATTAGAGAAACAAGTAAAGTTTTCCTTTCATATAATTAAAGTTCTTAGAAATAACAAACTATTAGAAGTCCTCATGGATCTTTTTAGACCTATTAGCAGTGTATGTCTAGGGGAAAATATATTTGGTTATATACTTGTTAATGATTATTCAATATTCGCTTGGATTAGATTCTTATCACATAAGAGTGAATCATTTGATGAGTTTATAAGTCTTTTTACTTGGATTCAAAAGAAGCTAGGTTGTAAAATTCTTGCAATTCATAGTGATTATGAAGGAGAATTTGAAAATGTAAAATTTAAAGTTTTCTATAAAGTGCATGAAATAGATCACAACTTTTTAGCTCCTAAAACCTCTCAATAGAATGGGGTTAAAAGAAAGAACAAAACTACAAAACTTTGGTAGAAGGCACTAGAGCCATGTTGGCTGGCTAAATATTCACCTCTTAAATATTTTTGGACTAAAGCAGTTAACACAGCTTGTTATTTTCTAAATGAACAATATATCTAAGTTTAATAAGACACCTTATGAGCTTCTTAAGGGTAGGACTCCAAACCTCTCACATCTATATATCTTTGGATGTAAAGTATTCATTCAAAATATTGGAAAAACTCTTTTAGGAACATTTGATCGTAAATTTGATGAGGCAATGTTTTAGGATATTCAAGCATTGGTAAATCCTATAGAGTTTTTACAAAAGGACATTAGTAGTAGAGGACAAAACATGTAGTATTTGATGAATCTAATATTTTTGGTGAGTCTAGATTGGAAGAAGAACATGTTGAAGATATTTTCGAAGGATTTGAAAAAGGAAATCTTGAAGAAATGTTGGAAGAGAAAATACATTGACTAAAGAATGGAAATATTCTAAAAGTTATCCTAAAGAATTGATTATAGGAGATCCGAGTGAAGGAGTTAGAACTAGACATAGACTTAACAAAGAAGTGAACCATACAGCATCTATTTCAATGATTGAACCCATTAATATAAATTGAACACTTTCTGATTAATTTTGGATATTAGCTATGCAAAAAGAGTTGAATCAATTCATTAGAAATGATGTTTGGGAGTTGGTAGAAAGGCTTAAAAGTTAAGTATTGTTGGAAATAAGTGATTTTTCAAAAATAAGATGAATGATTCAAATGTTGTGGTTAGAAATAAGGCAAGATTGATGGCTAAAGAGAACAATAAAAAAGAATGGATTGATTTTGAGGAGACTTTTTCCCCTATAGCTAGACTTGCAGAAATAAGGGTGGTTCTAGCTTTTTCTTGTCTTAAAGGATTTAAACTATTTCAAATGGATGTTAAGAGTGTCTTTCTTAATGGGGTGATAAAAGAATACATTTATACTGAGCAACCTCCAAGTTTTGAAAACTTATAGTTTTCTAATCACGTGTTTATATTGAAGGCATTGTATGAATTAAATTATGCACCTAGGGCATGGTATGAAAGGTTAAGTACATTCCTACTAGAAAGATCTTCTTTTAAAGGGAGTGTGGACACCACTCTCTTCTTAAAAAGTGCAGGTGATGACATTCTCATTATTCAAATATATATTGATGAAATCTTATTTGAATCCACTAATAAAAATCTTTGTAATGATTTCTCAAAAATAATGAATAATGAATTTGAAATTTGTTTGATAGAAGACTTGAGTTACTTTCTTGGTTTTAGCATAAAGTAGAAAGAGGATGACACATTTCCTATTCAATCAAAATACATTAATGATTTTGTTAAGAAGTATAAAATGAATAAAACTAAACTAATAAGTACTCCCATGAGTTCCCATGTCAGTTAGATAAGGACTCTAAAGGCAAATCTGTTGATCAAAAGAAATTTAGATGAATGATTGAATAATTACTTTATTTAACTAGTAATATAATTAATATTATATTTAGTGTTTGTCTTTATGCTCGATTTTAAGCTGATTCAAAAGAATTCCATATGATTGTTGTTAAAAGAATTATTGGATATCTTTTAGGAATTCAAAACTTTGAAATTAGGTATTTTAAGAATAGTAGTTCTTTTTAAATCATTATATATTATGATTTAGATTTTATAGAATGTAGGGTTGATCTAAAAAGTATTTATGGAACTTATCAATTCATTGGAAACTCTTTAGTTTCTTGCTATAGTAAAAATAGAATTTAGTAGCCATTTCTATTACTGAAGCAGAATATATAGCCTTAAGAAGTTGTGTTGCACATGTTCTGTAGTTAGAATAACAACTTATAGATTTGGGTTTTTCAACTAGTACAATTCTAATTTATTGTGATAACATAAGTGTCTTTTACATTTCAAATAATCAAATTCAACACACTAGGACTAAGCATGTAGATATAAGGCTTCACTTCATTACAAACCATGTCACAAAAGGAGAAATTGAGCTACATCATGTAGCAACTAAAAATTAACTTATAGAGATTTTTACAAAATCATAGATTTTTGAAACTTTCAACACCTTAAGAACTAGATTGGGTGTTATTGATTTTCATGCTTGACCATTGTAATTATATAAATTGCATTTGTTGTGTACTTCTTTTGTGTTTATGATTGTGTATTTAATTTTTGTTTGTGATTTATTTTGTTTGAAATTTCTATATTTTAAGGTTGTTTTTTTTTTTTGTGTTTTGTGGATCTTGTTTGAATTATTTTTGAAAAGTATCTTGATCATCATGTAAAAATCTAAAATTTCTTTTTTCCATTCATGTTGTACAAATCACTTTTGTATTGTATACTCCATATTTTCAAATAATTTCTTTTTTGAATTAGAAATATTAGAAGTTGTTTTTTCTTTGGGTAATCATACAGTACGAGCACATCATCATCTGTATGAATCATTAATTATTCATCTATATGAGCATGGCAGGAAGTCTAAGGATAATTATTTTTTGAATATCGTCTATACAAACACCTATTTATCTGTATGATCCAGATGTAGATCTATGTGGGGACAAATTTAACCGGTAGGTACGATCATTATTAATTGATCATACCACACAACCAACTATTCATATCTACGATCATGTTGGTCGAAGGTAGTACAAAATGACTCTTCAAGAAGGCAACTTTACGAAAAGTTGTTTCACTGCAATAACTATTCTTGATAGTTTATGTTCGTCTATACAAACTCAATATCATATTATACAAACTTCACAATTGTACTTACAAAATCAATTTAGTACTGTTTGAAATAATCCAATTTCTATAAGAGTTATTCCTTGAATTTATTCAATCTATTCCACATTCAATCACTTTCAATCCTTGCATTCAATCCTTCTCAAATGGAAAGCAAAAGCAAATGATCACATCCTTCCAATGGAACTTCATCTCATTTTGAATGAGATGATAATTTTCTTTCAAGGGAACATGAACAAGCTTGTACTCAATTTGTTCAAGCTAAGATTGCTCCTTTTTGTCTTCATATTCAAGAAGATATCAACTTTTTGATTATGCCCCTTTTTAACACCACTCAGTTTATATTCAACCTCACTTTAATCTACCCTTTAATTCTAAGACCTTTTATTATTTTCATGTCAATTTGAGAATGAGAGAAAATAATAATATTTTGTCCTCGTATGTCTTTCACCGACATGTTGAAATCACTAAAGATGATTTGGGCACCTTTTTTCATCTTAGAACTGAAGGAATTAAGGCTCATTCTATGAATTCTAGAAGTGATTTTGATTGGTATAAAGTCAATAGAACTCTTAGTGGTATACCTTCAATCCAACATTTACCCCTTATTCAAACTCTGAATCAAAATGTCAGAATAATCTAGCATGTTTTAAGAACCTCTTTTTTTCCTAAAGCTGGTGATCAAATCAATATCACTCCTTTGCTTAGTATAGTCACATACTATTTTTTTCAAACACTCCATTTGATGAAGATCAGTTGATTATGGACTACATATGAAACCTTACCGACAATTGACTTCTTGACACTAGAAGGAAGAAGAATGTGTCATTGGACAATTGATTGCCTACATTATTGAAAAGAAATACAATCTTATTTATCATGATCCCTAGATAATCTTTATGTCTATTTTATTGATGCTTCATTTCGTATTCTTTCCCATTGGGATCAAGGGGATGAGGGAGATGCATTTTATGATGAAGGAGGACAAACTCCAGCACGTGCTCCTGCTCCTGCTCCAGGACCTAATCAATAATTCTACCAAGATATGGTCTAGGGATTTTATTATCTTGAGTTTCTTTTTTATCAATGATTTGATCATATTGAGACTCGCTTGAACCAGCAGGACTTTATATAAAATGAAGATATGGTTGTGTTAGAGGACAATTTGATCTACTCAATACTCAAGTAGCTACCATAAATAACTACTTTACCTAGTTCTCTCCTCCACAACCTCCTCTAGATCAAGATCCACCTGGCTATTAGTTTGGTTATTGTATTTGTTTTTTTATGTTTTAGTTTGATTATAGTTTTTGTGATGCTTTTAATTTGATTGTAGTTATTGTGATATTTTAAGATTGATTATAGTTGTTGTCATATTTCTTTTTAGATGTTTTAAATTTGAGATTGTTATATTTCCTTTGTATTTTAGTCCATGTTTTATTTAAAAAAAATGAAAAGATTTGGTTATTGCTGTATTTTTTTCTTTTTCCTCTTAAGTTGTCTAAGTTATTATTGTGTAATCTAAAATATATATTTTAAGGATGAAAATTTTAAATTGATTGCAATACAATGTTATTTCCTATTTTTTTTTAATACACTCAAAATTAAATCAAATTACAATTAGATTGAGATAAGAAGATCATAGTCATGTCTATAGACATTAATCCTATAGTTATAATTGTTTCAAAAATTATGGTTTATTTTTCTTTTATTTTCTTGCTCATTGTGTTGATTTTATTATTATCTATTGGGTTTTGTTTTGTGATTTATTCTTCCTTAAACGAGAAAGTATTTTCTTGTGTTTGGAAGATAATCACAAAAGCTAAGATTTGCTGATTTACTTGATGGAAATAACAAAATGTCGAAATATACACAAAGTGTGCTAAATTTTGAAAAGAGACACAAAATGAGCCCGACCTATAAAGATGCATAATGTTTGCCAAATAAAGTTCAAATTCAAAAGATATACATTTGCATGGTATCAGGAATTTAATGTTGATAAAAGAGGCATAAAATGAGCCAACGCTACATTCAATTCTTTCCTCTATATCTATAATTCTTAGAAAAATCAATACATTTAACAATCATCCCAACCATTGAATGTGAAAATAGTTAATTCTTATTCAATTATTTTTGTGATAATTATTTTATTTGAGCTTTCTAGAGTGAACATTAAAATCTGGTCATATATTCTTACCTTATTTGTTCTTTGATTTAAAATATGAGTTTTTGCCTTAGGAATTTAATGTTTATCATGCATTTATTTAAAAATTCTTTTCGTCTATATTAACTTTCAATCTCATGGGATTTTTTTTTCTTTCCTCTTTTTGTTGATGTCAAAAGGGAGAGGTAGTTTGTGTTTGTTTGAAGTTTTATGTCCTACATTTGTGTCTTGATTTTTTGTGTGGTATCATTTTGTGGTTTGGTGTCTTGTGTCTTGTGATTTCTTTGTTTTACGTTTTTATGTTTTGTGTTTTGATTTCTTGTGTATTTCTTTCGAGTATAGGGTTTTTTTTATTAATTTTTTTTTTTTTTAAAAAAGAAGAGAGTTAGATTTTTTTTCTTCCCCATGTTTTTTTAATTTTCATTCATTAAGGGGGAGGGGGGGGGGGGTGTTGAGAGAGTTGCTACTTAGCTTTACATGCTTCACATTCTTGCAACTTATATGTTTTGATGATTCCAAATATTATTGTTTTGAGTATTACTTTCTCCTAACACATTTTGGAAGAATTATTATTTTTTTGGCTCTTGTGTGTACTAACATTTTAGGTAAATCATACTCGAGATTGTTGAAGACTTTAAATCAAAGATCTGCTTGTTATTTTTTATAACATGGAGTCTGTATTTGTTTTACTTGAGTCAGAGAGAGTGTGATTGTAATTAAGTAACTCAGCACACACACACCAAGGGATAACTTTAAAATTCACAAATTTTAATATTGATCGTACTGGACAAACTATGTTCGTACGAGACGATCAGATCAATTATACACCTCCAGGAGCAAAAGTAACGAACAGAGGGTGAGTAAAACTTTTTCTAAGTGTTTTTCGTCTAGACGAATAGTCCAATTCATCCCTGGATGATCTCCTCTGGATTTTTAGTCTGAACTATTCGTCCAAATGAATAGTCCCATTCGTCCCTGGATGTTCTTCACTGGATTATTAGTTTAATCTGTTCGTCCTGTGAATCGACACCATCGTCCCTGGATGATGTTTACTATTCTTTAAACTTGTGATTCATCATATTTTTTTTGTACCAACAAACCTTTGGAATAATAGTTCTTATCGGACAAACTATGTTCGTACGAGATGATGATCGGGTACAAATGAATTTCATACCAATGCACATTAAGTTCATACGCAATAGCATTTACACTATTTGTACATACGAAATTCGATCCTATGGGACAATCAAGTACGTACTAAATTAAAATTTTGTAGTTTTTTTATGGTTTTTCATGTCTTTCTTATAAAAGGTCCACTTAAAACTGTCCTGAAATCTTTTTGTCCACTGCTCTTCATGCAAACTAAAGAGAGATTGAAGGAGAGAGTGTGAGAGAGTGTTTGAAGGAGATTTCTTACTACTGTAGCATGAAGAGTTCACTTGGTACTCAAATGTAAGGATCTTCATTTGTGAATTATGATTACTTCACTCTTTAATCTTGTACTTCCAGATTTCTCTTGAGAAGATCTTTTCAAGGAGATCCGGTTCTCTGCCGACACTCGAAGAGTGTGAACAGCGAGAGGTTTTCTGCCAACACTTAAAGAAGTGTGAATGGAAGAAGGGTTCTTTGCCTACACTTGGAGAGTGTCAATAGCGGGAGGTTCTCTGCCTACACTTGGAGAAGTGTGAAAGGAGGAAGGGTTCTCTGCCTACACTTTGAGAGTGTGAATAGCAGGAAGGTTCTCTGCCTACACTTATAGAGTGTGAACAGTGAAAGGTACTTTGCCTAAACTTGGAAGGTGTAAAAGGATGATTGTTCTCTGTCGCACCGGGTACGAGTGAAAGAGAGTTTTTGTGAAGGCTTCTCCTCCTTGCTGTGGGGGCAAAAGGAAAGACACTAAGTGGTAATAGTATAATACCTGAAGTGGGAGACTTCAGGGAGTGGATGTAGGCCATGTTTAACCTAACCACTATAAATCTTGTATCTTTTTATTTTCCGCTGCTTTTTACTTTATTATTTTCTGTTGATCTATGATTGAAAAATCTTTTTTAGAAATGTTTACTATGAGATTTTTTATTGGTTTAAAATATAAGAGGAAAATTTTTAAATTACTAATTCACCCCCCCCCCCCCCCCTCTTGGTTAGCCGCTGGGACATAAGCTTAGGTCTAACAACCTAATTCATATTTAACAAGTTTCAACAAGTGGTATCAGAGCTTAGTTTCAAAATTATAAGTTTAGACTACTTCTTGATTAATGACCATGACTATATTTGGAAACTGAAACATACCTGAAGGTTACTCTATAACTAGACCTCCCTTATTTGACAATATTTCTTTTAATTTTTAGAAAACATGCATGTCTACATTTTTACAGTCACTAGATTATCGTATGTGGATCTTAGTTCAGGAAGGGTATACAAAACCAACTAGATTAGTTGACAGAGTTAGAGTTGAAACTCTCTTTGCAAACTGGATAGTAGAAGAACATGACTTAGCACAACTTAATGCTAAATGCCTGAATAGTTTCTTTTGTGCTTTTAAATCTGAAGATTACATATGAGTTTCTACTTGCAAAAGTAGAAATGACATATAGGATAGACTTTGTATAACTTATGAGGGGACTAATGAAGTTAAACAATCCAGACTAAATATCTTGTTGCATGACTATGAATTGTTTTGCATGAAATCAAATGAATAAATTTCTGATATGTACACAAGATTCACAAAAATATTCACCTCCTTACATGTATTGGGTAGGGAACTAATGAACGCTGAAATGGTCAATAAGATACTTCATTGTGTTGAAACTGTTTGAATAGTTGCTATTTGAATGATTTATATTTGTGCAACTTATGTAGTTTTGATGATTCCAAACATTATTGTTCAAATGTATAGTTATCTCCTAACAATTTTAGAAGATTTTCTTTTGCTCTTGTGTGTACTAACATTTCAGGAAAATCAGACTCCAGACTACGAAAACTTCAAATCAAATTCAACATGTGATATTTTGTTTATTTGAAGTTTGTCTTTTCTTTGAATTAATTTTGAAAGGGAGTGATTGTAATTGAGTGAATAAAATCTCACACACACAAATAAGGAGATCTTGAAATTCTATACTGATCGTACAGGATGATATTTATCGTACTGGACGATCTGTCAGTTATCTCCTATAGAGCACTTGGAACGAATAGGAACTTACTTGAAAAATTTTTTTCTAAGTCCTATTCGTCCAGGACGAATTTTATTATCGTCCCGGACGATGGGTTCTCTGTAAAATTTTCATCCAGACGAATTTTACCATCGTACGAGGCGACCAGTCCTCTGGAAAATTTTCGTCCAGACGAAAATAATTATCGTACCGGACGATCAGCTCTCTGGAAAATTGTCGTCCAGACGAAAACAAATTATCGTCCGCGGCGATTGGTTCTCTGGAAAATTTTTGTCCAGACAAAATAAATAATTGTCCAGGACGATCGGCTCTCTGGAAAATTTTCGTCCAGACGAACATATTTTTGTCCAAACGATAAACCGACTTAGAACAGTTTTCAGCAGTTTCTAGAACCGACCTTGTAATAACCGTTCGTACTGGACGAACCTAGTTCATACAGGACGATCAGCTGTACGAAGTCATTTCGTACACATATAGAACTTGGGTCGTTTCAGATCGTTTAAGTAATATCGTCCAGGACGATCCAGGATCGTACAGGACGATCCACTACGTACAGAATTGGAAATTTGTAGTTTTTGGGCGGTTTCTCTTGTCTTTTATATAAATAGTCCAAATTAGACTGCCACCCAATCTTTTTGTCATTTGATCTTCGTGCCTATTGAGAGAATAGCCAAGGAGAGAGTGGAAGAGAGCATTCAAAGGAGGATTCCTACCACTGGAGCGAGAAGGCTTCACTTGGATTGCTAAGGTAAGAGTCTCTACTTGTGAAATTGGATTTCTTCACTCTTTTCTTTCTTCCTTCTAGATTCTTGTGAGAAGATCATTAAAGGAGATCCGGTTCTCTACCGACACTTGGAGAGTGTGAACAGCAGTTGGATTCTTTGCCCACATTAGGAGAGTGTAAAAGGACGACGATTCTCTGCCCACACTAGGAGAGTGTAAAAGGACGACGGTTCTCTGCCCACACTAGGAGAGTATAAAAGGACGACAGTTCTCTGCCCACACTAGGAGAGTGTAAAAGGATGACGGTTCTCTGCCGCACCGGGTAGTGGTGAAAAGAGTGTTTTGTACAGGCTTCTCCGCCTTGCTGTGGGTGCTAAAGGAGAGTCACTTTGTGGTATTAGTGCAATACTCAGAGGGTGCCTCTGAGGAGTGGATGTAGGTCTGGTTATAGACCGAACCACTATAAATCTGGTGTCATTTACTTTATTGCTTTTACGTTTCCGCACATTAAATTTCAGTTTTAACAACTCTGTGGTTGAAAAACTTTTTTCTACTAACTTTAAAAGAAAATTTTATTTCTGTTCAACTTTATCATTAAGAGGGTTTAAAATTTTTAAAACTACCAATTCACCCCCCTCTTGGTAGCCGTGGGACATTTACTTAGGCTTAACAACCTAATTACTGGACTCAACAAGTGGTATCAGAGCACCGTTTCAAAATCATAAGTTTGAACTACTTTTTGATTAACGTAGATGGCTACATTTGGAAACCGAAACACACCTGAGGGTTACTCTATCACTAGACCTCCACTGTTTGACAATATTCCTTTTGATTTTTGGAAAACACGCATGTCTACTTTCTTACAGCCACTTGATTATCGCATGTGGATGCTAGTCCAGGAAGGTTACACAAAACCAACTAGATTAGTTGATGGAATTAGGGTAGATACACCCTATGCAGATTGGACTATAGAAGAACGTGACTTAGCACAATTAAATGCAAAATGTTTAAATAGTTTCTTTTGTGCTTTAAAATCTGAAGACTTCATGCGAGTTTCCACTTGTAAAAGCGGAAAAGACATATGGGATAGACTTTGTATTACTTATGAAGGGACAAATGAGGTTAAGCAATCAAGACTCAATATCTTGTTACATGACTACGAATTATTTCGCATGAAACCTAATGAATCTATATCTGACATGTACACAAGATTCACTCAAATTGTCACCTCTTTGCATGCACTTGGTAGGGAATTAACTAATGCTGAAATGGTTAATAAAATTCTTCGTTGTTTACCTACTGCATACGATGCTAAAATTACTGCAATTACAGAGTCAAAAGATCTGAACATTTATTCTATTGACAATCTTCTTGGTTCACTCATTGCTTACGAGCAAGGAGTAAGTCAAAGAAAGATTGGTGCAGGTGAACCAAGAAAGGACAAGAATATTGCACTAAATGTGGAAGAGTCAGAAAGTGAACACTCACAACCTGAGGATGAAGACGATATAGCACTGATGACTAGACAATTCAGAAGCTTTTTAAAGAGGAAGCAGAAGAGATGCCAGTAATGGAATAGAGGTAAGTATAACAGAAATGGCAAGATTTCTAATGAAGTGATTTGTTATGAATGTAGGAAACCAGGTCATATAAAGACTGATTGTCCAAAACTCAAAGCCACTCCTAGCAAGGAGAAGGTAGAGGAGAAACCAATGGTAAAGAAGGGCAAGAAGAAGTTTCAAAAGGCTTTTTGGACGGACTCAGCTTCAGACTCATCTGAGACTGAAAAAGAAGAAGAAGCCACCAACCTTTGCTTGATGGAAGATAAATCTGAAAAATCAGATCAAGAAGAGGTATACTCTCACACAAGACCTCATGAGAGTATATGGTACCTGGACAGCGGATGTTCTAAGCACATGACTGGAGATACTGCTCAATTCATAACGCTGGAAGCCAGGAGTGGAGGCAAGGTTACACTTGGAGATAATACCACAAAGAAAGTGGTTGGATCAGGTATGATTGGAAATTTGAAAAACTTTTTCATAGATAATGTTTTATTAGTTGAAGGCTTAAAACATAATTTTCTTAGCATAAGTCAGCTATGTGATAAGGGCTATAATGTAAAATTTTTACCTACTAGCTGCATAATTAGCCTAAATGGGAAAATTGCTTTAAATGGAAAAAGGGTGAACAATGTCTACATGCTAGATTTAAATTGTATTCAATCTCCTACTGCTTTTTGTTTGAAAACTATTTCTGATGAATCATGGCTTTGGCATAGGAGACTTTGTCATTCTAGTATGAAAAATCTTAGAAAAATTACCCAAAAGAATTTGGTGAGAGGTATACCTAAACTAGACTTTACTAAGGACCATCTATGTGATGCATGTCAACTAGGAAAACAAGTGAAGTCCTCTTTTAAGTCCAATAAAGATCTTAGGACCAGTAAACCTTTAGAAATTCTTCACATGGATCTTTTTGGACCTGTAAGCACTGTTAGTCTAGGAGGAAAGGTATATGGATTTGTTATAGTAGATGATTTTTCAAGATTCACTTGGGTTAAATTTCTTGTTCATAAGAGTGAATCATTTGAGGAATTCAGAAATTTTTCAACTTGGATACAAAGAAAACTATGATGTGAAATAATTTCTATACAAAGTGATCATGGAGGAGAATTTGAAAATGAAAGATTTGAAGATTTCTGTAAAGAAAAGGGGATTGATCACAATTTTTCTGCACCTAGAACTCCTCAACA
This sequence comes from Dendrobium huoshanense, assembly GCA_016618105.1. Classification (NCBI taxonomy): domain Eukaryota; kingdom Viridiplantae; phylum Streptophyta; class Magnoliopsida; order Asparagales; family Orchidaceae; genus Dendrobium; species Dendrobium huoshanense. The sequence goes on from CM028353.1 coordinate 54,919,672, forward strand.
AAATGGAGTAGTTGAAAGAAAGAACATAACATTAATAGAAGCCGCCCGAGCAATGTTAGCAGAATACTCGCTTCCTAGATATTTTTGGGCTGAGGCGGTTAGAACTGCATGCTATGTTCTGAATAGGGTGAATGTGAGATCAAATTTGAATAAAACACCCTATGAGTTGCTAAAAGGTAGAACACCAAATTTGTCTCATTTACATGTATTTGGTTTCAAGGTGTTCATACATAATAATGGAAAATCTGCCTTAGGAAAATTTGATCCAAAATCAAATGAAGGAATTTTTGTTGGATATTCAAGTATTGGAAAATCTTATAGAGTATTCAACAAAAGAACTTTAGTCATTGAAGAAACCACACATGTTATTTTTGATGAAAATGGAAACATGGAAGAGCCAAAAGTTGTTGAAGAAGAAATTGAAGAAAACTCCCAAAAGATTGATAGATTAAATTTGGAAGAAAATGTGGAAGAAAATTTAGAAAGAGAAGACCCTTTGCCTAGAGATTTGAGATTTTCTAAAAATCACCCAAAGGAATTAATTATAGGTGAACCAAGTGAGGGTGTTAGAACTAGGCGTGGATTAAACAAGGAAGTCAATCATTCAGCCTTCATTTCAACTATTGAACCCACTAACATTGATCAAGCACTTTCAGATGAATTTTGGATATTGGCCATGCAAGAAGAGTTAAATCAATTTGTAAGAAATAAAGTTTGGGAACTAACTACAAGACCAAAAGATCAAAGTGTTGTTGGAACTAAGTGGGTGTTCAAAAATAAAATGAATGACTCAGGAGTAGTCATTAGAAATAAGGCTAGATTAGTAGCTAAGGGGTATAATCAAATTGAAGGAATTGATTTTGAGGAAACTTTTGCCCCTGTAGTTAGACTTGAAGCAATTAGGGTTTTACTAGCCTTTGCCTGTTTTAAAGGTTTTAAATTGTTTCAAATGGATGTTAAAAGTGCCTTTTTAAATGGAGTAATTGAAGAAGATGTTTTTGTAGAACAACCTCCAGGTTTTGAAAATTCTAAATTTCCAAATCATGTTTTCAAATTAAAAAAGGCATTATATGGATTGAAACAGGCACCTAGGGCTTGGTATGAGAGGTTAAGCACCTTCCTACTTGAAAGATCTTTTGAAAAAGGAAGTGTGGATACAACTCTCTTTTTAAGAAAAATTGGAAAGGATATACTTATTGTTCAAATTTATGTGGATGACATCATCTTTGGATCTTCAAATAAACATCTTTGTGATGATTTTTCTAAAACAATGAGTAGTGAATTCGAAATGAGTCTAATGGGAGATTTAAATTACTTTCTAGGATTTAGCATTAAGCAACTTGAGGAAGGTACTTTTCTTAGTCAAACCAAATATATTAAGGACATCCTCAAAAAATATGAAATGGACAATGCTAAACCTGTTAGTACACCAATGAGTTCTTCAGTTCAGTTGGATAAGGACCTTAAGGGAAAATCTGTTGATCAAAAGAAATTTAGAGGGATAATTGGATCTTTACTTTACTTGACTGCTAGCCGACCAGATATTATGTTTAGTGTTTGCCTATGTGCTAGATTTCAATCAGATCCAAAAGAATCACATTTGACAGCAGTGAAAAGGATTTTAAGATATCTACTAGGAACTCAAAACTTAGGAATTTGGTATCCTAAGTTTAGCTCTTCATTTGAAATTATTGGTTACTCAGATTCTGACTTTGCAGGCTGTAGAGTGGATAGGAAAAGCACTTCTGAAACATGTCAATTCATTGGAAATTCATTAGTTTCATGGTCTAGTAGAAAACAAAATTCAGTGGCACTATCTACTGCAGAAGCAGAATACATTGCATTAGGAAGTTGTGTGGCACAAGTACTTTGGTTAAAACAACAGTTGATTGACTTAGGATTAACTATAGGCACTATTCCAATTTAATGTGACAATACTAGTGCTATTTGCATTTCAAAAAATCCTATTCAACATTCTAGAACCAAACACATTGATATAAGGCATCATTTCATAAGGGATCATGTATCCAAAGGAGAAATTGAACTCATACATGTTTCAACTGAAAATCAACTTGCAGACATTTTTACAAAACCTTTAGCCTTTGATACCTTCAGTACTTTAAGAACAAGGCTTGGTGTTATTGATTTGAATGCTTAACTAAAATGTCTTTGCAACATTGATACTTGTTGTGTTTTGTTTTTGTAATTTTTTGAATTTTGTGTTTTTTTTAATGAATTGTTTTTGGATTTATGATTTTGTTTAATGTTTTGTGTGTTTTTGATTATTTTTGTTGATTTTGTTGATTTAAAAATTCAAAATTAAAATTTTTTTTTGGAGGAAATCGTCCAGGACGAAATGTTTTCGTACGGGACGATGTGTAAAGGAACAGTTTGCGCGAATTTAAACTGTTTTGAGAGCAGTTTTTTATTGGATCGTCTGTACGATCTGTGATAGTCCAGGAAGAATTTTTTTTTTCTCAAACGTCGGGACGATTGAATGCAGCGGTTGAGTGGATAAGACAGTTTTTAATACGAAATTCGTCTGTACGAAATTTTCGTTCGTCCAGACGAACATGTGTCGGTTCATTGTAGGGGACGGTTTTCAATCAATTTGATGCTCAACTTACGCAGCAGCAACATGACATTGGTAATATTAGAGATGAAGTTCATGAAATAAATACCAATGTAATGTTGATGGCCTCCTACTTCAACCTCTTTGGCGGCATTCCTCCTCCTCCTCCAGAACAGTAAAAATTGTTTTTATGTCTGTGTCTGTTGTATATTTTTTTTTTGTTTGTTTTGTTTTTATCTTATATGTTTTATTGTAATGTGTTTGTTTTTATGTTTTTATGTTCAATGTATTTTCTTTAATATCAATGAAAGTTTGTTTCTATTAGATTTGTTTTGAAATGTGGTTAATGTTTATGAATTTCATTAGTATTATTTAATCTATATAGTGCTTAAATTCGATTGTAATTTGAGATTATCTATATTAGAAAATCTAGACTTTCTTAATTTATAAGTTGTATATAACTTGTTGTAATTAGAAATTTTAAATTCATGTCTATTCATTTAGACTACATAAAAATAATATTACTATTGCATTTTAGATGTTTTCTTATTTTGTATTTCTATGCTCAAATGATATTTATGCACCTAGAAATATTTGAAATTTTAGATTATAGATTTTGGAAAGAATTGGTCAAATTACTCTTGAACATTGTACAAATGTACAAAAATCAAAAGCAATTCACAAAAATTTGCAAAGTGAAAAAGAGGCACAAAATAAGCCCAACCAAAGAAAAATGCACAAAAATGTGCTCCAAAACTTTGAAAAGATGTGCAAAGCACCACATGAGGTAATCTTTCCAAATTCATTCAATCTCTTAATTCAAATTGATCTTATGTTCATTTATATTCTATTGAACTTTGAAATATAGAATTTTTTATACATCTCTCTTGTAATGATTTTCAATAGTCAAATGTCTAAATTGAATCATGTCTTTGATAAATTCTTCTTACTTACAATGTTATATCACTTCTTAAATTTTATGAATTTCTATGATTGATCTAATATCCTTAGTTTAAAATTGCATACCCTATGTCAAATCACAATTTAGATTAAATTTTAACAATGAATTTCATCAAATTATTTACATTTCTTGTCTTTTTCTTCTTCACTTTTTGTTGCTGTCAAAAAGGGGGAGAAATTATTATGTTTGTGTTTTTGTGGTTTGTGTTTTCTATTTTTAATTGTTCATTTTTAATTGTTCTATTTGCAAGTTTTTTATTTGTTTGTGTTAAAATTTTTGAAAAACAAAAATATTGTTCTTTAAATATTGTTCTTTAATGCCTCCTTATTTTAATGTACTCATAAATTCAGGGGGAGTTTAGGAGATAAGAGATTTGTTTTAACTTGAAACCATAAGAATAATAATTGTTTTGTCATCATCAAAAAGGGGGAGATTGTTTGAATAGTTGCTATTTGAATGATTTATATTTGTGCAACTTATATAGTTTTGATGATTCCAAACATTATTGTTCAAATGTATAGTTATCTCCTAACAATTTTAGAAGATTTTCTTTTTCTCTTGTGTGTACTAACATTTCAGGAAAATCAGACTCCAGACTACGAAAACTTCAAATCAAATTCAACATGTGATATTTTATTTATTTGAATTAATTTTGAAAGGGAGTGATTGTAATTGAGTGAATAAAATCTCACACACACAAATAAGGAGATCTTGAAATTCTATACTGATCGTACAGGACGATATTTATCGTACTGGACGATCTGTCAGTTATCTCCTATAGAGCACTTGGAACGAATAGGAACTTGCTTGAAAAAAATTTTTCTAAGTCCTATTCGTCCAGGACGAATTTTATTATCGTCCCGGACGATGGGTTCTCTGTAAAATTTTCGTCCAGACGAATTTTACCATCGTACGAGGCGACCAGTCCTCTGGAAAATTTTCATCCAGACGAAAATAATTATCGTACCGGACGATCAGCTCTCTAGAAAATTGTCGTCTAGACGAAAACAAATTATCGTCCGCGGCGATTGGTTCTCTGGAAAATTTTTGTCCAGACGAAATAAATAATCGTCCAGGACGATCGGCTCTCTGGAAAATTTTCGTCCAGACGAACATATTTTCGTCCAAACGATAAACCGACTTAGAACAGTTTTCAGCAGTTTCTAGAACCGACCTTGTAATAACCGTTCGTACTGGATGAACCTAGTTCGTACAGGACGATCAGCTGTACGAAGTCATTTCGTACACATATACAACTTGGGTCGTTTCAGATCGTTTAAGTAATATCGTCCAGGATGATCCAGGATCGTACAGGACGATCCACTGCGTACAGAATTGGAAATTTGCAGTTTTTGGGCGGTTTCTCTTGTCTTTTATATAAATAGTCCAAATTAGACTGCCACCCAATCTTTTTGTCATTTGATCTTCGTGCCTATTGAGAGAATAGCCAAGGAGAGAGTGGAAGAGAGCATTCAAAGGAGGATTCCTACAACTGGAGCGAGAAGGCTTCACTTGGATTGCTAAGGTAAGAGTCTCTACTTGTGAAATTTAATTTCTTCACTCTTTTCTTTCTTCCTTCTAGATTCTTGTGAGAAGATCATTAAAGGAGATCCGGTTCTCTGCCGACACTTGGAGAGTGTGAACAGTCGTTGGGTTCTCTGCCCACACTAGGAGAGTGTAAAAGGACGACGGTTCTCTGCCCACACTAGGAGAGTGTAAAAGGACGACGGTTCTTTGCCCACACTAGGAGAGTGTAAAAGGACGACGGTTCTCTGCCCACACTAGGAGAGTGTAAAAGGATGACGGTTCTCTGCCGCACCGGGTAGTGGTGAAAAGAGTGTTTTGTACAGGCTTCTCCGCCTTGCTGTGGGTGCTAAAGGAGAGTCACTTTGTGGTATTAGTGCAATACTCAGAGGGTGCCTCTGAGGAGTGGATGTAGGTCTGGTTATAGACCGAACCACTATAAATCTGGTGTCATTTACTTTATTGCTTTTACGTTTCCGCTCTTTAAATTTCAGTTTTAACAACTCTGTGGTTGAAAAACTTTTTTCTACTAACTTTAAAAGAAAATTTTATTTCTGTTCAACTTTATCATTAAGAGGGTTTAAAATTTTTAAAACTACCAATTCACCCCCCTCTTGGTAGCCGTGGGACATTTACTTAGGCTTAACAACCTAATTACTGGACTAAACAAAAACTTGTTCACTTTGAATTAGGTTGTTAAGCCTAAATTTATGTCCCACGGCTAAACAAGTGGGGGGATGAATTGGTATTTTAAAAATTAATCCCTCTTTTGAGTATTTCAAACCGAAATTAAACTTTAATGAATTTTGTAGAAATAGTTTTTTTAACCACAGTTTTAAAACATTAAATTACAAAAATAAATAAATAAATAGTGGAAAAATAATGACACTAGATTTATAGTGGTTCGGTCAAAACCAGACCTACATCCACTCCCCGGAGGCACCCTCTGAGTATTGCACTAATACCACTTGTGACTCTCCTTTTGCACCCACAGCAAGGCGGAGAAGCCTTTACAAAACTCTTTTCACCACTACACGATGCGGCAGAGAACCGTCATCCTTTTACACTACCCCAGTGCTGGCAGAGAACCGTCTATCCTTTCACACTCCTCTGATGTCGACAGAGAATCGTTTATCCTTTCACACTCTCCTAATGTGGGCAGAGAACCCTTCATCCTTTCACACTCTCCTAGTGTGGGCAGAGAATCCTTCATCCTTTTACACTCTCCTAGTGTGGGTAGAGAACCCACGGCTGTTCACATTCTCCAAGTGTCGGCAGAGAATCGGATCTCCTTGACAGATCTTCTCACAAGAATTATATAAGGAAGAAAGAAAAGAGTAAAGTAATCTAAAATCACAAGTAGAGAATCTTACCCTTAAAAACAAGCTAAAGCCTTCACGCTCCAGTTGTAAGAATTCTTCTTTGAATGCTCTCTCACACTCTCTCCTTGACTCTTCTTTCAATAGGCACAAAGATCAATGGATAAAAAGATTGGGTGACAGTAAAAAATTGGACCTTATATAGGAGAGACAAGAAAAATTGTCCAAAAACTGCAAATATTCAAGTCAACATGAAATGGATCATCCCGTACGATCGTGGATCATCCTGGACGATTTTACTTAAAGTGTCTGAATTAATCCTAATGAATATTGGTATAAATTATATTCGTACACGATCATCATCCCGTACAAACTAGGTTTGTCTAAACGAACAGTTATTTCATAAGTCGGTTCCCAAATTACCACAGGGTGTAACCAATTGACTTAAGTTGGTTCCCATCGTCCTGGGACGAACAGGACTTCATCCAAATGAATTTTTTACAGAGGGAAACTCATCTTGGCATGATTATGACTTTAGTCTGAATGAAATATTTATAGAGAAGACTTCATCTGGGAACGATTTGGATTTCGTCTGGAAAAAATTTTTACAAAGCCCAAGTCATCCTGGCACGATTATAGATTTCGTCTGAACGAAATTTTTATAGAGAAGACTTCGTCCGGGGACGATTTGGATTTCATATGGACAAAATTTTTACAGAGCCTAACTCGTCTTGGGAGGAAATATAATTTCATCCTGGACGATCATGACTTAGAAAATTTTCCTCCAACTCCTATTTGCATTGCTCTAACTAAGAGATAACTGACCTGATTGTTCCGTACGAACTAGGTTCGTCCCGTACGATCAGAATAAATTTTGTAAGATCTTCTTATGTGTGTGTGTGTGTGTATGTGTTTTTATCCACTCAATTACAATTACTCCCTCTTAATTTAAAGAACAATTTAAAGCTTTAATTTACAAAGGATTGTATGTTGAATTTGATTTGAAGTCTTCATAGTTTGGAGTTCAATTTTCCTGAAATGTTAGTGTTAAGAGAGTTGCTATTTGCATGTTTTACATTCTTGCAACTTGTATAGTTTTGATGATTCCAAATATTATTGTTTTATGTGTAGTTATCTCCTAACACTTTTTAGAAAATTTGTTTTTGCTCTTGTGTGTACTAACATTTCAAAAAAATCGAACTCCAAGCTACTGAAGACTTGAAATTAAATTCAACATGAGATATCTTGTATTTTGTATCTTGTAATTTTTGTATGAATTAAGTTTGAGAAGGAGTGATTGTAATTGAGTGAATAAATACACACACACTTGAGGAGATCTTAAAAATATTGTACTAATCGTACGGGACGAATATAATTCATACGAGACGATCAGGTCAGTTATATCCTTTTAAGAGCAATGGTGTGAACAGGAGTTGGAGAAAATTTTTCTAAGTCATGATCGTCCAAGATGAAATTACTTTTATCCCAAGAAGAGTTAGGCTCTGTAAAAATTTTGTCCAGATGAAATCCAAATCATCCCCGGATGAAGTTTTCTCTGTAAAAATTTCGTTCAGATGAAATCTATAATCGTGCCAGGACGACTTGGGCTCTGTAAAAATTTTGTCCAGATGAAATATAAATCATCCCCGGATGAAGTCTTCTCTATAAGAATTTTGTTCAGACAAAATTCATAATCGTGCCAGGACAAGTTTCCCTCTGTAAAAATTTAGTACGGATGAAGTCCTGTTCGTCCCAGGATGATGGGAACCGACTTAGGTAAATTGGTTACATCGTGTGGTAATTTAGGAACCGACCTATGAAATAATTGTTCGTCCAGACAAACCTAGTTCATACGAGATGATGATCATGTACAAACATAGTTCGTACCAATATTCATTAGGATCATTTCCGACACATTAAGTAAAATCATCCAGGATGATCCACAATCGTACGGGACGATCCATTTCATGTTGACTTAAAAATTTGCTATTTTTGGACGGTTTTTCATGTCTCTCCAATATAAGGTTCAATTTTTTCTGCCACCCAATCTTTTTGCTCATTGATATCATGCCTATTGGAAAAAACATTGAAGGAGAGAGTGTGAGAGTGTATTCAAAGGAGGATTCCTACCACTGGAGCGTGAAGGCTTCGCTTGGTGTTCAAAGGTAAGAATCTCTACTTGTGATTTGGGATTACTTCACTCCTTTCTTTTTTCCTTCTAGAATTCTTATGAGAAGATCTGTCAAGGAGATCCGGTTCTCTGTCGACACTTGAAGAGTGTGAACAGCCGCTGGTTCTCTGCCCACACTGGGAGAGTGTGAAAGGACGAGGGTTCTCTACCCACACTATGAGAGTGTGAAAGGATGAAGGGTTCTCTACCCACACTAGGAGAGTGTGAAAGGATGAAGGGTTCTCTGCCCACACTAGGAGAGTGTGAAAGGACGAACAATTCTCTGCCAGCACTGGGGATAGTGTAAAAGGACGATGATTCTCTGCCACACCAGGTAGGGGTGAAAAGAGTTTTTGTAAAGGCTTCTCCGCCTTGCTGTGGGTGCAAAAGGAGAGTCACTAGTGGTATTAGTGCAATACTCATAGGGTACCTCCGAGGAGTGGATGTAGGTCTGGTTTTGACCAAACAACTTTAAATCGGGTGTCTTTATTTTTCCGCTACTTTTTTATTTTTGTGATTCACTATTTTAAAACTATGGTTGAAAAACTATTTCTACAAAAAATCACTAAAATTTAATTTCAGTTTAAAATAATCAAAAGAGGGATTAATTTTTAAAATATCAATTCACCCCCCCCCCCCCTCTTGGTTAGCCGTAGGACATAAACTTAGGCTTAACAACCTAATTCATAGTGAACGGGTTTCAACAAGTGGTATCAGAGCTTTGTTTCAAAATTGTAAGTTTAGACTACTTTTTTTATTAACGTAGATGGCTACTTTTGGAAACCGAAATACACCTGAGACTTACTCTATAACTAGATCTCCACTGTTTGACAATATACCTTTTAATTTTTGGAAAACTCGCATGTCTACTTTTTTACAGTCACTTGATTATCGTATGTGAATCTTAGTCCAGGAAGGATATACAAAACCAACTAGATTAGTTGACGGAGTTAGAGTTAAAACACCTTTTACAGACTGGACAATAGAAGAACGTGACTTAGCAAATCTTAACACCAAATGCTTTAATAGCTTCTTTTGTGCTTTAAAATCAGAAGACTACATGCGGGTTTCCACTTGCAAAAGTAGAAAGGAGATATGGGATAGACTTTGTATAACATATGAGGGGACTAATGAGGTTAAGCAATCAAGACTTAATATCTTATTGCATGATTATGAACTATTTCGCATGAAACCAAATGAATCTATTTCTGATATGTACATAAGATTCACTTAAATAGTCACCTCTTTACATGCATTGGGTATGAAGTTAACAAATATTGAAATGGTTAATAAGATTTTTTGTTGCTTACCTACTGCATATGATGCTAAAAATACTGCAATTACAGAGTCTAAGGATTTAAACATTTACTCTATTGACAATCTTCTTGGTTCGCTTAATGCTTACGAGCAAGAAGTTAGCCAAAGAAAGGTTGATGCAGGTGAACCACGAAGGGAGAAAAATATAGCACTGAATGTGAAAGAGTCTGAGAGTGAACACTCACAACCTAAGGTTGAAGACGACATCGCATTGATGACTAGACAATTCAAAAGCTTTTTGAAGACGAAGTAGAAGAGACGCCAGCAGTGGAATAGAGGTAAATTCAATAGAAATGCCAAGGTTTCAAATGAAATTATTTGCTATGAGTGCAGGAAACCTTAACATATAAAGACAGATTGCCTAAAACTCAAAGCCAATCCTTGCAAGGAGAAGGTAGAGGAGAAACCATTTGTTAAGAAGGGTAAGAAGAAGTTCCAATGAGCTTTTTGGGTGAACTAAGCTTCGGACTCGTCAGAAACAGAAAAGGAAGAGGAAGACACTAATTTATGATTAATGGCCAACAATCTTGATCAGTCAGATCAAGAAGAGGTATGTGACTTAACTTATGACAAACTTTTTGAAGTTTCTGAACACATGCATTAATCATATAGAAAAATGAAGAAAATGCATGCTAGCCTTTGTTTAGAATTAGAAGAGCTTAAAAAGGAACATACAATCCTCAGAAAAGATCATGCTTTGATTGATAACAACCACATGAAATTACTTGATGAGTTTGATGACTTGAATAAAAATCATGAGAATTTAAAATCAGAGAGAAAATTATATTAAATCAATTATTTAAATCGAATTTTGGAAGATATGAATTCATTTTATAAATTAATGATAAAAGCTCTCGAGGATAATAGGATTCCTCCAAAACTAGAAGATTTTTCTAATCCTATTTTATTTCCTAAATTTATGCAATCCCTAAAATGACAGATGAATGTTAGAAAACTTATAATACCATTTCCAAAAGTAAAATATAATAATTGTGGATTGTTTGGACATATAGCTCACACATGTACTTTGAAGATGAAAACTAATTTGGTGTGGAGACTTAAGATGCATAAGCCTAGACATATCATACATGCATCTAATTATAAATTGCTAAAAGGTGAACCCAAACTTGTTTGGGTTCCCAGGTCTAACGTTTGATAGTTTGCAGGGTCGCTCTCACACAAGACCTTGTGAGAGCATATGGTACCTGGATAGTGGATGTTCAAAGCATATGACTTGAGATACTGCTCAATTCATAATACTGGAAGCCAGGAGTGGAGGAAAGGTTACACTTGGAGATAACACCACAAGGAAGGTGGCTGGATCAGGTATGATTGGAAATTTTAAGAATTTTTTCATTGACAATGTGTTATTGGTAAAAGGCTTAAAGTATAATTTGTTAAGTATAAGACAACTATGTGATAAGGGTTATTGTGTAAAATTTTTTCCTACTAGCTGCATATTAAGCCTAAATGATAAAGATATTCTAAATGATAAAAGGGTAAACAATGTTTACATGCTAGATTTAAATTACATTAATTCTCCTTCTGCTTTTTATTTGAAAATTGTATCTGATGAGTCATGGCTATGGCATAGGAGACTTTGTCATTCTAGCATGAAAATCTTTTGGAGGATTATCCAAAAAGAACTTAGTGAGAGGTATACCTAAACTAGACTTTACTAAGGACCATCTTTGTGATGCATGTCAACTAGGAAAGAAAGTGAAGTCCTCTTCTCAGTCCAATAAGGATCTTAGAACTAGTAAACCATTGGAGATTTTGCATATGGATCTTTTTGGACCAGTTGGAACAGTGAGTCTAAGAGGGAAGGAATACAGATTTGTGATTGTGGATGATTACTGAAGATTCACATGGGTTAAATTTCAATTTCATAAGAGTGAATCATTTGAGAAATTTAGAAATTTTTTGACTTGGATTCAAAGAAAACTAGGGTGTGAAATTATTTCTATACAAAGTGATCATGGAGGAGAATTTGGGAATGAGAAATTTGATGAATTTTGTAAGGAAAAAGGAATTGATCATAACTTTTCTGCACCTAGAACCCCTCAATAGAATGGTGTAGTCGAAAAGAAAAATAGAATATTAATAGAAGCCGCCTGAGCAATGTTGGCAGAATACTCACTTCCAAAATATTTCTGGGCTGAGGCGATTAGCACTGCATGTTATGTTCTGAACATGGTGAATGTGAGATCAAAATTAAATGAAATATCGTATGCGTTGCTAAAAGGAAGAACACCTAATTTATCTCATTTGCATGATTTTCGTTGCAAGGTGTTCATTCATAACAATGGAAAATCTGTCTTAGGAAATTTTGATCCAAAATTAGATGAAGGAATTTTTGTTGGATACTCAAGTGTTGGAAAATCTTATAGGATATTCGATAAAAGAACTTTGGTAATTGAGGAGACCACACATGTTGTATTTGATGAATCTGGAAATATGAAAGAGCCAAATGTTAAAGAAGATTAGATTGTAGATAACTCTCAAAAGTTTGATAAAATAAATTTGGAAGAAAATATGAAAGAAAATTTGGAGATAGAAAATCCTTTGCCTAGAGATTTGAGATTTTCTAAAAACCATCCAAGGGAATTAATTATAGGTGAACCTAGTGAGGGTGTAAGGACTAGGTGTGGATTAAATAAGGAAGTAAATAATTCAGCCTTGATTTTAACTATAGAACCCACAAATATTGATCAAGCACTATCGGATGAAATTTGGATTTTGGCCAAGCAAGAAGAGTTGAATCAATTTGTAAGAAATAAAGTTTGGGAATTAACTACAAGGCCAAATGATCAAAGTGTAGTTGGAACTAAGTGGGTATTCAAAAATAAAATGAATGACTCAGGAGTTGTCATTAGAAATAATGCTAGATTAGTAGTTAAGGGGTATAATCAGATTTAAGGGATTGATTTTGAGGATATTTTTGCCCCTGTAGCTAGACTTCAAGAGATTAGGGTTTAGCTAGCCTTTGCCTATTTTTGAGGATTTAAATTGTATTAACTGGATGTCAAAAGTGCCTTTTTAAATGGGGTAATTTAAGAAGATGTGTTTGTAGAATAACCTCCAGGTTTTGAAAATTCTAAATATCTAAATAATGTTTTTAACTTGAAAAGGCGTTATATGGATTGAAACATTCACCTAGGGCTTGGTATGAGAGGTTAAGCACCTTCCTACTTGAAAGATCTTTTAAAAAAGGAAGTGTGGATACAACTCTCTTTTCGAAGAGATGTGGAAAGGATATACTCATTGTTCAAAATTATATGGATGATATCATTTTGGATCTTCAAATAAAAATCTTTGTGATGATTTTTCTAAAACAATTAGTAGTGAATTTGAAATGAGTCTAATGGGAGATTTGAGTTACTATCTAGGATTTAGCATTAAATAAATTGAGGAATACACATTTCTTAGTCAATCAAAGTATGTTAAAGACATCCTCAAAAAGTATGAAATGAATAATGCTAAACCTGTTAGTACACCAATGAGTTCCTCAATTCAGTTGGATAAGGACACTAAGGAAAAATCTGTTGATCAAAAGAAATTTAGAGGGATGATTGGATCATTGCTTTACTTGACAGCTAGCCACTTCGATATCATGATTAATGTCTGTTTGTGTACTAGATTTCAATCAGATCCAAAAGAATCACATTTGATAGCAGTGAAAAGGATTTTAAGATATCTGTTAGAAACACAAAACTTAGGAATTTGGTATCCTAAGTTTAGCTCTTCATTTGAAATAATTGGTTATTCAGATTCTTACTTTGCAGGATGTAGGGTGGATAGGAAAAGCACTTTTGGAATATGTCAATTTATTAGAAATTCTTTAGTCTCTTGGTCCAATAGAAAATAAAATTCAGTAACCCTATCTACTGCTGAAGTTGAATATATTATATTAGGAAGTTATGTGTCACAAGTACTTTGGTTGAAAAAATAGTTGATTTATTTAGGATTGTCTATAGGCACTATTCCAATTTATTATGATAATACTAGTGCTATTTGCATTTCTAAAAATCCTATTCAACATTCAATAACCAAACACATAGCTATAAGGCATCATTTCATAAGGGATCATGTATCCAAGAGAGAAATTGAACTCATTCATGTTACAACTGAAAATCAACTTGCAGACATTTTTATAAAACTTTTAGCCTTTGATACTTTCAGTGCATTAAAAACAAGGCTTGGTGTGATTGATTTAAATGCTTAAATAAAAATGTTTTCTATAACATTGATGTTTGTTTTCTAGTTAATGTTTTTGTGTTCATTATGAGTTTTTAATCTTGTTTTTATGTGATTTGTTTTTAATCTGTGTTTTGTTGTTGTACATGGTGTTTTTAATGTGACTTTTAAATTTTAGTTTTTGTTTGTGTGCAAAATCAATTTTTTTTTTTGTGAAAATCATCCGGGACAAAAACTTTTCGCACGGGACGATTTGTGTAATGTGTCAAAGAGTCAGATTTTAAACTGTTTACATATAGTTTTCAGTGTTTAATGGTCACTTCATCTGGACGATCGTTTTGATCGTACAGAACAATTTGTTTTTCAATAGATGGGACGAATGAATGAAGCTGTTGAATGGATAAGGTAGTTTTTAATACAAACTTCGTACGTATGAACCTTTGGTTTGTCTGGATGAACACATGTCGGTTCGATATAGGGGACGGTTTCAACTGCCCTTAAAACGATATAAGTTCTGATCGTCCTGGGATGAACACGTGTTCGTCTATATGATCAGACTGGTCAAAAGTTTGTACAAAAGGATGCTTCATAAGACACATTGATTACGAAAAGCCATTTCATTCTGGTTGTATTGAATCGTCTGTATGAAATGTTTTTGTCTGAAACAAACAAAAATTTTGTACGGGACGAATTATTTTCGTCTGGTATGAACGAATCATTTTTCAATAAACAGGCGGTCTTTTCAACTCAATTATCACTCTCTAAACATCACTTTTAAATCCTTTCTTACTCTAGATCATTTTCAAATGGCTAGTTCAAGCAAGCGTCAAAAGGTCTTAGTCAAGAAATTGTTGACCTCATTTTTGTATGAGGTCACTAAAGCCCTTCCAAACTCCAGATTAATTTTAGATCCTAGGATCTACTCTAGACCTTAGGATCCTTTCCTAGAGCTAGACCTTAGAGCCTACTCTAGAGCCTAGGATTCCCTTAAATCCTAGATCTTAGAATCTCTCTAGATTCTAGGACCAATCCAGACTCAAATCAATCCCTACCCTTGATCAATTCAAACCTCAAATCAATCTGAACTCCATTCAATTCAAATCCAAATTAATTCAAATTGCAAACATATCCAAACTTTGACTCAATCCACTTGAGAATCCAAATTTCAAACCTAGACTTTGATCCCACCCTTAATCTAGTTTTGACCTTATCCATCCATTAACAATCACAACATGATTATAAATGATTTGGATATTTCAATATTAATTATTCAAACCTGAAATTCATTCCAAATCCAGAAATCCAGACTCAAATCCTAAGTCTTAAGGCCTTGTCCTAAAGTCCCTTTTCAAAGAATTTTCAAACATTTCAAAACCCAGCCAAATGGTCTCTGATTCAGAGTCTATCTCTTGCAAAGTGATAAGACATGTCTCTAGAGGTTACCCTCCAACTTTGAACTCGTTCTGAGGTCTCTAACCCCAGAATCTGAATTAAAATTCAAAGGCTGTAAAACCTTCAAAAATTTACAGCCTATGCCACTGAACCTAACCCCTTTGAGATCTTGACCTTGGAACCCTTATCCAAGCCTCCAATCACTCTCAGACTCTTGATTTTAACCCACTGAGCAGTAAACTGCATTTTTCAGAACCATTTTTGGCCATAATTGACCAATGGGCCAAAATTGACCAAAATACCCTTATGGCATTTCAAATGGCTCTTTCAATTTAAATCAATGCCAAACTCTTTGAAACCACTTCCAATGAATTTCAAATATCAAACCCAACTTGTTGAACTCAAACCCAGACCTTGGGTCAACCTGGTTGACCAAGTCAACCAAGTTTGACCCATGGACCCATACACACACCCCCCTCTTTCAAATTTTTGAATCTAGTCCATTCCAAGTCCTTTGAATGTATGGGATGAACCCTTGGGTACCCAAGAGACCCCTCTTGGTGACCCAAGCCTTGGGCTCACTTGGGTTAGCCTTATGTCTTGACCCAAGTGACCCAAGAGAGGCCTCCCTTGAGCCATCTTTTGATCTTAATCAAATTGAATCCAAATCAAGGTGCCATTGGGTTCCCATTGACCCAATACACCTTCCTTGACCAGCCCAATCCTTGGGCTCACTTGGGTCAAGAGTTAGGCTAACCCAAAGTGCCCAAAAGCACATGGGATTGAACCAACTCTCAACCTAAGCCCAATTGAACCTGGCCAACACCTCCCATAGGTGGCTCTAGGTCCAATACACCCCCTCCAGCCAGCCCATGCCTTGGGCTAGCTTGGGTCAATAATTAGGCTAACCCAAAGTAGCCAAAAACACTTGGACCCGAGCCATTTTCCAGCTCAGATCAAATTGGACCCAATTTCCACTTGCATTGGGTGCACCAGACCCAGACCTACTTCCCACCTCAAGCCCAGGGTCTGGCCTGACCTGGGTTGAGCCCAAATCGACCCGAACCGAGCAGATTTGGATCAACCCGAGCCAACCTTTGACACAGATCAAATTGGACCCAATTGCCACTTGCATTGGGTGCACCAGACCCAGAACTACCTCCCATATCAAGCCCAGGGTCTGTCCTGACCTGGATCGAGCTCAATTCGACTCAAACCAAGCAGGTTTGAGCCAAACCGAGCCACCGGATCGATCCCTGCTTCCCCGAACCAATTTGACTCCACTCCCAGCTCCAGTGTGTCCCCATCGGCCTTCCCTGGTCAACCCGACCCAGACCGTGGCCGACGGCAATCAGAACCAATGGAGAGCAAGTTCCGGTGGTCCCCCCAGGCCGATCCTGATCGAAAGCCTTCCAAAGGCTGTGGCTCGCCGGCTTGAGGCTCACGAGCTCTCTGGAACGGTGCCCCTTTCCACTTGGCATCAATCCGAGAGCTCCTCCGATTCAATCCTGGCCGTCCGAGCTCGTGGGAGGAGGCTGAATAGGCTGGTGCTCCCCATAGCTCAAAGTTCGATCCCAGCACTTCGAAACGATTCCCCAGAGTTCCCTCAATCTCCCAGCGTCTCCCCTTGAGCTCCCAGACCTCTCCTTTCATTACTTCGAGCGAACTCCGGTGAAAGGCTTCGGCGTCCCGCTCAAAGTCCTACCTCCGGCCGTCCTCCAGTCGCGGTCTCTGAAGGAAACCTGCTCGCCTTCGTCCCCTGAAGCTTCCAGATAGAGAAGCTCATTCGTTGAGACTTTCTCTGCGGTAATTCCTTCATCCCGAGCTCCCTAGCTAGGTAGTCCGGTCAAGTGTGAAGGAAACCTTCACTCCAACGGATTTCCACCGTTGGATTGAAGGTTTCCACCCCCCTGATCCTCCCTGTGAAATTTCGTCGAAATTCGCCAGCGGGATCAATCAGATCACGCCGAAGAAGGTTCACGGCCTCGGATAAGAGCGGAGGTTAAAGAAGAAATCTCAGCCGTTGATTCCGATCAACGGCTCGGATTAGATCCCGCTGTTTCGGAGCGCGTCTGATCCCAGCCGTCCGATCTGCCATCCGACAGCTGTGGTTAATCCGACCATTAACAGTTGGCACCAATGATTGCCCAGCCAATCAGCGCGCGACGCGTGTAAAACAAGCGCTGACTGTGTAATGGCCGAATTAATAATTCCAGAAATTCAAGGGAACTTTGGAAATTCATATCTCCCTGTACACTTGTCCAAATTAGGTGTTCTTAGGCTCATTGGAAAGTTCTCAGGGAGACCTACAAAAGCCTTATGGTTCCATGCCCTGGTTAGGTCAGTGCTAGGTTTAATTTGAGTTTGAGCATTTTATTAATTTCCTTAATTATTCTTTAAATACAATTCCACCAGGTATGGAATTTTGGGAGATTGAATTTGAACATGTTTTTGACATGTCCAAATTTTATCTCCCCCTTTTAAAATGTTCAAGGGCATTTTCCCCAAATTTCAAATTTAAGGGTCATGGTTTGACCCTTAAATTTAAAATGGGGTATAGACCTATCCAATGGGATTTAGGGTGTGATTTTTTGTGTGCTGATGATGTGTAGGATAAGGAGTGTATAGCCACTAATTTTGCCTCAATCCAAGCTTAGGATACACCCCTATAGTGGTTTGAAGGTGACTTAGAGTTCACCTTAGGTGGTTTAGTTAACCACCTTAGAGTACTCCATTTGAAACCAAATTTGGTGAGTTTAGTCCTCAGGGTCAGGTGATCCTATGGTCCAAATTTCATTGAATTTAGAGTCCATTTGGTTTCCCAAGTAGGAACCACAATAATCCCCCTTAGAAATAACCCTTTAGCCTTAATAAAATTCTAATAATTCTAATTTAATTCTTAAAATTCCCTAAAATACCCCCAATTAACTTAAATATATCTCTTAATCAGTGAAAATTGAAATCACTTTAATTTGACATTAAAATCCACTTTGATTTAATTTTAATTAAAATCAATATTTAACCAATTTTAATTAATTAAAAATTATTTAAAATCCAAAAAAAAATCTTTAAACACTTGCTGATCTCTCCTTAGATCATTTCTGATCTTTGGAGTTGATTTCAAGAAGTTTGGGACTCATTTGGGATCAAATCACTAAAAGGGCCCTTAATTGAAACAATTTAATAATTTCAATAAATATCCAAACTTCCTAAAATCATAACTTTTGATAGAAAACTCCAAATTGAACGTGCCACATGTCTAACAACTCATAATTAGGTCTAGTATTTTAATAAAATTAATATTCCAGAATTTGAGCTTAATCAAAAAGTCTTTTTTTTAACCCCTTAATTAAATCATTAAAATATTCAAAAATTCTTAAAAATTCCAAATCACTCTAAAACCCCATAAAATATTGGTTTAATGCTTAAAACACTTAACAAATCCTTTAAAACACAACAACCACCCTAAAGTTGAAGTTTATTGGCTGGACTACTCCGGGCTGCGAGGCTAAGTGTCCTAAGGAGGCTGGTTCCTCGAGCCTGGTGGCACAACGGCACGAATGAATTCTAAGGGGTGTTAAACCTTAAAATAGATTAATTTTTAATTATTTAACATTTTAAAAAATCTCTAATTCAATTACATTAATTTGGTTTATCGGCTGGACTACTCCGGGCTGCGGGGCTAAGTGTCCTAAGGAGGCTGGTTCCTCGAGCCTGGTGGCACAACGCCACGAATCAATTAATGACAAACTTAAATTAATCAAACTTTAAAAATCAGTAACTAACTCATTTCTTTATATTAATCCACTCTTTTAATTCTAACCAATTTAAATAACTTAATTAACCCCGATTGCTACTGGGTAACCCAGGCCTACGAGGCTATTAGCTTAGCCCCAAGGAAGGTGAAATAAACTTCACGGCCTCAGTGTGAAACAAAGGTAGCAATCAATTAACTTCTAATATATATTTAATTAAAATTCTTAATTCATTAATATTTAAATTTTAATTTAAATCCCCTTCTAAGCCTTAACAAACCCACACTTTTAGACATCTCCAATTAATAACCTACTTTAGGATCTATCCCAACCACACGACCTTTCTCACACACTTTAGATGATGTGTTAGGACAACCAACTCTAGATCTAGGTTAGGCCGGTGTTTACTTTACTGCTGTGTGCCGGATTTTTGGTAGTTTTCACTGCATGTTGTGGATGAAATTGCTTTGCCGTATCTGCTTACTTTTTTTGTACTATGTGGATGGATTGATGTGTTTGGCGACTAGATTACCCTTAGGTTAGGTACGATCTGGATGTTGACATAGTTTTTTACAGGTGGCCACGCTCATGCAGGGCAATATAAAAAGGGGGCAAATAAAAAAAAGCATAAATATTATAAACTCTTTGCACAGGTGCTTCAGCTGCTAAAGCCCCCAAATCATAAAAAGAGCATGGCCAGTGTGTTTACTTTCTTTTCTGCTTATATACAACTGCTTGGGAATAACTGCTTTTTTTTATATATTAATTGCTTAGGATAACCCTGCAGGTG
Source organism: Dendrobium huoshanense (assembly GCA_016618105.1). Lineage (NCBI taxonomy): Eukaryota > Viridiplantae > Streptophyta > Magnoliopsida > Asparagales > Orchidaceae > Dendrobium > Dendrobium huoshanense. The sequence continues at coordinate 54,939,669 of CM028353.1, forward strand.
AGTCTAGATTTTTATTTTGATATTAATGTAATTTGTGCAAGTGTCAAGTGTTGTGAAAGTTGATTTTGAGTTGGGATACATAGATACAAAGCTTGGATTCCAAAGAGGAAAGGATACCCCTTTAGGGAACACTCCTTTTCCATTTGGAAATCCAAATTTGGATCATACCTCTTCCTTACCCAAAGAGGAAAGAGTGGCCTTCCCCTTAGAGGAAAGTGCCCTCTTGTCCATTTGGGTAATCCACTACGAAGATTCTAAGAAGATTGAAGAAAAGGAGTCCAAAGAAGAATGAGATTGAAGATTTGAAGATTGAGAGTATCCCACTCTAAATAACTTGCGTCATTACTAGGTTTAGAATTCGGGTTGTTGTCAGTGGTGCCCGGCCACTTTACTTTATGTAATATTCTGGTTTGTAATAAGCAAGGCAATTCTGCCTATGGACATTTATTAATTAATTTAAATTTGATGTGATGATTTGATTGCCTTTAGGATTACTTGTTTTTACTATTTTTTTGGCGATTGCATGCCGCTCTTTATTTTCTCCTGGATACGTGAGGCTCGTGAGGGTGTGAAAGTTTTCTACTCATAATTTTAAAGGTCTAAAATTTTAGTGAGTCTAAATAACATAGAAAGATAACGAATCTAGGGAATTAGCCGGGGAGCGACCCCGGGGTCGCATTCATATTTCTGCATCACTCTCTCTTTGCTTTAGACCCTTCCCCGCCTGCGGGTAGAGTCCGGATAGTCTGACCTATGAGGACGAGGTGCCGGACCTAGGGAAGTCCAGTCTTCTAAAAAATTATTTTATAAGCCTGTTTTTAAAATTTCAAGCATACTTGATTTGGAAGTTGTCAACCAGCATGCATTGCATTAGATACAAATTTAAAGAGTCAAAATTTTAATTTCATAGTCCTTAGCATTTTAGCACCCCACATTGTTGCGGATCTATGATTTTGATGATAGCAAACATTCCTTATTTCTCTACGATTGCCTTATGTGCTAACGTTTCAGGTCCACACGATCAGACTGCAATCTGGAACCAGCTCAAGATTGAGTAGACTAGGTCTGTGTCAGTTTGTAATCTTTTTCCTTTCTTGAGTCAGTTGAATTTGGTGTTGGACCAGTTGGATTGTAATTTAGAAGATCTCCTATTGTTCCCTATAAGTTTTCTATTTTTGGTAATATCGGCCAGGACGATATTTATATCGTCCTGGACGATCTGTCCAAAATCAGAAACCCTATTTAGGGCATCCTCATTAAGGCAGCCGTCAACAGATCGGCCTGGACGATACCTGTATCGGCCAGGACGATAATCTCAATTCAGAAAGAATCAGCCGCCATAATCAGTTTAGGAATTCTTTGTTTTAAGAAATCGGCCCGGACGATATTATTATCGTCCAGGACGATCTAACTCAATCATACCTAAATTGATCTGGTATCTTTGGAAAGCATTAATGGTTGATTGATACGATCACATCGTCCGGGACGATAGAATGATCGGCCAGGACGATGTCCTGGACGATCTTCATCGGACAGCTTGTATTCAGGGCTATGATCAGGACGATTGAAATCGGTTTTAAACTAATCGGCCAGGACGATCGTGAGATCGGCCGGGACGATATAACCAATTTTCTTCTGATCGTCTCAAGTCGTCCCGGGCTAATGAGCTTAATTTGTACTGATCGGCCAGGACGATATGCCTATCGTCCTGGACGATAATGTCGGCAACTTGCATTAATGAGCTCGTTTTGAGAGCTTCTATTTAAGCTTTGGCATGACACTTTGTAAGTGTCTTTGGCAGCCATTGTAGCTTCGTTCTTGTGGGGGAAACTTGAAGAGAGAGCTTGAAAGGGAGAGAGGAAAGGGTGGAGTTTGAGAGAGGGAGAAGATCCTGTGAGGGGGGACTCAAGGGAGTGTGGAGGGGGTTCCACACGGTTGCTCCGGCGAACTCGCACCTTAGTACCATCGGATTCAAGGCTTATCTCGAGGTAAGTTCACCAAAGAAGAAGTCTCTTTGGTGTCAAAGGACCCGGCGACTCCGCCGCACCGGGGGAGGTGGAAGTGATTTTGTAAGGGCTTCTCCGCCTAGCTGTGGGGGCTAAAGGAGAGACACTTGTGTTAGTGCAATACTTGGAGGGTGCCTCCAAGGAGTGGACGTAGGTCAAGGTTTGACCGAACCACTATAAATCCGGTGTGTTCTTTTCTTATTATTGCTTCCGCATTTTAATTTCCGCATCGTTGGTTTTTCTATGTGGTGATATTGGTTTTAGTTTTATCTTTGGCTTTAAAGTTTTCCAATTCACCTCTCTTTGTTAGTTTGGGACTAAGTTCATAGGGCTTAACATCCCCATCGAACTTTCAAGTGGTATCAGAGCGGTTTTCATAAAATAAGTTTTTAAAAGCTTTTGAATTTCGATCCATGGCTAATCGTACTTTTGCGGAAGGATATTCAATCACTAGACCACCATTGTTTGAAAATATTACATTTGATTTTTGGAAAATTCGCATGTCTATTTTTTTGCAATCGATTGATTTTCGTATGTGGCATATGATTTTAACTGGTTATTCATCACCATCACGTATTGTTAATGGAATTAAAACTAATTATCCTTTTAATCAATGGAATAGGGATGAACGAATGGATGCTCAATTAAATGCAAAGTCTTTAAACTGTTTTTTCTGTGCTTTAAGTTCTGATGATTTTATGTTAATCTCCACGTGCACTACCGGCAAGGAAGTTTGGGATAAATTGCACTAGTGAAATCAAGCAATCCAAGTTGAATATTTTAATGCATGATTTTGAAATGTTTTCTATGAAACCTTTTGAAACGATTTTAGACATGTATACAAGGTTCATTCAAATTACTACATCATTGCATGCTTTAGGAAAAGATTTTTCAAATTTTGAAAAAGTTAACAAAATTCTTCGATGTCTACTGGATAAATTTGATTCTAAAGTTGTTGCTATTTGTGAGTCTAAAGATTTGAATGATTATTCTATTGATAATTTGATTGGCTCACTCATTGCCTACGAGCAAGGGTTGAGTCAAAGACTTTTGGATGCAGGTGAGACGATCGTTCTAAAAGCCGAAAATACGGAAAGAGGAAGCTTAGTTGGTGACGACAGAAAGGAATTGTCAAGCAAATCACAAAGCTCACCAATGCATAAGCAAAAGTGGAAGAAAGGTAAAAGTGGTAAGGATGTCCATATTTCCACTGACGTTATTTGTTTTAGATGCAGGAAACCTGGACATATGAAAAATGAGTGCCCTAACTTAAGAATTCTCCCTGCAAAAGAAAAAGGTAAGGCGAAGTTAAATTTAAACTGGGGAAATAATGAAAGGCAAAAAATCTCATGGGCAGATCTGGTCTCTGAAGCATCGGACCAGGAGAGAGTTAATGGTTAAGTGCCTTTCGTATTTTTTTTTTTTTTTTTTTTTTATTTTTTTATTTTTTTTTGTGTTGTGTTTTTGTGTTTCTTTTTGTTGTGTTTTTTGTTTTTTTTTTCATTTTTATTTTGCGTTTTTGTTTTGTTTATTCTTTGAATTTTTTTTTCGTAAAAATTTTTCTCTGATCTACACACACATTCACTTTTCTAGAAATGAAAAATTTACTTCCTAATTTTTCTTGAAATCTTTAGTAAGTTGTGATTGACTTCTCTAAAAACAATCAAAGGAAGGAAACTCATGTTTTTGACTTTCAATCTCTATTTCCTAAAAGAGGTTTTTCTACTTTTGATTTAAAATCTTTTTCATCTTTTAAATTGGTTTTTGAAACTAAATTTTTTATCTCCCTATATTTTATTTATCGCATAGAAATCTTTTGCAAGTTGTTGAAACTAATTCAAAATTTTCTTAATCAAGAAATTCGCTTTATCAATAGTATGGGTTTACTTTTGGTATTTAAGATTTCAGAAAGGTAGCATAAAAATTGGCCAATGATGCCAAAAATAAAAGAAGCGCAAAGCGCCAAAATTGAAAAATATAGAATACACAAAGTGTATCAAAAGATGCGCAGTGCGCCAACCAATTTTCAAGAGGCATAAAATGAGCCCACTAAATTTTAATGCTTACCATTCTTATACTTCTTAAAGCTTAAGAAAACCCTTGATTTTTCGATGCTTGAGTTTGAAAATCTTGATTCATGATTCAAATCGTGCATTAATCTTCTATTAGATATATTTTATGAAAGGAGTTTTGAAAAATTACTGTTTCTTTCTCTAATTTATTCCTTGATTTAGATATTGAATTAAAAAGTTTTTGAGCCTTTTTTAAAGAACTTGAGTTTGGATTATCAATTCTTGATTTTCTAACCTTTACTGGGCTATGTGTTGTCAATCCAATTCTACTAAGTTTTTTTTTATTAAAACCCAGAGGTAACTTTCTCATTTTAAGAACATTTTTTCACTTGATCAGGGAATGTTTTTTTTTTTTTTTTTGTTCATTTTGTTTTTTTTTATTTGTGCCTCCTCTCTTTTTGATAATGTCAAAGGGGGAGAACGTTGTATCTTTTTTCTTTTCAAAAATTTTAAACTAACAAAAAGATTTATTCTAGTGAGGGGGAGATTAGGAGGATTTACTTTTATGAAAATTTAAATTGAAATGTTTTGCCATCATCAAAAAGGGGGAGATTGTTGCGGATCTATGATTTTGATGATAGCAAACATTCCTTATTTCTCTACGATTGCCTTATGTGCTAACGTTTCAGGTCCACACGATCAGACTGCAATCTGGAACCAGCTCAAGATTGAGTAGACTAGGTCTGTGTCAGTTTGTAATCTTTTTCCTTTCTTGAGTCAGTTGAATTTGGTGTGGGACCAGTTGGATTGTAATTTAGAAGATCTCCTATTGTTCCCTATAAGTTTTCTATTTTTGGTAATATCGGCCAGGACGATATTTATATCGTCCTGGACGATCTGTCCAAAATCAGAAACCCTATTTAGGGCATCCTCATTAAGGCAGCCGTCAACAGATCGGCCTGGACGATACCTGTATCGGCCAGGACGATAATCTCAATTCAGAAAGAATCAGCCGCCATAATCAGTTTAGGAATTCTTTGTTTTAAGAAATCGGCCCGGACGATATTATTATCGTCCAGGACGATCTAACTCAATCATACCTAAATTGATCTGGTATCTTTGGAAAGCATTAATGGTTGATTGATACGATCACATCGTCCGGGACGATAGAATGATCGGCCAGGACGATGTCCTGGACGATCTTCATCGGATAGCTTGTATTCAGGGCTATGATCAGGACGATTGAAATCGGTTTTAAACTAATCGGCCAGGACGATCGTGAGATCGGCCGGGACGATATAACCAATTTTCTTCTGATCGTCTCAAGTTGTCCCGGGCTAATGAGCTTAATTTGTACTGATCGGCCAGGACGATATGCCTATCGTCCTGGACGATAATGTCGGCAACTTGCATTAATGAGCTCGTTTTGAGAGCTTCTATTTAAGCTTTGGCATGACACTTTGTAAGTGTCTTTGGCAGCCATTGTAGCTTCGTTCTTGTGGGGGAAACTTGAAGAGAGAGCTTGAAAGGGAGAGAGGAAAGGGTGGAGTTTGAGAGAGGGAGAAGATCCTGTGAGGGGGGACTCAAGGGAGTGTGGAGGGGGTTCTACACGGTTGCTCCGGCGAACTCGCACCTTAGTACCATCGGATTCAAGGCTTATCTCGAGGTAAGTTCACCAAAGAAGAAGTCTCTTTGGTGTCAAAGGACCCGGCGACTCCGCCGCACCGGGGGAGGTGGAAGTGATTTTGTAAGGGCTTCTCCGCCTAGCTGTGGGGGCTAAAGGAGAGACACTTGTGTTAGTGCAATACTTGGAGGGTGCCTCCAAGGAGTGGACGTAGGTCAAGGTTTGACCGAACCACTATAAATCCGGTGTGTTCTTTTCTTATTATTGCTTCCGCATTTTAATTTCCACATCGTTGGTTTTTCTATGTGGTGATATTGGTTTTAGTTTTATCTTTGGCTTTAAAGTTTTCCAATTCACCTCTCTTTGTTAGTTTGGGACTAAGTTCATAGGGCTTAACATCCCCATCGAACTTTCACACATAAGTCAAAGGGGGCCAATTAGGAGAATCTCTAGATGTCGGCCCCAACTCTCCAAAACTTTAAATATAACATCCCCACCACTCTTTCATAAAAGACCGGACTCATTTTTTTAAATCGATTAGGTGGTTAGCTGGCTCCCCAATCCAGGCCGGGGTAAGTCCAGATCTTGCACTTCATTAGTTAGGATCGGACGACTGTGGTCCAGTGTCCAAAATAGATTTAGGTTCCAGGGCAGATCTTTGATTATAAGACCCCAAACTTTGGGAATATAATCCCAAATTTCTAATAAAATATTTAACTCTAACTAAAGCTTCATTTCAATCCTAAAACATAAAGCCCAACACTTAGACTAAGTTGGGACACTTCCAGATGGTTTTGGAATCTCAAAGTGTCCCCTACCTCTCATCCTTTAACTCCGTTAATAACTGCTCAATTTTGATCCATTCCCTTTTGATTTTCCAATAACTCTATTCATACTTTGATATCACTCCTAGAAATTCTAACAAAATTCTGCCACTATTTTAATCGGGAGTTTTTGTAGGAGATTTTTGTCTCCCTACGGTGTAATTAACTACGAGGGCTTGCGCTCGTAGGACGTTTGGAACCACACACACCTGATTTTAAAAAAAAACTAATTTCGAAAATTTTATTAGATTTCCTTGGGAAAAGTTAAGTAATGATCGTCATAGTTGTATTAGAAGGATTATCGTAGAATGGTCTCATTTCCCTTTGGGGAGATACACCCTTCTTCGATAAGACTTTGGATGTGAGTGCGACGATCATGTTTCTTGAATATTGTAATTGGGTACTTAGTTGAACTATACTTAGTCCCCTCGGGGCCATATAAAGTTCTCCTTAGAACCCGATCATAACATTCAAGATGAGTTTACATAATTCTAAGTCTGAACGTCGCTATAAAAGTTTATTTTCGTCTTTCGGGGTGATATGCTCTTTCTAACGAATTGGTTCGACCTTAGAATTAGAATTCAACCTTAATCTTAAAATTCCCAAAGAAAACTAATAATTTTCAAAACCAGTTTTCAAAATTCCACAAACAAAAAATGGCACGCCCGGTGGGACCAAATTTCTCTTCCCATCTTTAATAGTGGCAGAATTTCGTTTCATCGGTAGTTTCAACTATCATTTCTTCCGTTGGTCCCTTTGCCCATTTCTTCTTTGGGTGAGTGTGGCCAACATCTAAAATAATAATAACAAAATATTAAAAGAGAGGTTGCACCTCCAAATTTGGCTTTATCTAGATTTTTGATCTGATTTTGACCTTCTGCCCCGGCATAGCCTGTGAGGCGACAGCGTCAAATCAGATCTCTGGATATCCTTTTCAATCTTATGGATTTATGGTCGATAAATTTCTCATTAAACATATAAATCCTTAAAATTGAAAAGAATTCAAATTTTTGATTTCGGACATTCTAAACTACTTTAGTTTTAACCCCCTCACTTCCCCTTTGACTTCTAAGGGTGGGGAGGGTTAAGTTATTCCTTTTACTTGGGTTTTCTCACAATTCCATAAGCCTTCGGGTAAGGGGAGACTTTTTCCGTTGTGTTTTGGAACCTGTAAGAAAACCCGTTTCAAATCCTCAAAATTTCTTCAAAATTTTCTTAAAACTCTAAGTTGTCATATGTTACCCCATACGATCTCCTTGTGGGCTAACATATGTCAAATTTTTTTAGAAAGCTTTCTGGGCAAGTGCTTAGTCTCTTCACCCTTTTAACATGTGTTAAGCAATACCCTTCGCTGCTCGACACATGTTTTGGGGGGGTTGAGATTTTCTTGCAAGCCTCAATTTTCAAAAAAAAAAAAAGTATATTTTTCATCACTCTTTTAAAGTAAATCTAATTTCAATCCTTTCCTTAACTTTCAGAAAATCCCAAATGGCTGGCCAATTGATTTTCTCCTTTGACCGAGAGTTGTCCTCGACTGTTAATGACCAAGGGAGCACTATCATTTTTGGAATGGGATTTAGTACTCTCGAACTCTCTATGGATGGACACCAGATTATTAGTTTGGATGCCAGTAAGGAAATTCCCCCAGTGGTTGAGTTGATTGTGGGATCTGCACCCACCATGCCAGTAGTCAGTGATGATCAGAAACAGTCTGAACCAGTTGTTGAGGCTCCCACTGAAATTAAGTCTGTTTTTGAAGAGGGGTCTAGTTCTGGACTTAGATTTGCCACTAAGAATTAGAAGAAGAACTATTTGAGGAGACTTAGAAAGAAAATCTCTAAGGCTAAGAGAGTTCTACCCTTTAAGACCTTAGCTCAAGTAGAACCTGAGGCTGTTGAGGAGCTACCTATTCCTGCTTCCTCTCCCCTCCTAAAGGAGAGTCGCTTTTACCCCCTAGCTTCAGCTCAAGGGGAGGAGAGGATAGCTAGGATAGCTCGTTCTCCACCATGCTCGGTCGACTACTCGACTAAGAAAACTCAGAAAGAAAGACATCTCCAGAAGACAAGGACTTTGAGAAATATAATTCATACCTGCGCTGTACAGTCTGGACAGACTAAAGAGGAATATGTTAAACAATTGAAGGGAGTGATCTCACATCGCTTCCAAAAAGAAGTGTTGAAGGAAGAAGTGTCTGAAGCAAAGAATTTAACCCCACAATTCATCAGAAAGAATAAGAAGTATGTTAGACAGCCCGCTACTTCAGTACTGGTTGATGGATATCACTGGGTGCCACGCCCTCTGTCCTCTCAAACAGAGGGTATTGTGTTGACTGGGTCTGAGAGAGGCCGCCATTCTACTGGTAGACCCCCGGTACCCCCACATAAACCTGTATAATTGGCCTCAGTGATTGTTAAACCAAAGGGGGTTGAAGTTCAAAAGTCTGTGGACCTTAAAGGAAAAAGACCTAAATCTCCTGAAAAGAGATATGTGCCAAAGAGAACTAAGTTGGAGAATCTGCCACCACCTCCTAGAACTTCTAAGTTCATTATGCAGCTCCAACAAGTTTCAGCCAACCCTACTCCGGGTTCAGTTGAATTGATGGATGTCCAGACTAGTACTCCAGTTGTTACAGTTGACAGTCCTACCACAGCCAGTTTAACTCAAGATCCAATAGTCACCATCCCTGCTACCCCAGTTGATGATCCCCAAAGTCCGAGTGTCATTCCTAGGCCCCTTAGTCAGGTGTCTGAGGACCTTACCTTACCAGATGTGGGAACTATCACTTTACAAGCTCCTGCTTCTCCTGAGGAATATGTCCCTCTCCCTGTAGAGGATGCCACTCTTCTGACTACCAGCTCTGGGATAGTCGAAGAGGAGAGAATTGACCAGGATCTAGAAATGGAAGATGAACCGGATACAAAGTCTCAACCAGATCCTAATCCAAAACTCACAGAAATCATTACCCTCATGGATTCTGAAGAATTATTTGATATGGCTGAGTATAAAGGATACTTACCCCTTGATCCTAAGTCAATTGGGGATAGACCGGTCGAGGAGGTAGTTCAAGAAATAAGAAACATCTTGTTGAACAAAGAATGAATGGCTTCTTTTGACCCTGATATGGATGATCTCCTTGGAGATGAAGATGATTATGTTGGTGGCATTCATGTGGTCGAAACTAGAGGATCTAATAAAGAAGCTGAGCCTAGTAAACGCCGATTTGCTAAAGATGATGATCCACATACTGTTGAGTCAGATTCAGATGAGTCTGTGAAAGACAGAGATGAAGAACACATAAAAAACTTGGAGACTCAGCTCGCTAGCATGATGTCATAAGTTAGGGAAATGCAAGAGAAGTTGGACAAATCACAGCAAGAGTCCTTTATGATCCACCAGTCAGCTCGAGAGCTCACAGAAAAGGCTAAAAGGGCAGAATTTAGTTCCACACCTCTCGAGTCACCACCTGTGACCCTCCCTTGTCCAGTAGAAACACCTCCAGTTCACCCTGCAGTTTCCACCATTCCTCCGATCCTACCTCAGAAGGATATTAAGCAGTTAATTGAGGACCATGTAAAGGAGGCCTTAGCCCTTTCACAAGGAACCGTGTCTATTTCAAAGGGTAGACCCTACCCCGAGGAATATGACTTAATTCCTTACCCAAAGGGCTTTGTGCCACCAACTTTTAAAGTTTTCACTGGAATTGAAAATTCGAGACAGCATCTGGCCCACTTCCGAGCAAGCTGTTGCAATGCAGGAGGGTCAGATGCTCTACTATTTCTCCAATTTGTAAGTAGTCTATCCGGCATTGCTTTTGAATGGTACGCTGATCTGCCCAACGGTTTAGTAAGAACCTTTAGCGACCTAGAAAACCTCTTTCTTAAGAGATTTTCCGGAGCGCAACAACGCACCACCGTGGCGATCTCGTGGTTGAAAAGCAAAAGCCGGGAGAGTCTCTGGTTGAGTACATCTTGAGGTGGAGAAACCTCTCGATGAAGTGTGAACCCTAGTTGCAAGAGCAACATGCTGTGGAGATTCTTTTGAAGAATATCCACGGCCCTGTTGCTTTTCTCCTGAAGGGTTTCACTATTAAAACTTTTGAAAAACTCCTTAATAAGGCTAGCAATTTGCAGGAAGAGGCTCCTAGGATGCCATTCTTACGAGAACAGTCTGAAGAAAGGAAGGGTCCAAAATTGGTGAAAATATTTGAAAAGAAAGCTGTGGTCTCAGCAGTAGATAAAGGAAAGAGGCCAGTGATTAGTCAGCCTAGCACTCCACTTCCACCACAGCCGCCTCAGAAGCAGCCCTTTCAGATAGTTCCTCAATATACTAGAGATCCTGCCTCCATCCCTTTTAGAGAGAGATTGGAAAAGCCTTATCCATTTAAAAGGGAGTCAGTTAAGAAGATCTTCAGGAGTTTGTTAAAGAAACCAGATTTTCAGTTGCCAGAGGCCAGGAGGCCTGAGGATGAGAGAAAGAAAGATGATCCTAAGTATTGTTGACCTCGTTTCTCGTACGTGTGCCCTCGAGGATCTCCGAGCGATTTAATTGAACATCATCGAACCCAATTTAAGCTCGAGTCAACTCGAATCGAGTCGAATTGGGACCGACTAGGTTTGATTAAACTCGATCGATGTCTGCGAGGCCCTTCGAGAGCGATTTGAGTTTAATCGGCGTTAATTTTAGTCTAATTTCCATTAAATTATTCTAGTCAAGCTGTGTCGAGTCCGAGTTCTTTCGATCTGGCCCAAGTTAAGTTTAATTTGAAACTCAATCTTACCTAATCTAGCTTAAAATAATTCTGATTAAACTCCAACGCACTTTCTGACGAATTCAAACTTGATTTTCACATCAGGTAATTCGATCGAGCGATCCCAATCGAATGAGCAGCTGGCGTAATCCTTTTCCCCTGATGCTTGCGATCTTCCTCAGGCAGAACAGTGAGCTGCTTCAGAAAGCAGGTTCTATTCGCGTGTTTGGAACTACTGCTACGACGGATCGAGGAGGGCAGGGTCCCTTCTTCGGCAACAAGTGCGATTTACTCGAAACCAACCCCCCTCTCTCGGCATTCGACCTGGCTCCTTCTCTCTCTCGGTTTTACTCTCACACGAGATTGGCTCCAGCTCTCTTCTCCCCTCTTTCTCACTCTCATTCGGAAGCAACCCAGGGAGATCCCGATCTCCCCTCTCCCGCTCTCCCTCTCTCTCTCTCGATTTCTTGAGCCCGATCTCCCTCTCCGGATCAAGCCCGACGCCAGCCCTCGACATCCCGACGCCGACTCTATCCAAGACCGAACTCCCCACTGCCAGAACCGGCCAGTCACCGCCCGATCTCCCTGCATTCGCGAGACCAAACTTGACGCCGGCCTCCCTGCGTGACTCCAGTCGCCCTTGTCGCCTCTAGCCAACGCCTCCAGCAGACCCGACTTCACCGCCACGTCAAAACCCGACGCCTGGATTGAGCCCAAACTCCCCTTTGTGAGTCTTCTCCCTCTTCTTCTTCCTCCTTTTCTTCTTCTTCTTTTTATTCTTCGTTTTTTTTTTTTTTTTTTTCTTCTTCTTTTTCTTCTACTCTAGTCACCATGATTTTCTCTCATTCAAATCTAGAGTTTCATGAGTATTTTTGGTTGGTAGCAAATCATATCTATATGGAGTTTTGTTTTAGTTAAGTTTAAAATGTGGAATGAAACTTATGGTGTGTATGTCACCACACCTTTGATTCTTGGATTTCTAAGTGAAAGTTTATGCCCTCTATAGTAGGTCTTATGTCAACATTCAAAAGCTCTAAAAAATCTGAGAATAAAGCCTCTTTAAGTTGTCCTTCTTTTTTTTTATGTCTATATCTCCTTGATGGAACTATTATCATGTTGATTTTGAGCACATTTTGGTAAGTTGTTTAGAGAAATTTGGTTGAGATTTAAGTGTAAACCACTGTTTTCATGAAGATTTGTTTCATGTAACTTCGTAAAGTTGCATGCTAAGTGTTTGATGAGATGTCACAAGGAAGAAGTTATGATATTTTGGTAACTATGTTTGAAGCACATATTGTTAATACCTACCAACATGCTTTAGCTTGCGTATCAAAGCTTTGATGACTTGTTTTGAGATGTAATCTTGAGTGAGGGTAGTTCCCCTCCTTCATTCTAAAATTTGGAAGACTTTAAATTTCCTTTCGTATCGATTTCGATGAAGCATGGGTGTAGAGAGTTTGTGATTATTTCTCTTGGTGTAGCCTTATGAGTATTGCATATGTATGATTTGGCGGAATGTAAACTCTCATGGAATTGAGAGAAATAAGTTGCTCTTGTTTACTTTATTCTAGTTATTTTTTTTTTTGCTCGATATATGCGTTGGATTGAATCATGTATTTATGCAAGCATATGTTGACGAAGCTTTGTGGATAGTTGGGTTAAAGTTTCGGAATTGTTGTATTGCAAGTAAGGTTGGTTTTTCTTCGGTGCAATGTATTAGTTTTATGAATGGCTCTAAAGGTTATGTCTTTAACTTAAAGATTTCGGGAAGGCATGCAAAGGGACATATCGATTCATGACTACTTGAAAGATGAGTTTATTTGTTTCTTGTATATGTGCAACCGACGCTTTATCATTACTTATTTTATTCGATAAATGATTTAGAATCCTATGTTTAGATTATTGGAGATTATGAGAAAGCTATGCTAATTGTCAATATTTTTGCACCTAAAGTATTTATTGTTTCGCTTAAAAAAAATGCACGTGTAAACTCACTTGAAAGAAAATTCATTGGACCACCTCATATTAGAGATCTACTTTTCTTTTATTATTATTGTGAATCGCGCCATGTGGAACGTCCTTTAGAGATATTTTCTATGTATAAATTGTTAAAGGACATGGGAGATTATGTTGTTCCTTACCAAAATATGCATGCAAGATGATTGGTAACTTTGACTAAATTTTGAAAGTGTTTCGATTCCATGTATACATTTGATACCATAGGTTTGTCGATCGTTCTAAATTTACTAAATATGTCCGCATCATTTTTTTTTTAAGATTAGAGAATTTTATATGCATGGTTCTCTTTTTATTTATGATTTGGGCAAGTGGGTGAATATAACTAACTTTAGAAGAGTTTTTTTTTTTTTTTTTCTTAGTGATAATTTTTCTTTTATAATGCTTGATATCAAAATTTTAGTGCATTTCATAAGTTTTGATCAAAGGGTAATGTTGAACAAGCATAGTTTTATCTTCTTCAAGCATCTTAATTTAGTATTGAATTCACTGTCTTTGTGTGGTAGTCATGAGTGGGAAGTATGCTTATTTCTTATTGTTCTTATTTGCCATGAACGCTTCCATCATTGAAAGCTTCGTGAAATATAAGTAGTTTGGCATGGAGATTGATGCTTAGCCTTATGTTTGGTTATGTTGTAAGAGTTTTGTTGGAAACGAATAAATCGATTTTTGCCGCTTCTTTCTCATGGGATATTTTAGAAGAGTAATCACACGTCCCTTTCTCTCTTACTTATGAGCATTTGTAAGTTTTCTTGTAAACGTCCTTTTGAGAAATATTGGAATGTTGGCACTAAGTCCTTGTAGATGAAGGTGTAGATGCATGTGTAAATCCTTAGATTTCATATGGAAAGTGTTATCCAAATATCTTGAACTGTTTAAAACTTTTGCAAATATTAATTAGGTGTACTAATGTCTCTTATGGAAAAGATTTATGTGTGGCATTTGATTGCATTATAACAATTTTAGTAGAGGCATGTGAAATGATTTAGCATATGTTTTATGATCCCATTTGCAATTTTCAAGAGCATCAATCTACATGTCCATAGGCTTCTATAATGTGGTATCATTTGAAATTTGCTTAGTTAAGCAAAAGGAAATCATGGGAGAATTTGTTTTATGCACTGTTCCATTTACATTGGCAAACAAAAAAGAATAGAACAAACAAGGTCTCTTTATATGCCTATACATGCCATAAAACATAAAAGCTGAAAGAGCATGAATTGGTAGCTTCGACAAACACACATAGAGTATTGCATTTAATTTTATATTCAAAATCCTACATGAATAGTAATTGGTGGTTACATTGGGTTTTATCAACGAATGCTTCTAGATTGTCATATTAGCACACAAGAAAGCTTGTTTGGAACAAAGCTTATTTTACAAAACGGTGGTTTGAGTCATGTTTTTCATGCATATTTGTGTTAGATATTGTAGTTTTCTTATGCGTCGTTGCCAACTAATGAAATTTGAGTTTCTTTTGGAAGAGTCTTACGAGTTGTCTTATATTTAGAGAGTTTTGTGAAACATTTCTCTTTGCTTTTATTGAAGTTTCCGCACGAATCTTTGAGTTGCAAATTTGAGGAGTTTCTTTTGATTGAAGACGTCTTGTTTTGCTTTGGTTGGAATGATTTATTAGTGGCTTTGTATTTCGTTTTATGCGACGAGTTTTATGGGTGGCTTTACAATGAGAAGTTTTCTTTATAAAACTTTCTCGTTGGAAAGCTTTATTTTTTTTTACCCCACTCCAAATGAAAGGGGGCACTTGATTATGAGTTGGTGAGTAGAGTTTTGTGTCAAAGAATGAAGTTTTGGTGGGAGATTTTGTAGAGATTTGGTAGAGTTTTGGTGTCAAAACAAAATGAAAAGATCAGTGATTTTTAGTAGATGGCTTCTTTTGGGAGGTTTCGTATATTAGTTTTAGAAATCCTTGCAAGTCATATTGGGTTTGGTTGGGCTTGTGTGAAGAACCCCTATTGTATCATTTAGGAGTGACTAGTGCTTTCTTATTTGGATTGAGTTCTCTTAGTGATTATTTCTAAAAGGACGAATTTTGGAGAGTTGAAGCTTTGATAGTTTTATGTTGGGGGGTCTTCAGTGTCTGTTTGGAAGCGAGTTGAATTTTCCTCCCCGTAGTGTTTGCTTCTAAGAGTATATGAAGTGTTGGATAAATTCAAGACAGAAGAAATCTAGTTGTAGGTTCAGCCTTAGAAGTCTATCTCCCTTAGTTTATTTGGCCTTGGTTTAAGGTATGTTGGGGGTAGTCGAGTCAAACATATCAAGTGTCTCGTTTGGAGTGGGAACAGCAAAGGGCATTGTTGCTGTTATAGGATGCACTTGACTTCTACGAAATGTGTCCAATAACAACAATGCCCACATCCCTTTTTCGTATTCGATTTTTCATTTCTCTTTTTTTCTTTTACATTTAGTCTCATTTTGTTTTGCCGTTAGTTTTCTTTGTCGTTTCTTTTGCACTTTGACACTACGCACGTACAAAATGAGGAGAACCTGAAAGAACAAATGACTCAACAAATAACAAAAAGGTACGTTCTTTCTCTTTTATGCATTTTCCTTCTTTCATATTATTATTTTCTTATAGAACTGCTCTGATACCTCTCTTTCTGTGTCTTGCGAGGTACCTTTTGGAAAGCAATGGACTAGGAGCACTTGGAACTGGAGCTAGGACAACCGGATCCAAGCATCAGTCGTCCCTACCCATCTGGTAGGGGTGCTACAGGCGGAACCACCGGGTCGTAGCCCCCGGTGCTGTAAGTCTACTAAAACTTAGAAAACCTTTAGGGGCCTAAATGATTGTACGCCTCCTTCCCTTAGGGCCTTAGAAACTTCAATTATATCTAGGATTGCTTTTATTTTTCTTATTTAGATCCCTAAAATCCTATGACATCCGTATAGAAGTCTTAGGAATTAGAAAAATAACATCACTTTCGATCCTACAATATTAGTGACATCTAAGGACAAAAATTAAGGACTGAGTCTTAGAAAACATAGACTTATGATGCATGCTCCCTATAGGATAGAGACATTAAAACAAAACCTAGTGACACGATTTGGATTTTCTTTTCTTAATTCATTAATAATCAACTAATCAATCTTAATCTAATTCATAAAATATGTTAAAACACATAATCCTTAATTAAACTGTTGTTAATATTTAATAATCATCAAACTTTAAAATCTAAAATGTGAACCTAAATCAATCCTAACTAATTTAACAATTGATTCATAACCAATCTAAAATTTAAAAGATGTAGATTATATTAGGAGATTAAATACAAATTAAACTCATTAGGATAAATGATTCTTAAAGATCAAACTTAGAATAATCTTTTTAGAAGTAACCAACAAATCCCTTAATACACAACAACCCGCTCCAAAAGTGAAGTTTATTGGATGGACTACTCCGGGCTGCGGGGCTAAGTGTCCTAAGGAGGCTGGTTCCTCGAGCCTGGTGGCACAACGCCACGAATGGATCTAATGGAGCGTCAAAACTTAAAATTAATTTTCCTAATTGGCATAATTCAAACTTGATTAATAAATGATTTAATTCACCCTTTTCTTTTTCTTTTAGCAACAAACTATAATAATCAAACAAAGTTAATTATCACTAGGTAACCCAGGCCTACGAGGCTATTAAGTTAGCCCCAAGGAGGGTGAAATAAACCTCACGGCCTCGGTGTGAAACAAAGGTGATAGTTAATCAAACATTAAAAATAAAACATCCTAAAAATCAATTCTAAAACACTAATATTTAAACTTTAACTAAAATCTCTTCTTTGCCCTTTCAACAAATAAAAATAAAATACAAACAATTCTAATTAAAATAACCCTATATAGGACTTACCAAAACCACACAGCCAACACACACATAGATGAGTTTGCTAGGACACGACTATTAGCTTTAGGTTAGGCTTTTGTTCTGCTTTTTCTTTTCTGTGCTGTGTTGTGACGCTCTGCATGTGACCCGTGTGCTGTTTGTTTTTGCTACCTGTTGTAGCCTTTCTGTGATGTGATTTCTGTACTGTTTTCTAGCTTTCCTTTATGTACTGTGGTTGTGACGTTAGAATACCCATAGGTTAGGCACGCTCTTTCATACTAATGCTGTCTTCCTGCAGGTGGCCCTGCTCATATAATGCTGCTAAAAGGGGGGGGGGGGGCTAAAATTAATAATCATATATAACTGCTTTAGGTACCTGCTTCAGCTGCTTAGCCCCCAATAATCAGAGCACGGCCAAGTGTATTTTAATTTTCAGCATTTTCATATATATAACTGCTTGGATGGATTTTTATTATAACTGCTTAGGATAACCCCTGCCGGAGAGTCTAGAATTTTCTCTTTTTCTGATGTAATGTATTTGAGATGTAGTAAATGTTGTGAAAATTTAAAATAAGGCATTTTTTTAAAGAGATAGGAATCCAAAGGGAAAAGTAAACCCCTACAAGGGGTTTCCTTTTTCATTTGGATATCCTTTTGGAGCACTCACTACGAGGAGTCCAAAGGGAAAAGTAAACCCCTACAGGGGGTTTCCTTTTTCATTTGGGTGTCTTTTTGGAGGAGTCACTACGAGGAGCCAGAAGGAAGAACGAAGATGATCCAAAGACGAATCAAGGAAGGGAAGAAGAAGACTGAAGAAATATAAAAATGCCTTATTTTAAGATTTGCGTCGTTCCCGGGTTGTTGTCGGTGGAGCCCGGCCACCATTACTTTCTGTACTCTGTGATGTAATATTGAATGGCACTTGCCATGGACATTCTTTTCCATGAGATTTTGTTCTTTTTACTGTTGTTTGTTTACTCTGATTGCGCAGTAGAACCAGCATGCTTTTCATAGGTTTCTTTCTTGCATGTGCTTGTGTCTGACCGTTAGGCTCTTTAGGGATAAAATTTTTATACTCGTAATTATTAAATAAAAATTTTAAGATTAATTCACATAGAAACCATAACGATTCTAGGAAATGGCCGGGATCGTCCGGGGTGGCATACATGCATTCTCTCACCTTTTAGACAAATTTCCCCGCCTGAGGGTAGAGTCCGGATAATCTGGCCTATGAGGATGAAGTGCCGGACCTGGGGAAGTTTAGTCATTCAAAAACTATTTTCTATAAGCCTTTTTAAAATTTCATACATCACTGATTTGAAGACTTTAACCTGCATAAATTGCATTAGTAACTAATTAAAATCAAAATTTAATTGCATTAGTTTTAGGAGCATTGTACCACTCATGAGTATGGGACCACTTAGGAATATCTCTAGTGGTCGATCCCAAATTTCAGTGTCTAAACTACCCTCCCATCTTTCATACAGACTGGACAGCATAGATTTTACACGATTAGGTGGTTTTAGCTGGCTTCCTCTGTCAGACAAGGAATAAGTTCAGAACTGCATTAGTTAGGTCGTAGATGTTAGTGTTGTGTGTACAATACTACATCTCTTATAGATTTAGGATCTAAAGGTGAGGGATATGAGTGTACCCCTACACACCTTATTGGTGGGTTAGTCCTCTAATTTTCCAGAGGCTATAAATCCTATCCATCCGTGTCACACAGATGACGCCACCTCCCTCTTTCTCTCGTGCATGTCTGAGTGCATTGTCCCTCTTTCTTTTCTCCAGTTTTTTCACTTCTCTTAGCCGGCCGGATGTTGACTGAACCCTGTATGACTGATCGAGCCAAATTGGGACATTCCCCTTTGATTAGGAAAACCTATAAATCCCTTGCACTAAACTCACTTTAGAGGAGATAATCTAACGTCCTTAATCGAGAGTCTTCTTAGATCGAGATCTAAGATGTAATTAACTACGGGGGCTTGCGCCCGTAGGAAACCGATCCCCACAATCAAATAAACCCCATTCGAGCTGATGTATCGAATGGGGAAATCTCGTGAATTTAGGGTTATAGATATTATTATCCATCGAGGTGCGTAGGTGAAAACCCGCTATCCTCTATGGATAATCGTATCTATAACTCCATCTGCTCTTCCATCGGCCTGCTTGTGCCGAGTGTAAAGGCCTACGACCATTTTGTCCTACGGGATAGTGTGATCGTATTCTTTGCATTCGAACCACACGAGCGGAATCCTTTCGGAGACCCACATATTTTTGGCGACCACGGTGGGACGGGTTTCTCTCTCCATCTTTGGATGTTATATTATCTCCTTTTGTGTGCACTCCGGGTTTAGTGTTCCTTAGTTAGGTTCTTCCTCTTCTAGCCTTTACAGGCAATTCCGTCCCTTTCTTTCTCGTTCCTTCCGGTACTTTTGTTTACACTAATTGTTATTGTTTGTGGTAGCAGACAGTAGAAATGGCGTATTCAGGTCCGTCCGTTACTTTCTGCTTTGGCTCCGACTCACAGGTGACACTCCCTGAGTCCCTGTTGACGAGCCCACCGGCGGGGGGGATCACTTTCGGATCCTTCACTGATTCGGCGTATGTCACTCTTGGCGGGCCGACCCCCTCCGAGGCTGCCGCATTCTCTCCCCCTCAAAGGAGAGGACGCGTAGCTATGAGACCTTTTGGACGACCAGTTGCTCGGTAGCCAACCCTGGCACCCGCTCGTCCCGTTCTCGTCCGTGCGCAGCCAGTGCGCCCCGTGGCTAGGCAGCCAGTGCCTAGGCCACTCCCTGTTCAGCCAGCACGTCCAGCAGTCAGGCGGCCAGCGCCTGCTGCTCCAGTTGTTCGTGTGGCTCCGGCCCCTCAGCGCCGGCAGCCAGTCGTACCTTTACCTGTTGTTCTTGTCGAGGCTACTCGTGCTCGAGTCTCCCCTTCTCCTTCCTCTTCGAGGAAGAGGGTGGCTCAGGCCGAGCTTCCTCCACCTCCTACCCGTCGGGTTTCTATTTTCACCCGGCTGTCTCACCCCGAGGCTGTCGAGGAGACCCCGACACCCCCTCAGTCAGTAGTTCCTGTTCCTTCAGTACCGTCTGTGGGTACTGATGTAGCGTCTTCTTCCACCTCCGTCCTTGGGAGAAGGGCTAGGAGGAATAGGAACAGGAGACTGCGTTTAGCGGCATCCGATGCAGCAGTTCAGTGGATGGTAGATTCTGTGGCTCACCAGGAGCCAGTTCAGCAGAGGATGGTTCCCTTACAGCGGGAGCCACGTAGATGAGTAGTTACCCCAGTTTTGGATGTTGTAGCCGCCCCTGAGATCGACGCAGTCCAGGGAGGACGCTTTTCCCCTCTAGTGCATAGTGGTGATGAGGAGGACGCTGCCCACATTGCATCAGCCCCTCCTGTCCCCACTACTCTTCCTCGCGCTCGAGTCCCCAGGGATACTGTCACTCGGACCCTCACTCAGAGGATCCGAACCATTATCCGTTCAGCGCGCGGTAGAGGGCGTGTTAGTGAGGAGAGGTTACTCCATCAGATCTCTCAGGTGCATTCTCAGTTGCAGCGACAGTCAGTCAGACAGAGTTACCGGTGGCAGAGAGGACAGCCACCACGACAGCAGACTAGAGTTGCTCCTACTGATAGACCTCAGGCAGGTGACCTTGCTGCTGGACGACGCCCTCGCCGTCATGGACGTCGCCCACAGTTAGAGCCTGTCCGACCCCAGCTTGGTTCCGTTGTCGTTGCCCCCTCCACTCAGTTAGATGTTCCTACCGGGTCCCGTCGTAGTAGATGGGTTTGGAGACGTCGGCAGGTAGATGAGCCTGTCGAGACTGAGCAGACAGTTGGTACGATTTGACGAGTTGATATAGTCCCTTCAGGGTCAGCACCAGTTCAGATGAGTCGTGAAACAGTTGATGTTGAGGATAGTACTCGGGCTCGAGTGGAGCCAGTTGTTGTTCCTAGTTCCCTTAGGATTTCTTCTCCTTTGGGTCCGTACATTGACGCTCTTCATCAGACCTCCGATGAGGACTTACTCAGAGGAGAGTCAGATGAAGACATCCCCGTTCACCGTATTTGTGTTGTCACGAGGCGTGGTACGTCAGACGAGCAGCATGAGTAGTACCATGATTTGGAGGAACAAGGGGAGGCCGATGTACCTTCCACCTCAGCACAGGGTGGGCCTCCCCGTTCAGTAGACACGGATGCCACGGTTTTGCAGTTGCAGTCCCAGATGGCGGAGATGGCTAGAGCCATGGCGGCGATGACCGCCCAGTTGACGATGTTGGGGGCTACACCCCATGTCATGGATGTAGTTACTCCTACTACATCCAGAGACGAGCCAGTAGCACCACAGTCGCCAGCCCCAGAGCCTGTTAGAGCTGATAGAGTTCAGAGAAAAGTTCCGATGTCTCCCCCAGCAGTACCTTTGAGTCTGCCAGTCCAGACTCAGTCAGTACAGTTGTCACCAGTTCAGATTCAGGACATGATTGCACAGAGGGTTGACCAGGCTATAGCTTCTAGAAAGTCCGGGGACTCTGTTAGTAGAGGTCGTCCCTACCCGATAGAGTACGAGCGGGAGCCCTACCCCGCTGGTTTTGTTCCTCCCCGTTTTCGAGTTTTTGATGGGTTTGGAAACCCAAAACAACATGTGGCTCAATATCGGGCCATATGTTGTAACATTGGAGGAAATGATGCATTAATGTTGAGACTATTTGTTAGTAGCTTAGGGGGAGTGTCATTTGAGTGGTGTGCCGATCTCCCTAATGATTCAGTTCGCACTTTTACTGAGATGGAGCAGTTATTTGTGCAGAGGTTTATTAGTACAGAGCATAGAGTGACTGTTGGTGAGTTGGTAGTGACCAGACAGCGCCCCCACGAGTCTCTACCGAACTATATAGTTAGGTGGAGAAACCTTAGTCTTCAGTGTGAACCTCAATTGCAAGAGAAGCATGCAGTTGAGATTCTGTTGAAGAACATAGATGGTCCTATCGCTCCGTACCTGAAGGGTTTCAGCATTCGAACCTTTCAGAAGTTGTTAACCAAAGTCACTAGCCTACAGGATAGCATACCTAGTGCAGTCCCTCCTAAGGCTGAGAGTCAACCCATCCGTAGACCTCAGCGTTTGGAGTTTTCTGGGGCACCACCTCTTAGGAAGGGGGAGGTGCATAGTACTTCTGATGCTCATGATAGAGGTAAGAGGCCCATGGTTAGTTCAGTACCACAACGTCCACCACCACCACGACCTCAGTTTCAGCCCCGACCTCAGTTACCACCGCCAGTACAGCCTCCTGTTCAGTTCCAGCCACGACCACAGGGTCAGCAGTCTAGGCCCTCTTATAGAACTCCAGAAAACCAACAGTACTTACAAGAGAAGCTTAGCAAGGAGTATCCCTTTAAAAGGGAGAGTGTAAAGAAGATTTTCAAATTTTTGGTCAAGAAGAATATTTTGAAATTTCCACCCAACAAAAGTGTGGAAGAGGAAGGGCAAACAGAGCATCCTTTATATTGTCCATTTCATAAGCATATTGGTCATGTGATTGAAGATTGCTATGTGTTCAAGGATAAGGTGGAAAGCCTTATGGCTAGTGGTGAGATTCACTTGCAGGATAGTGATTTGGTACATCCTCGGGGCAAGGTTGCTCAAATAGTTCAGATGGTTACTGGCTCCAGTCAGTATGACAGTCAGTGTGGTGTTCAGAGCAGTGACAGTAGAGCACCTCTTAGTTCTGGGGAAGAGTGGCAGCTTGCACTCTCTCGCAAGACAAGGGGTATGATCAGACGGGAAGTTCAGAGTTCAGAGGCAGTTGAGAGGAGGCTTCCACAGGCCAAGTTGACAGTTGCCAGCCCAGTTTCTTTGCCAGTTTCTTTCTCTTCTTCTGTTGTAGTGCCTACTGAGCACATTTTTTCTACTTCTACTTGTATTAGAAAGATGTATGAAAGAGAGAAATTTGTTGTAACTTCTGAGGGGAAGACAGGATCTCTTCCAGCACTTACGCTGAAGGATTTTGTTCTCCCTTCAACTGATGATGAATTAATGGAAGAAGACGATTCTGGCTACTTTTGGTGTCTTGCTCATTCTAGTTCTACTTTTTCTAGCACTTATTCTTCTTCTGTTTTATTTATTTCTGAAAATAATGATGATGATCCTTCTTTTGGAGAAGAGTTTGAGTGTGAGAAAGAGCCTGTGTTTGCTATTCCTGAAGGAGGTTGTTACATGGATTCTGAAGATGAATCCGAGAACACTTCTCAATCACCTTTTGTTGAACCAATACAAGCCATGTCACCTGAACCAAATGAATCCTCTATTGAGTTCGACTCAATACGAGAGATACAATTGCGTTCAGGTAAGGTTCTACCACCTAAAATGGCTAAAAATAATAAAGAGAAAGATAGAAACATCATTACCCAACAGGATGATCCTATCCCTCCTCCTCAAGCATCTGCTAAGGAGAAGGGAAAAGGCCCTCCGTTGGATGTTGATTATAATGTGTTGGCTCATTTGAGAAAGATCCCTTCTCTTCTTAGTGTTTATGATGCACTAATGATGTCTTCCGACTTGAGAGAGACTTTGGTGAAAGCTTTACTTGAACCAGAGTCTTATCAAGCTTTCTTTTCCACTGAGTCAGTTAAGGATGCATGCTATTTGAGAGAGATACCATGCATTACTTCTTCAGACCAGGATCTTCTCCTAGGAACTTCTGATCACAACCGTCCCTTGTACGTCACCACTAAAGTAAATGGTTATGAGTTGAACAGGGTCCTCATTGACCAAGGAGCTTCAGTTAATATCCTTAATCATGCCACCCTACAGAGTCTCTCCCTTGGTCACTTAAAGCTCACTTCATATAAGATTATGCTGAAGGGTTTTAATGATCAAGGTCAGCGAGCTCTAGGTTCCATCACTTTGCCGTTGTGTTTTGGAGATCTTTTGACTGAGGCAAAGTTTCATGTTATTGAGGCAGATACCTCATACAAGGCTCTCTTAGGAAGGCCTTGGATACATGAATATGGAATGGTGCCCTCTACACTGCACCAGTGCATGAAGTATATGAGGAATGATGTGGAGTTTTCCATTCCTGGAGATACTCAACCCTTTGTCGTGCACGAGGTCTCTGTCTATGATGATGCTGAGCATTACATGCCTCAAAAAGTTCGTAGACCTCCCACCGCCCAGTCACCAGTGATACCCGCTAGTGTGATACAGGGTCCTATGTAGCCACTTTCACAGGGTCCTATACAACCACTAGTACAGGGTCCATCACAGGTTGAGATTGGAGCAGATGTTTCCACTACAGACCCGGAGGAATCTTTACAGTTTGTACTCAGGCACGATGTTCCCCCTAGTAGAGGTAGGGGATTGAATGGTAGAGGTCGAGGTAGAGAGTCAGTTCGCCCTCCGAGGAACTTTGATGCTTGAATCCCTCCTCCTTCGCAATTGTATACTTCCCCTTTGACTGTTGAGTCCGACTCCGATGATGAGATGATTGATGTTCCTTGTCATTCAGTTCCTTCGCCTGCCTTTAGTGTTGATCACAATTTCTATCCCACATTCCATAGGAGTTTGATTCCTCAGGGTGGTTTGGTTATTGATAGTGATTCAGACGACGACGAAGATGTCGGACGTCAGACTACTAGTCAACAATCCCTTTCTCGCAAGATGTATGGGATGAGAATTGAGGAATCTCCTCCTCAATCTTCCCCTACACCTTCCGTTAGTGTTCGTGGTGCATTACCCTTAGATAGGCGTTCTGTACAAGAGCTGCACACTCTCTATGTACCAGCACAGTCTGCGTGGCATGCATCTTTGTTCCATAGTGTAGGTGTCCCACAGAGTACTGATATACAAAATCCTGTGAAATCCACTGTGGATGATGAGATCATGCCAGTTCACCGATACTTCTCTCCTGCTGTGGATAACTCTGTTGAGCGAGGCATTGTCCCTTCGACTTGGTCAGGTAGACAGGCCCAACAGCAGGCCCGTATTTGGCGAACTGATTTTCCTCGAACTGGGCAGGGTATAGGCTATTCTCAAGAGAATCAGTCTCCTTCCGCCAACATTTGGGTTGTCTCTCATTCATTTCTGGTTGTTTCCATCTCTGATGATGAAGACCCGGAGGAGAATAAGGACAGGGTCCTTGAAGCTCCACGAGAATTTGAAGATGGCGCTAGTTCTGCCATGGACGAATTGTGTGAAATTAATTTGGGCACTGAATCGGATCCTCGGTCTATCTTTCATAGTGCTTTGCTATCCGAATCAGAGGCTCAAGAGTATGTTGCACTCATTTCTGAGTTTAAAGATTGCTTTGCCTGGAACTACACAGAGATGCCCGGTTTAGATCCAGAAGTAGCAGTCCACAAATTAGCTATTAGTCCTAACGCAGTCCCTGTTAAGCAGTCACCTCGTCGGATGAGGTTAGAGATTGAATAACAGGTGATAGCCGAGACTAAGAAGCTTATAGAAGCTGGTTTTGTTCGTGAAGAGAAATATCCCACTTGGCTTGCCAATGTTGTTCCAGTCCGGAAGAAGAATGGTCAGATCCGTGTCTGTATAGACTTCCGTGATTTGAATAAGGCATGTCCTAAGGATGATTTTCCTCTTCCTATCCCTGAACTCATGGTTGATATCGCTTCGTCCCATAGTATTTTCTCCTTCATGGATGGATCATCTGGTTACAATCAGATTAAGATGGCCCCTGAAGATGAGAAATTCACTACCTTTCGCACCCCCATAGGTGTGTTTTGTTACAAGGTGATGCCCTTTGGCCTCAAGAATGCCGGGGCCACCTATCAGTGTGCCATGACTATTATTTTTGATGAGCTGATTCATGAGCAGGTTGAGTGCTATGTGGATGATTTAGTGGTCAAAAGTAAGGTCCGTAGTGATCACCTCCGAGACCTACGAATCATTTTTGAGCGCTTGAGAAAGCATGATTTGAAGATGAATCCCTTAAAGTGTGCATTTGGAGTTAGTGCAGGAAAGTTTCTTAGTTTTATTGTTCGCTATCGTGGCATTGAGATTGATCCCTCCATGATCAAGGCCATAGTGGACTTGAAACCTCCTAGGAGTCTTACCCAGTTGAGATCTTTTCAGGGCAAGCTTGCTTTCTTGCGGAGATTTATCTCCAATCTTGCCGGTAGATGTCATCCCTTTGCTGCTTTAGCAAAGAAGGATGCCCGTTTTCATTGGGATAAGAATTGTCAGGAGGCCTTTGAGAGCATAAAGCGCTACTTGACGAATCCCCCAGTGTTAGCTGCACCCATCCCTGGTAAATCGTTGATTCTTTACACTACTGCCTTGGATGAGTCGCTTGGTGCACTTTTAGCTCAAGAGAATGAGGAAGGCAAAGAGAATGCCTTATATTACCTTAGCAGATGTTTGATTCCTGCAGAGCTAAAATACCCGGCAATGGAAAAGCAGTGTTTGGCTTTGATCTTTGCTGTGCAGAAGCTCAGACACTATATGCTCTCACACAAGATCAGTTTGATTTCTCGAGTCAACCCTTTGCAGTACCTGATGACTCATCCGACTTTGTCAGGTCGTCTAGCACGTTGGTCCATAATTTTACTGCAGTTTGATATTACCTTTGTCCCTCAGCGGGCCGTCAAAGGACATGCTCTAACTGATTTTCTTGCTTCGCACCCGATCCCTGCAGATTCCCCACTTAATGACGATTTGCCTGATGAATTAGTCATGAGTGTAGAAGAGCAGGAGTCCCCTACTTGGGAGTTTTACTTTGACGGAGCTTCTTCCATCAAATCACTACGTCCTTACGAAACTCCTGTAGTTAGGGTAGGTTTGGGGCTTGTTTTTGTGTCTCCTGAAGGCCATACCCTCCGTTACTCCTACAGTCTTTCAGAGCCTCGTACAAATAATGAAGCTGAGTATGAAGCCCTGATTGTAGGACTTGAGTTGGCCGTTCAGATGAGCATCGTGCGGGTGAAAATCTTTGGAGATTGCCAACTAATTATTAATCAAGTCGCTGGAATTTTCAAAGTTCTCAAACCTGAGCTCTTGCCTTATCACGATAGGGCAATGGAGCTCTTGTGTTTGATCCCTGAAGTAACTTTAGTTAGAGTCCCTCGATCTGAGAATGGTAGAGCGGATGCACTAGCTAAACTTGCTAAGGAGTTGGCTGACCCGAATGGAAATCCGGTGTCGATTGTTGTCCAATACCGACAAGCCTTGTGTCCCGCGGACTTGTCTTCTCCTGATCAGACCCTCGCAGTGTGCGCTGTTGAGGAAGAGTCAGATTGGAGAGTCCCCTTTGTTGAGTACTTGAAGCGTGGAAAGCTTCCGGATGACCGCTCTCTTGCGGCTCAGATCAGAAAGAGAGCTTTGTCCTTCTCCCATGTGAATGAAACCCTATACCGACGCTCTTTTGACCAGATGCGGTTGCGTTGCCTCAACAACGAGGAGGCTCGTAAGGTCATGGGCGAGGTACATGAGGGTCTTTGTGGTGCTCATCAGTCCGGACCTAAGATGAAGGTCAGAATTAAACGCCTTGGTTATTACTGGCCGACGATGATCCGTGATTGCATGGAGCACGCTAGGAAGTGCCACCAATGCCAGATCCATAATACTGTTATCCACCAACCTCCTAATCTGTTGCACCCCACTGTGTCTTCTTTGCCTTTTGAGAGTTGGGGTACGGATGTAGTGGGTCCTATTGACCCTCCTTCCTCTAAGGGTCATAGGTTTATTCTGGCTGCTACTGATTACTTCTCTAAGTGGGCAGAAGCTATCCCGCTTAAGGAAGTTAAATCAGAAGACGTGATGCGCTTCTTCCGCGATCATGTTGTCTATCGTTTTGGTGTTTCGCGCCGTATAATTTCGGATAACGGCTCGTCTTTTAGAAGCACTGTTGACCTCATTTTTGTATGAGGTCACTAAAGCGCTTCCAAACTCCAGATTAATTTAAGATCCTAGGATCCACTCTAGACCTTAGGATTCTTTCCTAGAAATAGACCTTAGAGCCTACTCTAGAGCCTAGGATTCCCTTAAATCCTATATCTTAGAATCTCTCTAGATTCTAGGACAATTCCAGACAAAAATCAATCTCTACCCTTGATCAATTCAAACTTCAAATCAATCTGAACTCCATTCAAGTCAAATCCAAATTAATTCAAATTTCAAATATATCCAAACTTTGACTCAATCCACTTGAAGATCCAAATTTCAACCTAGACTTTGATCCTACCCTTAATCTAGCCTTGACCCTATACATCCACTAACAATCACAACATGATTATAAATGGTTTGGATATTTCAATTTTAATTATTCAAACCTGAAATTCATTTCAAATCCAGAAGTCCAGACTCAAATCCTAAGTCTCGAGGCCTTGTCCTAAAGACCCTTTTTAGAGATTTTTCAAATATTTCAAAACCCAGTCAAATGGTCTCTGATTCAAGGTCTATCACTTGTAAAGTTATAAGACATGTCTCTAGAGGTTACCCTCCAACTTTTAGCTCATTCTGAGGTTTCTAACCCCAGAATCTGAATTAAAATCCAAAGGCTGTAAAAACTTCAAATATTTATAGCCTATGCCACTGAACTTAACCCCTTTGAGATCTTGACCTTGGAATCCTTATCAAACCCTCCAATCACCTCCAGACCCTTGATTTTAACCCATTGAGCAATAAACTGTATTTTCCAGACTCATTTTTGACCATAGTTGACCAATAGGTCAAAATTGACCAAAATACCCCTATGGGGCTCAAATAGGGATTTTGAACCAAATGAGCTCCAAATTGAATGCAACCACCTTTAACAAATTTCAAATGTCATTTCAAATCTTTTGAACCTATTTCCAACCCTTGGGTCAACCTGGTTGACCAAGTCAACAGGCTTGACCCAAGAGGCCCTTTAAGGGTCCAAATATGTGTCTTGACCCAAATGACCTCTCTAGGCCATCTAACCACTTACTTTGGACTTGAAATATCATTTCAAACCTGTTGAGCCCAAACCCAGACCCTGGGTCAACCTGGTTGACCAAGTCAACCTAGGTTGACCAAACAGGCCCTTAGGGGCTCAAATAGGGATTTTGGTCAATTTGACCTCCCCAGACCTAGGAACCACCCTCAATGGTCTTCAAATGACTTTTCAAACTTGTCCAGCCCAGACTCACCCATTGGGTCAACCTAGTTGACTCAGTCAACATGGTTTGACCTAATGGACCCTTGTGGTTTCAAATGAACCATTTCAACCTGTTTAACCACGTCAATATCTCCAATCCCTTGAAATCATTCTATTCAAAGCCTTGAATATTTCTAAACCTATTTTGAGTTCAACCCAACTTGGGTTGACCAAGTCAACCCTCAATTCTAGGTCAAAGCTTAATGGCATTTGCTCCCACTCCTTCTAAGCTCTAACTTTGACTTTTAACCCTTGATTAAATCATTCCAAATGATCCTTTACCCCCTCAAATGCCACATCACCAACTTTGACCTCGTTGATGGTTCAAACCAAGTCAACAAAGCCCTAAATCCCTCCTTTAATTGGTCAAACCTTCTATTTAACTTCATGGAGTGTGAGATTAGGCTTGGAAGCTCTCCCATTGGCTGCTCCTACTTCCCTTCATGCCACATCACCAGCCTTGACCTGTTGACTGGTCAACCTGGTCAAACTCAAGCCTAAACCCCTTCTAGAAAGCTTAATCACATGCTAAGCTCCTTTCCCTTGATTTAAGCTACCTTAGGCCGACCCCTTAATGTCCTAAAGCTCACTTGGAGCTCTCCTAATCAGGCTCAGGGCCTGGTTTAGCCTTAAATGGCAGTGGTCCCCCCCACTTGTCCCAAGTCCACCCAATGGGGGCAAGGCTTGGCCAGCCTTTGAGGCAGCCTTCTAGTTGTCCCAGGGACATGTGGCACCATCTAGGGAGCTCCTGCATCAATCCCAGCCATCCAATCTAGCCCAGGTCATTTGAATAGGGCAAAAGCCAATTTTTGAGCACATTGAATCAAAATTCCTTCTCTCACTAACCCCAGCCTCCCAGATCGAGCTTTCTGTTCGTTTTGGATCTCCAGAGCCCTCTCTACCTCCCCACTACAAAACCCAAGTGGTTGCACGTTACCGGCGGCGAGTTCTCCGGCGAGCCCACCACCTAGACCGTCCCAAGCCTGTAGCAGTCGATCCAGACGTGTTCGAGGTCGGGTTCGTGCTGGGGATCTTCACTTGGACAGTCTACAAGCTCATCCATCCAGAAATTTCAAAGATCTAACGGTATAATTTCTTAAAACCTTAGATCTAGTTCACATTAGTTAGATTTAAATAGCTTCATGTTTTTAGGGCTTTGGCTGAAACCAATCTTTTCCCATTGTTTCTGTTCATTCTTACTCATTAAGTTTAAAATTTCAAGTGATTTGGTCCACCCGATCGGGAGAACGAACCAAAAAACGGATTCTAGGGCGTCATTCGCAGTTCGCTGCAGATGTACGTTTTCTAGACCGTTGATCACGCGATCAACGGTCTAGATCTTGCCGTTCCGCGCCTTGGTTCGACCGTGTATTCGGTTTAGCATTCGATCGATCGACCGGCAAGATCAGGGCCGTCCATTCGGAACAGCGGGATCAAACCTCCGCCGTTTGATCTTCTTCTGCTGAGATCAAACCGCGGAATCTGATCTCAGCCGTTAGATCGAACCCGCGGTCAATACAACGGCTGCCACGAGCTGCTGACGTGGTTAAGTGGAAACCACGTGAAGCGGCCCGCGGCCGACGCGTGTCCCCGCCGTCACGCGGTTTCGATCCCGCGAATCTGCGCGTGCCGCGTGTCTGACCGCCGCCGTTTAATTAGGAAAAATGTATTTTTAATTTGTTTTAATTACAGGAACTTTAAAAAATCATAGTAAATCAAATATAGGGCCAAAAAATGAGTATAATATATCATTTTTTTCAGAATTCTGTCTAGTTTATTTTAAAATTAAAATCAAACCTTTTTATCTATTATTTTACTGGTAATTTGAGAAATACAAAAAAGGGTATTTTATTTTTAATTAATTATTTATAAATTATTTTTATCTGAAATTTGGCATGCATGTCTTTGAGAGAATAGCTGATCTTCAGGAAAATTTCCAACATTATTTGAGTAGATTTTGATATTATTTAGAGTTATTAGAGTATATTAATATTTTTTTATATTTAATTAAATATTAAATATTTTGAAAATTAAAAGAAAAATCTTTTGTTATTATCAAACTTCCCTGGAGATCAGTGGTCCTTTCAACTCATCAAAATGTATTTTAATAGTATTTTTAATTATTTTATAACATATATTTATATATATATGTATATATATATATCTATTTATATATATATATATATTAAAACCTATTTTTAGACTATATATATTTAAATCTTTAAATGTTTAAGAAGTCACTTGAAATCTTAAATGTAGGATGAGCATATTTGAATAGAAATAAAGGGGATGATTAGTGGATAATCATTTCTTGATTATTCACTAATTTTGTCTTAATTATGTTAATTAGTTAATTGCATGTTTAATGTGCACACACCACCTAGCCTAGGCTCTCCTAGATCTAAGGACTTGTTTGCTTGCTATTGTGTGTGTATGTCATGCTTATTCAAAGGGTTAGAGGAACTTTGATTTGAACCTATTCAAAATTAGTGACACAATTAAGGACTTTGATTAGAAAACTTAGAAAATTTATTGTGTTTAGAATTGATATCCTTTTAACTTGAAATTTGAACCATTTAAACTTAGTGACATTCTTAGCCTTAGACAGTTTATTTTACTGATTTTTGAAATCATTAAGACCATTAATTAGTTTTCTAAGTCTTAAGCCCTTAATTGAGCCTCTAAACTTCCAAAATTGTAATAAATCCAATTTAAATCCAAAAATTACATATAAACCCTCAAAAAGACCAGAATCCAGTCCTTAATCTATGATAATTGAAAGCCCCTTAATTTGACAGCAATTTAAACCCTAATTTAATTTTAAGTAAAAATCAATATTTACTTAAGATAATTAATTAATAATAATTAAAAAAAATCCCAAAATTTCCCAAACACTTGGGGATCCCTCCTTAGGTTATTTCTGACCTTTGGAGATGTTTTCAAGAGATTGGGAATTTGTTTGGAGCAAAATCACAAAAGAGGCCTTCTAATTAAGAAATTCCTAAAATTCATTAAAATACCCAAACTTCAATAATTCATAACTAATTCCAGAAAAATCCAAATCATCCAAACTCACTTGCATTCAACTCCTAATAACTCCTAATATTTATTAAAAATATTAAATTCCAGAAATCTGTTATATTTCAAAAAGTCAACAAATTGGTCAAACCGTAGTTAAAACTAGTTCAAAACTTCAAACCTTCGTTATAAAATGTGGAAAAATCCGATTTCAACGTACTTACCTTCTAACTGATCGTAGTAAGGTCTAGTATTTTAATAAAATACAAATATTCCAGAATTTGGGCTTAATCAAAAAGTCAATTTTCAACCCCTTAATTAAATCATTAAAATATTCTAAAAATTCATAAAGCTCAAATCACTCTAAAACTCCAGAAAATATTGGCTTAATGTTTAAAATACTTAACAAACCCTTTAAAACATAACAACCACCCTAAAGATGAAGTTTATTGGCTGGATTACTCCGGGCTGCGGGGCTAAGTGTCCTAAGGAGGCTGGTTCCTCGAGCCTGGTGGCACAACGCCACGAATGGATTCAAAGGGGTGTTAAATCTTAAAATAGATTATTCTTTAATTATTTAACATTTTAAAAATCTCTAATTCAATTACATTAATTTGGTTTATCGGCTGGACTACTCCGGGCTGCGGGGCTAAGTGTCCTAAGGAGGCTGGTTCCTCGAGCCTGGTGGCACAACGCCACGAATCAGTTAATGGAAAACTTAAATTAATCAAATTTAAAAGTCAGCGACCAACTCTTTTTTATATCAATCTATTCCTTTAATTCCAACCAACTTAAATAACTTAATCAACCCCGATTGCTACTGGATAACCCAGGCCTACGAGGCTATTAGCTTAGCCCCAAGGAAGGTGAAATAAACTTCACGGCCTCGGTGTGAAACAAAGGTAGTAATCAATTAACTTTTAAAATATATTTAATTAAAATTCTTAATCTACTAATACTTAAATTGTAATCTAAATCCCCTTCTAAGCCTTAATAAATTCAAACTTTTCTAGACAACTTCAACTAATCACCCACTTTAGGATCTACCCCTGCCACATGACCTTCTACACACACTTTAGATGATGTGATAGGACAACCAACTCTAGATCTAGGTTAGGCCGGTGTTTACTTTACTGCTGTGTGCCGGATTTTTCGTAGTTTTCACTGCATGTTGTGGATGAAATTGCTTTGCTGTGTCTGCTTACTTTTTCTGTACTTTGTGGATGGATTGAGGTGTTTGGCGACTAGATTACCCTTAGGTTAGGTACGATCTGGATGTTGACACAGTTTTCTGCAGGTGGCCACGCTCATGCAGGGCAATATAAAAAGGGGGCAAATCAAAAAATGCATAAATATTATAAACTCTTTGCACAGGTGCTTCAGCTGCTAAAGCCCCCAAATCATAAAAAGAGCGTGGCCAGTGTGTTTACTTTCTTTTCTGCTCATATACAACTGCTTGGGAATAACTGCTTTTTATATATTAATTTCTTAGGATAACCCTGCAGGTGAGTCTAGATTTTCATTTTGATATCAATGTAATTTGTGTAAGTGTCAAGTGTTGTGAAAGTTGATTTTGAGTTGGGATACATAGATCCAAAGCTTGGATTCCAAAGAGGAAAGGATACCCCTTTAGGGAACACTCATTTTCCATTTGGAAATCCAAATTTGGATCATACCTCTTCCTTACCCAAACAGGAAAGAGTGGCCTTCCCCTTAGAAGGAAGTGCCCTCTTATCCATTTGGGTAATCTGCTACGAAGATTCCAAGAAGATTGAAGAAAAGGAGTCCAAAGAAGAATGAGATTGAAGACTTGAAGATTTGAAGATTGAGAGTATCCCACTCAAAATAACTTGCGTCATTACTAGGTTTAGAATCCGGGTTGTTGTCAGTGGTGCCCGACCACTTTACTTTCTGCAATATTCTGGTTTATAATAAGCAAGGCAATTCTGCCTATGGATATTTATTAATTAATTTGTATTTGATTTGATGATTTGATTGCCTTTAGGATTACTTGTTTTTACTAGTTTTTTGGCGATTGCATGCCGCTCTTTGTTTTCGCCTGGATACGTGAGGCTCGTGAGGGTGTGAAAGTTTTCTACTCATAATTTTAAAAGTCTAAAATTTTAGTGAGTCTAAATAACATAGAAAGATAACGGATTTAATAAATTTGCCGGGGATCGACCCCGGGGTCGCATGCATATTTTTGCATTACTCTTCCCTTGTTTTAGACCCTTCCTCGCTTGCGGGTAGAGTCCGGATAGTCTGACCTATTTGGACGAGGTGCCGGACCTGGGGAAGTCCAGTCTTCTAAAAAATTATTTTATAAGCCTGTTTTTTAAAAAATTTCAAGCATACTTGATTTGGAAATTGTCGACCAGCACGCATTGCATTAGATACAAATTAAAAGAGTCAAAATTTTAATTTCATACTCTTTAGCATTTTAGCACCCAACATAAGTCAAAGGGGCCAATTAGGAGAATCTCTAGATGTCGGCCCCGCCTCCCCAAAACTTTAATTATAACGTCCCTACCACTCTTTCATAAAAGACCGGACTCATCTCTTTTAAATCGGTTAGGTGGTTAGCTGGCTCCCCAATCCAGGCCGGGGTAAGTCCAGACCTTGCACTGCATTAGTTAGGATCGGACGATCGTGGTCCAGTGTCCAAAATAGTTTTAGGTTCCGGGGCAGATCTTTGATTATAAGACCCCAAATTTCGGGAATATAGTCCCAAATTTCTAATAAAATACTTAACTCTAATTAAAGCTTCATTTCAATCCTAAAACATAAAGCCCAACACTTAGATTAGGTTGGGACACTTCCGGATGGTTATGGAATCTCAAAGTGTCCCCTACCTCTCCTCCTTTAACTCCGTTAATAACTGCTCAATTTTGATCCATTCCCTTTTGATTTTCCAATAACTCTACTCATACTTTGATATCACTCCTAGAAACTCTAACAGAATTCTGCAACCATTTTAATCGGGAGTTTTCGTAGGAGATTTTTGTCTCCCTACGATGTAATTAACTACGAGGGCTTGCGCTCGTAGGAGATTTGGAACCACACACACCTGATTTTAAAAAATTAATTTCTAAAATTTTATTAGACTTCCTTGGGAAAAGTTAAGTAATGATCGTCATAGTTGCATTAGAAGGATTATCGTAGAATGGTCTCATTTCCTTTTGGGGAGATACACCCTTCTTCGATAAGGCTTTGGATGTGAATGCGACGATCATGTTTCTTAAATATTGTAATTGGGTACTTAGTTGAACTATACTATGTCCCCTCGGGGCCATATAGAGTTCTCCTTAGAACCCGATCATAACATTCAAGATGCGTTTTACATAATTCTAAATCTGAACACCGTTATGAAAGTTTATTTTCGTCTTTCGGGGGGATATATTCTTTCTAACGAATTGATTCGATCTTAGAATTAGAACTCAACCTTAATCTTAAAATTCCCAAAGAAAACTAATATTTTTCAAAACCTATTTTCCAAAATTCCACCAACAAAAAATGGCACGCC
Organism: Dendrobium huoshanense; assembly: GCA_016618105.1. NCBI lineage: Eukaryota > Viridiplantae > Streptophyta > Magnoliopsida > Asparagales > Orchidaceae > Dendrobium > Dendrobium huoshanense. The sequence continues at coordinate 54,975,411 of CM028353.1, forward strand.
CGGTGGGACCAAATTTCTCTTCCCATCTTTAATAGTGGCAGAATTTTGTTTCATCGGTAGTTTCAACTATCATTTCTTCCGTTGGTCCCTTTGCCCATTTCTTCCTTAGGTGAGTGTGGCCAACATTTAAAATAATAACAAAATATTAAAAGAGAGGTTCCACCTCCAAATTTGGCTTTATCCAGATTTTTGTTCTGATTTTAACCTTCTGCCCCATCATAGCCTGTGAGGCGACAGTGTCAAATCAGATCTCTGGATATCCTTTTCAATCTTATGGATTTATGGTCGATAAATTTCTCATTCAACATATAAATCCTTAAAATTGAAAAGAATTCAAAATTTTTGATTTCATTCCAAACTACTTTAGTTTTAACCCCCCCTCACTCCCACTTTGACTTCTAAGGGTGTGGAGGGTTAAACTATTCCTTTTTACTTGGGCTTTCTCACAATTCCATAAGCCTTCGGGCAAGGGGAAACTCTGTCCGTTGTGTTTTGGAACCTGTAAGAAAACCCCTTTTAAATTCTCAAAATTTTTTCAAAATTTTCTTAAACTCCAAGTTGTCATATGTTACCCCATACGATTTCCTCGTGGGCCAACATATGTCATATTTTCAAAAAAATAATAATAAAATACTTTTTACCACTCTTTTCAAGTAAATCTAATTTCAATCATTTTCTTTAACTTTCAGAAAATTTCAAATGGCTGGCCAATTGATTTTTTCCTTTGACCGAGAGTTGTCCTCAACTGTTAATGACCAAGGGAGCACTGTTATTTTTGGAATGGGATTTAGTACTCTAGAGTTCTCTATGGATGGACACCAGATTGTTAGTTTGGATGTCAGTAAGGAAATTCCCCCAGTGGTTGAGTTGATTGTGGGATCTGCACCCACCTTGCCAGTAGTCAGTGATGATCAGAAACAGTCTGAACCAGTTGTTGAGCCTCTCACTGAAATTAAGTCTGTTTTTGAAGAAGGGTCTAGTTCTGGACTTAGATTTACCACTAAGAATCAGAAGAAGAACTATTTGAGGAGACTTAGAAAGAAAATCTCTAAGGCTAAGAGAGTTCTACCCTTTAAGTCCTTAGCTCAAGTAGAACTTGAGGCTGTTGAGGAGCTACCTATTCCTGCTTCCTCTCCCCTCCTAAAGGGGAGTCGCTTTTACCCCTTGGCTTCAGCTCAAGGGGAGGAGAGGATAGCTAGGATAGCCCGTTCTCCACCATGCCCGGTCGACTACTCGACTAAGAAAACTCAGAAAGAAAGACATCTCCAAAAGACAAGGACTTTGAGAAATATAATTCATACCTGCGCTGCATAGTCTGGACAGACTAAAGAGGAATATGTGAAGCAATTGAAGGGAGTGATCTCACATCGCTTCCAAAAAGAAGTGTTGAAGGAAGAAGTGTCTGAAGCAAAGAATTTAACCCCACAATTCGTTAGAAAGAATAAGAAGTATGTTAGACAGCCTGCTACTTCAGTACTGGTTGATGGATATCACTGGGTGCCACGCCCTCCGTCCTCTCAAACAGAGGGTATTGTGTTGACTGGGTCTGAGAGAGGCCACCATTTTACTGGTAGACCCCCGGTACCCCCACATAAACCTATATGATTGGCCTCAGTGATTGTTAAATCAAAGGGGGTTGAAGTTCAAAAGTCTGTGGACCTTAAAGGGAAAAGACCTAAATCTCCTGAAAAGAGATATGTGCCAAAGAGAACTAAGTTGGAGAATCTGCCACCACCTCCTAGAACTTCTAAGTTCATTATGCAGCTCCAACGAGTTTTAGCGAACCCTACTCCGGGTTCAGTTGAATTGATGGATGTCCAGACTAGTACTCCAGTTGTTACAGTTGACAGTCCTACCACAGCCAGTCTAACTCAAGATCCAATAGTCACCATCCCTGCTACCCCAGTTGATGATCCCCAAGGTTCGAGTGTCATTCCTAGGCCCCTTAGTCAGGTGTCTGAGCACCTTACCTTACTATATGTGGGAACTATCACTTTACAAGCTCCTACTTCTCATGAGGAATATGTCCCTCTCCCTGTAGAGGATGCCACTCTTCTGACTACCAGCTCTGGGATAGTCGAAGAGGAGAGAATTGACCAGAATTTAGAAATGGAAGATGAACCGGATACAAAGTCTAAACTAGATCCTAATCCAAAACTCACAGAAATCATTGCCCTTATGGATTCTGAAGAATTATTTGATATGGCTGAGTATAAAGGATACTTACCCCTTGATCCTAAGTCAATTGGGGATAGACCGGTCGAGGTGGTAGTTAAAGAAATAAGAAACTTTTTGTTGAACAAAGAAGGAACTGCTTCTTTTGACCCTGATATGGATGATCTCCTTAGAGATGAAGATGATTATGTTGGGGGCATTCATGTGGTCGAAACTAGAGGGTCTAATAAAGAAGTTGAGCCCAGCAAGCGCCGATTTGCTAAAGATGATGATCCACATGCTGTTGAGTCAGATTCAGATGAGTCTGTGAAAGACAGAGATGAAAAACACATAAAAAACTTGGAGACTCAGCTTGCTAGCATGATGTCACAAGTTAAGGAGATGCAAGAGAAGTTGGATAAATCACAGCAAGAGTCTTTAAAGATCCACCAGTCAGCTCGAGAGCTCACAGAAAAGGCCAAAAGGGCAGAATTTAGTTCCAGACCTCCCGAGTCACCACCTGTGACCTTTCCTTGTCCAGTAGAGACACCTCCAGTTCACCCTGCAGTTTCCACCATTCCTTCGATCCTACCTCAGAAGGATATCAAGCAGTTAATTGAGGACCAGGTAAGGGAGGCCTTAGACCTTTCTCAAGGAAATGTGTCTATTTCAAAGGGTAGACCCTACCCCGAGGAATATGACTTAGTTCCTTACCCGAAGGGCTTTGTGCCACCAACTTTTAAAGTTTTCACTGGAATTGAAAATCCGAGACAGCATCTGGCCCATTTCCGAGCAAGCTGTTGCAATGTAGGAGGGTCAGATGCTCTACTATTTTGCCAATTTGTAAGTAGTCTATCCGGCATTGCTTTTGAATGGTACGCCGATCTGCCCAATGGTTCAGTAAGAACTTTTGGCGACCTAGAAAACCTCTTTCTTAAGAGATTTTCTGGAGCGCAACAACGCACCACCGTGGGCGATCTTGTGGTTGAAAAGAAAAAGCCGGGAGAGTCTCTGGTTGAGTACATCTTGAGGTGGCGAAATCTCTCGATGAAGTGTGAACCCCAGTTGCAAGAGCAACATGCTGTGGAGATTCTTTTGAAGAATATCCACGGCCCTGTTGCTTTTCTCCTGAAGGGTTTCACTATTAAAACTTTTGAGAAACTTCTTAATAAGGCTAGCAATTTACAGGAAGAGGCTCCTAGGATGCCATTCTTACGAGAACAGCCTGAAGAAAGGAAGGGTCCAAAATTGATGAAAACATTTGAAAAGAAAGCTGTGGTCTCAGCAGTAGATAAAGGAAAGAGGCCAGTGATTAGTCAGCCTAGCACTCCACTTCCACCACAGCCGCCTCAGAAGCAGCCCTTTCAGATAGTTCCTCAATATACTAGAGATCCCGCCTTCATCCCTTTTAGAGAGAGATTGGGAAAGCCTTATCCATTTAAAAGGGAGTCAGTTAAGAAGATCTTCAGGAGTTTGTTAAAGAAACCAGATTTTCAGTTGCCAGAGGCCAGGAGGCCTGAGGATGAGAGAAATAAAGATGATCCCAAGTATTGCCCGTACCACAGGATGCTTAGTCACCCTCTTGAGGACTGCGTTGTGTTCAAAGACTGGCTTGAGAGGAACTACACCCAAGGTAACATCATAATACCTAAGGAATACTTGGTCGATCCAGAAAAGGCTTCAATTAAGACCATTTCAGGTAATCCTCTTAACTCTTCTTGTCTTGTTGAAGATGGTTGGGACATTGCTTTGTCCCGGGCACTTAAAAAGTCGATTAACAAGTCTTTTCGTCTTTCTCAACAGCTGACTACGATAGCCCAGGTCCCGGTGTGGAAGGTTGACCTGGACGCTTCGTAGAAGGATGTTGAGCCACTTCCCTCTCCAGTAGTCTTAGGAACTACTGAGAAAAATATAAAAGAAGAGAAATTTGATTTTGTAGAGAGGAAGTGTGTAGATGAGAGATGTATTAGAATGGCGGATGGCGGTGTTAAAACCCTTTCCCCTCTTTTGTTATCTGACTTTTACTTTGCCCCATCAAAGGCGAATGGTCAAAAGATGAATAAAAAACATCCTTCTACTTCTGTCTTGATGATTAACCATGAATCTCAAATGCAAATTGATGACTCTCCTGCTTTGAATCAAACTCCTAATGAAATAAATATTGAGGTTAATCAAACCGACCTCCCCGAATCGACTATTCAAGAAGATGTCGAATGTGAAGCCTTATCAGAAAGTGATTTCCCCCAATGTGATTTTCAGGGAAGTCCTATCGAGATAGAGTTTTTAGATTCTGACTCTCTTTTGGGAAACGACGATCCAATGCCCACAGTGAGTGTAGACACCGCTCTAGTTTGCCCGCCCGAAGACATCGAGCAGGTGCAACTCCGTGGCGGTAAAGTCTTACCTCCCAGGTTGCCCCCTCAGGACAAAGGCAAGCAATCCTCATTCGAAAATCTAAATCCAGATTCCCCACAACAACCAGAATTCACTTTAATTCCTCCGAGTTTCGAGTCTGTCGTTCCTAAGATTGATTACAATGTTCTAGCCCACCTTAGGAAGTTGCCAGCAAAATTAAGTATTTACGACGCCCTCCTTCTCTCCAAAGAAATGAGGGAGTCTCTAATTAAGGCACTTCTCGATCCCGAGATTTGCTTAACACAGTTGGCTACAACTTCAGAAGGTGAGGCTCTCTACTTCAAAGAGGTCCCTGGGGTTACCTTTTCAGATGAAGATTTACTCTTGGGAACTGCTGACCACAATCGTCCCCTCTACATTACTGTAGATGTGGGAAATTTCAAGTTATCAAGAGTCCTTGTTGATCCGGGTGCATCGGTCAACGTGATGAACATAAAGACTCTTGCTTATCTGAGAGTTGATACTAGCAAGCTTTCAACCGACAGGTTGGTGCTTCGTGGGTTCAACGAGAAGGGCGAGAGAGCTTTAGGTTCAATCACTCTACTCCTGGAAATAGGAGGGTTAAAAACTGAAGCTAAATTTCATATAATTGATTCGACTACGTCCTTTAACGCACTTCTAGGTAGACCTTGGATTCACGAATATAGAATGGTTCCATCTACCCTGCACCAATGCGTTAAGTATCAATGAGACGGCATTGAACATGTGATTAAGGGTGATTTGCAACCATTCTCGATTCAAGAAATTGGAATCTACGAAGATGCTGCATATTTCATACCAAAAGGGTCCTCGTCCCGTTCTAAATTGGAGATCAAATTTGAGGAGAAAATGGTTGGACAAAAATTTGACCAAAAGAAAGAAAAAGATAAAAATATCAATCAAGAAACGACGCAGTCGAGTAGTGAAGACGACTCTGATATCGTTGTCCTTAGGCCTCCAAGCACATTACCTCAAAGAGGTGGGAGGATGGCTTTAAGGGCACGAGGACGAGGCCGTGCTTCATTAGATAGGAGAGCAGCACCTGTGTATATTGATTTGGAATCAGATTCCGATGGTGAACTAGAAAGTCAAGGTACTGCCCTCTCTCTCAATTATCAAAACATAAATGCTCCTCCAAAATTTGATCTCACCTTAGACCAGGACAGTGACCCTGAGGTAGATATTTAAAAAGTTAAAAGTGACGAGCCTGAATTAACAATGTATGAAAAGCTCACTAGAAGGATTGAGGCCCTTTCTCTGACTCCACTGTCGGCAGGCAGGGTTGTAGGGTTGGAAGTCAAAGTGGCCCCCAACTTGGATGGTGAAGTTAAGAAAGTCCAGAAATTCTTTCCTGGCTCCTCCTCCGCAAGGGACGAAGGTGATGTAACCCTTGAGGAGGCAGATTTTAATGAATTAATGGAATTACCTTTCGGCTACTTCCCTGTTTATGTAAAAAACACTTTTTCTAAAGGTTCTATACCATATCGATGGACTAAGGGTCAAGCTAGATACCACAAGAATATTTGGCGAACAAAAATAAATAAAAATCCAACAAGTGGTATTGGCTTTGGAACAGTTAGTTCATTCGATGATGATGAGTATTGCCTAATGATAACTTACCATCTCGATTCTCCAAATGCCCCTACAGATCCTCCTTGTCCTCTAGATGGACTCTATTTGGAGACTTTAGATGATCCCGATGATCTTCAAGTTCGGGATGCACCCCCTGAATTTGAAGAGGAAATTAAGTCGACAGTCGATGAGCTGAGAGAAATTAACCTGGGAAACGATGATGACCCTCGTCCGATTTTCATAAGTACTTTGCTGAGCGAGGGTGAAACCCAAGACTTAATCCAGTTGTTATTTGAGTTCAGGGATTGCACTTGCTCTTGTGTGTACTAACATTTCAGGAAAATCAGACTCCGACTACGAAAACTTCAAATCAAATTCAACATGAGATATTTCGTTTATTTGAAGTTTGTCTTTTCTTTGAATTAATTTTGAAAGGGAGTGATTGTAATTGAGTGAATAAAATCTCACACACACAAATAAGGAGATCTTGAAATTCTATACTGATCGTACAGGACGATATTTATCGTACTGGACGATCTGTTAGTTATCTCCTATAGAGCACTTGGAACGAATAGGAACTTGCTTGGAAAAATTTTTCTAAGTCCTATTCGTCCAGGACGAATTTTATTATCGTCCCGGACGATGGGTTCTCTGTAAAATTTTCGTCCAGACAAATTTTATCATCGTACGAGGCGACCAGTCCTCTGGAAAATTTTCGTCCAGACGAAAATAAATATCGTACAGGACGATCAGCTCTCTGGAAAATTTTCGTCCAGACAAAAACAAATTATCGTCCGCGGCGATTGGTCCTCTGGAAAATTTTCGTCTAGACGAAATAAATAATCGTCCAGGACGATCGGCTCTCTGGAAAATTTTCATCCAGACGAACATATTTTCGTCCAAACGATAAACCGACTTAGAGCAGTTTTCAGCAGTTTCTAGAACTGACCTTGTAATAACCGTTCGTACTGGACGAACCTAGTTCGTACAGGACGAACCTAGTTCGTACAGGACGATCAGATGTACGAAGTCATTTCGTACACATATAAAAATTGGGTCATTTCAGATCGTTTAAGTAAAATCGTCCAGGACGATCAAGGATCGTACAGGACGATCCACTACGTACAGAATTGGAAATTTGCAGTTTTTGGGCGGTTTCTCTTGTCTTTTATATAAATAGTCCAAATTAGACTGCCACCCAATCTTTTTATCATTTGATCTTCGTGCCTCTTGAGAGAATAGCCAAGGAGAGAGTGGAAGAGAGCATTCAAAGGAGGATTCCTACCACTGGAGCGAGAAGGCTTCACTTGGATTGCTAAGGTAAGAGTCTCTACTTATGAAATTGGATTTCTTCACTCTTTTCTTTCTTTCTTCTAGATTCTTGTGAGAAGATTAGTCAAGAAGATCCGGTTCTCTGCCGACACTTGGAGAGTGTGAACAGCCGAAGGGTTCTCTGCCCACACTAGGAGAGTGTAAAAGGACGAAGGTTCTCTGTCTACACTTGGAGAGTGTGAACAGCCGTAGGGTTCTCTGCCCACACTAGGAGAGTGTAAAAGGACGACGGTTCTCTGCCAGCACTGTGGATTGTGTAAAAGGACGAAGGTTCTCTGCCGCACCGGGTAGTGGTGAAAAGAGTGTTTTGTACAGGCTTCTCCGCCTTGTTGTGGGTGCTAAAGGAGAGTCACTTTGTGGTATTAGTGCAATACTCAGAGGGTGCCTCTGAGGAGTGGATATAGGTCTGGTTATAGACCGAACCACTATAAATCTGGTGTCATTTACTTTATTGCTTTTACGTTTCCGCACTTTAAATTTCAGTTTTAACAACTCTGTGGTTGAAAAACATTTTTCTACAAACTTTAAAAGAAAATTTTATTTCGGTTCAACTTTATCATTAAGAGGGTTTAAAATTTTTAAAACTACCAATTCACCCCCCTCTTGGTAGCCGTGGGACATTTACTTAGGCTTAACAACCTAATTACTAGACTCAACAAGTGGTATCAGAGCATAGTTTCAAAATCATAAGTTTGAATTACTTTTTGATTAACGTAGATGGCTACATTTGGAAACCGAAACACACTTGAGTGTTACTCTATCACTAGACCTCCACTGTTTGACAATATTCCTTTTGATTTTTGGAAAACACGCATGCCTACTTTCTTACTTGTTGAGTCTAGTAATTAGGTTGTTAAGCCTAAGTAAATGTCCCACGGCTACCAAGAGGGGGGTGAATTGGTAGTTTTAAAAATTTTAAACCCTCTTAATGATAAAGTTGAACCGAAATAAAATTTTCTTTTAAAGTTTGTAGAAAAATGTTTTTCAACCACAGAGTTGTTAAAACTGAAATTTAAAGTGCGGAAACGTAAAAGCAATAAAGTAAATGACACCAGATTTATAGTGGTTCGGTCTATAACCAGACCTATATCCACTCCTCAGAGGCACCCTCTGAGTATTGCACTAATACCACAAAGTGACTCTCCTTTAGCACCCACAGCAAGGCGGAGAAGCCTGTACAAAACCCTCTTTTCACCACTCCCCGGTGCGGCAGAGAACCGTCGTCCTTTTACACAATCCACAGTGCTGGCAGAGAACCGTCGTCCTTTTACACTCTCCTAGTGTGGGCAGAGAACCCTACGGCTGTTCACACTCTCCAAGTGTAGGCAGAGAACCTTCTTCCTTTTACACTCTCCTAGTGTAGGCAGAGAACCCACGGTCTGTTCACACTCTCCAAGTGTCGGCAGAGAACCGGACCTTCTTGAATGATCTTCTCACAAGAACCTAAGAAGAAAGAAAGAAAAGAGTGAAGAAATCCAATTTCACAAGTAGAGATTCTTACCTTAGCAATCCAAGTGAAGCCTTCTTGCTCCAATGGTAGGAATCCTCCTTTGAATGCTCTCTTCCACTCTCCCCTTGACTATTCTCTCAATAGGCACGAAGATCAAATGACAAAAAGATTGGGTGGCAGTCTAATTTGAAGTATTTATACAAAAGACAAGAAAAACCGCCCAAAAACTGCAAGTTTTCAATTCTGTACGCAGTGGATCGTCCGGTACGATCGTGGATCGTCCTGGACGATTTTACTTAAACGATCTGAAACGACCCAATTTGTATATGTGTACGAAATGACTTCGTACAGCTGATCGTCCTGTACGAACTAGGTTCGTCCAGTACGAACGGTTATTACAAGGTCGGTTCTAGAAACTGCTGAAAACTGTCCTAAGTCGGTTTATCGTTTGGACGAAAATATGTTCGTCTGGACGAAAATTTTCCAGAGAGCCGATCGTCCTGGACGATGATTTATTTCGTCTGGACGAAAATTTTCCAGAGCGCCCATCGCCGGGGACGATAATATGGTTTCGTCTGGACGAAAATTTTCCAGAGAGCTGTTCGTCCGGTACGAAATTTATTTTCGTCTGTACGAAAATTTTCCAGAGCGCCCATCGCCGGGGACGATATAAAAATTCGTCCTGGACGAATAGGACTTAGAAAAATTTTTCGAAGCAAGTTCCTATTCGTTCCAAATGCTCTATAGGAGATAACTGACAGATCGTCCAGTACGATATATATCGTCCTGTACGATCAGTATAGAATTTCAAGATCTCCTTAGTTTGTGTGTGTGATTTTATTCACTCAATTACAATCACTCCCTTTCAAAATTAATTCAAAGAAAAGACACTTCAAATAAACAAAATTTCTCATGTTGAATTTGATTTGAAGTTTTCGTAGTCTGGAGTCTGATTTTCCTGAAATGTTAGTATACACAAGAGCAAGTGCAAATCTTCTAAATTGTTAGGAGATAACTATACATCTGAACAATAATGTTTGGAATCATCAAAACTACATAAGTTGCACAAATATAAATCATTCAAATAGCAACTATTCAAACAATCTCCCCCTTTTTGATGATGGCAAAACAATTATTATTAGTATGGTTTCAAGTTAAAACATAATCTCTTATCTCCTAAACTCCCCCTGAATTTATGAGTACATTAAAATAAGGAGGCATTAAAGAACAAAAATTTTTGTTTTTAAATTTTTTTTTTTTTTTTTTTTTTTTTAAATTTTAACAGAAAACACAAAACACAAACAAAACAAAAATACAAACATAATAATTTCTCCCCCTTTTTGACAGCAACAAAAAGTGAAGAAGAAAAAGACAAGAAATGTAAATAATAATATGAAATTCATTGTTAAAATTTAATCTAAATTGTGATTTGACATAGGGTATGCAATTTTAAACTAAAGATATTAGGTCAATCATAGAAATTCATAAATTTATGAAATGATATAACATTGTAAGTAAGAAGAATTTATCAAAGACATGATTCAATTTAGACATTTTGATTATTGAAAATCATTACAAGTGAGATGTAAAAAAAATTCTATATTTCAAAGTTCAATAGAATATAAATGAACATTAGATCAACTTGAATTAAGAGATTAAACGAATTTGGAAAGAAGAGAATTACCTCATGTGGTGCTTTGCACATCTTTTCAAAGTTTTGGGGCACATTTTTGTGCATTTGTCTTTGGTTGGGCTTATTTTGTGCCTCTTTTTCACTTTGCAATTTTTGCGAATCCCTTTTGATTTTTGTACATTTGTACAATTTTCAAGAGTAATTTGACCAATTCTTTCCAAAATCTATAATCTAACATTTCAAATATTTCTAGGTGCATAAATATCATTTGAGCATAGAAATACAAAATAAGATAACATCAAAATTGCAATAACAATATTAAATTTTATGTAGTCTAAATGAATAGACATGAACTTAAAAATTCTAACTACAACAAGTTATAAACAAATTATAAATTTAGAAAGTCTAGATTTTCTAATATAGATAATCTCATATTACAATCAAATTTGAGCACAATGTAGATTAAAAATAATATTAATGAAATTCATAAAGATTAGCCACATTTCAAAACAAATCTAAGACAAACAAACTTTCATTAATTAAAAAGAAAATTACATAAAAACATTGAACTTAACAAAAAAAAACATAACAACAAAACAAAAAAACAACAGACACACATAAAAAAAAACTTCTACTGTTCTGGAGGAGGAGGAGGAGGAATGCCGCCAAAGAGATTGAAGTAGGAGGCCATTAACATTACATTGGTATTTATTTCATGAACTTCATCTCTAATATTACCAATGTCATGTTGCTGCTGCGTAAGATGAGCATCAAATTGATCAAACCTTTGATCAATGTGAGTCTCTAGTCTATCAAATCTCTCAATCAGATTCTGGTAATCTGATTGAGAAGCAGAAGCTTGCACTCCTTCTTCTTCTTCTTCTGAAGCACTATCATGTGCTTTTTCTTTTTCTTTTTCCTCCCTGAAGAGCAGTCTGAAAGATGCATCGTTGTAATAAACTGGCTCTTCATATTCCTCATCAGGATGGACTATATTGTACTTCTTCTCCAAAACATAAGTAATCAAGTGCCCTAAAGAAATATTCTTCTTCCTTTTCTGATCAGGATGTCCTATTTCTGAAAGCCCATAGATATGATCTAGGATGAGTTGGGCTTCATCAATAGGTTGTCTTTTCATGATTAAAAAAGTTAGACAAGAAAGAAGAGGAGTAATGTTAATCCTATCACCAGCTTTAGGAATAATTGAGGATCTAAGGATATGCTGGATGATTCGGGCATCTTGGGTCATACCGGCCACTCTAGCAACATGATTGTCAATTCCATTTTCTCTAATTACCCTATTGATTTCATACCAATGGAAGACGTTTTCTGACATTAGGGTGTGAGCTCTATATCCTTCAGTCCTTAAGTTTAAAAATGCACCAAGGTCGTGCTTGGTGATCTCAACTTTTTTCTTAAAAACAAAAGAACTAATGATAGAGTGGTCAGAATTGAAACTCATGTTGGCTAGGAAGTAATGGTAGGTTTGCTTATTGTAGAAGTGGACAAGAGAGAGAATGAAATGAAATTGGGTTGAGGCAAAGAGGTGTAATACCCGAAATTTCAACTCCGTTTGGATAAGAATGCGAGACGGAGTGATTTTTGCAGAAGCAAAACGAGGAAAAGATTCCTCATTTGCTTTGGAAAGGAAGTTGTCTGGAGCATTCCTGTTGGGTTTCTTCACCAAAACTTTTTGTCTCTTGCTAGAGGAGGCCATAGTTGATTTGATGTAGAAAGGGATTGAAAAAGATGTTTGAAAGTGTGATTTTCAAGTTTGAAAGCCCTCATATTTAAAGAAAAACGATATGTTCGTCCTGGACGAAAATATTCGTCCTGGACGAAAAATTATCGTTCGTCTGGACGAAGTAATTTCGTACAGACGATCCAATTCGTCCAAAATGTAACGGCTTTTCGTATTCAACACAACTTACGATGCGTCCCTTCGTACAGGCTTTTTGACTTGACCGATCGTACATACGAAAATATTTCGTACAGACGATCAGAAAAGCGTTTCGTTTTAATGACTCTTGAAAACCGTCCCCTACAATGAATCGACACATGTTCGTACATACGAAAAAATTTCGTACAGACGAATTCGTATTAAAAACTGTCTTATCCACTCAACCGCTGCATTCAATCGTCCCGACGTTTGAGAGAGAAAAAAAAATTCGTACTGGACGATCACAGATCGTACAGACGATCCAATAAAAAACTGCTCTCAAAACGGTTTAAATTCGCGCAAACTGTTTCTTAACACATCGTCCTGTACGAAAAATTTCGTCCTGGACGATCTCCAAAAAAAATTTTTGATTTTTAAATTTTTAAATTAACAAAAACAACAAAAATAATCAACAACACAGAAAACATAAGACAAAAACATAAATTCAAAAACAATTCATACAAAAACACAAAAATTCACAAAATCACAAAAACAAAATACAACAAATATCAATGTTGCAAAGACATTTTGGTTAAGCATTCAAATCAATAACACCAAGCCTTGTTCTTAAAGTACTGAAGGTATCAAAGGCTAAAGGTTTTGTAAAAATGTCTGCAAGTTGATTTTCAGTTGAAACATGTATGAGTTCAATTTCTCCTTTGGATACATGATCCCTTATGAAATGATGCCTTATATCAATGTGTTTGGTTCTAGAATGTTGAATAGGATTTTTGGAAATGCAAATAGCACTAGTATTGTCACAATAAATTGGAATAGTGCCTATAGTTAATCCTAAGTCAATCAACTGTTGTTTTAACCAAAGTACTTGTGCCACACAACTTCCTAATGCAATGTATTCTGCTTCTGCAGTAGATAGTGCCACTGAATTTTGTTTTCTACTAGACCATGAAACTAATGAATTTCCAATGAATTGACATGTTCCAGAAGTGCTTTTCCTATCCACTCTACAGCCTGCAAAGTCAGAATCTGAGTAACCAATAATTTCAAATGAAGAGCTAAACTTAGGATACCAAATTCCTAAGTTTTGAGTTCCTAGTAGATATCTTAAAATCCTTTTCACTGCTGTCAAATGTGATTCTTTTGGATCTGATTGAAATCTAGCACATAAGCAAACACTAAACATAATATCTGGTCGGCTAGCAGTCAAGTAAAGTAAAGATCCAATTATCCCTCTAAATTTCTTTTGATCAACAGATTTTCCCTTAAGGTCTTTATCTAACTGAACTGAAGAACTCATTGGTGTACTAACAGGTTTAGCATTGTCCATTTCATATTTTTTGAGGATGTCCTTAATATATTTGGTTTGACTAAGAAAAGTACCTTCCTCAAGTTGCTTAATGCTAAATCCTAGAAAGTAATTTAAATCTCCCATTAGACTCATTTCAAATTCACTACTCATTGTTTTAGAAAAATCATCACAAAGATGTTTATTTGAAGATCCAAAGATGATGTCATCCACATAAATTTGAACAATAAGTATATCCTTTCCAATTTTCCTTAAAAAGAGAGTTGTATCCACACTTCCTTTTTCAAAAGATCTTTCAAGTAGGAAGGTGCTTAACCTCTCATACCAAGCCCTAGGTGCCTGTTTCAATCCATATAATGCCTTTTTTAATTTGAAAACATGATTTGGAAATTTAGAGTTTTCAAAACCTGGAGGTTGTTCTACAAAAACATCTTCTTCAATTACTCCATTTAAAAAGGCACTTTTGACATCCATTTGAAACAATTTAAAACCTTTAAAACAGGCAAAGGCTAGTAAAACCCTAATTGCTTCAAGTCTAGCTACAGGGGCAAAAGTTTCCTCAAAATCAATTCCTTCAATTTGGATTATACCCCTTAGCTACTAATCTAGCCTTATTTCTAATGACTACTCCTGAGTCATTCATTTTATTCTTGAACACCCACTTGGTTCCAACAACACTTTGATCTTTTGGCCTTGTAGTTAGTTCCCAAACTTTATTTCTTACAAATTGATTCAACTCTTCTTGCATGGCCAATATCCAAAATTCATCTGAAAGTGCTTGATCAATGTTAGTGGGTTCAACAGTTGAAATAAAGGCTGAATGATTGACTTCCTTGTTTAATCCACGCCTAGTTCTAACACCCTCACTTGGTTCACCTATGATTAATTCCTTTGGGTGGTTTTTAGAAAATCTCAAATCTCTAGGCAAAGGGTCTTCTCTTTCTAAATTTTCTTCCACATTTTCTTCCAAATTTAATCTATCAATCTTTTGGGAGTTTTCTTCAATTTCTTCTTCAACAACTTTTGGCTCTTCCATGTTTCCATTTTCATCAAAAACAACATGTGTGGTTTCTTCAATGACTAAAGTTCTTTTGTTGAATACTCTATAAGATTTTCCAACACTTGAATATCCAACAAAAATTCCTTCATCTGATTTTGGATCAAATTTTCCTAAGGCAGATTTTCCATTATTATGTATGAACACCTTGCAACCAAATACATGCAAATGAGACAAATTTGGTGTTCTTCCTTTTAGCAACTCATAGGGTGTTTTATTCAAATTAGATCTCACATTCACCCTATTCAGAACATAGCATGCAGTGCTAACCGCCTCAGCCCAAAAATATCTAGGAAGAGAGTATTCTGCTAACATTGCTCGGGCGGCTTCTATTAATGTTCTGTTCTTTCTTTCAACTACTCCATTTTGTTGAGGAGTTCTAGGTGCAGAAAAATTGTGATCAATCCCCTTTTCTTTACAGAAATCTTCAAATCTTTCATTTTCAAATTCTCCTCCATGATCACTTTGTATAGAAATTATTTCACATCCTAGTTTTCTTTGTATCCAAGTTGAAAAATTTCTGAATTCCTCAAATGATTCACTCTTATGAAAAAGAAATTTAACCCAGGTGAATCTTGAAAAATCATCTACTATAACAAATCCATATACCTTTCCTCCTAGACTAACAGTGCTTACTGGTCCAAAAAGATCCATGTGTAGAATTTCTAAAGGTTTACTTGTCCTAAGATCTTTAATGGACTTAAATGAGGACCTTACTTGTTTTCCTAATTGACATGCATCACACAGATGGTCCTTAGTAAAGTCTAGTTTAGGTATTCCTCTCACCAAATTCTTTTGGGTAATTTTTCTAAGATTTTTCATACTAGAATGACAAAGTCTCCTATGCCAAAGCCATGATTCATCAGAAACAGTTTTCAAACAAAAAGCAGTAGGAGATTGAATACAATTTAAATCTAGCATGTAAACATTGTTCACCCTTTTTCCATTTAAAACAATTTTTCCATTTAGGCTAATTATGCAGCTAGTAGGTAAAAATTTTACATTATAGCCCTTATCACATAGCTGACTTATGCTAAGCAAATTATGTTTCAAGCCTTCAACTAATAAAACATTATCTATGAAAAAGTTTTTCAAGTTTCCAATCATACCTGATCCAACCACTTTCTTTGTGGTATTATCTCCAAGTGTAACCTTGCCTCCACTCCTGGCTTCCAGCGTTATGAATTGAGCAGTATCTCCAGTCATGTGCTTAGAACATCCGCTGTCCAGGTACCATATACTCTCACGAGGTCTTGTGTGAGAGTATACCTGCAAAATTCTCAAATGTTAGACCTGGGAACCCAAACTAGTTTGGGTTCACCTTTATGAAATTTATAATCAGATGCATGTGTGATATGTCTAGGTTTTGCATCTTAGTTCTCCACACCAAATTAGGTTTTATCTTTAAAGTGCAGGTGTGAGATATATGTCCCAAAAATCCACAATTGTTACATTTAACATTAGGAAAAATATTCCTATGTTTTCTCTCATATGATTGTCTTCTAAGGGATTTCATAAATTTAGGATAATACTTAGGATTTGTAAAATCTTCATGTTTAGGGGGGTTCCTATTATCCTCGAGAGCACTTATAGTAAGTTTATAAAATGAATTCATTTCTTCCAAGATTCGATTTGTATAATTGACTCTATATGTCTTGTGCTCAGATTCATCCTTAAATTTCTCAAATTCTTTTTCAAGTTCAGCATAGGATGATTTTAAATTCTCAAAATTTTTATTCAAGTCATCATATTCATCAAGTAGTTTCATGTGGTTGCTATCAATTAAAGCATGATCTTTCCTAAGGATTTCGTGTTCCTTATTAAGCTCTTCCAATTCTAAAACTATACTAGCATGCATCTTTTTAGTTTTCCTATATGCATCATGCATGTGTTCAGAAACTTCAAACAATTCATTATAAGTTAAATCACATACCTCTTCTTGATCTGATTGTTCAGCTTTATCTGCCATCAAGCAAAGGTTGGTGACTTCTTCTTCTTTATCAGTCTCAGATGAGTCTGAAGCTGAGTCCGCCCAAAAAGCCTTTTGAAACTTCTTCTTGCCCTTCTTTACCATTGGTTTCTCCTCTACCTTCTCCTTGCTAGGAGAGGCTTTGAGTTTTGGACAATCAGTCTTTATATGACCTGGTTTCCTGCATTCATAACAAATACTTCATTAGAAACCTTGCCATTTCTATTATACTTACCTCTATTCCATTGCTGGCGTCTCTTCTGCTTCCTCTTTAAAAAGCTTTTGAATTGTCTAGTCATCAGTGCTATATCATCTTCATCCTCAGGTTGTGAGTGTTCACTTTCTGACTCTTCCACATTTAGTGCAATATTCTTGTCCTTTCTTGGTTCACCTGCATCAATCTTTCTTTGACTTACTCCTTGCTCGTAAGCAATGAGTGAACCAAGAAGATTGTCAATAGAATAAATGTTCAGATCTTTTGACTCTGTAATTGCAGTAATTTTAGCATCGTATGCAGTAGGTAAACAACGAAGAATCTTATTAACCATTTCAGCATTAGTTAATTCCCTACCAAGTGCATGCAAAGAGGTGACAATTTGAGTGAATCTTGTGTACATGTCAGATATAGATTCATTAGGTTTCATGCGAAATAGTTCGTAGTCATGTAACAAGATATTTGAGCCTTGATTGCTTAACCTCATTTGTCCCTTCATAAGTAATACAAAGTCTATCCCATATGTCTTTTCCGCTTTTACAAGTAGAAACTCGCATGTAGTCTTCAGATTTTAAAGCACAAAAGAAACTATTTAAACATTTTGCATTTAATTGTGCTAAGTCACGTTCTTCTATAGTCCAATCTGCATAGGGTGTATCTACCCTAATTCCATCAACTAATCTAGTTGGTTTTGTGTAACCTTCCTGGACTAACATCCACATGCGATAATCAAGTGACTGTAAGAAAGTAGACATGCGTGTTTTCCAAAAATCAAAAGGAATATTGTCAAACAGTGGAGGTCTAGTGATAGAGTAACCCTCAGGTGTGTTTCGGTTTCCAAATGTAGCCATCTACGTTAATCAAAAAGTAGTTCAAACTTATGATTTTGAAACAATGCTCTGATACCACTTGTTGAGTCTAGTAATTAGGTTGTTAAGCCTAAGTAAATGTCCCAAGGCTACCAAGAGGGGGGTGAATTGGTAGTTTTTAAAAATTTTAAACCCTCTTAAAATTAAAGTTGAACCGAAATGAAATTTTCTTTTAAAGTTTGTAGAAAAATGTTTTTCAACCACAGAGTTGTTAAAACTGAAATTTAAAATGCGGAAACGTAAAAGCAATAAAGTAAATGACACCAGATTTATAGTGGTTCGGTCTATAACCAGACCTACATCCACTCCTCAGAGGCACCCTCTGAGTATTGCACTAATACCACAAAGTGACTCTCCTTTAGCACCCACAGCAAGGCGGAGAAGCCTGTACAAAACCCTCTTTTCACCACTCCCCGGTGCGGCAGAGAACCGTCGTCCTTTTACACAATCCACAGTGCTGGCAGAGAACCGTCGTCCTTTTACACTCTCCTAGTGTGGGCAGAGAACCCTACGGCTGTTCACACTCTCCAAGTGTAGGCAGAGAACCTTCTTCCTTTTACACTCTCCTAGTGTAGGCAGAGAACCCACGGCTGTTCACACTCTCCAAGTGTCGGCAGAGAACCGGACCTTCTTGAATGATCTTCTCACAAGAACCTAAAGAAAGAAAGAAAAGAGTGAAGAAATCCAATTTCACAAGTAGAGATTCTTACCTTAGCAATCCAAGTGAAGCCTTCTTGCTCCAATGGTAGGAATCCTCCTTTGAATGCTCTCTTCCACTCTCCCCTTGACTATTCTCTCAATAGGCACGAAGATCAAATGACAAAAAGATTGGGTGGCAGTCTAATTTGAAGTATTTATACAAAAGACAAGAAAAACCGCCCAAAAACTGCAAGTTTTCAATTCTGTACGCAGTGGATCGTCCGGTACGATCGTGGATCGTCCTGGACGATTTTACTTAAACGATCTGAAACGACCCAATTTGTATATGTGTACGAAATGACTTCGTACAGCTGATCGTCCTGTACGAACTAGGTTCGTCCAGTACGAACGGTTATTACAAGGTCGGTTCTAGAAACTGCTGAAAACTGTCCTAAGTCGGTTTATCGTTTGGACGAAAATTTGATCGTCTGGACGAAAATTTTCCAGAGAGCCGATCGTCCTGGACGATGATTTATTTCGTCTGGACGAAAATTTTCCAGAGCGCCCATCGCCGGGGACGATAATATGGTTTCGTCTGGACGAAAATTTTCCAGAGAGCTGTTCGTCCGGTACGAAATTTATTTTCGTCTGTACGAAAATTTTCCAGAGCGCCCATCGCCGGGGACGATATAAAAATTCGTCCTGGACGAATAGGACTTAGAAAAATTTTTCGAAGCAAGTTCCTATTCGTTCCAAATGCTCTATAGGAGATAACTGACAGATCGTCCAGTACGATATATATCGTCCTGTACGATCAGTATAGAATTTCAAGATCTCCTTAGTTTGTGTGTGTGATTTTATTCACTCAATTACAATCACTCCCTTTCAAAATTAATTCAAAGAAAAGACACTTCAAATAAACAAAATTTCTCATGTTGAATTTGATTTGAAGTTTTCGTAGTCTGGAGTCTGATTTTCCTGAAATGTTAGTATACACAAGAGCAAGTGCAAATCTTCTAAATTGTTAGGAGATAATTATACATCTGAACAATAATGTTTGGAATCATCAAAACTACATAAGTTGCACAAATATAAATCATTCAAATAGCAACTATTCAAACATTACAGTCACTTGATTATCGCATGTGGATGCTAGTCCAGGAAGGTTACACAAAACCAACTAGATTAGTTGATGGAATTAGGGTAGAAATACCTTATACAGATTGGACTATAGAAGAACGTGACTTAGCACAATTAAATGCGAAATGTTTAAATAGTTTCTTTTGTGCTTTAAAATCTGAAGACTACATCCGAGTTTCCACTTGTAAAAGCGGAAAAGACATATGGGATAGACTTTGTATTACTTATGAAGGGACAAATGAGGTTAAGCAATCAAGACTCAATATCTTGTTACATGACTACGAATTATTTAGCATGAAACCTAATGAATCTATATCTGACATGTACACAAGATTCACCCAAATTGTCACCTCTTTGCATGCACTTGGTAGGGAATTAACTAATGCTGAATTGGTCAATAAGATTCTTCGTTGTTTACCTACTGCATACGATGCTAAAATTACTGCAATTACAGAGTCAAAAGATCTGAACATTTATTCTATTGACAATCTTCTTGGTTCACTCATTGCTTACGAGCAAGGAGTAAGTCAAAGAAAGATTGATGCAGGTGAACCAAGAAATGACAAGAATATTGCACTAAATGTGGAAGAGTCAGAAAGTGAACACTCACAACCTAAGGATGAAGAATATATTGCACTGATGACTAGACAATTTAGAAGCTTTTTAAAGAGGAAGTAGAAGAGACGCCAGCAATGGAATAGAGGTAAGTATAACAGAAATGGCAAGGTTTCTAATGAAGTGATTTGTTATGAATGCAGAAAACCAGGTCATATAAAAACTGATTGTCCAAAACTCAAAGCCACTCCTAGCAAGGAGAAGGTAGAGGAGAAACCAATGGTAAAGAAGGGCAAGAAGAAGTTTCAAAAGGCTTTTTGGGCGGACTCAGCTTCAGACTCATCTGAGACTGAAAAAGAAGAAGAAGTCACCAACCTTTGCTTGATGGCAGATAAATTTGAACAATCAGATCAAGAAGAGGTATGTGATTTAACTTATAATGAATTGTTTGAAGTTTCTGAACACATGCATGATGCATATAGGAAAACGAAAAAGATGCATGCTAGTTTAGTTTTAGAATTGGAAGAGCTTAATAAGGAACACAAAATCCTTAGGAAAGATCATGCTTTAATTGATAGCAACCACATGAAACTACTTGATGAATATGATGACTTGAATAAAAATTTTGAGAATTTAAAATCATCCTATGCTGAACTTGAAAAAGAATTTAAGAAATTTAAGGATGAATCTGAGAGCAAGACATATAGAATCAATTATACAAATCAAATATTGGAGGATATGAATTCATTTTACAAACTCACTATAAGAGCCTTCGAGGATAATAGGAACCCCCCTAAACTTGAAGATTTTACAAATCCTAAATATTATCCTAAATTCATGAAATCCCTTAGAAGACAATCATATGAAAGAAAACATAGGAATATTTTTCCTAATGTTAAATGTAACAATTGTGGATTTTTGGGACATATATCTCACACCTGCACTTTAAAGATGAAACCTAATTTGGTGTGGAGAACTAAGATGCATAAACCTAGACATATCATACATGCATCTGATTATAAATTTCATAAAGGTGAACCCAAACTAGTTTGGGTTCCCAGGTCTAACATTTGAGAATTTTTGCAGGAATACTCTCACACAAGACCTCGTGAGAGTATATGGTACCTGGACAGCGGATGTTCTAAGCACATGACTGGAGATACTGCTCAATTCATAACGCTGGAAGCCAGGAGTGGAGGCAAGGTTACACTTGGAGATAATACCACAAAGAAAGTGGTTGGATCAGGTATGATTGGAAATTTGAAAAACTTTTTCATAGACAATGTTTTATTAGTTGAAGGCTTAAAACATAATTTGCTTAGCATAAGTCAGCTATGTGATAAGGGCTATAATGTAAAATTTTTACCTACTAGCTGCATAATTAGCCTAAATGGGAAAAATGTTTTAAATGGAAAAAGGGTGAACAATGTCTACATGCTAGAATTAAATTGTATTCAATCTCCTACTGCTTTTTGTTTGAAAACTATTTCTGATGAATCATGGCTTTGGCATAGGAGACTTTGTCATTCTAGTATGAAAAATCTTAGAAAAATTACCCAAAAGAATTTGGTGAGAGGAATACCTAAACTAGACTTTACTAAGGACCATCTATGTGATGCATGTCAATTAGGAAAACAAGTGAAGTCCTCTTTTAAGTCCAATAAAGATCTTAGGACCAGTAAACCATTAGAAATTCTTCACATGGATCTTTTTGGACCTGTAAGCACTGTAAGTCTAAGGAGGAAAGGTATATGGATTTGTTATAGTAGATGATTTTTCAAGATTCACCTGGGTTAAATTTCTTTTTCATAAGAGTGAATCATTTGAGGAATTCAGAAATTTTTCAACTTGGATACAAAGAAAACTAGGATGTGAAATAATTTCTATACAAAGTGATCATGGAGGAGAATTTGAAAATGAAAGATTTGAAGATTTCTGTAAAGAAAAGGGGATTGATCACAATTTTTCTGCACCTAGAACTCCTCAACAAAATGGAGTAGTTGAAAGAAAGAACAGAACATTAATAGAAGCCGCCCGAGCAATGTTAGCAGAATACTCGCTTCCTAGATATTTTTGGGCTGAGGCGGTTAGCACTGCATGCTATGTTCTGAATAGGGTGAATGTGAGATCAAATTTGAATAAAACACCCTATGAGTTGCTAAAAGGTAGAACACCAAATTTGTCTCATTTGCATGTATTTGGTTGCAAGGTGTTCATACATAATAATGGAAAATCTGCCTTAGGAAAATTTGATCCAAAATCAGATGAAGGAATTTTTGTTGGATATTCAAGTGTTGGAAAATCTTATAGAGTATTCAACAAAAGAACTTTAGTCATTGAAGAAACCACACATGTTGTTTTTGATGAAAATGGAAACATGGAAGAGCCAAAATTGTTGAAGAAGAAATTGAAGAAAACTCCCAAAAGATTGATAGATTAAATTTGGAAGAAAATGTGGAAGAAAATTTAGAAAGAGAAGACCCTTTGCCTAGAGATTTGAGATTTTCTAAAAACCATCCAAAGGAATTGATTATAGGTGAACCAAGTGAGGGTGTTAGAACTAGGCGTGGATTAAACAAGGAAGTCAATCATTCAGCCTTTATTTCAACTATTGAACCCACTAACATTGATCAAGCACTTTCAGATGAATTTTGGATATTGGCCATGCAAGAAGAGTTAAATCAATTTGTAAGAAATAAAGTTTGGGAACTAACTACAAGGCCAAAAGATCAAAGTGTTGTTGGAACCAAGTGGGTGTTCAAAAATAAAATGAATGACTCAGGAGTAGTCATTAGAAATAAGGCTAGATTAGTAGCTAAGGGGTATAATCAAATTGAAGGAATTGATTTTGAGGAAACTTTTGCCCCTGTAGCTAGACTTGAAGCAATTAGGGTTTTACTAGCCTTTGCCTGTTTTAAAGGTTTTAAATTGTTTCAAATGGATGTCAAAAGTGCCTTTTTAAATGGGGTAATTGAGGAAGATGTTTTTGTAGAACAACCTCCAGGTTTTGAAAATTCTAAATTTCCAAATCATGTTTTCAAATTAAAAAAGGCATTATATGGATTGAAACAGGCACCTAGGGCTTGGTATGAGAGGTTAAGCACCTTCCTACTTGAAAGATCTTTTGAAAAAGGAAGTGTGGATACAACTCTCTTTTTAAGGAAAATTGGAAAGGATATACTTATTGTTCAAATTTATGTGGATGACATCATCTTTGGATCTTCAAATAAACATCTTTGTGATGATTTTTCTAAAACAATGAGTAGTGAATTTGAAATGAGTCTAATGGGAGATTTAAATTACTTTCTAGGATTTAGCATTAAGCAACTTGAGGAAGGTACTTTTCTTAGTCAAACCAAATATATTAAGGACATCCTCAAAAAATATGAAATGGACAATGCTAAACCTGTTAGTACACCAATGAGTTCTTCAGTTCAGTTGGATAAGGACCTTAAGGGAAAATCTGTTGATCAAAAGAAATTTAGAGGGATAATTGGATCTTTACTTTACTTGACTGCTAGCCGACCAGATATTATGTTCAGTGTTTGCTTATGTGCTAGATTTCAATCAGATCCAAAAGAATCACATTTGACAGCAGTGAAAAGGATTTTAAGATATCTACTAGGAACTCAAAACTTAGGAATTTGGTATCCTAAGTTTAGCTCTTCATTTGAAATTATTGGTTACTCAGATTCTGACTTTGCAGGCTGTAGAGTGGATAGGAAAAGCACTTCTGGAACATGTCAATTCATTGGAAATTCATTAGTTTCATGGTCTAGTAGAAAACAAAATTCAGTGGCACTATCTACTGCAGAAGCAGAATACATTGCATTAGGAAGTTGTGTGGCACAAGTACTTTGGTTAAAACAACAGTTGATTGACTTACGATTAACTATAGGCACTATTCCAATTTATTGTGACAATACTAGTGCTATTTGCATTTCCAAAAATCCTATTCAACATTCTAGAACCAAACACATTGATATAAGGCATCATTTCATAAGGGATCATGTATCCAAAGGAGAAATTGAACTCATACATGTTTCAACTGAAAATCAACTTGCAGACATTTTTACAAAACCTTTAGCCTTTGATACCTTCAGTACTTTAAGAACAAGGCTTGGTATTATTGATTTGAATGCTTAACCAAAATGTCTTTGCAACATTGATACTTGTTGTGTTTTGTTTTTGTGATTTTGTGAATTTTGTGTGTTTTTGAATGAATTGTTTTTGGATTTATGATTTTGTTTTATGTTTTCTGTGTTTTGATTGTTTTTGTTGATTTTCTTAATTTAAAAAATTCAAAATTAAAATTTTTTTTGGAGGAAATCGTCCAGGACGAAATTGGTTTCGTACGGGACGATGTGTGAAGGAACAGTTTGCGCGAATTTAAACCGTTTTGAGAGCAGTTTTTAATTGGATCGTCTGTACGATATGTGATCGTCCAGGACGAATTTTTTCTCTCTCAAACGTCGGGACGATTGAATGCAGCGGTTGAGTGGATAAGACAGTTTTTAATACGAACTTCGTCTGTACAAAATTTTTGTTCGTCCAGACGAACATGTGTCGGTTCATTGTAGGGGACGGTTTTCAAGAGTCATTAAAACGATTCACTTTTCGATCATCTGTACGAAATTTTTCGTCTGTACGATCGGTCAAGTCAAAAAGCCTGTACGAAGGGACGCATCGTAAGTTGTGTTGATTACGAAAAGCCGTTACATTTTGGACGAATCGGATCGTCTGTACGAAATTATATCGTCCAGACGAACGATAATTTTTCGTCCAGGACGAATATTTTCGTCCAGGACGAACGTATCATTTTTCTTTAAATATGAAGGCTTTCAAACTTGACAATCACACTTTCAAACTTCTTTTTCAATCCCTTTCTACATCAAATCAATAATGACCTCCTCTAGCAAAAGACAAAAGGTTTTGGTGAAGAAACCAAACAGGAATGCCCAGACAACTTTCTTTCCAAGGCAAATGAGGAATCTTTTCCTCGTTTTGCATCCGCAAAAATCACTCCGTCTCGCATTCTTATCCAAACAGAGTTGAAATTTCGGGTATTGCACCTCTTCGCCTCAACCCAATTTCAGTTCATTCTTTCTCTCGCCCACTTCTACAATAAGCAAACCTACCATTACTTTCTAGCAAACATGAGTTTCAATTCTGACCATTCCACCATTAGTTCTTTTGTTTTTAAGAAAAAAGTTGAGATCACCAAGCACGACCTTGGTGCATTTTTAAACTTAAGAACTGAGGGATATAGAGCCCACACCCTAATGTCAGAAACCTCCTTCAAATGGTTTCAAATCAATAGAGTAATTAGAGAAAATGCGATTGACAATCATGTTGCTAGAGTCTCCGGTATGACCCAAGATGCCCGAATCATCCAGCATATCCTTAGATCCTCAATTATTCCTAAAGCTGGTGATAGGATTAACATTACTCCTCTCCTTTCTTGTCTAACGTTTTTAATCATGCAAAGACATCCTATTGATGAAGCCCAACTCATCATAGATTATATCTATGGGCTTTCAGAAATAGGACATGCTGATCAGAAGAGGAAGAAGAATATTTCATTAGGGCACTTAATTACTTATATTTTAGAGAAGAAGTACAATATAGTGCATCCTGATGAAGAATATGAAGAGCCAGTTTACTATAACGATGCATCATTCAGATTGCTCTTCAAGGAGGAAAAAGAAAAAGAAAAAGCACATGCCAGTGCTTCAGAAGAAGAAGAAGAAGAAGGAGTGCAAGCTTCTGCTTCTCAATCAGATTACCAGAATCTGATTGAGAGATTTGATAGACTAGAGACTCACATTGATCAAAGGTTTGATCAATTTGATGCTCAACTTACGCAGCAGCAACATGACATTGGTAATATTAAAGATGAAGTTCATGAAATAAATACCAATGTAATGTTGATGGCCTCCTACTTCAACCTCTTTGGCGGCATTCCTCTTCCTCCTCCAGAACAGTAGAAATTGTTTTTGTGTCTGTGTCTGTTGTATTTTTTTTTTTTTTTTGTTTTGTTTTTATCTTATCTGTTTTATTATAATGTGTTTGTTTTTATGTTTTTAAGTTCAATATATTTTTTTTCCTGTAATCTGTTTCTTTAATATCAATGAAAGTTTGTTTCTATTAGATTTATTTTGAAATGTGGTTAATGTTTGTGAATTTCATTAGTATTATTTAATCTACATAGTGCTTAAATTCGATTGTAATTTGAGATTATCTATATTAGAAAATCTAGACTTTCTAAATTTATAATTTATTTATAACTTGTTGTAATTAGAACTTTTAAATTCATGTCTATTCATTTAGACTACATAAAAGTTAATATTATTATTGCAATTTTGATGTTTTCTTATTTTGTATTTCTTTGCTCAAATGATATTTATGCACCTAGAAATATTTGAAATTTTAGATTATAGATTTTGGAAAGAATTGGTCAAATTACTCTTGAACATTGTACAAGTGTACAAAAATCAAAAGGAATTCGCAAAAATTTACAAAATGAAAAAGAGGCACAAAATAAGCCCAACCAAGGAAAAATGCACAAAAATGTACTCCAAAACTTTGAAAAGATGCGCAAAGCGCCACATGAGGTAATTCTCTTCTTTCCAAAATCGTTAAATCTCTTAATTCAAATTAATCTTATGTTCATTTATATTATATTGAACTTTGAAATATAGAATTTTTTTTTACATCTCTCTTGTAATGATTTTCAATAGTCAAAATGTCTAAATTGAATCATGTCTTTGATAAATTCTTCTTACTTACAATGTTATATCATTTCTTAAATTTTATGAATTTCTATGATTGACCTAATATCTTTAGTTTAAAATTGCATACCCTATGTCAATCACCATTTAGATTAATTTTTAAAAATGAATTTCATATAATTACTTACATTTCTTGTCTATTTCTTCTTCACTTTTTGTTGCTGTCAAAAAGGGGGAGAAATTATTGTGTTTGTGTTTTCTATTTTTGTTTTTGTTTTCTATTTTTGTTTTCTATTTTTGATTTCTGTTTGCAAGTTTTTTTTTGTTTGTGTTAAAATTTTTGAAAAACAAAAATATTGTTCTTTAATGCCTCCTTATTTTAATGTCTCATCAATTCAGGGGGAGTTTAGGAGATAGAAAAATTGTTTAACTTGAAACCTTACAAATAATAATTGTTTTGTCATCATCAAAAAGGGAGAGATTGTTTAAATAGTTGCTATTTGAATGATTTATATTTGTGCAACTTATGTAGTTTTGATGATTCCAAACATTATTGTTCAAATGTATAGTTATCTCCTAACAATTTCAGAAGATTTGCACTTGCTCTTGTGTGTACTAACATTTCAGGAAAATCAGACTTCGACTACGAAAACTTCAAATCAAATTCAACATGAGATATTTCGTTTATTTGAAGTTTGTCTTTTCTTTGAATTAAATTTGAAAGGGAGTGATTGTAATTGAGTGAATAAAATCTCACACACACAAATAAGGAGATCTTGAAATTCTATACTGATCGTACAGGACGATATTTATCGTACTGGACGATCTGTCAGTTATCTCCTATAGAGCACTTGGAACGAAAAGGAACTTGCTTGGAAAAATTTTTCTAAGTCCTATTCGTCCAGGACGAATTTTATTATCGTCCCGGACGATGGGTTCTCTGTAAAATTTTCGTCCAGACGAATTTTATCATCGTACGAGGCGACCAGTCCTCTGGAAAATTTTCGTCCAGACGAAAATAAATATCGTACAGGACGATCAGCTCTCTGGAAAATTTTCGTCCAGACGAAAACAAATTATCGTCCGCGGTGATTGGTCCTCTGGAAAATTTTTGTCCAGACGAAATAAATAATCGTCCAGGAAGATCGGCTCACTGGAAAATTTTCGTCCAGACGAACATATTTTCGTCCAAACGATAAACCGACTTAGAGCAGTTTTCAGTAGTTTCTAGAACCGACCTTGTAATAACCGTTCGTACTGGACGAACCTAGTTCGTACAGGACAATCAGCTGTACGAAGTCATTTCGTACACATATACAAATTGGGTCGTTTCAGATCGTTTAAATAAAATCGTCCAGGACGATCCAGGATCGTACAGGACGATCCACTGCGTACAGACTTGGAAATTTGCAGTTTTTGGGCGGTTTCTCTTGTCTTTTATATAAATAGTCCAAATTAGACTGCCACCCAATCTTTTTGTCATTTGATCTTCGTGCCTCTTAAGAGAATAGCCAAGGAGAGAGTGGAAGAGAGCATTCAAAGGAGGATTCCTACCACTGGAGCGAGAAGGCTTCACTTGGATTGCTAAGGTAAGAGTCTCTACTTGTGAAATTGGATTTCTTCACTCTTTTCTTTCTTTCTTCTAGATTCTTGTGAGAAGATCAGTCAAGGAGATCTGGTTCTCTACCGACACTTGGAGAGTGTGAACAGCCGAAGGGTTCTCTGCCCACACTAGGAGAGTGTAAAAGGACGAAGGTTCTCTGCCTACACTTGGAGAGTGTGAACAGCCGTAGGGTTCTCTGCCCACACTAGGAGAGTGTAAAAGGACGATGGTTCTCTGCCAGCACTGTGGATTGTGTAAAAGGACGAAGGTTCTCTGCCGCACTGGGTAGTGGTGAAAAGAGTGTTTTGTACAGGCTTCTCCGCCTTGCTGTGGGTGCTAAAGGAGAGTCATTTTATGGTATTTGTGCAATACTCAGAGGGTGCCTCTGAGGAGTGGATGTAGGTCTGGTTATAGACCGAACCACTATAAATCTGGTGTCATTTACTTTATTGCTTTTACGTTTCCGCACTTTAAATTTCAGTTTTAACAACTCTGTGGTTGAAAAACATTTTTCTACAAACTTAAAAAAAAAAATTTATTTCGGTTCAACTTTATCATTAAGAGGGTTTAAAATTTTTAAAACTACCAATTCACCCCCTCTTGATAGCCGTGGGACATTTACTTAGGCTTAACAACCTAATTACTGGACTCAACAGAGTTCCCTTTACCAATACCAGAACTCATGGTGGACATTGCCTCCTCACATGCTATTTTCTCATTCATGGATGGCTCGTCGGGTTATAACCAAATCAAGATGGCCCCAGAAGATGAGAGAAATACAGCGTTCAGAACCCCTATTGGAATCTTTTGTTATAAGGTAATGCCATTCGGCTTAAAGAATGCTGGAGCAACCTACCAACGGGCCATGACCCGTATCTTTGACGACTTAATTCATAATCAAGTTGAATGTTACATTGACAATTTAGTTGTCAAGAGCAAGGTTAAAGAGGCTCACCTGTATGACTTAAGAGTTGTTTTCGAACGGTTGCGCCGCTACAATTTAAAAATGAACCCCTTGAAGTGCGCCTTCGGCGTCGCCTCGGGAAAATTCTTAGGATTCGTAGTGAGGCACCGCGGAATCGAGATAGATCTTGCTAAAATTGAAGCCATCTTAGATATGCCATCCCCTAAGAGCCTTACTCAGTTAAGGTCTCTACAAGGTAGATTGGCATATATAAGGAGGTTTATTTCTAATCTTTCCGGGAGATGTCAACCCTTTTCTGTCCTTGCGAAAAAGGATACTAAATTCATATGGGGCGAGAAGTGTCAAAATGTTTTTGACGATATCAAACAATACCTTTCTAACCCGCCAGTCTTGGCAGCTCCGATTCTGGGAAAGCCATTAATCCTCTACACCGCAACTCTAGATGAGTCTTTAGGTGCCCTGTTGGCTCAAGTTAATGACGAAGGAAAAGAGAATGCCCTCTACTACCTTAGTCGGAGACTCCTTCCTACTGAAATTCGATACCCGTCAATTGAGAAGCATTGTCTTGCTCTGGTTTTTGCAGCTCAGAAACTGAGGCATTACATGCTCTCCCACTCAATCAGTTTGATTTCAAGAGTTAATCCTTTGCAATATCTTATGACCCGACCTACGTTGTCAGGACGTTTAGCTCGCTGGTCTATGATATTGTTGCAATTTGAGATTACTTTCACTCCCCTCCGTGCTGTGAAGGGACAGGCTGTCGCCAATTTTTTGGCAGCACACCCACTGCCGGCAGATTCTCCTCTGAATGATGACCTACCCGACGAACAAATCATGAGTTTGAGGGAATCTGGCGAGGCCATCTGAGAATTATATTTTGATGGGGCAGCATCCTCTCGTAGGATTGCGACCCAACAATCTGTAATTCCTGGAAAGGCTGGAGTCGGTCTAATTTTCATTACACCAGAAAAAGGAATGATGCATTTTTCCTACCACTTATCGGAGCCTTGCACAAACAATGAAGCTGAATACGAAGCTCTGATAACTGGTTTGGAACTTGCAATTCTAATGGGAATTAAAGAGATTAAGATCTTTGGAGATTCCCAACTGGTTATTAACCAAGTCGCCGGAACTTATAAAGTCTTGAATCCGAATCTCCTAAGATATCACCAGTACACACTTCACTTGTTGGAAAAAATCTCTATTGCTACTTTGTATAGGGTTCCCCGTGGAAGCAATTCCGCGGCGGATGCCTTAGCAAAACTTGCAAAGAAATTTGCATGTCCTGAGGAGGATTCCATCTCTATAGAGATTCAGGGTCGTAAGACCCTCTCCCTTATAGATTTGGAATACATTAGTAAGTCTCCCCTTCAGATCCTTTCTGCCTCTTCGACAACCGACGAAGAAGGCGATTGGAGACGACCCTTAGTCGATTACCTTAAAGAAGGGAAGCTTCCCCAGGATAAATCACTCTCCAACCAGATTAAGAAATGTGCCCTATCATATGCACTAGTTAACGATCTGTTGTACCGTCGGTCCTTCGATCACATGTGGCTGCGCTGTTTGAACAAGCGAGAAGCCCAGAAAATTATTAATGAAGTTCATTCAGGACTGTGCGGTGCACATCAATCGGGTCCAAAAATGAAATTAAAGATTAAAAGACTTGGATACTACTGGCCTACAATGATTGACGATTGCGTGAATACTGCAAAGCACTGTCATCAATGTCAGGTCCATGGTGTGGTTTTATATCAGCCGCCTAATGTGTTACACCCTACGATAGCCTCGTGGCCCTTCGAGAGTTGGGACACGGATATCATTGGGCCGATTGACCCTCCCTCCGTGAGAGGTCATCGTTTCATATTAGCAGCGACTGATTACTTTTCAAAGTGGGCGGAAGCAATTTCCCTACGAAACGTAACGTCACACCATGTCTTAAAATTCTTTCATGACCATATTGTATATCGATTCGGCGTACCTCGCAGAATCATATCCGATAATGGGTCCGCATTCAAGTCTACAAAAATCAATAGTTTTGTAAGGTGCCATAATATTGATTGGAGATATTCGACGATCTATTACCCTCGGGCGAATGGATTGGCCGAGGCCTTCAACAAAACATTGGTGCAAATTGTCAAAAAGACCCTTGATGATAACAAACGGCAGTGGGATGAGCGGTTGGTGGAAGCTTTGTGGGCTTATCGTACCACTTTTAGAACCCCAACCCAATCCACCCCGTTTGCACTAGTGTATGGATCTGAGGCTGTTCTACCCTTGGAAATACAAATCCCTTCGCTCAGAATTGCAGTTCAGAATCAAATTACAAATGATCAAAATGCAAAACTACGATTGGAAGAACTCGAAGGCCATGAAAAGCGACGTCTCCAAGCTCAACAAAGTTTAGAGTTGTATAAATCCCGTATGGTTCAAGCCCATGACAAGTTAGTGCGACCTAGGACCTTCCAAGCGGGAGACTTGGTATTGGTCCTTCGGAGGCCTATCTTGGCCCATCGGAAGCTGGGAGGCAAATTTGAACCTACGTGGGAAGGACCCTTCGTTATAGAGACTGTCTACGAAGGAGGCTCGTATAAGTTAGTAGATTGTAAAGGGAACCAACCAATGCTACCTGTCAATGGGCGTTTCCTTAAGAAATACTATGCTTGATGTAGCTCATTTTATCAATTAATAAAACTTCCTTTTCTTGATTTGCAACTTGATTCTACCTTTTTTTTTAAGGTCTTTTTTTTTAACGCTCTTCGCCTTCTCTTTAAGGTTAGGTCCTTCCTTCCCTTAGGATTAGACATGCTAGTGGTGGAATACGCCCTCCGTGGCACAACCCAAGCATTTGTCCCGGGGATTAGTGGTGGAGTACACCCTTCAAGGCACCATCCTGATTCCCATTCGCTAGTGGTGGAGTACGCCCTTCGTGGCACCATCCTAGTTTGCCAGTTAATCTGCCTATTTAGAGTAAGTCTTCTATCAGCATCCTATAGGCCTAAGGTTGGGTGATGCCCTTCCTTAGACCCAAAGTTAGATATTCCCTACTTTGGTTTCCAGTTAATTTGCCTATTTGGAGTAAGTCTTCTATCAGCATCCCATAGGCCTAAGGTTGGGTGATGCCCTTCCTTAGACCCAAAGTTAGGTATTCCCTATTTTGGTTTCCAGTTAATTTGCCTATTAGGAGTAAGTCTTCTATCAGCATCCTATAGGCCTAAGGTTGGGTGATGCCCTTCCTTAGACCCAAAGTTAGGTATTCCCTACTTTGGTTTTCAGTTAATTTGCCTATTAGGAGTAAGTCTTCTTTTAGCATCCTATAGGCCTAAGATTGGGTGATGCCCTTCCTTAGACCCAAAGTTAGGTATTCCCTACTTTGGTTTCCAGTTAATTTGCCTATTAGGAGTAAGTCTTCTATCAGGATCCTATAGGCCTAAGGTTGGGTGTTGCCCTTCCTTAGACCCAAGGTTAGGTATTCCCTACCTTGGTTTCCAGTTGATCCGTCTACTATGAGTAAGTCTTCTATCAGCATCCTGTAGACCTAAGGTTGGGTGATGCCCTTCCTTAGACCCAAGGTTAGGTATTCCCTACCTTGGTTTCCAGTTGATCCGTCTACTAGGAGTAAGTCTTCTATCAGCATCCTGTAGACCTAAGGTTGGGTGATGCCCTTCCTTAGACCCAAAGTTAGGTATTCCCTACTTTGGTTTCCAGTTAATTTGTCTACTAGGAGTAAGTCTTCTATCAGCATCCTGTAGACCTAAGGTTGGGTGATGCCCTTCCTTAGACCCAAAGTTAGGTATTCCCTACTTTGGTTTTCAGTTAATTTGCCTATTAGGAGTAAGTCTTCTATCAGCATCCTATAGGCCTAAGGTTGGGTGATGCCCTTCCTTAGACCCAAAGTTAGGTATTCCCTACTTTGGTTTCCAGTTAATTTGCCTATTTGGAGTAAGTCTTCTATCAGCATCCTATAGGCCTAAGGTTGGGTGATGCCCTTCCTTAGACCCAAAGTTAGGTATTCCCTACTTTGGTTTCTAGTTAATTTGCCTATTAGGAGTAAGTCTTCTATCAGCATCCTAGAGGCCTAAGGTTGGGTGATGCCCTTCCTTAGACCCAAAGTTAGGTATTCCCTACTTTGGTTTCCAGTTAATTTGCCTATTAGGAGCAAGTCTTCTATCAGCATCCTATAGGCCTAAGGTGTGGTGATGCCCTTCCTTAGACCCAAAGTTAGGTATTCCCTACTTTGGTTTCCAGTTAATTTGCCTATTAGGAGTAAGTCTTCTATCAGCATCCTATAGGCCTAAGGTTGGGTGATGCCCTTCCTTAGACCCAAGGTTAGGTATTCCCTACCTTGGTTTCCAGTTTATTCGTCTACTAGGAGTAAGTCTTCTATCAGCATCCTGTAGACCTAAGGTTGGGTGATGCCTTTCCTTAGACCCAAGGTTAGGTATTCCCTATCTTGGTTTCCAGTTGATCCATCTACTAGGAGTAAGTCTTCTATCAGCATCCTGTAGACCTAAGGTTGGGTGATGCCCTTCCTTAGACCCAAGGTTAGGTATTCCCTACCTTGGTTTCCAGTTGATCCGTTAACTAGGAGTAAGTCTTCTATCAGCATCCTGTAGACCTAAGGTTGGGTGATGCCCTTCCTTAGACCCAAAGTTAGGTATTCCCTACTTTGGTTTCCAGTTAATTTGCCTATTAGGAGTAAGTCTTCTATCAGCATCCTATAGGCCTAAGGTTGGGTGAGCCCTTCCTTAGACCCAAAGTTAGGTATTCCCTACTTTGGTTTCCAGTTAATCTGCCTATTTGGAGTAAGTCTTCTATCAGCATCCTATAGGCCTAAGGTTGGGTGATGCCCTTCCTTAGACCCAAAGTTAGGTATTCCCTACTTTGGTTTCCAGTTAATTTGCCTATTTGGAGTAAGTCTTCTATCAGCATCCTATAGGCCTAAGGTTGGGTGATGCCCTTCCTTAGACCCAAGGCTAGGTATTCCCTTCCTTGGTTTCTCCAGAACAGGTGTAAGCTTTTCTCTAGTTTCCAATGGACTTAAGGTTGGGTGATCCCCTTCCTTTAAACTCTTTTAAGATCCTACTCCTATTCGGTCAAAGCCAATGTGTGCAGCAGAAGTTCCTTCTACCACACACATTGGGGGTCCATTTGTTGACCTCATATTTGTATGAGATCACTAAAGCCCTTCCAAACTCCAGATTAATTTAAGATCCTAGGATCCACTCTAGACCTTAGGATTCTTTCCTAGAACTAGACCTTAGAGCCTACTCTAGAGCCTAGGATTCTCTTAAATCCTATATCTTAGAATCTCTCTAGATTTTAGGACAATTCCAGACTCAAATCAATCTCTACCCTTGATCAATTCAAACTTCAAATCAATCTGAACTCCATTCAAGTCAAATCCAAATTAATTCAAATTTTAAACATATCCAAACTTTGACTCAATCCACTTGAAGATCCAAATTTCAACCTAGACTTTGATCCTACCCTTAATCTAGCCTTGACCCTATCCATCCACTAACAATCACAACATGATTGTAAATGGTTTGGATATTTCAATTTTAATTATTCAAACCTGAAATTCATTTTAAATCCAGAAGTCCAGACTCAAATCCTAAGTTTCAAGGCCTTGTCCTAAAGACCCTTTTTAGAGATTTTTCAAACATTTCAAAACCCAGTCAAATGATCTCTGATTCAGGGTCTATCACTTGTAAAGTGATAAGACATATCTCTAGAGGTTACCCTCCAACTTTGAGCTCATTCTGAGGTTTCTAACCCCAGAATCTGAATTAAAATCCAAAGGCTGTAAAACCTTCAAATATTTACAGCCTATGCCACTGAACTTAACCCCTTTGAGATCTTGACCTTGGAATCCTTATCAAACCCTCCAATCACCTCCAGACCATTGATTTTAACCCATTGAGCAGTAAACTGTATTTTCCAGACCCATTTTTGACCATAGTTGACCAATAGGTCAAAATTGACCAAAATACCCCTATGGGGCTCAAATAGGGATTTCAAACCAAATGAGCTCCAAATTGAATGCAACCACCTTTAACAAATTTCAAATGTCATTTCAAATCTTTTGAACCTATTTCCAACCCTTGGGTCAACCTGGTTGACCAAGTCAACAGGTTTGACCCAAGAGGCCCTTTAAGGGTCCAAATATGTGTTTTGACCCAAATGACCTCTCTAGGCCATCTAACCACTTCCTTTGGACTTGAAATATCATTTCAAACCTGTTGAGCCCAAACCCAGACCCTGGGTCAACCTGGTTGACCAAGTCAACCCAGGTTGACCAAACAGGCCCTTAGGGGCTCAAATAGGGATTTTGGTCAATTTGACCTTCCCAGACCTAGGAACCACCCT
Organism: Dendrobium huoshanense; assembly: GCA_016618105.1. Classification (NCBI taxonomy): domain Eukaryota; kingdom Viridiplantae; phylum Streptophyta; class Magnoliopsida; order Asparagales; family Orchidaceae; genus Dendrobium; species Dendrobium huoshanense. Next base: position 55,011,223 of record CM028353.1, read on the forward strand.
CAATGGTCTTCAAATGACTTTTCAAACTTGTCCAGCCCAGAATCACCCATTGGGTCAACCTAGTTGACTCAGTCAACATGGTTTGACCCAATGGACCCTTGTGGTTTCAAATGAACCATTTCAACCTGTTTAACCACGTCAATATCTCCAATCCCTTGAAATTATTCTATTCAAAGCCTTGAATATTTCTAAACCTATTTTGAGTTCAACCCAACTTGGGTTGACCAAGTCAACCCTCAATTCTAGGTCAAAGCTTAATGGCATTTGCTCCCACTCCTTCTAAGCTCTCACTTTGACTTTTAACCCTTGATTAAATCATTCCAAATGACCCTTTACCCCCTCAAATGCCACATCACCAACTTTGACCTGGTTGACGGGTCAAACCAAGTCAACAAAGCCCTAAATCCCTCCTTGAATTTGTCAAACCTTCTATTTAACTTCAAGGAGTGTGAGATTAGGCTTGGAAGCTCTCCCATTGGCTGCTCCTACTTCCCTTCATGCCACATCACCAGCCTTGACCTGTTGACTGGTCAACCTGGTCAAACTCAAGCCTAAACCCCTTCTAGAAAGCTTTATCACATGCTAAGCTCCTTTCCCTTGATTTAAGCTGCCTTAGGCCGACCCCTTAATGTCCTAAAGCTCACTTGGAGCTCTCCTAACCAGGCTCAGGGCCTGGTTTAGCCTTAAATGGCAATGGTCCCCCCACTTGTCCCAAGTCCAGCCAAAGGGGGCAATGCTTGGCCAGCCTTTGAGGCAGCCTTCTAGCTGTCCCAGGGATATGTGGCACCATCTAGGGAGCTTCTGCATCAATCCCAGCCATCCAATCTAGCCCAGGTCGTTTGAATAGGGCAAAAGCCAATTTTTGAGCACATTGAATCAAAATTCCTTCTCTCACTAACCCCAGCCTCCCAGATCGAGCTTTCTGTTCGTTTTGGATCTCCAGAGCCCTCTCTACCTCCCCACTACAAAACCCAAGTGGTTGCACGTCACCGGCGGCGAGTTCTCCGGCGAGCCCACCACCTAGACCGTCCCAAGCCTTTAGTAGTTGATCCAGACGTGTTCGAGCTCGGGTTCGTGCTGGGGATCTTCACTTGGACAGTCTACAAGCTCATCCATCCAGAAATTTCATAGATCTAACGGTATAATTCCTTAAAACCTTAGATCTTGTTCACATTAGTTAGATTTAAATAGCTTCATGTTTTTAGGGCTTTGGCTGAAACCAATCTTTCCCCATTGTTTCTGTTCATTCTTACTCTTTAAGTTTAAAATTTCAAGTGATTTGGTCCACCCGATCAGGAGAACGAACCAAAAAACGGATTCTAGGGCGTCATTCGCAGTTTGCTGCAGATGTACGTTTTCTAGACCGTTGATCACGCGATCAACGGTCTAGATCTTGCCGTTCCGCGCCTTGGTTCGACCGTGTATTCGGTTTAGCATTCGATCGATCGACCGGCGAGATCAGGGCCGTCCATTCGGAACAGCGGGATCAAACCTCCGCCGTTTGATCTTCTTCTGCTGAGATCAAACAGCGGAATCCGATCTCAGCCGTTAGATTGAACCCGCGGTCAATCCAACGGCTGCCACGAGCCGCTGACGTGGTTATGTGGAAACCGCGTGAAGCGGCCCGCGGCCAACGCGTGTCCCCGCCGTCATGCGGTTTCGATCCCGCGAATCCGCGCGTGCCGCGTGTCTGACAGCCGCCGTTTAATTAGGAAAAATGTATTTTTAATTTGTTTTAATTACATGAACTTTAAAAAATCATAGTAAATCAAATATAAAGCCAAAAAATGAGTATAATATATCATTTTTTTCAGAATTATGTCTAGTTTATTTTAAAAATAAAATCAAACCTTTTTATTTATTATTTTACTGGTAATTTGAGAAATACAGAAAAGGGTATTTTATTTTTAATTAATTATTTATAAATTATTTTTATCTGAAATTTTGCATGCATGTCTTTGAGAGTATAGCTGATCTTCAGGAAAATTTCCAACATTATTTGAGTAGATTTTGATATTATTTAGAGTTATTAGAGTATATTAATATTTTTTTATATTTAATTAAATATTAAATATTTTGAAAATTAAAAGAAAAATCTTTTGTTATTATCAAACTTCCCTGGAGATCAGTGGTCCTTTCAACTCATCAAAATGTATTTTAATAGTATTTTTAATTATTTTATAACATATATTTATATATATATGTATATATATATAGCCATTTATATATATATATTTTAAAACCTATTTTTAGACTATATATATTTAAATATTTAAATGTTTAAGAAGTCACTTGAAATCTTAAATGTAGGATGAGCATATTTGAATAGAAATAAAGGGGATGATTAGTGAATAATCATTTCTTGATTATTCACTAATTTTGTCTTAATTATGTTAATTAGTTAATTGCATGTTTAAGGTGCACACACCACCTAGCCAAGGCTCTCCTAGATCTAAGGACTTGTTTGATTGCTATTGTGTGTGTATGTCATGCTTATTCAAAGGGTTAGAGGAACTTTGATTTGAACTTATTCAAAATTAGTGACACAATTAAGAACAATAATTAAGGACTTTGATTAGAAAACTTAGAAAATTTATTGTGTTTAGAATTGATATCCTTTTAACTTGAAATTTGAACCATTTAAACTTAGTGACATTCTTAGCCTTAGACAGTTTATTTTACTGAATTTTGAAATCATTAAGACCATTAATTAGTTTTCTAAGTCTTAAGCCCTTAATTGAGCCTCTAAACTTCCAAAATTGTAATAAATCCAATTTAAATCCAAAAATTACATATAAACCCTCAAACTGACCAGAATCCAGTCCTTAATCTATGATAATTGAAAGCCCCTTGATTTGACAGCAATTTAAACCCTAATTTAATTTTAAGTAAAAATCAATATTTACTTAAGATAATTAATTAATAATAATTAAAAAAAATCCCAAAATTTCCCAAACACTTGGGGATCCCTCCTTAGGTTATTTCTGACCTTTGGAGATGTTTTCAAGAGATTGGGAATTTGTTTGGAGCAAAATCACAAAAGAGGCCTTCTAATTAAGAAATTCTCAAAATTCATTAAAATACCCAAACTTCAATAATTCATAACTAATTCCAGAAAAATCCAAATCACCCAAACTCACTTGCATTCAACTCCTAATAACTCCTAATATTTATTAAAAATATTAAATTCTAGAAATCTGTAATATTTCAAAAAGTCAACAAATTGGTCAAACCGTAGTTAAAACTAGTTCAAAACTTCAAACCTTCGTTATAAAATGTAGAAAAATCCGATTTCAACGTACTTACCTTCTAACTGATCGTAGTAAAGTCTAGTATTTTAATAAAATACAAACATTCCAGAATTTGGGATTAATAAAAAAGTCAATTTTTAACCCCTTAATTAAATCATTAAAATATTCTAAAAATTCATAAAGCTCAAAACACTCTAAAACTCCAGAAAATATTGGCTTAATGTTTAAAATACTTAACAAACCCTTTAAAACACAACAACCACCCTAAAGATAAAGTTTATTGGTTGGACTACTCCGGGTTGCGGGGCTAAGTGTCCTAAGGAGGATGGTTCCTCGAGCCTGGTGGCACAACGCCACAAATGGATTCAAAGGGGTGTTAAATCTTAAAATAGATTAATCTTTAATTATTTAACATTTTAAAAATCTCTAATTCAATTACATTAATTTGGTTTATCGGCTGGACTACTCCGGGCTGCGGGGCTAAGTGTCCTAAGGAGGCTGGTTCCTCGAGCCTGGTGGCACAATGCCACGAATCAGTTAATGGAAAACTTAAATTAATCAACTTTAAAAGTTAGCGAACAACTCTTTTTTATATCAATCTATTCCTTTAATTCCAACCAACTTAAATAACTTAATCAACCCCGAGTGCTACTGGGTAACCCAGGCCTACGAGGCTATTAGCTTAGCCCCAAGGAAGGTGAAATAAACTTCACGGCCTCGGTGTGAAATAAATGTAGTAATCAATTAACTTTTAAAATATATTTAATTAAAATTCTTAATCTACTAATACTTAAATTGTAATCTAAATCCCCTTCTAAGCCTTAATAAATTCAAACTTTTCTAGACAACTTCAACTAATCACCCACTTTAGGATCTACCCCTGCCACACGACCTTATACACACACTTTAGATGATGTGATAGGATAACCAACTCTAGATCTAGGTTAGGACGGTGTTTACTTTACTGCTTTGTGCCGGATTTTTCGTAGTTTTCACTGCATGTTATGGATGAAATTGCTTTGCTGTGTCTGCTTACTTTTTCTATACTCTGTGGATGGATTGAGGTGTTTGGCGACTAGATTACCCTTAGGTTAGGTACGATCTGGATGTTGACACAGTTTTCTGCAGGTGGCCATGCTCATGCAGGGCAATATAAAAAGGGGGCAAATCAAAAAATGCATAAATATTATAAACTCTTTGCACAGGTGCTTCAGCTGCTAAAGCCCCCAAATCATAAAAAGAGCGTGGCCAGTGTGTTTACTTTCTTTTCTGCACACATACAACTGCTTGGGAATAACTGCTTTTTATATATTAATTGCTTAGGATAACCCTGCAGGTGAGTCTAGATTTTCATTTTGATATCAATGTAATTTGTGTAAGTGTCAAGTGTTGTGAAAGTTGATTTTGAGTTGGGATACATAGATCCAAAGCTTGGATTCCAAAGAGGAAAGGATACCCCTTTAGGGAACACTCCTTTTCCATTTGGAAATCCAAATTTGGATCATACCTCTTCCTTACCCAAACAGGAAAGAGTGGCCTTCCCCTTAGAAGGAAGTGCCCTCTTATCCATTTGGGTAATCTGCTACGAAGATTCCAAGAAGATTGAAGAAAAGGAGTCCAAAGAAGAATGAGATTGAAGACTTGAAGATTTGAAGATTGAGAGTATCCCACACAAAAGAACTTGCGTCATTACTAGGTTTAGAATCCGGGTTGTTGTCAGTGGTGCCCGGCCACTTTACTTTCTGCAATATTCTGGTTTGTAATAAGCAAGGCAATTCTGCCTATGGACATTTATTAATTAATTTGTATTTGATTTGATGATTTGATTGTCTTTAGGATTACTTGTTTTTACTAGTTTTTTGGCGATTGCATGCCGCTCTTTGTTTTCGCCTGGATACGTGAGGCTCGTGAGGGTGTGAAAGTTTTCTACTCATAATTTTAAAAGTCTAAAATTTTAGTGAGTCTAAATAACATAGAAAGATAACGGATTTAGGAAATTAGCCGGGGATCGACCCCGGGGTCGCATGCATATTTTTGCATTACTCTTCCCTTGTTTTAGACCCTTCCCCGCCTGCGGGTAGAGTCCGGATAGTCTGACCTATGAGGACGACGTGCCGGACCTGGGGAAGTCCAGTCTTCTAAAAAATTATTTTATAAGCCTGTTTTTTAAAAATTTCAAGCATACTTGATTTGGAAATTGTCGACCAGCACGCATTGCATTAGATACAAATTAAAAGAGTCAAAATTTTAATTTCATAGTCCTTAGCATTTTAGCACCCAACATAAGTCAAAGGGGCCAATTAGGAGAATCTCTAGATGTCGGCCCCGCCTCCCCAAAACTTTAATTATAATGTCCCTACCACTCTTTCATAAAAGACCGGACTCATCTCTTTTAAATCGGTTAGGTGGTTAGCTGGCTCCCCAATCCAGGCCGGGGTAAGTCCAGACCTTGCACTGCATTAGTTAGGATCGGACGACCGTGGTCCAGTGTCCAAAATAGTTTTAGGTTCCGGGGCAGATCTTTGATTATAAGACCCCAAATTTCGGGAATATAGTCCCAAATTTCTAATAAAATACTTAACTCTAATTAAAGCTTCATTTCAATCCTAAAACATAAAGCCCAACACTTAGATTAGGTTGGGACACTTCCGGATGGTTCTGGAATCTCAAAGTGTCCCCTACCTCTCCTCCTTTAACTCCGTTAATAACTGCTCAATTTTGATCCATTCCCTTTTGATTTTCCAATAACTCTACTCATACTTTGATATCACTCCTAGAAACTCTAACAGAATTCTGCAACCATTTTAATCGGGAGTTTTCGTAGGAGATTTTTGTCTCCCTACGATGTAATTAACTACGAGGGCTTGCGCTCGTAGGAGATTTGGAACAACACACACCTGATTTTAAAAAATTAATTTCTAAAATTTTATTAGACTTCCTTGGGAAAAGTTAAGTAATGATCGTCATAGTTGCATTAGAAGAATTATCGTAGAATGGTCTCATTTCCTTTTGGGGAGATACACTCTTCTTCGATAAGGGTTTGGATGTGAATGCGACGATCATGTTTCTTGAATATTGTAATTGGGTACTTAGTTGAACTATACTATGTCCCCTCGGGGCCATATAGAGTTCTCCTTAGAACCCGATCATAACATTCAAGATGCGTTTTACATAATTCTAAATCTGAACACCGTTATGAAAGTTTATTTTCGTCTTTCGGGGGGATATATTCTTTCTAACAAATTGATTCAATCTTAGAATTAGAACTCAACCTTAATCTTAAAATTCCCAAAGAAAACTAATATTTTTCAAAACCTGTTTTCCAAAATTCCACCAACAAGCACCAAGATTGTTAGATTTGCCCGTCGCCATAACATAAATTGGCGATATTCCTCGATTTATTATCCTAGGGCTAATGGTTTGGCTGAAGCATTCAATAAGACCATAGTCCAGTTGATAAGAAAGATTCTTGTGGCAAATAAAAGAGAATGGCACGACAAATTACCTGAAGCATTATGGGCTTATAGGACTACATACCGTACTCCTACTCAATGTACACCATATGCTTTGGCTTTTGGGGTTGAAGCTGTCCTCCCACTAGAGGTTGAGCTCCCTTCATTGCGTGTAGCAGTTAGCCACAATTTGTCTCGTGAGGATAATGCCCGACTACGGTTGGAAGAACTTGATGGTTTAGAAGAGCTCCGTTTGCAAGCTCATCAGAACCTTAAGTTATACCAGGCCCGGATGGCCCAGGCTCATGATCGCCTCGTCCGACCCCGTGCTTTTCAGGTCGGTGAGTTAGTCCTTGTCCTGCGTAGGCCTATCATCTCGCATCGTCGTCGAGGTGGTAAGTTCGAGCCCATTTGGGAAGGCCCATTTGTTGTAGAACAAGTATACGAGGGTGGATCTTACTTGCTAGTTGATGCAAATGGTGTTCATCCCATGCCCATCATTAATGGGCAGTACTTGAGAAAGTTCTATGCTTGAGTTTGCACATCGCAAGGGGCATCCCCCGCCACTTGTAAATATCCCTCTGTATAGATATAACTCTAAAGAATTTCTCGTATTTTTCGGCAATCCGTGGCCACGACGATTTGTCCTCTACCACGTGATGTTCGTCATGCAAAATATGAGATTATCTTTAGATGTTGTATGTAAATACGCCGTAGGGATGTTTGTGCTTACTTCCACATTCACTGATCACTTTGATATTGTTGCACAAAACTTCTTTTTAGTCCCCTCTTAAGGGTTGACTTTCCCCAGTTTCACTTGTCACTTTCAAAGTGTGGTCTGGGATATCAAAACTACTAACTCAAATTTCTATGGAATGTGATACTGGGTCCATCCTTGATCTATATTTGTCAAATATAGTGATGTTGACCCATGGTTCCTTTGTGAATTTCTCTACAAAATTATTGTTGTAATTTTTCTCTCTCCCCAGTTTTATTCATGTGACGAATATGGCCTGGGTTATCAAAGCCAACAATTTCCCCCTCTCTTCAAAATATAAAAAAATATAATAAAATAAAAAATGAGGGAAGCTCTTAGTTGAGTGGAATTGGTTGCCCTTGTCACAGGTGGAACCCGGTTCTACACTCCAGGAGCCCAAAGTCCCTTAAAATTCTTTTCTTTCGAGAGGGAAGCTCTCAGTTGAGTATAATTGGTTGCCCTTGTCACAGGTGGAACCCGGTTCTACGCTCCAAGAGCCCAAATTCCCTTCTGTCTCTCCTCGAAACATTTCGATGATCGTGTAGGAAATGACTGTATGTTCATTTCCTCGATTTTGATTGTTCACTTTTAATGGGATGTTATTCTCCTTTACTTGTGATGTGGTACATCTGGCTCTAGATGTTAACATCACCTCTTAGTGGATTTTGATCTTCTAGCAGAAAGTCGATCCACTACTTCTTTCAAATGATATATTTTCTCATTGAGATCTCGCTTTTAGAGCAGCCTCTTTTGGATACATAAATGCTGCTTGTACGTCTCATAGGGTCCCATCAGTTAGCATGGGTATTACCACTGTGATTTCTTTAATAATCATGAATATTTTATGTGATGATTGTTGTTCTCAGTGGCAAGTGTGTTCCCTTGTCACTTCTATTACTGTTCCCTTAATGTGAGTTTTTTTCTTTCTACTCGGTTGTTTGTATGTTTCTCTTCTTAGGGAGATATACATCAGTCGATTGCTTCATGATATGTGATTTTAATTTTACCTAAAGAAGTCCTACTTATGTTTTGATTACTCATGGCCACGACGATTTGTCCTCTACCATGTGGTAATTGAAACATAAGTTTGAGATTTCTTAGGCGATGGATTACCTACTTCTCTTTCCCTCACAGCACCGCGCACATGTGCGTCGGGTGGTTGTAGAGGTGACTTTCACTATTTGTCTCGCCGTTGCGAATATGGTCAGGCAGACATTGAGTCATCTCCATTCACTGTTTCGATCTGGTCAGGTGAATGTGAGATCTTGTCTTTTGTCCTGCTGTTTCGATCTGGTCAGGCAGACATTAGACTTTTTTGGGAAGCTCTTTATTCGCTGTTGCGAATATGGTCAGGTGGATATTGAGCTGTTCTCATTCGCTGTTGTGAATATGGTCAGGCGAATGCTGAACTCCCTTTCTCTTTCCCCTTTATTTCGTTGTTTCTATCTGGTCAGGCAAACATTGGGTTGTCCTCATTCACTGTTTCGATCTGGTCAGGTGGATGTTGGACTTTTTCTTTTGTCCCACCGTTGCGAATATGGTCAGGTGGAATTTAGACTTTCGGGAGGGCTCATTATTCGCTGTTGCGAATATGGTCAGGTGGATTTTGAGCCATTCTCATTTGCTGTTTCAATCTGGTCAGGCGAATGTTGACTCCCCTTTCTGGTTGGGTGCCCGACAGAGTCCCTGGGAGGCATACTTCACCACCTCTTCATTCCCCCTGTTTTGTTTTCCTGCTTGGGGGTTGTTGAGTTTTCTGCTGATTCTTTGTTCACTGTTTTGATCTGGTCAGGTGAGCATCGAGCCTTTCTCCATTCACTGTTTCGATCTGGTCAGGTGAATGTGGGATTTTCCTTTTCCCCTTCTGTTCTGCTGTTTCGATCTGGTCAGGAAGACAGTTGGTTTCCTTTTTCTACTCATGTTCACTATTTTGATCTGGTCAGGTGAGCATTGAGTCTTTCCCCATTCACTATTTCGATCTGGTCAGGTGAATGCGGGATTTTCCTTTTCTCCTTCTGTTCTGCTGTTTCGATCTGGTCAGGCAGACAGTTGGTTTTCTTTTTCTACTCATGTTCACTGTTTTGATCTGGTCAGGTGAGCATTGAGTCTTTCCCCATTCACTGTTTCGATCTGGTCAGGTAAATGCGGGATTTTCCTTTTCCCCTTCTGTTCTGCTGTTTCGATCTGGTCAGGCAGACAGTTGGTTTTCTTTTTCTACTCATATTATCTGTTTCGATCTGGTCAGGTGAGCATTGAGTCTTTCCCCATTCACTGTTTTGATCTGGTCAGGTGAATGCGGGATTTTCCTTTTCCCTTCTTCTCTGCTATTTCAATCTGGTCAGGCAGACGGTTGGTTTCCTTTTTCTACTCATGTTCACTGTTTCGATCTGGTCAGGTGAGCATTGAGTCTTTCCCCATTCACTGTTTCGATCTGGTCAGGTGAATGCGGGATTTTCCTTTTCCCCTTCTGCTCTGCTGTTTCGATCTGGTCAGGCAGACAGTTGGTTTCCTTTTTCTACTCGTGTTCACTATTTCGATCTGGTCAGGTGAATATCGAGCCTTTCTCCATTAACTGTTTCGATCTGGTCAGGTGAATGTGAGATTTTTCTTCTTCCTTCTGCTCTGCTGTTTCGATCTGGTCAGGCAGACGGTTGGTTCTCTTTTTCTACTCGTGTTCACTGTTTCGATCTGGTCAGGTGAGCATTGAGTCTTTCCCCATTCACTGTTTCGATTTGGTCAGGTGAATGTGGGATCTTTCTTTTCCCTTCTTCTTCTGTTTCGCCGTTTCGATCTGGTCAGGCAGACAGATGATTTCTCTATATTTGATTACTCTTCCTTATTGCTTTTCTCAGATTATTGCTCTCTGCTATTTCTTTTGTTTTTCAAACTATTATTGATTTCCCTTCTCTTCGCAGCATCTTAGATTTATTCTTTAGATGATCGTTGAATTTCCTTTGGATTCTTTATTGATTGCATATTCTTAGTGATTTTCAGATTAGTTGACCTTGAGGTTGTATCTTCCTAGAGTTAGGAAGGTCAACGCCAACACGTACGGTTCACTTGTTGTTCGCCGTACCTGTTGGGGGTCCGTTTGTTGACCTCGTTTCTCGTACATGTGCCCTCGAGGATCTCTGAGCGATTTAATTGAACATCATCGAACCCAATTTAAGCTCGAGTCAACTCGAATCGAGTAGAATTGGGACCGACTAGGTTTGATTAAACTCGATCGATGTCTGCGAGGCCCGTCGAGAGCGATTTGAGTTTAATCGGCGTTAATTTTAGTCTAATTTCCATTAAATTATTCTAGTCAAGCCGCGTCGAGTCTGAGTTCTTTCGATCTGGCCCAAGTTAAGTTTAATTTGAAACTCAATCTTACCTAACCTTGCTTAAAATAATTTTGATTAAACTCCAACGCACTTTCTGACGAATTCAAACTTGATTTTCACATAAGGTAATTTGATCGAGCGATCCCAATCGAATGAGCAGCTGGCGTAATCCTTTTCCCCTGATGCTTGCGATCTTCCTCAGGCAGAACAGTGAGCTGCTTCAGAAAGCAGGTTCTATTCGCGTGTTTGGAACTACTGCTACGACGGATCGAGGAGGGCAGGGTCCCTTCTTCGGCAACAAGTGTGATTTACTCGAAACCAACCTCCCTCTCTCAGCATTCGACCTGGCTCCTTCTCTCTCTCGGTTTTACTCTCACACGAGATTGGCTCCAGCTCTCTTCTCCCCTCTTTCTCACTCTCATTCGGAAGCAACCCAGGGAGATCCCGATCTCCCCTCTCCCGCTCTCCCTCTCTCTCTCTCGATTTCTTGAGCCCGATCTCCCTCTCCGGATCAAGCCCGACGCCAGCCCTCGACATCCCGACGCTGACTCTAGCCAAGACCGAACTCCCCACTGCCAGAACCGGCCAGTCACCGCCCGATCTCCCTGCGTTCGCGAGACCAAACCCGACGCCGGCCTCCCTGCGTGACTCCAGTCGCCCTTGTCGCCTCTAGCCAACACCTCCAGCAGACCCGACTTCACCGCCACGTCAAAACCCGATGCCTGGATTGAGCCCAAACTCCCCTTTGTGAGTCTTCTCCCTCTTCTTCTTCCTCCTTTTCTTCTTCTTCTTTTTATTCTTCTTTTTTTTTTTTCTTCTTTTTCTTCTACTCTAGTCACCATGATTTTCTCTCATTCAAATCTAGAGTTTCATGAGTATTTTTGGTTGGTAGCAAATCATATCTATATGGAGTTTTGTTTTAGTTAAGTTTAAAATGTGGAATGAAACTTATGGTGTGTATGTCACCACACCTATGATTCTTGGATTTCTAAGTGAAAGTTTATGCCCTCTATAGTAGGTCTTATGTCAACATTCAAAAGCTCTAAAAAATTTGAGAATAAAGCCTCTTTAAGTTGTCCTTTTTTTTATGTCTATATCTCCTTGATGGAACTATTATCATGTTGATTTTGAGCACATTTTGGAAAGTCGTTTAGAGAAATTTGGTTGAGATTTAAGTGTAAACCACTGTTTTCATGAAGATTTGTTTCATGTAACTTCGTAAAGTTGCATGCTAAGTGTTTGATGAGATGTCACATGGAAGAAGTTTTGATATTTTGGTAACTATGTTTGAAGCACATATTGTTAATACCTACCAACATGCTTTAGCTTGCGTATCAAAGCTTTGATGACTTGTTTTGAGATGTAATCTTGAGTGAGGGTAGTTCCCCTCCTTCATTCTAAAATTTGGAAGACTTTAAATTTCCTTTCGTATCGATTTCGATGAAGCATGGGTGTAGAGAGTTTGTGATTATTTCACTTGGTGTAGCCTTATGAGTATTGCATATGTATGATTTGGCGGAATGTAAACTCTCATGGAATTGAGAGAAATAAGTTGCTCTTGTTTACTTTATTCTAGTTTTTTTTTTTTTTTTTGCTCGATATATGCGTTGGATTGAATCATGTATTTATGCAAGCATATGTTGACAAAGCTTTGTGGATAGTTGGGTTAAAGTTTCAGAATTGTTGTATTGCAAGTAAGGTTGGTTTTTCTTCGGTGCAATGTATTAGTTTCATGAATGGCTCTAAAGGTTATGTCTTTAACTTAAAGATTTCGGGAAGGCATGCAAAGGGACATATCGATTCATGACTACTTGAAAGATGAGTTTATTTGTTTCTTGTATATGTGCAACCGACGCTTTATCATTACTTATTTTATTCGATAAATGATTTAGAATCCTATGTTTAGATTATTAGAGATTATGAGAAAGCTATGCTAATTGTCAATATTTTTGCACCTAAAGTATTTATTATTTCGCTTAAAAAAAATGCACGTGTAAACTCACTTGAAAGAAAATTCATTGGACCACCTCATATTAGAGATCTACTTTTCTTTTATTATTATTGTGAATCGCGCCATGTGGAACGTCCTTTAGAGATATTTTCTATGTATAAATTGTTAAAGGCCATGGGAGATTATGTTGTTCCTTACCAAAATATGCATGCAAGATGATTGGTAACTTTGACTAAATTTTGAAAGTGTTTCGATTCCATGTATACATTTGATACCATAGGTTTGTCGATCGTTCTAAATTTACTAAATATGTCCGCATCATTTTTTTTTAAGATTAGAGAATTTTATATGCATGGGTCTCTTTTTATTTATGATTTGGGCAAGTGGGTGAATATAACTAACTTTAGAAGAGTTTTTTTTTTTCTTAGTGATAATTTTTCTTTTATAATGCTTGATATCAAAATTGTAGTGCATTTCATAAGTTTTGATCAAAGGGTAATGTTGAACAAGCATAGTTTTATCTTCTTCAAGCATCTTAATTTAGTATTGAATTCACTGTCTTTGTGTGGTAGTCATGAGTGGGAAGTATGCTTATTTCTTACTTATTTGCCATGAACGCTTCCATCATTGAAAGCTTCGTGAAATATAAGTAGTTTGGCATGGAGATTGATGCTTAGCCTTATGTTTGGTTATGTTGTAAGAGTTTTGTTGGAAACGAATAAATCGATTTTTGCCGCTTCTTTCTCATGGGATATTTTAGAAGAGTAATCACACGTCCCTTTCTCTCTTACTTATGAGCATTTGTAAGTTTTCTTGTAAACGTCCTTTTGAGAAATATTGGAATGTTGGCACTAAGTACTTGTAGATGAAGGTGTAGATGCATGTGTAAATCCTTAGATTTCATATGGAAAGTGTTATCCAAATATCTTGAACTGTTTAAAACTTTTGCAAATATTAATTAGGTGTACTAATGTCTCTTATGGAAAAGATTTATGTGTGGCATTTGATTGCATTATAACAATTTTAGTAGAGGCATGTGAAATGATTTAGCATATGTTTTATGATCCCATTTGCAATTTTCAAGAGCATCAATCTACATGTCCATAGGCTTCTATAATGTGGTATCATTTGAAATTTGCTTAGTTAAGCAAAAGGAAATCATGGGAGAATTTTTTTTATGCACTGTTCCATTTACATTGGCAAACAAAAAAGAATAGAACAAACAAGGTCTCTTTATATGCCTATACATGCCATTAAACATAAAAGCTGAAAGAGCATGAATTGGTAGCTTCGACAAACACACATAGAGTATTGCATTTAATTTTATATTCAAAATCCTACATGAATAGTAATTGGTGGTTACATTGGGTTTTATCAACGAATGCTTCTAGATTGTCATATTAGCACACAAGAAAGCTTGTTTGGAACAAAGCTTATTTTACAAAACGATGGTTTGAGTCATGTTTTTCATGCATATTTGTGTTAGATATTATAGTTTTCTTATGCGTCGTTGCCAACTAATGACATTTGAGTTTCTTTTGGAAGAGTCTTACGAGTTGTCTTATATTTAGAGAGTTTTGTGAAACATTTCTCTTTGCTTTTATTGAAGTTTCCGCACGAATCGCTTTGAGTTGCAAATTTGAGGAGTTTCTTTTGATTGAAGACGTCTTGTTTTGCTTTGGTTGGAATGATTTATTAGTGGCTTTGGATTTTGTTTTATGCGACGAGTTTTATGGGTGGCTTTACAATGAGAAGTTTTCTTTATAAAACTTTCTCGTTGGAAAGCTTTGTTTTTTTTTACCCCACTCCAAATGAAAGGGGGCACTTGATTATGAGTTGGTGAGTACAGTTTTGTGTCAAAGAATGATGTTTTGGTGGGAGATTTTGTAGAGATTTGGTAGAGTTTTGGTGTCAAAACAAAATGAAAAGATCAGTGATTTTTAGTAGATGGCTTCTTTTGGGAGGTTTCGTATATTAGTTTTAGAAATCCTTGCAACATATTGGGTTTGGTTGGGCTTGTGTGAAGAACCCCTATTGTATCATTTAGGAGTGACTAGTGCTTTCTTATTTGGATTGAGTTCTCTTAGTGATTATTTCTAAAAGGATGAATTTTGGAGAGTTGAAGCTTTGATAGTTTTATGTTGGGGGGTCTTCAGTGTCTGTTTGGAAGCGAGTTGAATTTTCCTCCCCGTAGTGTTAGCTTCTAAGAGTAAATGAAGTGTTGGATAAATTAAAGACAGAAGAAATCTAGTTGTAGGTTCAGCCTTAGAAGTCTATCTCCCTTAGTTTATTTGGCCTTGGTTTAAGGTATGTTGGGGGTAGTCGAGTCAAACATATCAAGTGTCTCGTTTGGAGTGGGAACAGCAAAGGGCATTGTTGCTGTTATAGGATGCACTTGACTTCTACGAAGTGTGTCCAATAACAACAATGCCCACATCCCTTTTTCGTATTCGATTTTTCATTTCTCTTTCTTTCTTTTACATTTAGTCTCATTTTGTTTTGCCGTTAGTTTTCTTTGTCATTTCTTTTGCGCTTTGACACTACGCACGTACAAAATGAGGAGAACCTGAAAGAACAAATGACTCAACAAATAACAAAAAGGTACGTTCTTTCTCTTTTATGCATTTTCTTTCTTTCATATTATTATTTTCTTATAGAACTGCTCTGATACCTCTCTTTCTGTGTCTTGCGAGGTACCTTTTGGAAAGGAATGGACTAGGAGCACTTGGAACTGGAGCTAGGACAACCGGATCCAAGCATCAGTCGTCCCTACCCATCTGGTAGGGGTGCTACGGGCGGAACCACCGGGTCGTAGCCCCCGGTGCTGTAAGTCTACTAAAACTTAGAAAACCTTTAGGGGCCTAGATGATTGTACGCCTCCTTCCCTTAGGGCCTTAGAAACTTCAATTATATCTAGGATTGCTTTTGTTTTTCTTATTTAGATCCCTAAAATCCTATGACATCCGTATAGAAGTCTTAGGAATTAGAAAAATAACATCACTTTCGATCCTACAATATTAGTGACATCTAAGGACAAAAATTAAGGACTGAGTCTTAGAAAACATAGACTTAGGATGCATGCTCCCTATAGGATAGAGACATTAAAACAAAACCTAGTGACACGATTTGGATTTTCTTTTCTTAATTCATTAATAAACAACTAATCAATCTTAATCTAATTCATAAAATATGTTAAAACACATAATCCTTAATTAAACTGTTGTTAATATTTAATAATCATCAAACTTTAAAATCTAAAATGTGAACCTAAATCAATCCTAACTAATTTAATAATTGATTCATAACCAATCTAAAATTTAAAAGATGTAGATTATATTAGGAGATTAAATACAAACTAAACTCATTAGGATAAATGATTCTTAAAGATCAAACTTAGAATAATCTTTTTAGAAGTAACCAACAAATCCCTTAATACACAACAACCCGCTCCAAAAGTGAAGTTTATTGGATGGACTACTCCGGGCTGCGGGGCTAAGTGTCCTAAGGAGGCTGGTTCCTCGAGCCTGGTGGCACAACGCCACGAATGGATCTAATGGAGCATCAAAACCTAAAATTAATTTTCCTAATTGGCATAATTCAAACTTGATTAATAAATGATTTAATTCACCCTTTTCTTTTTCTTTTAGCAACAAACTATAATAATCAAACAAAGTTAATTATCACTGGGTAACCCAGGCCTACGAGGCTATGAAATAAACCTCACGGCCTCGGTGTGAAACAAAGGTGATAGTTAATCAAACATTAAAAATAAAACATCCTAAAAATCAATTCTAAAACACCAATATTTAAACTTTAACTAAAATCTCTTATTTGGCCTTTCAATAAATAAAAATAAAATACAAACAATTCTAATTAAAATAACCCTATATAGGACCTACCAAAACCACACAGCCAACACACACATAGATGAGTTTGCTAGGACACGACTATTAGCTTTAGGTAAGGCTTTTGTTCTGCTTTTTCTTTTTTGTGCTGTATTGTGACGCTCTGCATGTGACCCGTGTGCTGTTTGTTTTTGCTACATGTTGTAGCCTTTCTGTGATGTGATTTATGTACTGTTTTCTTGCTTTCCTTTTTGTACTGTGGTTGTGATGTTAGAATACCCATAGGTTAGGCACGCTCTTTCATACTAATGCTGTCTTCCTGTAGGTGGCCGTGCTCATATAATGCTGCTAAAAGGGGGGGGGGGGGGGGGGGGCTAAAATTAATAATCATATATAACTGCTTTAGGTACCTGCTTCAGCTGCTTAGCCCCCAATAATCAGAGCACGGCCAAGTGTGATTTATTTTTCAACATTTTCATATATATAACTGCTTGGATGGATTTTTATTATAACTGCTTAGAATAACCCCTGCAGGAGAGTCTAGAATTTTCTCTTTTTCTGATGTAATGTATTTGAGATGTAGTAAATGTTGTGAAAATTTAAAATAAGGCATTTTTTTAAAGAGATAGGAATCCAAAGAGAAAAGTAAACCCCTACAAGGGGTTTCCTTTTTCATTTGGATATCCTTTTGGAGCACTCACTACGAGGAGTCCAAAGGGAAAAGTAAACCCCTACAGGGGGTTTCCTTTTTCATTTGGGTGTCTTTTTGGAGGAGTCACTACGAGGAGCCAGAAGGAAGAACGAAGATGATCCAAAGACGAATCAAGGAAGGGAAGAAAAAGACTGAAGAAATAAAAAAATGCCTTATTTTAAGATTTGCGTCATTCCTGGGTTGTTGTCGGTGGAGCCCAGCCACCATTACTTTCTGTACTCTGTGATGTAATATTGAATGGCACTTGCCATGGACATTCTTTTCTATGAGATTTTGTTCCTTTTACTGTTGTTTGTTTACTCTAATTGCGCAGTAGAACCAGCATGCTTTTCATAGGTTTCTTTCTTGCATGTGCTTGTGTCTGACCGTTAGGCTCTTTAGGGATAAAATTTTTATACTCGTAATTATTAAATAAAAATTTTAAGATTAATTCACATAGAAACCATAACGATTCTAGGAAATAGCCGGGATCGTCCGGGGTGGCATACATGCATTCTCTCACCTTTTAGACAAATTTCCCCGCCTGAGGGTAGAGTCCGGATAATCTGGCCTATGAGGATGAAGTGCCGGACCTGGGGAAGTTTAGTCATTCAAAAACTATTTTCTATAAGCCTTTTTAAAATTTCATACATCACTGATTTGAAGACTTTAACCTGCATAAATTGCATTAGTAACTAATTAAAATCAAAATTTAATTGCATTAGTTTTAGGAGCATTGTACCACTCATGAGTATGGGACCACTTAGGAATATCTCTAGTGGTCGATCCCAAATTTCAGTGTCTAAACTACCCTCCCATCTTTCATACAGACTGGACAACATGGATTTTACACGATTAGGTGGTTTTAGCTGGCTTCCTCTGTCAGACAAGGAATAAGTCCAATAGTTAGGTCGTAGATGTTAGTGTTGTGTGTACAATACTACATCTCTTATAGATTTAGGATCTAAAGGTGAGGGATATGAGTGTACCCCTACACACCTTATTGGTGGGTTAGTCCTCTACTTTTCCAGAGGCTATAAATCCTATCCATCCGTGTCACACAGATGACGCCACCTCCCTCTTTCTCTCGTGCATGTCTGAGTGCGTTGTCCCTCTTTCTTTTCTCCAGATTTTTCACTTCTCTTAGCCGGCCGGATGTTGACTGAACCCTGTATGACTGATCGAGCCAAATTGGGACATTCCCCTTTGATTAGGAAAACCTATAAATCCCTTGCACTAAACTCACTTTAGAGGAGATAATCTAACGTCCTTAATCGAGAGTCTTTTTAGATCAAGATCTAAGATGTAATTAACTACGGGGGCTTGCGCCCGTAGGAAATCGATCCCCACAATCAAATAAACCCCATTCAAGCTGATGTATCGAATGGGGGAAATCTCGTGAATTTAGGGTTATAGATATTATTATCCATCGAGGTGCGTAGGTGAAAACCCGCTATCCTCTATGGCTAATCGTATCTATAACTCCATCTGCTCTTCCATCGGCCTGCTTGTGCCGAGTGTAAAGGCCTACGACCATTTTGTCCTACGGGATAGTGTGATCGTATTCTTTGCATTCGAACCACACGAGCGGAATCCTTTCGGAGACCCACAAGTATTGCCCGTACCACAGGATGCTTAGTCACCCTCTTGAGGACTGTGTTGTATTCAAAGATTGGCTTGAGAGGAACTACACCCAAGGTAACATCATAATACCTAAGGAATACTTGGTCGATCCAGAAAAGGCTTCAATTAAAACCATTTCAGGTAATCCTCTTAACTCTTCTTGTCTTGTTGAAGATGGTTGGGACATTGCTTTGTCCCGGGCACTTAAAAAGTCGATTAACAAGTCTTTTCGTCTTTCTCAACAGCTGACTATGATAGCCCAGGCCCCGGTGTGGAAGGTTGACCTGGACGCTTCGCAGAAGGATGTTGAGGCACTTCCCTCTCCAGTAGTCTTAGGAACTACTGAGAAAAATGTAAAAGAAGAGAAATTTGATTTTGTAGAGAGGAAGTGTGTAGATGAGAGATGTATTAGAATGGCGGATGGCGGTGTTAAAACCCTTTCCCCTATTTTGTTATCTGACTTTTACTTTGCCCCATCAAAGGCGAAGGGTCAAAAGATGAATAAAAAACATCCTTCTACTTCTGTCTTGATGATTAACCATAAATATCAAATGCAAATTCATGACTCTCCTGTTTTGAATCAAACTCCTACTGAAATAAATATTGACGTTAATCAAACCGACCTCCCCGAATCGACTACTCAAGAAGATGTCGAATGTGAAGCCTTATCAGAAAGTGATTTCCCCCAATGTGATTTTCAGGGAAGTCCTATCTAGATAGAGTTTTCAGATTCTGACTCTCTTTCGGGAAACGACGATTCAATGCCTACAGTGAGCGTAGACACCGCTCTAGTTTGCCCGCCCGAAGACGTCGAGCAGGTGCAACTCCGTGGTGGTAAAGTCTTACCTCCTAGGCTGCCCCCTCAAGACAAAGGCAAACAATCCTCATTCGAAAATCTAAATCCAGATTCCCCTCAGCAACCAGAATTTCCTTTAATTCGTCCGGGTTTCGAGTCTGTCGTTCCTAAGGTTGATTACAATGTTCTAGCCCACCTTAAGAAGTTGCCAGCAAAATTAAGTATTTACGACGCCCTCCTTCTCTCCAAAGAAATGAGGGAGTCTCTAATTAAAGCACTTCTCGATCCCGATATTTACTTAACACAGTTGGCTGCAACTTCAGAAGGTGAGGCTCTTTACTTCAAAGAGGTCCCCGGGGTTACCTTTTCAGACGAAGATTTACTCTTGGGAACTGCTGACCACAATCGTCCCCTCTACATTACTGTAGATGTGGTAAACTTCAAGTTATCAAGAGTCCTTGTTGATCCGGGTGCATCGGTCAACGTGATGAACATAAAGACTCTTGTTTATCTCAGAGTTGATACTAGCAAGCTTTCAACCGACAGGTTGGTGCTTCGTGGGTTCAACGAGAAGGGCGAGAGAGCTTTAGGTTCAATCACTTTACTCCTAGAAATAGGAGGGTTAAAAACTGAAGCTAAATTTCATATAATTGATTCGACTACATCCTTTAACGCACTTCTAGGTAGACCTTGGATTCACGAATATAGAATGGTTCCATCTACCCTGCACCAACGCGTTAAGTATCAACGAGACGGCATTGAACATATGATTAAGGGTGATTTGCAACCATTCTCGATTCAAGAAATTGGGATCTACGTAGATGCTGCATATTTCATACCAAAAGGGTCCTTGTCCCGTTCTAAATCGGAGATCAAATTTGAGGAGAAAATGGCTGGGCAAAAATTCGACCAAAAGAAGGAAAAAGATAAAAATATCAATCAAGAAATGATACAATCGAGTAGTGAAGACGACTCTGATATCATTGTCCTTAGGCCTCCAAGCACATTACCTCAAAGAGGTGGGAGGATGGCTTTAAGGGCACGAGGTCGAGGGCGTGCTTCATTAGATAGGAGAGCAGCACCTGTGTATATTGATTTGGAATCAGATTCTGATGGTGAACTAGAAAGTCAAGGTACTGCCCTCTCTCTCGATTATCAGAACATAAATGCTCCTCCAAAATTTGATCTCACCTTAGACCATGACAGTGACCCTGAGGTAGATATTCCAAAAGTTAAAAGTGACGAGCCTGAATTAACAATGTATGAAAAGCTCACTAGAAGGATTGAGGCCCTTTCTCTGACCCCACTGTCGGCAGGCAGGGTTGTAGGGTTGGAAGTCAAAGTGGCCCCCAACTTGGATGGTGAAGTTAAGAAAGTCCAGAAATTCTTTCCTGGCTCCTCCTCCGCAAGGGACGAATGTGATGTAACCCTTGAGGAGGCAGATTTTAATGAATTAATGGAATTACCTTTCGGCTACTTCCCTGTTTGTGTGAAAAACACTTTTTCTAAAGGTTCTATTCCATACCGATGGACTAAGGGTCAAGCTAGATACCACGAGAATATTTGGCGAATAAAAATAAATAAAAATCCAACAAGTGGTATTGGCTTTGGAACAGTTAGTTCATTCGATGATGATGAGTATTGCCTAATGATAACTTATCACCTCGATTCTCCAAATGTCCCTACAGATCCTCCTTGTCCTCTAGATGGACTCTTTTTGGAGACTTTAGATGATCCCGATGATCTTCAAGTTCGGGATGCACCCCCTGAATTTGAAGAGGAAATTAAGTCGACAGTCGATGAGTTGAGAGAAATTAACCTGGGAAACGATGATAACCCCGGTCCGATTTTCATAAGTACTTTGTTGAGCGAGGGTGAAACCCAAGACTTAATTCAGTTGTTATTCGAGTTCAGGGATTGCTTTGCCTGGACATACGACGAAATGCCAGGTTTGCCTGCTGAGGTAGCAGTTCACAAACTTGGGGTTCGGCATGATGTCATTCCTGTTAAACAAGCTCCTCGACGCATGCGCTTAGAGATTGAGCAACAAGTCGTTTCTGAAGTTAAGAAATTGGCAGAAGCCGGATTCATTTGAGAGGAGCAATATCCCTCCTGGGTGGCCAGTGTCGTGCCAGTTCGAAAGAAAAATGGTCAAATTCGGATTTGTGTCAACTATAGGGATCTGAATAAGGCATGTCCTAAAGATGAGTTCCCTCTACCAATACCAGAACTCATGGTGGACATTGCCTCCTCACATGCTATTTTCTCATTCATGGATGGCTCGTCGGGTTATAACCAAATCAAGATGGCCCCTGAAGATGAGAGAAATACGGCGTTCAGAACCCCTATTGGAATCTTTTGTTATAAGGTAATGCCATTCGGCTTAAAGAATGCCGGAGCAACCTACCAACGGGCAATGACCGGTATCTTTGACGACTTAATTCATAATCAAGTTGAATATTATATTGACGATTTAGTTGTCAAGAGCAAGGTTAAAGAGGCTCACCTGTATGACTTAAGAGTTGTTTTCGAACGGTTGCGCCGCTACGATTTGAAAATGAACCCCTTGAAGTGCGCCTTCGGCGTCACCTCGGGAAAATTCTTAGGATTCGTAGTGAGGCACCGTGGAATCGAGATCGATCCTGCTAAAATTGAAGCCATCTTAGATATGCCATCCCCTAAGAGCCTTACTCAGTTAAGGTCTCTACAAGGTAGATTGGCATATATAAGGAGGTTTATTTCTAATCTTTCCGGGAGATGTCAACCCTTTTCTGTCCTTGCAAAAAAGGATACTAAGTTCGTATGGGACGAGAAATGTCAAAATGCTTTTGACGATATCAAACAATACCTTTCTAATCCGCCAGTTTTGGCAGCTCCGATTCCGGGAAAGCCGCTAATCCTCTACACTGCAGCTCTAGATGAGTCTTTAGGTGCCCTGTTGGGTCAAGTTAACGACGAAGGGAAAGAGAATGCTCTCTATTACCT
The DNA here is from genome assembly GCA_016618105.1 of Dendrobium huoshanense. Classification (NCBI taxonomy): domain Eukaryota; kingdom Viridiplantae; phylum Streptophyta; class Magnoliopsida; order Asparagales; family Orchidaceae; genus Dendrobium; species Dendrobium huoshanense. Next base: position 55,033,900 of record CM028353.1, read on the forward strand.
CAGTCGAAGACTCCTTCCTACTGAAATTTGATACCCGTCAATTGAGAAGCATTGTCTTGCTCTGGTTTTTGCAGCTCAGAAACTAAGGCATTACATGCTCTCCCACTCAATCAGTCTGATTTCAAGAGTTAATCCTTTGCAATATCTTATGACCCGACCTACGTTGTCAGGACGTTTAGCTCGTTGGTCTATGATATTATTGCAATTTGAGATTACTTTCACTCCCCTTCATGCTGTGAAGGGACAGGCCGTCGCCGATTTTCTGGCAGCACACCCGCTGCCGGCAGATTCTCCTCTGAACGATGACCTACCCGACGAACAAGTCATGAGTTTTAGGGAATCTAGCGAGGCCATCTGGGAATTATATTTTGATGGGGCAGCATCCTCTCGTAGGATTGCGACCCAACAATCTGTAATTCCTGGAAAGGCTGGAGTCGGTCTAATTTTCATTACGGCAGAAAAAGGAATGATGCATTTTTCCTACCACTTATCGGAGCCTTACACAAACAACGAAGCTGAATACGAAGCTCTGATAACCGGTCTGGAACTTGCAATTCTAATGGAAGTTAAAGAGATTAAGATCTTTGGAGATTCCCAACTGGTCATTAACCAAGTCGCCTGAACTTATAAAGTCTTGAATCCGAATCTCCTAAGATATCACCAGTACACACTTCACTTGTTGGAACAAATCCCTATTGCTACTTTGTATAGGGTTCCCGTGGAAGCAATTCCGCGGCGGATGCCTTAGCAAAACTTGCGAAGGAATTTGCATGTCTTGAGGAGGATTCCATCCCTATAGAGATTCAGGGTCATAAGACCCTCTCCCTTATAGATTTGGAACACATTAGTAAGACTCCCCTTCAGATCCTTTCTACCTCTTCGACAACCAACGAAGAAGGCGACTGGAGACGACCCTTAATCGATTACCTTAAAGAAGGGAAGCTTCCCCAAGATAAATCACTCTCCAACCAGATTAAGAAACGTGCCCTATCATATGCACTAGTTAACGATCTGTTGTACCGTCGGTCCTTCGATCACATGTGGCTGCGCTGTTTGAACAAGCGAGAAGCCCTGAAAATTGTTAATGAAGTTCATTCAGGACTGTGCGGTGCACATCAATCGGGTCCAAAAATGAAATTAAAGATTAAAAGACTTGGATACTATTGGCCTACAATGATTGACGATTGCATGAATACTGCAAAGCACTGTCATCAATGTCAGGTCCATGGTGTGGTTTTACATCAGCCGCCTAATGTGTTACACCCTACGATAGCCTCATGGCCCTTCGAGAGTTGGGGCACGGATATCATTGGTCCGATTGACCCTCCCTCCGCAAGAGGTCATCGTTTCATATTAGCAGCGACTGATTACTTTTCAAAGTGGGCGGAAGCAATTCCCCTACGAAACGTAACATCACACCATGTCTTAAAATTCTTTCATGACCATATTGTATATCGATTCGGCGTACCTCGCAGAATCATATCCGATAATGGGTCCGCATTCAAGTCTACAAAAATCAAAAGTTTTGTAAGGCGCCATAATATTGATTGGAGATACTCGACGATCTATTACCCCCGGGCGAATGGATTGGCCGAGGCCTTCAACAAAACCTTGGTGCAAATTGTTAAAAAGACCCTTGATGATAACAAACGGCAGTGGGATGAGCGGTTGGTGGAAGCTTTGTGGGCTTATCGTACCACTTATAGAACCCCGACCCAATCCACCCTGTTTGCACTAGTGTATGGATCTGAGGCTGTTCTACCCTTGGAAATACAAATCCCTTCGCTCAGAATTGCAGTTCAGAATCAAATTACTAATGAACAAAATGCAAAACTACGATTGGAAGAACTCGAAGGCCTTGAAGAGCGACGTCTCCAAGCTCAACAAAGTTTAGAGTTGTATAAATCTCGTATGGTTCAAGCCCATGATAAGTTAGTGCGACCAAGGACCTTCCAAGCGGGAGACTTGGTATTGGTCCTTCGGAGGCCTATCTTAGCCCATCGGTAGTTGGGAGGCAAATTTGAACCTACATGGGAAGGACCCTTCGTTATAGAGACTGTCTACGAAGGAGGCTTGTATCAGTTAGTAGATTGTAAAGGGAACCACCCAATGCTACCTGTTAACGGGCGTTTCCTTAAGAAATACTATGCTTGATGTAGCTCATTTTATCAATTAATAAAACTTCCCTTTCTTGATTTGCAACTGGATTCTACCTTTTTTTTTAAGGCCTTTTCCTTTTTTTTAACGCTCTTCACCTTCTCCTTAAGGTTAGGTCCTTCCTTCCCTTAGGATTTGACCATTCGTTAGTGGTGGAGTACGCCCTCCGTGGCACCACCCTAGCATTTGACCTGGGGATTAGTGGTGGAGTACGCCCTTCCTGGCACCATCCTGATTCCCATTTGCTAGTGATGGAGTACGCCCTTCGTGGCACCATCCTAGTTTGCCAGTTGAGGTCCTCTGTGTGGAGCAAGTTTCCTCCCCACATGACCATTTCGCTAGTGATGGAGTACGCCCTTCGTGGCACCATCCTAGTTTGTCAGTTGAGGTCCTCTGTGTGGAGCAAGTTTCCTCCCCACATGACCATTTCGCTAGTGGTGGAGTACGCCCTCCGTGGCACCACCATAGCATTTGACCTGGGGATTAGTGGTTGAGTACGCCCTTCGTGGCACCATCCTGATTCCCACTCGGTAGTGATGGAGTATGCCCTTCGTGGCACCATCCTAGTTTGCCAGTTGAGGTCCTCTGTGTGGAGCAAGTTTCCTCCCCACATGACCATTTTGCTAGTGATGGAGTACGCCCTTCGTGGCACCATCCTAGTTTGCCAGTTGAGGTCCTCTGTGTGGAGCAAGTTTCCTCCCCACATGACCATTTCGCTAGTGATGGAGTACGCCCTTCGTGGCACCATCCTAGTTTGCCAGTTGAGGTCCTCTGCGTGGAGCAAGTTTCCTCCCCACATGACCATTTCGCTAGTGGTGGAGTACGCCCTCCGTGGCACCACCCTAGCATTTGACCTGGGGATTAGTGGTGGAGTACGCCCTTCGTGGCACCATCCTGATTCCCACTCGCTAGTGATGGAGTACGCCCTTCGTGGCACCATCCTAGTTTGCCAGTTGAGGTCCTCTGTGTGGAGCAAGTTTCCTCCCCACATGACCATTCGCTAGTGGTGGAGTACGCCCTTCATGGCACCATTCTAGTTTTCCAGTTGATCTGCCTATTTGGAGTAAATCTTCTATCAGCATCCTATAGGCCTAAGGTTGGGTGATGCCCTTCCTTAAACCCAAGGCTAGGTATTCCCTACCTTGGTTTCTCCAGTCCACTCTTCAGAATAGGTGTAAGCTTTTCTTTAGTTTCCAATGGACTTAAGGTTGGGTGATGCCCTTCCTTTAACTCTTTAAGATCCTACTCCTATTCGGTCAACGCCAATGTGTGCAGCAGAATTTTCTTCTACCACACACATTGGGGGTCCATTTGTTGACCTCATTTTTGTATGAGGTCACTAAAGCCCTTCCAAACTCCAGATTAATTTTAGATCCTAGGATCTACTCTAGACCTTATGATCCTTTCCTAGAGCTAGACTTTAGAGCCTACTCTAGAGCCTAGGATTCCCTTAAATCCTAGATCTTAGAATCTCTCTAGATTCTAGGACCAATCCAGACTCAAATCAATCCCTACCCTTGATCAATTCAAACCTCAAATCAATCTGAACTCCATTCAATTCAAATCCAAATTAATTCAAATTTCAAACATATCAAACTTTGACTCAATCCACTTGAGAATCCAAATTTCAAACCTAGACTTTGATGCCACCCTTAATCCAGCTTTGACCTTATCCATCCATTAACAATCACAACATGATTGTAAATGATTTGGATATTTCAATATTAATTATTCAAACCTGAAATTCATTCCAAATCACGAAATCCAGACTCAAATCCTAAGTCTTAAGGCCCTGTCCTAAAGACCCTTTTCAAAGAATTTTCAAACATTTCAAAACCCAGCCAAATGGTCTCTGATTCAGAGTCTATCACTTGCAAAGTGATAAGACATGTCTCTAGAGGTTACCCACCAACTTTGAGCTCGTTCTGAGGTCTCTAACCCCAGAATCTGAATTAAAATTCAAAGGCTGTAAAACCTTCAAATATTTACAGCCTATGCCACTGAACCTAACCCCTTTGAGATCCTGATCTTGGAACCCTTATCCAAGCCTCCAATCACTCTCAGACTCTTGATTTTAACCCACTGAGCAGTAAACTGCATTTTTTAGAACCATTTTTGGCCATAATTGACCAATGGGCCAAAATTGACCAAAATACCCTTATGGGATTTCAAATGGCTCTTTCAATTCAAATCAATGCCAAACTCTTTGAAACCACTTCAAATGAATTTCAAATATCAAACCCAACTTGTTGAACTCAAACCCAGACCTTGGGTCAACCTGGTTGACCAAGTCAACCAAGTTTGACCCATGGACCCATACACCCCCCCCCCTCTTTCAAATTTTTGAATCTAGTCCATTCCAAGTCCTTTGAATATATGGGATGAACCCTTGGGTACCCAAGAGACCCCTCTTGGTGACCCAAGCCTTTGGCTCACTTGGGTTAGCCTTATGGCTTGACCCAAGTGACCCAAGAGAGGCCTCCCTTGAGCCATCTTTTGATCTTAATCAAATTGAATCCAAATCAAGGTGCCATTGGGTTCCCATTGACCCAATACACCTTCCTTTACCATCCCAATCCTTGGGCTCACTTGGGTCAAGAGTTAGGCTAACCCAAAGTGCCCAAAAGCACTTGGGATTGAACCAAATCTCAACCTAAGCCCAATTGAACCTGGCCAACACCTCCCATAGGTGGCCCTAGGTCCAATACACCCCCTCCAGCCATCCCATGCCTTGGGCTAGCTTGGGTCAATAGTTAGGCTAACCCAAAGTAGCCAAAAACACTTGGACCCGAGCCATTTTCCAGCTCATATCAAATTGGACCCAATTGCCACTTGCATTGGGTGCACCAGACCAAGACCCACTTCCCACCTCAAGCCCAGGGTCTGGCCTGACCTGGGTTGAGCCCAAATCGACCCGAACCGAGCAGATTTGGATCAACCCGAGCCAACCTTTGACACAGATCAAATTGGACCCAATTGCCACTTGCATTGGGTGCACCAGACCCAGACCTACCTCCCATATAAAGCCCAGGGTCTGGCCTGACCTGGATCGAGCTCAATTCGACTCAAACCAAGCAGGTTTGAGCCAAACCGAGCCACCGGATCGATCCCTGCTTCCCCAGACCAATTTGACTCCACTCCCAGCTCCAGTGTGTCCCCATCGGCCTTCCTTGGTCAACCCGACCCAGACTGTGGCCGGCGGCGGTCAGAACTAATAGAGAGCAAGTTCCGGTGGTCCCCCCAGGCCGATCCTGACCGAAAGCCTTCCAAAGGCTGTGGCTCGCTGGCTTGAGGCTCACGAGCTCTCTGGAACGGTGCCCCTTTCCACTTGGCATCAATCCGAGAGCTCCTCCGATTCAATCCTGGCCGTCCGAGCTCACGGGAGGAGGCTTAATAGGCTGGTGCTCCCCATAGCTCAAAGTTCGATCCCAGCATTTTGAAACGATTCCCCAGAGTTCCCTCAATCTCCCAGCGTCTCCCCTTGAGCTCCCAGACCTCTCCTTTCATTACTTCGAGCGAACTCCGGTGAAAGGCTTCGGCGTCCCGCTCAAAGTCCTACCTCCGGCCGTCCTCCAGTCGCGGTCTCTGAAGGAAACATGTTCGCCTTCGTCCCTTGAAGCTTCCAGATAGAGAAGCTCATTCGTTGAGACTTTCTCTGCGGTAATTCCTTCATCCCGAGCTCCCTAGCTAGGTAGTCTGGTCAAGTGTGAAGGAAACCTTCACTCCAACAGATTTCCACCATTGGATTGAAGGTTTCCACCCCCCTGATCCTCCCTGTGAAATTTCGTCGAAGTTCATCGGCGGGATCAATCAGATCACGCCGGAGAAGGTTCACGACCTTGGATAAGAGCGGAGGTTGAAGACGAAATCTCAGCCGTTGATTCCGATCAACAGCTCGGATTAGATCCCGCTGTTTCGGAGCACGTCTGATCCCAGCCGTCCGATCCGCCATCCGACGGTTGTGGTTAATCCGACCGTTAACAGTTGGCGCCAATGATTGCCCAGCCAATCAGCGCGCGGCGCGTGTAAAGCAAGCGCTGACTGTGTAATGGCCGAATTAATAATTCTAGAAATTCAAGGAAACTTTGGAAATTCATATCTCCTTGCACACTTGTCCAAATTAGGTGTTCTTAGGCTCATTGGAAAGGTCTCAGGGAGACCTACAAAAACCCTATGGTTCCATGCCCTGGTTAGGTCAGTGCTAGGTTTAATTTGAAATTGAGCATTTTATTAATTTCCTTAATTATTCTTTAAATACAATTCCACCAGGCATGGAATTTTGGGAGATTGAATTTGAACATGTTTTTGACATGTCCAAATTTTATCTCCCCCTTTTAAAATGTTCAAGGGCATTTTCCCCAAATTTCAAATTTAAGGGTCATGGTTTGACCCTTAAATTCAAAATGGGGTATAGACCTATCCAATGGGATTTAGGGTGTGATTTGTTGTGTGCTGATGATGTGTAGGATAAGGAGTGTAGAGCCACTAATTTTGCTCCAATCCAAGCTTAGGATACACCCCTATAGTGGTTTGAAGGTGACTTAGAGTTCACCTTAGGTGGTTTAGTTAACCACCTTAGCGTACTCCATTTGAGCCCAAATTTGGTGAGTTTAGTCCTCAGGGTCAGGTGATCCTATGGTCCAAATTTCATTGAATTTAGAGTCCATTTGGTTTCCCAAGTAGGAACCACAATAATCCCCCTTGGAAATAACCCTTTAGCCTTAATAAAATTCTAATAATTGTAATTTAATTCTTAAAATTCCCTAAAATACCCCCAATTAACTTAAATTTATCTCTTAATCAGTGAAAATTGAAATCACTTTAATTTGATGTTAAAATCCACTTTGATTTAATTTTAATTAAAATCAATGTTTAACCAATTTTAATTAATTAAAAATTATTTAAAATCCCAAAAAAATCTTTAAACACTTGATGATCTCTCCTTAGATCATTTCTGATCTTTGGAGTTGATTTCAAGAATTTTGGGACTCATTTGGGATCAAATCACTAAAAGGGCCCTTAATTGAAACAATTTAATAATTTCAATAAATACCCAAACTTCCTAAAATCATAACTTTTGATAGAAAACTCCAAATTGAACGTGCCACATGTCTAACAACTCATAATTAGGTATAGTATTTTAATAAAATACAAACATTCCAGAATTTGAGCTTAATCAAAAAGTCTTTTTTTCAACCCCTTAATTAAATCATTAAAATATTCAAAAATTCTTAAAAATTCCAAATCACTCTAAAACCCCATAGAATATTGGTTTAATGCTTAAAACACTTAACAAATCCTTTAAAACACAACAACCACCCTAAAGTTGAAGTTTATTGGCTGGACTACTCCGGGCTGCGGGGCTAAGTGTCCTAAGGAGGCTAGTTCCTCGAGCCTGGTGGCACAACGCCACGAATGAATTCTAAGGGGTGTTAAACCTTAAAATAGATTAATTTTTAATTATTTAAAATTTTAAAAAATCTCTAATTCAATTACATTAATTTGGTTTATCGGCTGGACTACTCCGGGCTGCGGGGCTAAGTGTCCTAAGGAGGCTGGTTCCTCGAGCCTGGTGGCACAACGCCACAAACTTAAATTAATCAAACTTTAAAAATCAGTAACTAACTCATTTCTTTATATTAATCCACTCTTTTAATTCTAACCAATTTAAATAACTTAATTAACCCCGATTGCTACTGGGTAACCAAGGCCTACGAGGCTATTAGCTTAGCCCCAAGGAAGGTGAAATAAACTTCACGGCCTCTGTGTGAAATAAAGGTAGCAATCAATTAACTTTTAATATATATTTAATTAAAATTCTTAATTCATTAATACTTAAATTTTAATTTAAATCCCATTCTAAGCCTTAACAAACCCACACTTTTAGACAACTCCAATTAATAACCTACTTTAGGATCTATCCCAGCCACACGACCTTTCTCACACACTTTAGATGATGTGTTAGGACAACCAACTCTAGATCTAGGTTAGGCCGGTGTTTACTTTACTGCTGTGTGCCGGATTTTTCGTAGTTTTCACTACATGTTGTGGATGAAATTGCTTTTCCGTATCTGCTTACTTTTTTTGTACTCTGTGGATGGATTGATGTGTTTGGCGACTAGATTACCCTTAGGTTAGGTACGATCTGGATGTTGACACAGTTTTCTGCAGGTGGCCACGCTCATGCACGGCAATATAAAAAGGGGGCAAATAAAAAAAAATGCATAAATATTATAAACTCTTTGCACAGGTGCTTCAGCTGCTAAAGCCCCCAAATCATAAAAAGAGCGTGGCCAGTGTGTTTACTTTCTTTTCTGCTTATATACAACTGCTTGGGAATAACTGCTTTTTTTATATATATTAATTGCTTAGGATAACCCTGCAGGTGAGTCTAGATTTTTATTTTGATGTTAATGTAATTTGTGCAAGTGTCAAGTGTTGTGAAAGTTGATTTTGAGTTGGGATACATAGATCCAAAGCTTGGATTCCAAGGAGGAAAGGATACCCCTTTAGGGAACACTTCTTTTCCATTTGGAAATCCAAATTTGGATCATACCTCTTCCTTACCCAAAGAGGAAAGAGTGGCCTTCCCCTTAGAGGAAAGTGCCCTCATGTCCATTTGGGTAATCCACTACGAAGATTCTAAGAAGATTGAAGAAAAGGAGTCCAAAGAAGAATGAGATTGAAGATTTGAAGATTTAAAGATTGAGAGTATCCCACTCAAAATAACTTGCGTCATTACTAGGTTTAGAATCCGGGTTGTTGTCAATGGTGCCCGGCCACTTTACTTTATGTAATATTCTGGTTTGTAATAAGCAAGGCAATTCTGTCTATGGACATTAATTAATTTATATTTGATGTGATGATTTGATTGCCTTTAGGATTACTTGTTTTTACTAGTTTTTTGGCGATTGCATGCCGCTCTTTGTTTTCGCCTGGATACGTGAGGCTCGTGAGGGTGTGAAAGTTTTCTACTCATAATTTTAAAGGTCTAAAATTTTAGTGAGTCTAAATAACATAAAAGATAACGAATCTAGGGAATTAGCCGGGGAGCGACCCCGGGGTCGCATGCATATTTCTGCATCACTCTCTCCTTGCTTTAGACCCTTCCCCGCCTACGGGTAGAGTCCGAATAGTCTGACCTATGAGGACGAGGTGCCGGACCTGGGGAAGTCCAGTCTTCTAAAAAATTATTTTATAAGCCTGTTTTTAAAATTTCAAGCATACCTGATTTGGAAGTTGTCAACCAGCATGCATTGCATTAGATACAAATTAAAAGAGTCAAAATTTTAATTTCATAGTCCTTAGCATTTTAGCACCCCATATAAGTCAAAGGGGGCCAATTAGGAGAATCTCTAGATGTCGGCCCCAACTCTCCAAAACTTTAAATATAACGTCCCCACCACTCTTTCATAAAAGACCGAACTCATTTTTTTAAATCGATTAGGTTGTTAGCTGGCTCCCCAATCCAGGCCGGGGTAAGTCCAGATCTTGCACTGCATTAGTTAGGATCGGACGACTGTGGTCCAGTGTCCAAAATAGATATAGGTTCCGGGACAGATCTTTGGTTATAAGACCCTAAACTTCGGGAATATAATCCCAAATTTATAATAAAATATTTAACTCTAACTAAAGCTTCATTTCAATCCTAAAACATAACGCCCAACACTTAGACTAAGTTGGGTCACTTCTAGATGGTTCTGGAATCTCAAAGTGTCCCCTACCTCTCATCCTTTAACTCCGTTAATAATTGCTCAATTTTGATTCATTCCCTTTTGATTTTCCAATAACTCTATTCATACTTTGATATCACTCCTAGAAATTCTAACAAAATTCTGCCACCATTTTAATCGGGAGTTTTCGTAGGAGATTTTTGTCTCCCTACGATGTAATTAACTACGAGGGCTTGCACTCATAGGAGGTTTGGAACCACACACACCTGATTTAAAAAAAAAAAATTAATTTCTAAAATTTTATTAGATTTCCTTGGGAAAAGTTAAGTAATGATCGTCATAGTTGTATTAGAAGGATTATCGTAGAATGGTCTCATTTCCCTTTGGGGAGATACACCCTTCTTCGATAAGACTTTGGATGTGAGTGCGACGATCATGTTTCTTGAATATTGTAATTGGGTACTTAGTTGAACTATACTTTGTCCCCTCGGGGCCATATAAAGTTCTCCTTAGAACCCGATCATAACATTCAAGATGAGTTTACATAATTCTAAGTCTGAACGTCGCTATGAAAGTTTATTTTCGTCTTTCGGGGTGATATGCTCTTTCTAACGAATTGGTTCGACCTTATAATTAGAATTCAACCTTAATCTTAAAATTCCCAAAGAAAACTAATAGTTTTCAAAACCAGTTTTCAAAATTCCACAAATATAAATCACATAGGAATTCATCCAAAAATTTTCTGTCCAAAGCAAATGAGGATTCTTTTCCTAGGTTTTCTTCAGCCAAAATCACCCCTTCCCGGATCCTAATCCAAGAAGATATACCTTTCAAGTAATGCATTTATTTGCTTCAACCCAGTTTCGCTTTATTCTTACCCTCGTCCACCTCTATAACAAAGAAACCTTTCACTACTTTTTAGCCAATATGTCCTTCAACTCTGACCACTCTGTGATCTGCTCCTATATCTTCAAACAAAAAGTTGAAATCACCAAGCATAACTTAGGAGCATTTCTAAATTTAAGGACTGAGGGAGAAAGAGCCCATACCTTAATCACCAATGATCAATATAAATGGTATGAAATTAATAGGGTGATTAGAGTAAATGATTTAAATGAGCATGTGGCTAAGGTATCCGTTCTTGTCCGAAATGCACGCATCATCCAGCACATTCTTAAAACTTCAATCATTCCAAAAGCTGGTGATAAAATCAATATTACACCCCTTCTCTCTATTGTGACCTTTCTAATCATCTCAAATGAGCCTATAGATGAAGCCAAACTTATCCTTGACTATCTTTATGGGCTTTCTAAAATTGGCCTTGCTGAATAGAAAATAAAAAGGAATATTGCCTTAGGACACTTAGTTATCTTTGTTCTGGAGAAGAAATACAACTTGGTTCATCCAGATCAAGAATATGAAGAATCGCTCTACTACAATGATGAATCATTTAGAGCGATCTTCAAGAAGGAATCAGATAAAGAACATGTCATGAGTGATATAGAAAAAGAGCCAGAAGGTGCACCAGCTCCTGCTAATGAACCAAATTATCAAGATTTGGTTCAAATATTTGATCAGTTAGAGACTCATTTTGATTAACGCTTTGATCAAATTGAGACTTATTTATAGCAGCAGGCTGCTCAATATCAATATGACATGGGCTATATGAGGGGGCAAATGAATGATATTAGTACCAATGTACTTAAGATGAGTACACACTTTAACCTCTTTGGTGGTGCTCCTCCTCCTCCTCCTCCTCCTCCTCTTCCAGATCAGGGACCATCTGAGTGATAGTTGCACTTGATGTTATGTGTTTGTGTTGTTATTGTTTTTACTTTATGTGTTTATTATTGTATGTTTTTAGTAGTTCAATGTATTTCTCTTTTATTTCAGATGTTTTATTTTGTATTGATATCCTGATGTATCATTGTAATATCTTCCAAGTGATATCAATATTAGTTCTTGTGTTTTGATTAGAACTTATTTCTGAAATATTTTTAAGTCTATATGAAAATCATCAGATTTTTTTAATCTTAATTGTGCTATAACCTGAATTATAAGTTAAAATTAAATTCATTAGAAAATCTAATTATTCTAAGTTTAAGTTTTTGTTATAACTTTATATTATTAGAATTTTAAATTTCATGTCTCTCTTTTAGACTACCTTATTGTTAATATTATTAATGCAATTGCGATGATTTCTTATTTTATATTTCACTTATCAATTATTATTTATGTACTTAGAAAGATTTAAAATTTTAGATTATTGTTTTTGGAAAGTATTAAATTACTCTTACAAATTGTATAAAAGTACAAAAAATTAAAAGAAATGCGCAAAGGTTCGCAATGTAAAAAAAGAGGCACAAAATAAGCCCAAAGTAAAAATGATGCACAAAAATGTGCCACAAATGTGAAAAAGATGTGCAAAGCGCCACATATGATAGTTTTTTCTTTCCAAACTCTTTTAATCTCTTAATTCAAATTGATCTTATGTTCATTTATAATTGATATTGAAATTTGAAATATATAATTTTTTATTCATCCTTATTGCAATGATTTTCTATATCTTAGTGTCTAACTTAACTCATGTCTTTGATAAATTCTTTTTATTATCTATGTTATATCACTTCTTATATTGTATGAATTTCTCTGATTTGTCTAATGTTTTAATTTTATTTGCATACATAATTTCAATCACTTTCAAGGTCAAATTGTCAAATGATTTTCATATTTCTACTTACATTTCAAGTATTTTTCTTCTTCACTTTTTGATGTTGTCAAAAAGGGGGAGAAATTATTTGTTGTCTTGAAATTATTTGTTGTGTCTTGTGTATTTGTGTCAAGTGTATTTTTTAATTTTTTATTTGTTTTATCATATATTTTCGTATGTGTGTATGATTATTTTTGTTTTATCTTTTGTGCTGTTTTGTGTTGTTTAAAATTAAAAAAAAAAAACAATTTTTTTTAATTCAATTACCTCCTTATTTTCATGGGTTTATCAATTCAGGGAGAGTTTAGGAGATTCTTTGAATTTGAAATCCTACAAACAATAATTATTTTTCCATCATCAAAAAGGGGGAGATTGTTAAGAGAGTTGCTATTTGCATGTTTTACATCCTTGCAACTTGTATAGTTTTGATGATTCCAAATATTATTGTTTTATGTGTAGTTATCTCCTAACAATTTATGGAAAATTTATTTTTGCTCTTGTGTGTACTAACATTTCAGAAAAATCGAACTCTAAACTACTTATGACTTGAGATCAAATTCAACATGAGATATCGTGTATTTTGTATCTTGTAATTTTTGTATGAATTAAGTTTGAGAGGGAGTGATTGTAATTGAGTGAATAAACACACACACACACTTGACGAGATATTAAAAATTTTATGCTGATCGTACGGGATGAATACAATTCATACAGGACGATCAGGTCAGTTATCTCCTTTTAAGAGCAATGATGCGAACAGGAGTTGGAGGAAATTTTTTTAAGTCCTGATCGTCCAGGACGACATTATTTTCCTCTCAGGATGAGTTAGGCTCTGTAAAAATTTCATCTAGACAAAATCCAAATCATCCCCGGACAAAGTTTTCTCTATAAAAATTTCGTTCAGACGAAATCTATAATCGTGCTAGGATGACTTAGGCTCTGTAAAAATTTCATCCAAATGAAATCCAAATCATCCTCGGATGAAGTATTCTCTATAAGAATTTCATTCAGTCGAAATTCATAATCGTGCCAGGATGAGTTGCCCTCTTTAAAAATTTTATCCGGACGAAGTCCTGTTCGTTCTAAGACGATGGGAACCTACTTAAGTAAGTTGGTTACATCCTGTGGTAATTTAAGAACTGACCTATGAAACAACTGTTCATCCGGACGAACCTAGTTTGTACGAGATGATGATCGTGTATGAACATAGTTCGTACCAATATTCATTAAGATCATTTCCGACACTTCAAGTAAAATCATCCAGGATGATCCACGATCGTACGGGACGATCCATTTTGTGTTGACTTGAAAATTTGTAGTTTTTGGACAGTTTTTCTTGTCTCTCGTATATAAGGTCCAATTTTAACTGCCACCCAATCTTTTTTCTCATTGATCTTCTTGCCTATGGAAAAAAGAGTAAAAGAGAGAGTGTGAGAGTGCATTCAAAAGAGGATTCCTACCACTAGAGCATGAAGGCTTCGCTTGATGTTCAAATGTAAGAATCTCTACATGTGATTTGGGATTACTTCACTCCTTTCTTTCTTCCTTCTAGAATTCTTATGAGAAGATCTGTCAAGGAGATCCGGTTCTCTGCCGACACTTGAAGAGTGTGAACAACCGCTGGTTCTCTGCCCACACTGGAGAGTGTGAAAGGACGAGGGTTCTCTACCCACACTAAGAGAGTGTGAAAGGATGAAGGGTTCTCTACCCACACTAGGAGAGTGTGAAAGGACGAAGGGTTCTCTGACCACACTAGGAGAGTGTGAAAGGACGAATGATTCTCTGCCAGTACTGGGGATAGTGTAAAAGGACGATGATTCTCTGCCACACCAGGTAGGGGTGAAAAGAGTTCTTGTAAAGGCTTCTCCGCTTTGTTGTGGGTGCAAAAGGAGAGTCACTAGTGGTATTAGTGCAATACTCATAGGGTGCCTCTGGGGAGTGGATGTTGGTCTGGTTTTGATGGAACAACTATAAATCTGGTGTCTTTATTTTTTTGCTACTTTTTATTTTTGTGATTTATTGTTTTAAAACTGTGGTTGAAAAACTATTTCTACAAAAAAAATCAATAAAATTTAATTTCGGTTTAAAATACTCAAAAGATAGATTAATTTTTAAAATACCAATTCATCCCCTTCTTAGTTAGCTGTGGGACATAAACTTAGGCTTAACAACCTAATTCATATTGAACGAGTTTCGACAGTTAGTACACACAAGATCAAAAAGAAATCTTCCAAAAAGTGTTTGGAGATAACTACACATAAAACAATAATATTTTGAATCATCAAAACTATACAAGTTGCAAGAATATAAAACATGCAAATTCCAACTCTCTTAAAAATCTCCCCCTTTTTGATGATAGAAAAACAATTATTATTTGTAGGATTTCAAATTTTAAGAATCTCCTAAACTCCCCCTGAATTGATGAATACATAAAAATAAGGAGGCATTGATTCAAAATTTTGTTTTTCAAAGATTTTATACAAAATCAAAATAATATCACACAAAACAAAAACAAAAAACACACAACGATAACATACGATAAAACAAATAAAAAAAATACAAAAAAATACTTGACACAAATACACAATACACAACAAATAATTTCTCCTCATTTTTTGACAACATCAAAAAGTGAACAAGAAAATTACTTGAAATTTAACAAAAAATATGAAAATCATTTAACAATTTAACCTTGAAAGTGATTGAAATAATGTATGCAAATAAAATTAAAATATTAGACAAATCATAAAAATTCATATAATTTAAGAAGTGATATAACATAGATAATAAAAAGAATTTATCAAAGACATCAGTCAATTTAGACACTGAGATAGAGAAAATCATTGCCTAAGGATGAATAAAAATTTGAATATTTCAAATTTCAATATCAATTATAAATGAACATAAGATCAATTTGAGTTAAGAGATTAAAAGAGTTTGGAAAGAAATAACTACCACATGTGGCGCTTTGCACATCTTTTTCACATTTGTGGCACATTTTTGTGCATCATTTTTACTTTGGGCTTATTTTGTGCCTCTTTTTTTTTACATTGCGAACCTTTTCGCATTCCTTTTGATTTTTTGTAATTTTATGCAATTTGCAAGAGTAATTTTATTCTTTCCAAAAATAATAATCTAAAATTTTAAATCTTTCTAAGTGGATAAAGAATAATTGATAAGTGAAATATAAATTAAGAAATCATCGCAATTGCAATAATAATATTAATAATAAGACAGTCTAAATGAGAGACATGAAATTGAATATTCTAATAATATCAAGTTATAACCAAAACTTAAACTTTGAATAATTAGATTTTCTAATGAATTTAATTTTAACTTACAATTCAGGTTATACCACAATTAAGATAAAAAAATCTGATGATTTTCATAAAGACTAACAAATATTTCAAAAATAAGTTCAAATCAAAACACAAGAACAAATATTGTTATCACTTTGAAGATATTACAATGATACATCAAGATATCAATACAAAATAAAATATCTGAAATAAAAGAGAAATACATCAAACTACTAAAAACAAACAATAACTAACTCATAAAGTAAAAAATAATAACAACACAAACACATAACATCAAGTGCATCTATCACTCAGATGGTCCTTGATCTGGAGGAGGAAGAGGAGGAGCACCACCAAAGAGGTTAAAGTATGTACTCATCATAAGTACATTGGTTCTAATATCATTCATTTGCTCCCTCATATAACCCATGTCATGTTGATATTGAGTAGCCTGCTGCTGTAAATGAGTCTCAATTTGATCAAAGCATTAATCAAAATGAGTCTCTAACTGATTAAATCTTTGAACCAAATCCTGATAATTTGGTTCATTAGCAAGAGCAGGTGCACCTTCTAGCTCTTCCTCTGTATCACTTATGACATGTGCTTTACCTGATTCCTCCTTGAAGATCGCTCTAAATGATCCATCATTGTAGTAGAGCAGTTCTTCATATTCTTGATCTGTATGAACCAATTTGTATTTCTTCTCCATAATATAGGTAACTAAGTGTCGTAAGGCAATGTTCCTTTTTCTTTTCTGTTCTGAATGACCAATTTCAGAAAGCCCATAAAGATAGTCAAGGATATGTTGGGCTTCATCTATAGGCTCATTTGACATGATTAAAAAGGTCACATAAAGAGAAGGGGGTAATATTGACTCTATCACCAGCTTTTGGAATGATTGAAGTTCCAAGAACGTGCTGGATGATGCGTGCATTCTAGACAAGACCGGATACCTTAGCAACATGCTCATTTAAACTATTTCCTCTAATCACCCTATTGATTTCATACCATTTATATTGATCATTGGTTATTAAGGTATGGGCTATATCTCCCTCAGTCTTTAAATTTAGAAATGCTCCTAAGTCATGCTTGGTGATTTCAACTTTTGTTTGAAGACATAGGAACGAATCACAGAGTGGTCTGAGTTGAAGGGCATATTGGCTAGAAAGTAGTGAAATATTTCTTTGTTATAGAGGTGGATGAGGGCAAGGATAAAGCGAAACTGAGTTGAAGCAAATAAATAAATTACTTAAAAGGTAATATCTTCTTGAATTAGGATCCAGAAAGGGGTGATTTTGGCTGAAGCAAAACTAGGAAAAGAATCCTAATTTGTTTTGGACAAAAAAATTTCGAATGAATTCCTATGTGGTTTCTTGGCTAAGACTTTTTGACGCTTGCTTGAACTAGCCATTTGAAAATGATCTAGAGTAAGAAAGGATTTGAAAGTTATGTTTAGAGAGTGACAATTGAGTTTAAAAGACCACCTATTTATTGAAAAATGATTCGTTCGTATCAAACAAAAATAATTCATCCCGTACAAAATTTTTGATCATTCCGTAAAAAAATATTTCGTGCAGACGATTTAATACGACCAGAATGAAACAGCTTTTTGTAATCAATGCAACTTACGAAGCATCCTTTCGTACAGACTTTTGACAAGTCTGATCATACAGACGAACACGTATTCATCCCGGGACGATCAGAACTTATATCATTTTAATGAAAATTGAAACCGTCCCCTACATCAAACCAACATGTGTTCGTCCAGACAAACCAAAGGTTCGTACATACGAAGTTCGTATTAAAAACTATCTTATCCATTCAACCGCTTCATTCATACATCTCGTCGATAAAAAAAAAAAAAAAAAACAAATCATTCCGTAAGATCATAACGATCGTCTAGACGAAGTGACCATTAAACACTGAAAAACTGCATGCAAAAGGTTTAAAATCTTACACTTTGACACATTACACAAATCGTCCTGTACAAAAATTTTTCATCCTTGACGATTGTCACTTACAAAAATTTTTGATTTTACACACAAACAAAACTAAAATTTAAAAAAAAAAACACCATGTACAAAAAAAAAATGTAGACTTAAAAAAATCACATAAAAACAAGATCAAAAACTCATAACGAACACAAAAACATTAACTAGAAAACAAACATCAATGTTGCAGAAAATATTTTTATTTAAGCATTTAAATCAATCACACCAAGTCTTATTCTTAATGCACTGAAAGTATCAAAGGCTAAAGGTTTTGTAAAAATGTCTACAAGTTGATTTTCAGTACAACATGAATGAGTTCAATTTCTCCCTAGGAAACATGATATCTTATGAAATGATGTCTTATGTCAATGCGTTTGGTTCTTGAATGTTGAATAGGATTTTTAGAAATGCAAATAGCACTAGTATTATCACAATAAATTTGTATAGTGCCTATAGTTATTCCTAAATCAATTAACTATTGTTTTAACCAAAGTACATGTGCCACACAACTTTCTAATGTAATGTATTTAGCTTCTGCAATAGATAGGGCCACTGAATTTTATTTTCTATTGGACCATGAAACTAATGAATTTCCAATGAACTGACATATTCCAGAAGTGCTTTTTCTATCCACCCTACAACCTATAAAGTCAGAATTTGAATAACCAATAATTTCAAATGATGAGCTAAACTTAGGATACCAAATTCCTAAGTTTTGAGTTCCTAACAGATATCATAAAATTCTTTTCACTGCTATCAAATGTGATTCTTTTGGATCTAATTGAAATCTAGCACACAAGTAAATACTCAACATGATATCGGGTCGGCTAGCAGCCAAGTAAAGTAAAGATCCAATTATCCCTCTATATTTCTTTTGATCAACAGATTTTCCCTTAGGGTCCTTATCCAACTGAACTAAGGAACTCATTGGTGTACTAACAGGTTTAGCATTATCCATTTAATACTTTTTTAGGATGTCCTTAACATACTTTGATTGACTAAGAAATGTATCTTCCTCAATTTGCTTAATGCTAAATCCTTGAAAGTAACTCAAATCTCCCATTAGACTCATCTCAAATTCACTATTTATTATTTTAGAAAAATTATCACAAAAACTTTTATTTGAAGAACCAAAATGATATCATCCATATAAATTTGAACAATGAGTATATCATTTTCACATCTCTTCAAAAAGAGAGTTGTATCCACACTTCCTTTTTCAAATGATCTTTCAAGTAGGAAGGTGCTCAACCTTTCATACCAAGCCCTAGGTGCTTATTTCAATCCATATAATGCCTTTTTCAACTTGAAAACATGATTTGGGTATTTGGAATTTTCAAATCTTGGATGTTGTTCTACAAAAACATCATCTTATATTACTCCATTTAAAAAGGCACTTTTGACATCCATTTGATACAATTTGAATCCTCTAAAACAGGCAAAGGCTAGCAAAATCCTAATTGCTTCAAGTCTAGCTACAGGGGAAAATTTTTTCTCAAAATTAATTACTTCAATCTGATTATATCCCTTAGCTACTAACCTAGCCTTATTTCTAATGACTACTCCTAAGTCATTCATTTTGTTTTAGAATACCCACTTAGTTCCAACTATACTTTGATCCTTTGGCCTTGTAGTTAATTCCCAAACTTTATTTCTTACAAATTGATTCAACTCTTATTGCATGGCCAAATCTAAAATTCATCAGAAAGTGCTTGATCAATATTAGTAGGTTCTATAGTTGAAATAAAGGCTGAATGATTGACTTCTTTGTGTAAACCACACCTAGTCCTTACACCCTCACTTGGTTCACCTATAATCAATTCTCTTGGGTGGTTTTTAGAAAATCTTAAATCTATAGGCAAAGGGTTTTCTATTTCCAAATTTTCTTCCAAATTCATCTTACCAATATTTTGGGAGTTAATCTCAATTTCATCTTCTTCAATATTTGGCTCTTTCATATATTCCTGATCTCAATTACCAAAGTTCTTTTATTGAATACCCTATAAGATTTTCCAACATTTGAGTATCCAAAAAAAATTCTTTCATCTGATTTTGGATCGAATTTTTCTAAGACAGATTTTTCATTATTATGAATGAACACCTTGCAACCAAAAACTTTCAAATGAGATAAATTAGATGTTCTTCCTTTTAGCAACTCATAGGGTGTTTTATTTAATTTTGATCTCACAATCATCCTGTTCAGAACATAACATGCAGTGCTAACTGCCTCAGCCCAAAAATATTTTGGAAGTGAGTATTCTGCCAACATTGCTCGGGCGGCTTCTATTACTGTTATGTTTTTTCCTTTCGACTTCCCCATTCTGCTGAGGAGTTCTAGGTGCAGAAAAGTTATGATCAATTCCTTTTTCCTTACAAAATTCATCAATTTTTTCATTCTCAAATTCTCCTCCATGATCACTTTGTATAGAAATAATTTCACATCCTAGTTTTCTTTGAATCCAAGTTGAAAATTTTCTAAATTCCTTAAATGATTCACTCTTATGAAATAAAAATCTAACCCATGTGAATCTTGAGTAATCATCCACAATCACAAATCTGTCTACCTTCCCTCCTAGACTCACAGTTTCAACTGGTCCAAAAAGATCCATATGTAAAATTTCCAATGGTTTACTAGTTCTAAGATCCTTATTGGACTAAAAAGAGGACTTCACTTGCTTTCATAGTTGACATGCATCACAAAGGTGGTCCTTAGTAAAGTTTAGTTTAGGTATACCTCTAACTAAGTTTTTTTGGGTAATCCTCTTAAGCTTTTTCATGCTAGAATGACAAAGTCTAATATGCCATAACCATGACTTATCAAATATAGTTAAAAAAAAAAGTAGTAGGAGAATTAATGCAATTTAAATCTAGCATGTAAACATTGTTTACCCTTTTTCCATTCAACATATCTTTATTATTTAGGCTTAATATGCAGCTAGTAAAAAAAAAATTTACACAATAACCCTTATCACATAGCTGGCTTATACTTAACAAATTATCACTCTCAGACCCTTCCACATTAAGTGCTATATTTTTCTCCCTTCATGGTTCACCTACATCAACCTTTCTTTGGCTAACTCTTTACTTGTAAGCAATAAGCGAACCAAGAAGATTGTAAAATAGAGTAAATGTTTAAATCCTTAGACTCTGTAAATACAGTAATTTTAGCATCATATGCAGTAGGTAAGCAACGAAGAATCTTATTAACCATTTTAGCATTTGTTAACTCCCTACCCAATGCATATAAAGAGGTAACTATTTGTGTGATTCTTATATACATATCAGAAATAGATTCATTTGGTTTCATGCGAAATAGTTCATAATCATGCAACAAGATATTAAGTCTAGATTCCTTAACCTCATTAGTCCCCTTATATGTTATACAAAGTCTATCCCATATCTCCTTTCCACTTTTGCAAGTGGAAACCCGCATGTAATCTTCTGATTTTAAAGCACAAAAGAAACTATTCAAGCATTTGGCATTAAGTTATGCTAAGTCACGTTCTTCTATTGTCCAGTCAGCAAAAGATGTTTCAACTCTAACTCCGTCAACTAATCTAGTTGGTTTTATATATCCTTTCTGGACTAAGATACACATACGATAATTAAGTGACTGTAAAAAAGTAGACATGCAAATTTTCCAAAAATCAAAAGGTATATTGTCAAACAGTGGATGACTAGTTATAGAGTAACCCTCAGGTGTGTTTCGGTTTCCAAATATAGCCATCTACGTTAATCAAAAAGTAGTCTAAACTTATGATTTTGAAATAATGCTCTGATACCACTTTTTGAAACTTGTTCACTATGAATTAGGTTGTTAAGCCTAAGTTTATGTCCCACGGCTAACCAAGAGGGTGGTGAATTGGTATTTTAAAAATTAATCTCTCTTTTAAGTATTTTAAGCCAAAATTAAACTTTAATGAATTTTGTAGAAATAGTTTTTTTTAACCACAGTTTTAAAATAGTAAATCACAAAAATAAAAAAAATAACGAAAAAAAATAATGACACCAGATTTATAGTGGTTCGGTCAAAACCAGACATACATCCACTACCCAGAGGCACCCTCCGAGTATTGCACTAATACCACTAGTGACTCTCCGTTTGTACCCACAGCAAGGTGGAGAAGGCATTACAAAACTCTTTTCACCACTACCCGATGTGGCAGAGAATCGTCGTCCTTTTTAACTATCCCCAGTGCTGGCAGAGAACAGTCTGTCCTTTCACATTCCTCCAATGTCGGTAGAGAACCGTTCATCCTTTCACAATCTCCTAGTGTGGGTAGAGAACCCTTCATCCTTTCACACTCTCCTAGTGTAGGCAGAGAACCCGTGGCTGTTCACATTCTCCAAGTGTCGGCAGAGAACCGAATCTCCTTGACAAATCTTCTCACAAGAATTCTAGAAGGAAGAAAGAAAAAAGTGATGTAATCCAAAATCACAAGTAGAAAATTTTACCTTTAAAAATAAGGTGAAGCCTTCATGCTCTAGTAGTAAGAGTTCTTCTTTGAATGCTCTCTCACCCTCTCTCCTTGACTCTTCTTTTAATAGGCACGAAGATCAATGAGCAAAAAGATTAGGTGGCAGTAACAAGTTGACCTTATATAGGAGAAACAAGAAAAACCGTCCAAAAACTGCAAATATTCAAGTCAACACAAAATGGATCTTCCCGTACGATCGTGGATCGTCCTGGACAATTTTACTTAAAGTGTCGTAAACAATCCTAATGAATATTGGTACGAATTATATTCGTACATGATCATCATCCCGTACTAACTAGGTTTATTCGGACAAACAGTTATTTCATAGGTCGGTTCCCAAATTACCACAGGATGTAACCAACTGACTTAAGTCGGTTCCCATCATCCTGGGATGAACAGGACTTCATCCAGACAAAATTTTTATAGAGGGCAACTTATCCTGACACTATTATGAATTTCTTCTGAATGAAATTTTTATAGAGAAGACTTCATCTAGGAATGATTTGGATTTTGTCTAGACGAAATTTTTATAGAGCCCAAGTCGTCTTGGCATGATTATAGATTTCATTTAAACAAAATTTTTACAGAGAAGACTTGGTCTGGGGACGATTTGGATTTCTTCCGGACAAAATTTTTACAGAGCCTAACTCGTCCTAGGATGTAAATAATTTCATCCTGGACGATCAAGACTTAGAAAAATTTCCTCCAACTCCTGTTCGCATTACTCTTACTATGAGATAACTGATCTGATTATTCCATACAAACTAGGTTCAGTACAAATTTTGTAAGATCTCCTTAAGTGTGTGTGTGTGTGTGTTTTTATTCACTCAATTACAATTACTCCCTCTCAATTTAAAGAACAATTTAAAGCATTAATTTAAGAAGGATTGTATGCTGAATATGATTTGAAGTCTTCATAGTTTGGAGTTTAATTTTCCTAAAATGTTAGTACACATAAGAGTAAAAACAAATCTTCCAAAAAGTGTTAGGAGATAACTACACATAACACAAGAATATTTGGAATCATCAAAACTATACAAGTTGCAAAAATGTAAAACATGCAAATTCCAACTCTCTTAACACATTGTTTGCCTATTGTTATGATGCTAAAATAACTGTAATTACAAAGTCTAAAGATTTAAATATTTACTCTATTGATAATTTTCTTGGATCACTAATTGCGTACGAGCAAGGAGTGAGTCAAAGAAAAGTTGATGCAGGAGAGCCACGAAAGGAGGAGAATATTATACTAAAAGTGGAGGAGCTAGAGAGTGATCAATCTACACTTGAGGATGAGGATGATATCGCATTAATGACTAGACAGTTCAGAAGCTTTCTGAAGAGGAAGTAAAAGAGACGCCAGCAATAGAATCGAGATAAATTTAATAGAAATATCAAGGTTTTAAATGATGTTATTTGCTATGAGTGCAGGAAACCTGGACATATTAAGTCAGACTGCCCAAAATACAAAGCCACTCCTAGCAAGAAGAAGATAGAGGAGAAACTAATGATGAAGAAGGGAAAGAAGAAATTCCAAAGAGCTTTATGGGTGGACTCAGCTTCAAACTCGTTAGAGACGGAAAAGAAAGAAGAAGTCACCAATATGTGCTTGATGGTTGATAATCTTGATTAGTCAGATCAAGAAGAGGATCGCTCTCACATAAGGCCTCGTGAAAGCATATGGTATATGAACAGTGGATGCTCAAAGCATATGACTGGAAATACTGCTCAATTCATATCACTGGAAGCCAGGAGTGAAAGCAGGGTTACACTTGGAGATAACACCACAAGGAAATTGGTAGGATCAGGTATGATTGGAAATCTTAAAAACTTTTTTATTGAAAATTTACTACTTATAGAAGGCTTAAAGCATAATTTGTTAAGTATTAGCCAGCTATATGATAAAGGATATTGTGTAAAATATTTTCCTACTAGCTACATATTAAGCCTAAATTGTAATAATGTTTTGAATGGTATAACAGTAAATAATGTGTATATGCTAGACTTAAATTATATCAAAACCCCTACTACTTTTTGTTTAAAAACTATTTATGTTGAATCATGTCTTTGGCATAGGAGACTTTATCACTCTAGCATGAAAAATCTTAGGAGGATTACCCAAAAGAACCTAGTGAGAGATATGCCAAAACTCGACTTTACTAAGGATCACCTTTGCGATGCATGTCAATTAGGAAAATAGGTGCTTTTAATTCCAATAAAAATATAAGAACTAATAAACCATTAGAGATATTACATATGGATCTTTTTGGACCAGTTGGAACTGTAAGTCTAGGAGGTAAGGTATATGGATTTGTAATTGTGGATGATTATTATAGATTCACATGGGTTAGATTTCTATATCATAAGAGTGAATCATTTGAGGAGTTTATAAATTTTTTGACTTGGATTCAAAGGAAACTAAAATATAAAATTCTAACAATTCAGAGTGATCATGGAGGAGAATTTGAAAATAAAATATTTGAGGATTTTTGTAAGGAAAAAGGAATTAATCACAATTTATCTACACCTAGAACCCCTCAGAAGAATGCGGTAGTCGAAAAGAAAAAT
This sequence comes from Dendrobium huoshanense, assembly GCA_016618105.1. Lineage (NCBI taxonomy): Eukaryota > Viridiplantae > Streptophyta > Magnoliopsida > Asparagales > Orchidaceae > Dendrobium > Dendrobium huoshanense. The sequence goes on from CM028353.1 coordinate 55,058,776, forward strand.
AGAATATTAATAGGAGCCGCTCGAGCCATTTTGGCATAATATTCATTTCCTAAATATTTTTGGGCTAAGGCGGTTAGTACAGCATGTTATATTCTGAATAGGGTGAATATTAGATCAAACTTAAATTAAACACCCTATGAGTTACTAAAGGGAAGAACACCTAATTTGTCACATTTGTATATTTTTGGATGTAAGGTGTTCATACATAATAATAGAAAATCTGTCTTTGGAAGATTTGATCCAAAATTATATGAAGCAATTTTTATAGGATACTCAAGTGTTGGAAAACCTTATAGAGTATTCAATAAAAGTATTTAGTAATTGAGGAGACCACTCATGTTATATTTGATGAATCTAGAATTTTGGAAGAACCAATTATTAAAGAGGATGAGATAGAGATTAACTCCCAAAAGATTGAGAAAATAAATTTGGAAGAAAATTTGGAAATAGAAAACCCATTGATTAGAGATTTGAGATTTTCTAAAAATCACCCAAATGAATTGATTATTGGTGAACCTAGTGAGGGTGTTAGGACTAGGCATAGATTGAACAAAGAAGTCAATCATTCAACCTTTATTTCAATGATAAAACCCATAAATACTGATCAAGCACTTTCGGATGAATTTTGGATATTAGCAATGTAGGATGAATTAAATCAATTTATAAGAAATGAAGTTTGAGAATTAACTGTAAGGCCAAAGAATCAAAGTATAGTTAGAACTAAATGGGTATTTAAGAACAAAATGATTGGCTCAGAAGTAGTCATTAAAAATAAAGCTAGATTGGTTGCTAAGGGGTATAATCAGATTGAAGGGATTGATTTTGAAGAGACTTTTTCCCCTGTAGTTAGACTTGAAGCAATTAGGGTTTTGGTAGCCTTTTTCCTATTTTAAAGGATTTAAATTATAACAAATGAATGTAAAAAGTGTCTTTTAAAATGGGATAATTCAAGAGGATGTATATGTGGAACAATCTCTAGGTTTTGAAAATTCTAAACATCCAAATCATGTTTTAAAATTTAAAAATGCATTATATGGATTAAAACATGCACCTAGTGCTTGGTATAAGAGGTTGAGCACCTTCCTACTTGAGAGATCTTTTAAAAAAAGGAAGTGTGGACACAACTCTTTTTTTGAAGAAATTGGGAGAGGAAATACTCATTATATAAATTTATGTTGATGATATCATCTTTGGATCTACAAATAAAAATCTTTGTGTTGATTTTTCTAAAATAATGAGTAGTGAATTTGAGATGAGTCTAATAGGAGATTTGAGCTATTTTCTAGGCTTTAGCATTAAGCAAATTGAGGAGGGTACATTTCTTAGTTAATCGAAGTATGTTAAGGACATCCTCAAAAATTTTGAAATGTATAATGTTAAACCTGTTAATACACCTATGAATTTCTCAGTTCAGTAGGATAAGGAACCTAAGGGAAAATCTGTTAATCAAAAAAAATTTAGAGGGATAATTGGATCTTTGCTTTACTTGACAACTAGCCAACCCGATATCATGTTTAGTATTTATTTATGTGCTAGATTTCAACCAGATCCAAAAGAATCATATTTGACATCAGCGAAAAGGATTTAAAGGTATATGTTGGAAACTCAGATTAGAAATTTGATATCCTAAGTTTAGCTCTTCATTTAAAATAATTGGATATTCAGGTTCAGATTTTGTAGTTTGTAGGGTTGATAGAAAGAGTACTTCTGGAACATGTCAATTCATTTGAAATTCTTTATTCTCTTGGTCCTATAAAAAATAAAATTTAGTTTCCCTATCTACTGCTGATGCTGAATATATTGCCCTAGGAAGTTGTGCGGCACAAGTACTTTAGTTGAAATAACAGTTGATTGATTTAGGATTAACTATAGGCACAATTCCCATTTATTGTGATAGCACTAGTGCCATTTGTATCTCTAAAAATCTTATTCAACATTCAAGAACCAAACATAAAATTAAGCATCATTTCATAAGGGATCATGTAACCAAAAGAGAAATTGAACTCAATCATGTATGAAAAGAAAATCAACTTATAGACATTTTTACAAAACCATTAGCTTTTGATACTTTCAGTACATTAAGAATAAGTCTTGATGTGATTGACTTGAACGCTTAATTAAATGTTTCTGCAACATTAATAATATTATTTGTGTGTCTGTTGATTTTGTGATTTTCTATATGTATTTTTTAGTGTTTTGTTCGTGCTTGATTTTGCAATCTCCTGTCTATTTGTTTTGTGTACTTTCACATCAAGATTCATGATTTTTGAGTGTTGGCATAAAAATTTTAAAGTGTGAAATTCATCTATACAAAATTATTTTCGTATGGGACGAATCGTGTAGCGTATTAACTGTTGATTCAAATGGTTTTGCATGTAGTTTTTCAATTTTTTTAATATAGTTCGTCTATAAGTTTGTGACGATCGTCCAGACAATATGTATTCAATCGTATGTATGCATGTAGATGGTTATATGGATAAGATCGGTTTCTTTATTTCTAATCGTACGTACAAACGTTCAGTTCGTACATATGAACACGTATCAATTCAATGTGAGGGATGTTTCAAACCGACATAAAAATGATCTTAAATAACTGATCATCCCGGACGAACACCTATTCATCTGTATGATTTTTTGGTCAAAAGTCTATATGAAGGGACGCCTCATAACTTGCATGTTTAAAAAAGTCATTTCATTTTTAGACACATTCGTTCGTACATACAAAATTTATTTTGTACATACAAACCCAAATTCGTCCTGGATAAAATAATTTATGTTCGTACGAAAATTTATTTTTTCTTTAAATTAAAATATTTTGACCTCAAATATCATTCACTTCAAAAACTCTTTCAATCCTCTAAATCTTCTTGATCATCTCCATGGCTAGTTCATGCAAAAGAGACAGGTAAAAGGTACTTGCTAAGGGACCCCCCTCTAGAAACCTTGGAGAAAACTTTCTGTCAAAAGAAAATAAAGAGTCCTTCCTTAGGTTCGTATCTGCCAAGATCATCCCCACTAAAGTCCTTCTCCAAGAACAAATCACTTTTAAAATTATGTAACTTTTTTTCTTCTACACAGTTTGCATTTATTCTGAGTCTAGTCCACTTCTACAACAAGGAAACTTTCCACTACTTCCTTGTAAATATTTCTTTTAACTCTAACAAAATTGTGATCAGGTCGTATATTTTAAAGAAGAAAGTAGAGATAACAAAAGCGGATTTGAGAATATTTTTGAACTTATGGACGCAAGGGATTAGAGCCCATACTTTGACTTCTTCCTCCAATGTTGAATGGACTGCGATAAATGAGGTTATTAAAGGGTTTGGAAATGAAGTTCATTTACCTAAGGTGTCCACTCTTAATCGTAATACTCGAACCATTAAGCATGTTCTTCGAACCTCCATTATTCCTAAAGCTGGGGATTGAGTAAATATTACCTCTCTTCTTTCCACAGTGACTTATTTGATTATGACAAGCTAACCAATAGATGAAGCCCAACTGATCATTGACTACATTTATGGACTTTTTGAGATTGGTCATATCTCCTATAAGAGAAAAAAAATTATAGCCTTATGACATCTTGTGACCAACATTTTGGAGAAAAAATATGACCTAGTCCATCCAGTTCAAAATCTAGAAGAGCCTATCTTCTACAATGATGGATCATTCCGAGCAATCTTTTATAGAGATCCACATGTGCTAAGTAGTGACTTTGAGAAGGATAGGAGAAGAGCTACACGTACACCTATACCTACTATTAGACAGAACTTTCAGGATTTAGTCCAGCATTGTGATCATCTTGAGAGTCATTTTGATCACCGCTTTGATCAAATTGACACTCATCTACAGCAACAGGACGTGCAACACCAGTAGTACATGGGTTGGATGTAAGGCCAACTGGATGTTATAGGCATGAATATGGCTATGATGAGTAGCTATTATAACTTCTTCAACCAGCCACCTCCTCCAGATCAGGGCCCCTCTGAGTGATGACTGTACTTCTTTATTATTCTCTCTACCAGATGTGATGCGATGTGACTGTTAGCTATTATGTCTTTATGTATTTATGTCTTTCTATTGATATCATCCATGCATAATCTACTTTCTTCTACCAATGATCAATAAAAGTTATCCTGTCTTGTTTTACTATTTTTTATTTCATTTCAAAAATATGTATTAGCCTATATGATCATCCTTGAAATATTAATCTCAAAACTGTTATATTTAGAATTGCAATACAAAATTTATTTCATTAGAAAATTCAATTTTTCAAAAATTTAAGTTGTGATTATAACTTGATCTAGTTAAAGAATGTCAATCTCATGTCTCTTATTAGACTAAGATAATTTTTAAATTATTATTGCAATTATGATGTTTTCTTATTTTGTATTTCTCTTATCAATATAAATAATGTTTTACTTAGAGAAATTTGAGATTTGAGATTATTGATTTTGGAAAGATCAAGAATACACTTGAAAATATACAAATGTACAAAATATCAAAAGAATGCATAATGGTTCATAAACTGAAAAAGAGGCACAATATTAGCCCAAAAATAAAAAGGTGTACAAAGTGTGCCACAAAAATTGTAAAATGTTCAAAGTGCCACAAGTATATGCTCTTTTCCTCAATTTTTTAATCTTTAAATTCAAATTAATCTTCTGTGCAATTATATTTTGTATTGAATTTTGAAATATAGAAATTGTTTATTCATCTACTTTGTAATAATCTTACTTATTTTTCAATGTCTAAATTGATTCATGATTTTGTTACTTTTTTTTCTTGTCTATGTTATATCTATACTTAAATCATATGAATCTTTCTATTTCTCTAATGACATTTAATTTCTATTTGCAAATATAACTCAATCTCTTTAAAGGATCGATTATCAAAGGCTTTTTATATGACTTCTTATATTTCTCGATTAGTTTTTTTTTTGTCTCTTCTTCTCTTTTTGCTATTGTCAAAAAGGGGGAGAAATATTATTTGAAGTATTTTTTTTAATGTGATATTCATAAATGTTTTAACGTGTTGTTCATATGTTTGTGTTTGCATAAAAAATTAAAAATTGGGATTAGTTAATCAAATATGCCCCTTATTCTCACATGCTTATTTATTCAGGAAGAGTTTAGGAGAAACTTAGGAATTTGAAAATTATATAAACAATAATTATTTTGCCATCATCAAAAAGAGGGAGCTTGTTGAGAGAGTTGCTACTTAGCTTCACATGCTTCACATTCTTGCAACTTATATGTTTTGATGATTCCAAATATTATTGTTTTGAGTATTACTTTCTCTTAACACATTTTGGAAGAATTTTTTTTTTTTTTTGCTCTTGTATGTACTAACATTTCAGAAAAATCATACTCTAGATTATTGAAGACATCAACTCAAAGATCTACTTGTTCTTTTTTGTAACTTTGAGTCTGTATTTGTTTTACTTGAGTTAGAGAAAGTGTGATTGTAATTAAGTAACTCAGCACACACACACACCAGGGGAGAACTTTAAAATTTATAATTTTTAATATTGATCGTACAGGACAAACTATGTTTATACGGGATGATCAGATCAGTTATACACCTCCAGGAGCAAATGGAATGAACAGAGGGTGAGTAAAAAACACTTTTCTAAGTACTGTTAGTCCAGACGAATAGTCCCATTCATCCCTGGATGACCTCCTATGGATTTTCAGTTTGAACTATTCATCCAAATGAATAGTCCCATCCCTGGACAATCTTCTCTGGATTTTTAGTTTATTCTATTCATCTAGATGAATTGGCACCTTCATCCCTAGACGATGTTCTCTATTCTTTGAACATGTGATTTGTCCCATTTTTTCGTCCCAACGAACCTTTGAAATAACTGTTCATACCGGACAAACTATGTTCGTACGGGATGATGATTGGGTACGAAGGAATTTCATACCAATGCACATTGAGTTCATACATAACAATTTTTATACTGTTCATACGTATGAAATTCAATCATACGGGATGATCGAGTACGTACTGAATTGAAATTTTGTAATTTTTTGATGGTTTTTCGTATCTTTCTTATAAAAGGTCCACTTAAAACTTTCTTGAAATCTTTTTGTCTACTAGACTTCATGAAAACGGAAGAGAGATTGAAGGAGAGAGTGTTTGAAGGAGATTTCTTACTACTGGAGCGTGAAGAGTTCACTTGGTACTCAAAGGTAAGGATCTTCATTTGTGAATTGTGATTACTTCACTCTTTTCTCCTATCCTTCCAGATTTCTCATGAGAATATCTTTTCAAGGAGATCCGATTCTCTGTCAACATTCGAGGAGTGTAAACAGCGGGAAGTTCTCTACCCACACTTGGAGAAGTGTGAAAGGATGAAGGGTTCTCTGCCTACACTTGGAGAGTGTGAACAGCGGGAGGTTCTTTGCCTACAATTGGAGAAGTGTGAAAGGACGAAGGGTTCTCTGCCTACACTTGGAAAGTGTGAACAGTGAGAATGTTCTCTATCTACACTTGGAGAGTATGAACAGCGAGAGGTACTCTGCCTACACTTTGAAGGTGTAAAAGGACGATGGTTCTCTACCACACCAGGTAGTGGTGGAAAAGCGTTTTTGTGAAGGTTTCTCCGCCTTGCTGTGGGGGTAAAAAGGAGAGACACTATGTAGTAATAGTGCAATACCTGAAGTTGGAGACTTCAGGGAGTGGATGTAGGTTGTGTTTAACCAAACCACTATAAATCTCGTGTCTTTTTATTTTCTGTTGGTTTTTACTTTTTTGTTTTATGTTGATCTGTGGTTGAAAAAACTTTTTCAAAAAATTTCACTATAAGTTTTTCTATCAGTTTAAAATATAAGAGGGAAATTTTTAAATTACCAATTCACCCCCCTCTCTTGGTTAGCCGCTAGGACATAAGCTTAGGTCTAACAACCTAATTCATATTTAACAATTTTTAACAGGGGGGGCTTAGAAGAAAAGACCTTTAATTTCTTATTTAAATAATAATTGTATTTGTCATCATAAAAAGGGTGAGATTATTACAAATTGGGAATCAAGATTGAGATTATGTTTTTTTATGATAGTAAAATATTATGGTTATCATTTTATTATTTCTCCTAGCATATATTGGATATTTTTATTCGTTTATGGGTATAATTATATTTCAGGGAAATCATATATCACTCAAGATTAATGAAGACTTCAAGACAACAAAGAATAAGATATCATGGAATAAAGTCTATATTTCTCTATTTTTATTGTGAATTCTAAGTGAGTGTGATTATAATTGGGTAACTATGCACACATATAGGGGGAGAGTGATAAAATTTTTAAAACTGATCATATTGTATTATATATAATCGTACTATATGATTTGACATGGTTTTTTCTCTGGAATCTAGTTACTTAAAATTATGGTAAGATTTTTTTAATTGTTCGTAGTAAAAGATGTTTAGTCGTATAGATAACTAACAAAGTATGAAATATCTTTCTTATCAGATTATATCTTACGAACTCATTTTTTAAAATGGTTTATACATTATGATGTGAGGTCATACATACGACTAATAGAGTATGAAAAAATTTTCATATTGGATCATACTATACAAACTCATTCATTTTTTAACTATTTATATAGTACAATGTTAGGTCATACATAAAACTAACATAGTATGAAAAATATTTCATGCTGGATTGTACAGTACGATGTTAGCCCATATAGACTACTTTTAGAGTTCAAAAATCCTTTTGTATTAGATCCTACCATACAAACTCGTTCATTTTAAATTGTTTATACAGTATGATGTCATGTTGTATAGCTGTCTGATAGTGTATGAAATTAGTTCATTCAAGATCATACCTTACAAACACATTTAGTTTTGAACTATTTGTACAATACGATCTGAATCACACAGATGACTGACAGTGCATAAAACTAAGTTTGTCTCAATTCATACCAAACAAAGCCCTAATTTTTTGAACTAATCATACCATATGATCTATGATCGTATAGTACAAATGTATGATAGTTCACTTGATTTTTTTTATTTTTTATTTGGATAGTTTTTCATTTGGTTTCTATATAAAGAGTTCTTAAATCTATCATATTATCCTTTGAGATGGACCTTTTGGAGAGTGTGTTAGGAAGAGGTTTTGTGAGTGAAGAGTGGGAGATCAAGTGAAGGGAAGTTGTGAGGGATTCACAAGGTTGTCCGAAGTGAGGATCTCTTTTATCTTCTTCAAGATTTTACCCAAATTCTTTATGGTCTCTTGAGAGAAGATCTTCAAGACTGGATCAATGTTCTCTGCCTTCACCAGGAGGGTAAAAAAGGATGAGAATGTTCTCTTCCTTCACTAGGAGGGTGAAAAAGGACAAGTAGGTTCTCTGCCTTCACTAAGAGGGTAAAAAAGGATGAGTATGTACTTTCCCTTTGCCAGGAGGGTGAAAAAAGGATGAGGATGCATGATGCATCTCTTGAATAGTACAAAAGGTGACGGTTCACTACCCCACCGAGTTGGTGGGAGAGAGTTAATAAGGGCTTCTTTGCCATACTGTTTGGGAAATTGAGAGTCATTTGTGTTTAGTACAATACCTAAAGAAGGAGTCTATATGGAGTGGATGTAAGTCTAGTTGGACCAAAACACTATAAAATTTAGTGTTCTTTAGTTATCTTTTATTTTTTTGCATTTTTATTTTACTGCACTTACAACTTTGTGGTTAAAAATTATTTATGGTAATCATTTCTATAAACCAACTGCATGTTTCAAGATTAGTAATTTAACATTCAAAAAGATCTAAAAAGGGTTTGATATATTTAAGAATTTTTTTTCTTAACCAATTCACCCAGCCTCTTGAAACATGCAGTTGGTTTATAAGGTCTAACAACCTACACGAACTTTTAAGAATAGCAAATCCATCTTGAATATTATAGAAAAATTAAAAAAAAAAACTGCATTAGGGAGCTAACTAAACACCTAGTAGATTTAAAATCTATGAGTGTCATCATTGTTATGAAAGAGTGGTAGGAAAGTTGTTGTTAAAGATTTTGAGAATTAGGACTCACTTCTAGAGCAGATCTTATTTGGTCCTTGACTTATGCTAGGCAATAATGCCTGAATCAAATATAATTAAAATTTTATACTCATTTAATTAGTTTCTAATGTAATGTATACTGATCAACATGGTTAAATGTATAAAATGTATATGAAGCCAATTTAAAAAAGCTTAAAAATAATATGTTCATAGAGATTTCACAATATCCCCTTGATAAATCTGCACCATTAAAGGTCAGGTGTTCTATTAGAATCTATAGGCGGGGAGGTACTTAATAAGGAAGAGAAAGTCAATGATATGCTTTATAAGGACTCCCGGCAATCCCGCGCTTACTTCTTAGGCCGTTAAAGTTTTTATGTTAGCCTAAAAATTTATTTAAATTTAAGTAGAAAATTTTTTTAGCACACCCTCACTAGCCTCCACATATCCATGCTAAAACAAAAATGGCATGCAAATTGCCAAAAAACTAAGAAAAGCATGTTACCCTAATTACAATCAAATTAAATCAAACACATCAATAAATCAAATCAATTAAATAAATGTTCATAAGAAAATTATTTGTTTACTATTACTCAAAATTTGCACAAATTAAAAGTAGTCAGAAACTACTAAAAATAAACCTGGATTCTAACCTAGAATCAATACAAGTTGACTTTAAGTGAGATACTCTTTATCTTCAGCTCCTCATCCTCCCCTTCTTTGGGCTCCTTGGATTCATCGTACCTAGACACCCAAATGAAAAAGAAAACTCTTCCCCCAAATGGGAGATTATTCTTTTCACTTTGGGTATTAAGATTATCCAAACTTAAGCTACCAAATAAAAAAGTACTGTTCCACTACGGGGTATTCTTTCCTTTTTAGAATTTAATTTTAGATACATGTATCCCGACTCAAATGTTTAACTTTCATAACTCTTAAGTTTAAACAAAATACATTAGTAATCAAATGAAAAATCTAGACTCTCATGCAAGGTTATCCTAAGCATTTATAAATAAAATACATCCCAAGAAGTTTTTATGTATGCAGTAAAAGTAAATCACACTTAGCCACACTCCTATTTCTTTGGGGGCTAAGCAGTAGAAGCACATGCGGGACTTGCTAAATTTTTTATTAAGTTAAATCATTATTAATTTATGCCTTTCATTGCTCTATATGAACATGGTCACCTATAGAAAATTCAGAAAGCAACTAGATCATCCCTAACCTAAGGGTATTCTATCGCCCATTGCATAAATTCACCAATTGCAATTGAAGTAAGTAAACACTCATATCAATCAATTTTTAATCATAGCATGCAATGAAAACTTGGAAAACTAGGCACACAACACTAAAAGTAAACACTGGCCTAGCCAAAATTAGAGTTAGTTGTTCTAGCAAACCATCTAAAGAGTGTACAAAAAGGCTATGTCGATTGGACATGTCATAAATTGAGCAATTCGTTAAAGTTATTTATTATTCGAGTTTGTTAAATGTCGAAGAGGGAAATTTATGCTTGAGTTTAAATATTAAAGTGTTAAAGCTTAATTTAGGTATGTTTTAATGGTTTAATGATAACTGTCTTTATTGTTCACAAAGGCTGTGAAGTTTATTTTACCTTTCTTAGGGCTAAGCTAATAGCCTCTTAGGCTTGGGTTACCTAGTAGTAACTTAGGTTAATTAAGTTTATTTCATTGGTTAGGGATTAAAGGTTGATAAATTTTAATCCAATTTACTGATTACTAATTTAAATGATTAAATTAGAAAGTTCTAGAATTTTAGGTTAATTATTGAATTTTGGAATTATTTAAGTTATTTAGTTAAAGTGTTGAAATTTTACTTTTAAAATTAAAGTGATTTTTTTATTTTAGCATTTTTCTTAGACATTAGACGATAAAATGAGTTGTTAGACTTTAAGTTTTCTCAATTTAGAATTTTCTACATTAAGTTATGATTTTTTTAAACTTTGACCTAGTTTTAAACTACAATTGACCGTGGAGTTAACTTTTTAACTTTAACTTAGTTTTGGAGATTTGACATTTATAAAAAATTATATATTTTAATTAAATTTGAATGGATTTGAGCTTGATTAAATTGGATTTTTCAAGAATTATTGGTAATTTTTCAAACTTAAGGTATTTTTGGAATTTCTAAAATTGTCGAATTTAGGGGATATTTTGATCGAAATAAGTCCCAAACCTCTTGGAATCACCCCCAAAGGTTAGAAATGACATAAGAGGATGTTTCCAGTTACTTAGGAATTTTTATTAAAAATTTAATTATTTTAATTCATTAATCTAATTAAATATCAAATTTCTTTTAAAATATATTAAGGCTAAATTAGAGGTCTGATCATGGAAGTTTTACTTTTCATGGATTAAGGGTTCAATTGTAAACAATTAGAGATCTTATTGAGTTTCTAGGATTTTATATAAAGTAGTTGTGATTTAATTAATGTAATAGGTCAAATATAGGAGGAGATTTTGGAATCCCTAATTGGTAGACCAAATGGCTTCCATTTCTAATTAAATTCACCTGATCTCGAGGTCAAATCCCTCTAAATTTGGCCTAAAGTAAAACTTTCTAAAATGGTTAACCAAACCACCAAAAGCAAACTCTAGGTTACCTTCAAAAATTCCTAAGTTACTACTTAAGTATAATCAACAGACAAACACTCAAACCCTATATCCCGATTGATATGTGAATGTTTTGATTTAAAATTAAGGGTCAAACCATGACCCATAAGCCCAAATAAACTTAAATTAGCCCCTAATCAAATCAAATAGGGAAGAAACATTTTGGACTTGTCAGTGACATGCCTAAAATCAATCCCCAAAAATTCCAATCCCAAATGAGTTATTATAAAGCCATAATTGCAAAACTATCCCTACTATTATAAATGTTATAACATAACTTTTATACATGCTTAGGAATTGAAACCATATGGTTTTTATAGGTCTCCTCAATATCTTTCCAATAAGCATAAGAACACCTAAATTTGACAAGTATGTGAAGAGATATGATGTTTTTGAAATTCCATGCAATTTCTTGAGAAATTAAATCCTTATTTACACAGTCACTTGGCTCTTTACACGCGGGCGACATCCGATTGGCTAGCCAATCATTATGACAAACTATGTAAGTGTAAAATTGATTTTAGCCATTGGATCGTTGATCAAGTGGCTACAATTAAATGGTCTCGAGAACTGCATGATCTAATCTAAATTGTCGGTTAAATCAACAATTTGGTTTATGTCTTCAACCTCCCCCACAAAACTAAATTTGTTTATGTTCTTCGGCATGATCAAGGATATCCTGCTGGTGAACTCTAACAAAATTTCAAAGGAAGGATCAAGATGATGAGGAATTTCAATCCAATGGAGGGATTGTGTTGGATTGAAAGTTTCTTTTATACTTGACCAACACTACCTAGGTAGGAGCTCGAGCAGGGATTCTCACCATGTAGAAAGCAACATAAAATGGGTTTTTCTATCAGGAAGCTTGAAGGTATGATGACAAAGACTTCTCTGTCAGACACCTCAGCTAGACGACCACTAAAAGTGTGACTTCGAGTGGAGGGCAAATAGCTTTCACAGAAGTTTGCTCAAATAGATGGTTCGAAGAGGCTGGAAAGCTAGGGATTCAAAGAGGAAGACTAGGGGAACTCTGGGAATGATTTCAAAACACTAGAATCAATTGAGTCACTGTGGAGAGGAATACCCTAGTTCAATCGATATCATAATCTTATACAGATAGGATTTATTTGGAAGGACATTGGATGACTGTGAGGTGGAAGGGGAGATGTCCCTTAATCTCATGAGCTCAAGGTAGATAAATAAATACTCTGGAAAGCTTTGGATGAGGCCTAAGATAGAGGGGACCACCAGAGCTAAAATCTACCTGCTTTGAATAATGGAAACCACTAAATGGGTCAGGATGAAGTGGAAGGGTGTCTGGAGGTCTAGTGAGCTTAAAAGTGAGCTAAATTGGGAAGGAGGTAGCTCAATTCGATGGATAGACTTGTGTTGATGTAAATTTGTATGGTTTGGGTCAACTTGAGTGCAGCTTGAGTTGAGTCAGATCATGGAATTGATAGGGAAGATGTAATGGGTTAAGGGGAAACCACCCAAAGTGTCAATTGGATATGGTTCAACCTAGTGGACAAATTAGCTCAAGTCAAAGTAGTTTTGACCACTTTGGGATAGCATAGAGGTTGACCTAGGTCAACCCAAGGGTGGGGATGACTAGGGTAGGTGTTGGACCTAAGGCCACCTAATGGAGGTGTTGATTTTGAATAGTGAGGCCTAAGTTGGGAAATGGCTAAAGCCATAGTGGTTTTGACCACTTTGGTTTAGCCTAATTCCTAACCCAGGTTGACCCAAGGGCTAAGTCAGCTAGCGAAGGTGTGTTGGGTCATGAGGGACCCAAAGCTATTATTAGTTTGATCCAATTTGGTTAGGATTAGGATTTGGCTCATAGGGGACCTCTTTTTAAGTACTTAGGGCAAATCAAGTAGCTAACCCAAGTGGGCCCACATCTTGGGTCCTCAAAAGGGATCTACTAGGAACCTAATGGGTGACCCCATGGGTTTGTATAGGCTTGGCAAGATCTTGGCCAAAATATTTGAATGGGTTAAAGGTATATGTGTATTTGGTCAATGGTCAACTAAGTTGACCTAGGGTCAAGGGTTGGGTCCATTAGTTCAAATTGATCATATGAACTCAATGGAGGTGGTTTCACATCAAGAGGAGGCCATTTAGTTTAAAATTTGTGTTTAAATACTTATGGGTCACTTTGGTCAACCATGGCAGACTTGGTCAACTAGGTCAAAACTAAAGGGTGGATTTGGGTCAAAAGTATTCCTAATTATATTTAGGATCCATTGGGATAGGTTTTGAAGGTTGATAGTATGTTGAGTTTTGGAGAAAAGACTAAAAATCATTTAAAGGGCATTTTAGTCATTTTGATCCCAGGTCAAACTCGGACCAACAAAGTATAGGTTACTAACCAATAAGTCATCACAAGGGCCATGGATGTGGTTGAAAGGTTTGGAAGGAGTCCGAATGCCAAATTCCACTGAATGGAAAATCCAGTGGCATTGGATGTAAATTTTTAAAAGTTTTGTAGTGTTTGAAAATAAATTTAGTTTTTAGGGCTAGGGATTTGAGAATGAGCTCAAACTTTGTGGGTTTCAAGGTGGTACAAAAACGACCCAAAAAGGATTTCAAAACCTAGGTCCTTAACCTCATGATTTGGTTTAGAATTTTAGATTTGGATTTGATTTTGAATTGAATGGTTGCATTTAAACTATCCACAACAATGAAAATTAAATGAATGATTGAGATTGATTGAATAAGATTTAAAAGTTGATTAAAAGTTGTCGGAAGGCTGGACTATATATTGAATTAAAGGGTGGAACTATATTTGATTAGACTTAAATTTGGTTTTGACTAGGACCTATATGATTGAGGTGTGGACACCTTCCAATCATTTGGTCACTAGAAAGAAATCGAGGTAGGTCCTAGTAACCTCATAAAGAAATGAGGTCAATAAATGGACCCCCAATAAATGTGGTAGAATGAAGTTCTAGTACATATATTGGCATGGACTGAATAAAAGGGTGGAATTTGGGACCTTAACCCTAAGGAGAAGAAGGAACAAACCTTAACAAAACAAAGTTTAGTTGATAATAGGGCAATAACACAAAGGGCATTATCCTAACATAGAGGATCAAAGTTGGATGATCAAGTGGGTGGGTCAAAAACATACCCAAAATAGAGGATTGGGGTTGAATGATTGTGTGGTGGGGTTGAAACATGCCCGACATAAATGTTTGAGGTTGAATGATCATGTGGTGGAGTTAAAATATGCCCAACATAAAGGATCGGGGTTGAATGATCATATGATGGGGTCAAGATATACCCATCACAGAGGATTGAGGTTGAATGATTGTATGATGGGGTAGAAATATGCCCATCATAGAGGATTAAGGTTGAATAATCATATGATGGGCTTGAGAAATGCCTATCATAGAGGATTGAGGGTGAATGATTATATGATGGGATAGAAATATACCCATCATAGATGATCGGGGTTAAATGATCATATGATGGGCTCGAGATATACCAATCATAGAGGATCAAGGTTGAATAATCAAATGATACATTAGAAATATTCCCATCACAGAGGATCAAGGTTGAATGATCATATAATGGGCTTAACATATGCCCATCAAAGAAGATCGAGGTTGAATGATTGTGTGGTTGGGTCAAAATATGCCCAACATAGAGGATCGAGGTTGAATGATCATATGATGGGGTCATGATATGTCAAACATAGAGGTTCAAGGTTGAATGATCATTTGATGGGGTTTAAATGTGCCCATCACTAAAGATCAAGTTTGAATGATTATGTGATCGGGTCAAGATATGCCTAACATAGAGTATCAAGGTTGAATGATCATATGATGGTTAAGATATACCCAACATAAAGGATCAAGGTTGAATGATCATATGATGGGGTCGAGATATGCCCATCACAAAGGATTGAGGTTGAATGTTCATATAATGGTCAGATGATTGAAACATAAGGGAAGGTAGCACCAATCCTTAAGGCAAAGGGAGCAAAATGATTGATTAAAGATTTTGATCTTTTTGAAAATTTCTTTGACTTCAAAAATAAAATTGACCAAAATTAATCCACGACATTAAAACATTTCATTGATTGAGATTTTTAGCTACAATTAATATAACATTTCTTAAGGAAATGTCAATTGATATACAATATTAGGTGATTTCCTTTACAATCCACTTATTGGCACGAGCCCCCTTTATATGTTGTCTCCATAACAAAGGGTCGTTTCTATGTTGGTTTAAACTTCCCACCAACCTTTTGGTGAGATAAGATAGGCCTCTGAAGAATAAGGACCAAGTTTAATACTTGGAAGGTTTTGTTGCAAACCTGATCCAAGCACTATGATTTTAATAAAAACAAACATTATGGTGTATGTTAATGCTTTATCCTATTTGTATAATATTTTGCTTTGTTTTGTGTGTACTAATGTTTCAGGAAATCAGTCCACCGTACACTTATAATTCGGATCAGCTTAAGACTTGTAGACTAGGGCTACTAATTGGTTTTCATTTTATTCTTTTTTTTTTCTTTCTTTCTTGAGTTGTATCATGTAATTGGGTGCATATCATTACTAAGTAGTCTTGCACACATATAGCGGGAGAGAGAAAATTATTTTTTAGTGATTTTTTTTAAGTACTTCATAATATATAATTTTGGCATCGTATTGTATGACCTTATTTTATACTGTATGATTTTAATTTGTACTAAATGATCTGTAATGCTTTGTCAAAACCCTAGCCACTATAGGTTAAGAAATATATCAATTATGTGTTGATTGTATAGTACAATTTGGTTTATACTATGTCCTAATTAAAATCTTTCTTAATTAATCTCTCATTATCAGAAAATCAAATCATGAATAATGATTGTGATTGATCGTACTGTCTAATAAAGATCATATTGTAGGATTGCCTGTGTATGAAATTGGTCATCCCTGAGATTGTACTGAATGAAATCCATAATTTTTCTAATGATAATACTGTAAGATGTCTATGGTTCTGGATGATCGATAGTGTATGAAATCGGACATCCCAAGGGTCATCCCAAATGAATAGAAGGAATTTCTATAGTTTGCAATGTACGATGTTTGGATTGTACTATATGAAATATTATAAAGGTTGAACAGCTTGTATGCATGATCTTCTTATTTTCAAGGCAGCGGCGGTGGCTGTTGGCAAGGGCTACCAGCGGATGGTGGTGGCAGGAAGTGGGTAGCAAGTGGCGGTGGAGATAGTGTCCACCATAGGTGGTCAAGAAATTATTTGATAAGTGTAAAGTAATTCTCACTCAAATTGGGAGATAACACTTTACTTAAAAATGAACTAATAAGGAATAAATTATATTTACTTTACTTTACTTTGACTTGGATTTGCTTTTCATTCAACCAAATGCTTAAAAGTGAAAAAGAAATGCATTTACTTTACTTTGCATTAAATTTTCTTCGCCAACCAAACAACCCCTAAGTAATTTATAAAGATTAAACATACTTTATATAATTCATGGATTTTAGGTAATCAAAGATTCAAAATTAATTTATTAACTACACATGGAGACAAAATTACATAGCATAAACCTTTTCATTTTACAAACAAACACAATAGAAATTACAAAGCAAAACACAAATGATAGAAAGGTTAGAAGTCAGATCTAAAGTACGGACTTCTTTGCACTCCTCCACTTTGTTCAGCACTAATATAAGACACCAAATAAGTATAATAGAGTTAATTCCTCTCTAAAATAGTCTCTAATACTCACGCACACAGACACAACTCCCAAAGGTGCCTACATCTTTACATTAATAATAAGGCTACTACTTATAACTTTATAAAATAACTAAATTGGTGATGCAGAACTAGCTTGGTGCCATTATGGCACAACTAAGACTATGCGTCGATTCACCATTCATCTTATTGGTTTGCCAACTTAACTATCTCTCACTACGATATTGGGTAATTTATGGTAGTGGTGCTTCATCCGATGCTGCGACGCTTTCTTTATAGCACCTCAGTGTTAAGCTCTCTAGAAATTTGTTGAGGCCCTCCACTGTAGCATTGCTTTTGTGGCACTGTGATGTTGGTTCAATTTAAAAAAAAATAACATATTTTTTGCCCAAAAATATAAGGAATAGAAGCACATCTATTATAAAATATGAAATTTGGACTTAGAATTTTTTTCTCTTATCATACCACAGCTTCGTCAACGATTAAGATCTAAAAAGTGAAAAAAGAGTAACAACATATTGTTGAGAACTGAGAATGAAAAGTTATTAAATGAATAACTAATCATGTTTACTGCAAGAGAGTCTGATGAAGGTAAAATTCCACCTACTTCTCCTTTTTTGGGAGGTAGCTGATTCATCCTCTCTTTACTGCCTATGTAGAGGATGATGATAAAGTAATAGCAAATTAAACTCCTCCTTACATTTGATTGTACCATTATGCCATCCTTAGGAGAAATGAAGAGAATGTTTAAAAGTATGCTAAAATGGATAGTTTAGTGGTGTGTTGATACCTTTGGACATTCCAAGAATGAGTTCTTGAATGATTAATGAGTTCTTGAATGATTAATGAGTTCTTGAATGATTAATGTGAGTAATTAGTGAAAAAGTTGGAGCTAAAATTCTAAAGAAATATATTTTTAATATTGGGAGAAAAATAAAAGTTGAATATTAGAAGCTGAGACAAAAAACTAAACTTTATTATGTGTTTGTGATCATTGATGGATATCATAGAGAACCTGTCAAGTTCTCAAGAAATACTGATAATATAATTTTAACTAACGGACAACACTAGAAAGTCCCTACCAAGCTTGTAGAAGTAAGACGTATTTCTTGTCAAACTCATTGACATTTATCTCCATCCACATTCATAGTCTTAATAATCTTGTGAAAGTATCTCATCACACTTATGTGCTTAGTCACCCATAGTTTACTAGCACTATATTGAGGGTGGCCGATTGTCTTTAAACTCTGATGTGAGGAGGTTGAACTCTTCAATTCAATTGACCTTAACATCTACTAAGAAGAACATTTGGTGACCAAAATTTGTAGCCACTTCATCCTCACTAGTTGTTGTTAAAGATCAAGTGGAGCAGGAAATGAGTGAAAGGAAAAGAATTAATGAGATATACACCAGTAAAGAGTTTCTCCTATAAATCCTCATTATGTATTTGTTGACCTCATTTTTGTATGAGGTCACTAAGACCCTTCCAGATTCTAAATTTAATCCTAGACCCTAGGATCCACTCTAGACCTTAGGATCTTTCCTAGAACTAGACTTTAGAGCCTACTCTAGAGCCTAGGATTCCTTTAAATCCTAGATCTTAGAACTCTCCTAAATCTTAGGATCACTCCAACTTCAAATCAACCTCCACCTTTGATCAACCTCAATTTTAAATCAATTCCTATATTTAATCCATTTCAATTTCAATTTGACTCCTACATGTGACCAATTTGAATCTCAAACTCCATCCAATTCAAGTCCAAATTAATTCAAACTTCAAATCAAATTCAGACCAAGAGTTTAAACTCAAATTCAAACCTTTAAGGCCCTGTCCTAAACACCCTTTTCAGAGATTTTTCAAACATCTCAAAACCCAGTCAAATGGCCTCTGATTCAGGGTCTATCACTTGCAAAGTGATAAGACATGTCTCTAAAGGCTACCCTCCAATTTTGAGCTCATTCTGAGGTCTCTAACCCCAGAATCTGAATCAAAATTCAAAGGCTGTAAAACCTTCAAATATTTACAGCCTATGCCACTGAGCCTAACCCCTTTGAGATCTTGACCTTGGAACCCTTGTCCAAGCTTCCAATCACTTCCAGACCCTTGATTTTAACCCATTGAGCAGCAAACTCCATTTTTCAAACCCATTTTTGACCATAGTTGACCAATAGGTCAAAATTGACCAAAACCCCCCTATGGGGCTCAAATGGGGATTTCAAACCAAATGAGCTCCAAAAGGGATGCAACCACCTTTAACAAATTTCAAATGTCATTTCAAACCTATTGAGCCCAAACCCAGACCCTGGGTCAACCTGATTGACCAAGTCAACCCAGGTTGACCAAATAGGCCCTTAGGGACTCAAATAGGGACTTTGATCAATTTGACCTCCCCAGACCCAGGAACTACCCTCAATGGTCTCCAAATATTATTTCAAACCTGTTGAGCCCAAACCCAGACCCTGGGTCAACCTGGTTGACCAAGTCAACCTAGGTTGACCAAACAGGCCCTTAAGGGCTCAAATGGTGATTTTGACCAAATTGACCCCTCCAAGCCCTGGGACCACATCCAATAGACTCAGGACGACATTCTGAATTTGTTGAACCCATTTCTAGCCCTTGAACCCAACTGGTTGACCAAGTCAACCAGTTTTGGCCTAGAAGCCCATTAAAGGCCCATTAAGCCTTTTTAATCTATTTGACATACATGGCTCTTGGAACCACCCTCCAATCCACCCAATCAACCCATTTGAATCACCTAATTGAAAATTTCATAACCCTTGATGGAGTTGACTGGTCAACCAGTCAACCCAAGGCTTAAGTGACCATTTATATGGTCAAAACTTTCAATCCATTGAACCTAGCTCAAGCCACACCCATCCAGCCACTTGGAGAGACTCCATGACCTGCTTGGGTGCCACATCAGCTCCATTGACCAGTTGACTGGTCAATTTGGTCAAACCCAAGCTTAAACCCTTCTAAAAGGTCTTAATCAACCTTTTAGACTTTTTTCCCTGATTTAACTCCCCAAGGCCGACCCCTTAATATCCTAAAGCTCACTTGGAGCTCTCCTAACCAAGCTCAGGGCCTGGTTTAGCCTAAAATGGCAATGCCCCCCCCCCCCCACTTGTCCTAAGCCGCCCAATGGAGGCAAGGCTTGGCCAGCCTTTGAGGCAGCCTTCTAGCTGTCCCAGGGACATGTGGCACCATCTAGGGAGTCCCTCCATCAATCCCAGCCATCCGTTTGGCCTGGGGGCGTTTGAATAGGGGGAAAAGGGGTTAATGACACACATTCTAACCCTAACCATCTCTCACTACTCAAGCCCTCTCAAGCCCTGCCCCCAGTTCGTTTTGAATCTCCAGAGCTTCCTCTACCTCCCCACTACAAAACCCAGGTGGTTGCACGTCACCGGCGGCGAGTTCTCCGGCGAAACCACCACCTAGACCGTCCCAAGCCCATAGCAGCCGATCCAGACGCGTTCGAGCTTGGATTTTCGCTGGGAATCTTCACTTGGACAATCTACAAGCTCAACCATCCAGAAATTCCGAAGATCTAACGGTATAACTCCCTAAAACCCTAGATCTAGGTCACACTAGTTAGATCTAAATAGCTTTACGCTTTTAGGATTTTAGTTAAAACTAATTATTCCCCACGATTTCTGTTCATGTCCTTAATCTACGTTTAAAATTTTAAGTGAAATGATCGATCTGATCGAGAGAACGAAGCGAAATACGTTTTCTAGGGCGTCACTCACGGTCTCCGGCGAGTGTACGTTTTCTGGACCGTCGATCGTTCGATCAACGGTCCAGATCGAGCCCTTCCGCGGTCTGATCCGACCGCGCATTCGATCCGTCGTTCGATCAGCCGTCCGGCGAGATCAGGGCCGTCCATTCGGAATAGCGGGATTGAAGCTCCGCCGTCTGATCTTCTCCTGGTGAGATCAGACCGCGGGATCTGATCTCAGCCGTTGGATCGAACCCGCGGTTAATCCAACGGCTGTCACGCGCCGCTGACGTGGTTAAGTGAAAACCGCGTGAAGCGGCCAGCAGCCGACGCGTGTCCCCGCCGCCGCGCGGTTTCGATCCCGCCAATCCCAGTGCGCCGCGTGTCTGACCGCCGCCATTTAATTAATAAAATTGTGTTTTAATTAGTTTTAATTACTGAAACTTTGAAAAATCACAGTAAATCAAATATATAACCAAAAATTAAGTATAATATATCAAACTTTTCAGAATTTCATCTAGTTTATTTTAAAAATAATATCAGTTTATTTTGACTATTATTTTACTGGTAATTTAAGAAATACAGAAATATGTATTTCATTTTTAATTAATTATATAAAAATTATTTTTATCTAAAATTTGGCATGCATGTTGTTGAGTTCATGGCTGGTCTCCAGAAAAATTTTTAGTATTATTTGAATAGGTTTTGAAGGTATTTTGAATTATTGGAGTATTTTCACCCTTTCTTATATTTAACTAAATATTAAGTATTTAAAAAAATACAAGGAAAATATTTTATTATTTCCAAACTTCTATGGAGATCAGTGGATCTTTCAACTCATTAAAATGTATTTTAATAATATATTTAATTATTTTATAATATATATATATATATTCCTATTTATATATATATATATATATATATCCATTTATATTCATGTATTTTAATATATATTTTGAAATTCTATATATATGTAAATCCTTAAGTGTTTAAGAGTCATTTGAGATCTTAAATGTTGATTAAGCATGTTTGAATAGAAATGAAGGGGATGATTAGTGAATAATCATTTCTTGATTATTCACTAATTTTGTCTTAATTATGTTAATTAGTTAATTGCATGCTTAAGGTGCACACACCACCTAGCCTAGGTTCTCCTAGATCTAAGGACTTGATTGCTTGCCACTTGTGTATGCATGCCATGTTTATTCAAAGGGTTAGAGGAACTTTGATTTGAACCTATTCAAAACTAGTGACATGATTAAGGACAATAATTAAGGACCCATGTATAGAAAACTTAGAAAAATTTCAATAATTAGGATTCACTTCCCCTTGAGTTGAAACTTTGAACATTTGAACTTAGTGACACCCTCAGCCCCTAGGGAAATTTTCACTGTTTTTTGAGGTCATTAGGTCCCCTAATTAATTTTCTAAGTCTTAAACCCTTAATTAAGCCTTTAAAACTTCTAAAAATTGTAATAAATCCAATTTAAATCCAAAAATTACATATAAACCCTCAAACTGACCAGAATTCAGTCCTTAATCTATAATAATTAAAAGCCCCTTGATTTGACAGCAATTTAAACCCTAATTTAATTTTAAGTGAAAACCAATATTTAATTAAGATAATTAATTAATAATAATATAAAAATCCAAAAATCTCCCAAACACTTGGGGATCCCTCCTTAGGTTGTTCCTGACCTTTGGAGGTGTTTTCAAGAGATTGGGAATTTGTTTGGAGCAAAATCACAAAAGAGGCCCTCTAATTAAGAAATTCCTAAAATTCATTAAAATGCCCAAACTTCGATAATTCATAACTAATTCAAATAAAATCCAAATCACCCAAACTCACTTGCATTCAATTTCTAATAAGGTCTAGTATTTATTAAAAATATTAAATTTCAGAAATTTGCAATATTTTAAAAAGTCAACAAATCGGTCAATTTTAAGTTAAAACTAGTTCAAAACTTCAAACCTTCGTAATACAATGTAGAAAAATCCGTTTTCAACGTACTAACCTTCTAACTGATCGTAGTAAGGTCTAGTATTTTAATAAAATACAAACATTCCAGAATTTGAACCTAATCAAAAAGTCAATTTTCAACCCTTTAATTAAATCATTAAAGTATTCAAAAATTCATAAAGCTCAAATCACTCTAAAACTCAAAATATTGGTTTAATGCTTAAAACACTTAACAAATCCTTTAAAACACAACAACCATCCTAAAGATGAAGTTTATTGGCTGGACTACTCCGGGCTGCGGGGCTAAGTGTCCTAAGGAGGCTGGTTCCTCGAGCCTGGTGGCACAACGCCACGAATGAATTCTAAGGGGTGTTAAATCTTAAAATAGATTAATCCTTAATTATTTAACATTTTTTAAAACCTCTAATTCAACTACATTAATTTGGTTTATCGGCTGGACTACTCCGGGCTGCGGGGCTAAGTGTCCTAAGGAGGCTGGTTCCTCGAGCCTGGTGGCACAACGCCACGAATCAATTAATGGAAAACTTAAATTAATCAAGCTTTTAAAATCAGTAACTAACTAATTTTAATATTAATCCACTCTTTTAATTCTAACCAATTTAAATAACTTAATCAACCCCGATTGCTACTGGGTAACCCAGGCCTACGAGGCTATTAGTTTAGCCCCAAGGAAGGTGAAATAAACTTCACGGCCTCGGTGTGAAACAAAGGTAGCAATCAATTAACTTCTAAAATATGTTTAATTAAAATTCTTAATTCATTAATACTTAAATTTTAATCTAAACCCTCCTTCTAAGCCTTAACAAATCCAAACTCTTAGACAACTTCAATTAATAACCCACTTTAGGATCTACCCCAGCCACACGACCTTTCTCACACACTTTAGATGATGTGCTAGGACAACCAACTTTAGATCTAGGATAGGCCGGTGTTTACTTTACTGCTGTGTGCCGGATTTTTCGTAGTTTTCACTGCATGTTGTGGATGAAATTGCTTTGCTGTGTCTGCTTACTTTTTCTGTACTCTGTGGATAGATTGATGTGTTTGGCGACTAGATTACCCTTAGGTTAGGTACGATCTGGATGTTGACACAGTTTTCTGCAGGTGGCCACGCTCATGCAGGGCAATATAAAAAGGGGGCAAATCAAAAAAATGCATAAATATTATAAACTCTTTGCACAGGTGCTTCAGCTGCTAAAGCCCCCCAAATCATAAAAAGAGCGTGGCCAGTGTGTTTACTTTCTTTTTTGCTCATATACAACTGCTTGGGAATAACTGCTTTTTATATATTAATTGCTTAGGATAGCCCTGCAGGTGAGTCTAGATTTTTGATTTGATATAAATGTAATTTGTATAATTGTTAAGTGTTGTGAAAGTTAAGTTTGAGTTGGGATACATAGATCCAAAGCTTGGATTCCAAAGAGGAAAGGATACCTTTTTGGGGAATACTCCTTTTCCATTTGGAAATCCAAATTTGGATCATACCTCTTCCTTGCCCAAAGAGGAAAGAGTGGCCTTCCCCTTAGAGGGAAGTGCCCTCTTGTCCATTTGGGTAATCCACTACGAAGATTCCAAGAAGATTGAAGAAAAGGAGTCCAAAGAAGAATGAGATTGAAGATTTGAAGATTTGAAGATTAAGAGTATCCCACTCAAAAGAACTTGCGTCATTACTAGGTTTAGAATCCGGGTTGTTGCCAGTAGTCAGTGATGATCAGGAACAGCCTGAACCAGTCGTTGAGCCTCCCACTGAAGTTAAGTCTGTTTTTGAAGAAGGGTCTAGTTCTGGACTTAGATTTACCACAAAAAATCAGAAGAAGAATTACTTGAGGAGACTTAGGAAGAAAATCTCTAAGGCTAAGAGAGTCCTACCTTTTAAGACCTTGGCCCAAGTAGAACCTGAGGCTGTTGAGGAGCTACCTATTCCTGCTTCCTCCCCCCTCCTGAAGGGAAGTCGCTTTTACCCCCTGGCTTCAGCTCAAGGGGAGGAGAGGATAGCTAGGATAGCCCGTTCTCCACCATGCCCGGTCGACTACTCGACCAAGAAGACTCAGAAAGAAAAACACCTTCAAAAGGCAAGAACTTTGAGAAATATAATTCACACCTGCGCTGCACAGACTGGGCAGACTAAAGAGGAATATGTGAAACAGTTAAAGGGAGTGATCTCACATCGCTTCCAAAAAGAAGTATCTGAAGCGAAGAATTTAACCCCTCAATTCGTTAGGAAGAATAAGAAGTATGCTAGACAGCCTGCTACTTCGGTACTGGTTGATGGATATCACTGGGTGCCACGCCCTCTGTCTTCTCAAACAGAGGGTATCGTGTTGACTGGGTCCGAGAGAGGCCGCCACTCTACTGGTAGACCCCCGGTACCCTCACATAAACCTGTGAGATTGGCCTCAGTGATTGTCAAACCAAAGGGGGTTGAAGTCCAAAAGTCTGTGGATCTTAAAGGAAAAAGACATAAATCTCCTGAAAGGAGATATGTGCCGAAGAGAACTAAGTTGGAGAGTCTGCCACCACCTCCTAGAACTTCTAAGTTCATTCTGCAGCTCCAACGAGTTTCAGCCAACCCCGCTCCGAGTTCAGTTGAATTGATGGATGTTCAGGCTAGTACCCCAGTTGTTACAGTTGATAGTCCTGCCGCGGTCAGTTTGATTCCGGATCCAATAGTCACCGTTCCTGTTACCCCAGTTGATGATCCTCAAAGTTCGAGTGTCATTCCTAGGCCCCTTAGTCAGGTGTCTGAGGACCTTACCTTACCAGATGTGGGAACTATCACTTTACAAGCTCCTACTTCTCCTGAGGAATATGTCCCTCTCCCTGTAGAGGATGCCACTCTTCTGACTACCAGCTTTGGAATAGTCAAAGAGGAGATAATTAACCAGGATTTAGAAATGGAAGATGAGCCAGATACAAAGTCTCAACCAGATCCTAATCCAAAACTTACAGAAATCATTGCCCTTATGGATTCTGAAGAGTTGTTTGATATGGCTGAATATAAAGGATACTTACCCCTTGACCCTAAATCAATTGGGGATAGACCGGTCGAGGAGGTAGTTCAAGAAATAAGAAACATCTTGTTGAACAAAGAAGAAACGGCTTCTTTCGACCCTGATATGGATGATCTCCTTGGAGATGAAGATGATTATGTTGGAGGCATTCATGTGGTTGAAACTAGAGGATCTAATAAAGAAGCTGAGCCCAGCAAGCGCCGATTTGTTAAAGATGATGATCCGCATGCTGTTGAGTCAGAGTCAGATGAGTCTGTGAAAGATAGAGATGAAGAACATATAAAAAACTTGGAGACTCAGCTCGCTAGCATGATGTCACAAGTTAGAGAAATGCAAGAAAAGTTGGACAAATCACAGCAAGAGTCTTTTGTGATCCACCAGTCAGCTCGAGAGCTCACAGAAAAGGCCAAAAGGGCAGAACTTAATTCCAGACCTCTCGAGTCACCACCTGTGACTCTCCCTTGTCCAGTAGAGACACCTCCAGTTCACCCTGCAGTTTCCGCTATTCCTCCGATCCCACCTCAGAAGGATATCAAGCAGTTAATTGAGGACCAGGTAAGGGAGGCCTTAGCCCATGCTCAAGGAACTGTGTCTATTGCAAAGGGTAGACCCTACCCCGAGGAATATGACTTAGTTCCTTATCCAAAGGGTTTTGTGCCACCAACTTTTAAAGTTTTCACCGGAATTGAAAATCCGAGACAGCATCTGGCCCACTTCCGAGCAAGCT
This sequence comes from Dendrobium huoshanense, assembly GCA_016618105.1. Classification (NCBI taxonomy): domain Eukaryota; kingdom Viridiplantae; phylum Streptophyta; class Magnoliopsida; order Asparagales; family Orchidaceae; genus Dendrobium; species Dendrobium huoshanense. The sequence continues at coordinate 55,085,578 of CM028353.1, forward strand.
GTTGCAACGCAGGAGGGTCAGATGCTCTACTATTTCGCCAATTTGTAAGTAGTCTATCCGGCATTGCTTTTGAATGGTACGCCGATCTGCCCAACGGTTCAGTAAGAACCTTTAGCGACCTAGAAAACCTCTTTCTTAAGAGATTTTCTGGAGCGCAACAACGCACTACTGTGGGCGATCTCGTGGTTGAAAAGCAAAAGCCGGGAGAGTCTCTAGTTGAGTACATCTTGAGGTGGCGAAACCTCTCGATGAAGTGTGAACCCCAGTTGCAAGAACAACATGCTGTGGAGATTCTGTTGAAGAATATCCACGGTCCTGTTGCTTTTCTCCTGAAGGGTTTCACTATTAAAACTTTTGAGAAACTCCTTAATAAGGCTAGCAATTTGCAGGAAGAGGCTCCTAGGATGCCATTCTTACGAGAGCAGTCTGAGGAAAGGAAGGGTCCAAAACTGGTGAAGACATTTGAAAAGAAAGCTGTGGTCTCAGCAGTAGATAAAGGAAAGAGGCCAGTGGTTAGTCAGCCTAGCACTCCACTTCCACCACAGCCGCCTCAGAAGCAGCCCTTTCAGATAGTTCCTCAACATACTAGAGATCCCTCTTTCATCCCTTTTAGAGAGAGATTGGCAAAGCCTTATCCATTTAAAAGGGAGTCAGTTAAGAAGATCTTCAGAAGTCTGTTGAAGAAACCAGATTTTCAGTTGCCAGAGGCTAGAAGGCCTGAGGATGAGAGCAAGAAAGATGATCCCAAGTATTACCCGTACCACAGGATGCTTAGTCACCCTCTTGAGGACTGCGTTGTGTTCAAAGATTGGCTTGAGAGGAACTACACCCAAGGTAACATCATAATACCTAAGGAATACTTGGTCGATCCAGAAAAAGCTTCAATTAAGACCATTTCAGGTAATCCTCTTAACTCTTCTTTTGTTGAAGATGGTTGGGACATTGCTTTGTCCCGGGCACTTAAAAAGTCGATTAACAAGTCTTTTTGTCTTTCTCAACAGCTGACTACGATAGCCCAGGCCCCGGTGTGGAAAGTTGACCTGGACGCTTCGCAGAAGGATGTTGAGCCACTTCCCTCTCCAGTAGTCTTAGGAACTACTGAGAAAAATGTAAAAGAAGAGAAATCTGATTTTGTAGAGAGGAAGTGTGTAGATGAGAGATGTATTAGAATGGCGGATGGTGGTGTTAAAACCCTTTCCCCTCTTTTGTTATCTGATTTTTACTTTGCCCCATCAAAGGCGAAGGGTCAGAAGATGAATAAAAAACATCCTTCTACTTCTGTCTTGATGATTAACCATGAATCTCAAATGCAAATTGATGACTCTCCTGCTTTGAATCAAACTCCTAATGAACCAAATATTGAGGTTAATCAAACCAACCTCCCCGAATCGACTATTCAAGAAGAGGTCGAATGTGAAGCTTTATCAGAAAGTGATTTCCCTCAAATCAATTTTCAAGGAAATCCTATCTTGATAGAACTTTCAGATTCTGACTCGCTTTCAGAAAATGATGATCCAACACCTATGGTGTGTGTAGACACTGCCCTAGTTTGCCTGCCCGAAGACATCGAGCAGGTGCAACTCCGTGGCGGTAAAGTCTTACCCCCTAGGTTGCCCCCTCAGGATAAAGGCAAGCAACCTTCATTCGAAATTTTAAGTCCGGATTCCCCTCAACAACCAGAATTCCCTTTAATTCCTCCGGGTTTTGAGTCTGTCGTTCCTAAGGTTGATTACAATGTTCTAGCCCACCTTAGGAAGTTGCCAGCAAAATTAAGTATTTATGACGCCCTCCTTCTTTCCAAAGAAATGAGGGAGTCTCTAATTAAAGCACTTCTCGATCCCGAGATTTGCTTGACACAGTTGGCTGCAACTTCAGAAGGTGAGGCTCTCTACTTCAAAGAGGTCCCTGGGGTTACCTTTTCAGATGAAGATTTACTCTTGAGAACTGCTGACCACAATCGTCCCCTCTACATTACCGTAGATGTGGGAAATTTCAAGTTATCAAGAGTCCTTGTTGATCCGGGTGCATCGGTCAACGTGATGAACATAAAGACCCTTGCTTATCTCAGAGTTGATACTAGCAAGCTTTCAACCGACAGGTTGGTGCTTCGTGGGTTCAACGAGAAGGGCGAGAGAGCTTTAGGTTCGATCACCCTACTCCTAGAAATAGGAGGTTTAAAAACTGAAGCTAAATTTCATATAATTGATTCAACTACGTCCTTTAACGCACTTCTAGGTAGACCTTGGATTCACGAATATAGAATGGTTCCATCTACCCTGCACCAATGCATTAAGTATCAACGAGATGGCATTGAACATGTGATTAAGGGTGATTTGCAACCATTCTCAATTCAAGAAATTGGGATCTACGAAGATACTGCATATTTTGTACCAAAAGGGTCCTCGTCCCGTTCTAAATTAGAGATCAAATTTGAGGAGAAAATGGTTGACCAAAAATTCAATCAAAAGAAAGAAAAAGATAAGAATATCAATCAAGAAATGATTCAATCGAGTAGTGAAGACGACTCTGATATTGTTGTCCTTAGACCTCCAAGCACATTACCTCAAAGAGGTGGGAGGATGGCTTTAAGGGCACGAGGTCGAGGCCGCGCTTCATTAGACAGGAGAGCAGCACCCGTATACATTGATTTGGAATCAGATTCCGATTGTGAGCTAGAAAGTCAATGTGCTGCCCTCTCTCTCGATTATCAAAACATAAATACTCCTCCAAAATTTGATCTCACCTTAGACCAGGACAGTGACCCTGAGGTAGATATTTCAAAAGTTAAAAGTGACGAGCCTGAATTAACAATGTATGAAAAGCTCACTAGAAGGATTGAGGCCCTTTCTCTGACCCCACTGTCGGCAGGCAGGGTTGTAGGGTTGGAAGTCAAAGTGGCCCCCAACTTGGATGGTGAAGTTAAGAAAGTCCAGAAATTCTTTCCTGGCTCCTCCTCCGCAAGGGACGAAGGTGATGTAACCCTTGAGGAGGCAGATTTTAATGAATTAATGGAATTACCTTTCGGCTACTTCCCTGTTTGTGTAAAAAATACTTTTTCTAAAGGTTCTGTACCATACCGATGGACTAAGGGTCAAGCTAGATACCACGAGAATATTTGGCGAACAAAAGTAAATAAAAATCCAACAAGTGGTATTGGCTTTGGAACAGTTAGTTCATTCGATGATGATGAGTATTGCCTAATGATAACTTACCATCTCGATTCTCCGAATGTCCCTACAGATCCTCCTTGTCCTTTGGATGGGCTCTGTTTGGAGACTTTAGACGATCCCGATGATCTTCAAGTTCGGGATGCACCCCCTGAATTTGAAGAAGAAATTAAGTCGACAGTCGATGAGTTGAGAGAAATTAACTTGGGAAACGATGATGACCCCCGTCCGATTTTTATAAGTACTTTGTTAAGCGAGGGTGAAACTCAAGACTTAATCCAGTTGTTATTCGAGTTTAGGGACTGCTTTGCCTGGACATATGACGAAATGCTAGGTTTGCCTGCTGAGGTAGCAGTTCACAAACTTGGAGTTCGGCATGATGCCATCCCTGTTAAACAAGCTCCTCGACGCATGCGCTTAGAGATTGAGCAACAAGTCGTTTCTGAAGTCAAGAAATTGGCAGAAGCCGGATTCATTCGAGAGGAACAATACCCCTCTTGGGTGGCCAGCGTCGTGCCAGTTCGAAAGAAAAATGGTCAGATTCAGATTTGTGTCGACTATAGGGATCTGAATAAGGCATGCCCTAAGGATGAGTTCCCCCTACCAATACCAGAACTCATGGTGGACATTGCCTCCTCACATGCTATTTTCTCCTTCATGGATGGCTCGTCGGGTTATAACCAAATCAAGATGGCCCCTGAAGATGAGAGAAATACGGCGTTCAGAACCCCTATTGGAATCTTTTGTTATAAGGTAATGCCATTCGGCCTAAAGAATGCCGGAGCAACCTACCAACGGGCCATGACCCGTATCTTTGACGACTTAATTCATAATCAAGTTGAATGTTATATTGATGATTTAGTTGTCAAGAGCAAGGTTAAAGAGGCTCACCTGCATGACTTAAGAGTTGTTTTCGAACGGTTGCGCCGCTACGATTTGAAAATGAACCCCTTGAAGTGCGCCTTCGGCGTCGCTTCGGGAAAATTCTTAGGATTCGTAGTGAGGCACCGCGGAATCGAGATAGATCCTGCTAAAATTGAAGCCATCTTAGATATGCCATCCCCTAAGAGCCTTACTCAATTAAGGTCTCTACAAGGTAGATTGGCATATATAAGGAGGTTTATTTCTAATCTTTCCGGGAGATGTCAACCCTTTTCTGTCCTTGCGAAAAAGGATTCTAAATTCATATGGGGCGAGAAGTGTCAAAATGCTTTTGATGATATCAAACAATACCTTTCTAACCCGCCAGTCTTGGCAGCTCCGATTCCTGGAAAGCCACTAATCCTCTACACCGCAGCTCTAGATGAGTCTTTAGGTGCTCTGTTAGCTCAAGTTAACGACGAAGGAAAAGAGAATGCTCTCTACTACCTTAGTCGAAGACTCCTTCCTACTGAAATTCGATACCCGTCAATTGAGAAGCATTGTCTTGCTTTAGTTTTTGCAGCTCAGAAACTGAGGCATTACATGCTCTCCCACTCAATCAGTCTGATTTCAAGAGTTAATCCTTTGCAATATCTTATGACCCGACCTACGTTGTCAGGACGCTTAGCCCGCTGGTCTATGATATTGTTGCAATTTGAGATTACTTTCACTCCTCTTCGTGCTGTGAAAGGACAGGCTGTTGCCGATTTTCTGGCAGCACACCCGCTGCCAGCAGATTCTCCTCTGAATGATGACTTACCCGACGAACAAAACATGAGTTTGGGGGAATCTAGCGAGGCCATCTGGGAATTATATTTTGATGGGGCAGCATCCTCTCGTAGGATTGCGACCCAACAATCTGTAATTCCTGGAAAGGCTGGAGTCAGTCTAATTTTTATTACACCAGAAAAAGGAATGATGCATTTTTCCTACCACTTATCGGAGCCTTGCACAAACAACGAAGCTGAATACGAAGCTCTGATAACTGGTTTGGAACTTGCAATTCTAATGCAGATTAAAGAGATTAAGATCTTTGGAGATTCCCAACTAGTTATTAACCAAGTCGCCGGAACTTATAAAGTCTTGAATCCGAATCTCCTAAAATATCACCAGTATACGCTTCACTTGCTGGAACAAATCCCCATTGTTACTTTGTATAGGGTTCCCCGTGGAAGCACCTCTGCGGCGGATGCCTTAGCAAAACTTGCAAAGAAATTTGCATGTCCTGAGGAGGATTCCATCCCTATAGAGATACAGGGTCGTAAGACTCTCTCCCTTATAGACTTGGAACATATTAGTAAGACTCCCCTTCAGATCCTTTCTGCCTCTTCGACGACTGACGAAGAAGGCGACTGGAGACGACCCTTAGTCGATTACCTTAAAGAAGGGAAGCTTCCCCAGGATAAATCACTCTCCAACCAGATTAAGAAACGTGCCCTATCATATGCACTAGTTAACGATCTGTTGTACCGTCGGTCCTTTGATCACATGTGGCTGCACTGTTTGAACAAGCGAGAAGCCCAGAAATTTGTTAATGAAGTTCATTCAGGACTGTGCGGTGCTCATCAATCGGGTCCAAAAATGAAATTAAAGATTAAAAGACTTGGATACTACTGGCCTACAATGATTGACGATTGCATGAATACTGCAAAGCTCTGTCATCAATGTCAGGTCCATGGTGTGGTTTTACATCAGCCGCCTAATGTGTTACACCCTACGATAGCCTCGTGGCCCTTTGAAAGTTGGGGCACGGATATCATTGGGCCGATTGACCCTCCCTCCGCGAGAGGTCATCTTTTCATATTAGCAGCAACTGATTACTTTTCAAAATGGGCGGAAGCAATTCCCCTACGAAACGTAACATCACACCATGTCTTAAAATTCTTTCGTGACCATATTGTATATCGATTCGGCGTGCCCCGTAGAATCATATCCGATAATGGGTCCGCATTCAAGTCTACAAAAATCAATAGTTTTGTAAGGCGCCATAATATTGATTGGAGATATTCGACGATCTATTACCCTCGGGCGAATGGATTGGCCGAGGCCTTCAACAAAACCTTGGTGCAAATTGTCAAAAAGACCCTTGATGATAACAAACGACAGTGGGATGAGCGGTTGGTGGAAGCTTTGTGGGCTTATCGTACCACTTATAGAACCCCGACCCAATCCACCCCGTTTGCACTAGTGTATGGATCTGAGGCTGTTCTACCCTTGGAAATACAAATCCCTTCGCTAAGAATTGCAGTTCAAAATCAAATTACTAATGAACAAAATGCAAAACTGCGATTGGAAGAACTCGAAGGCCTTGAAGAGCGACGTCTCCAAGCTCAACAAAGTTTAGAGTTGTATAAATCTCGTATGGTTCAAGCCCATGATAAGTTAGTGCGACCTAGGACCTTCCAAGCGGGAGACTTGGTTTTGGTCCTTCGGAGGCCTATCTTGGCCCATCGGAAGTTGGGAGGCAAATTTGAACCTACATGGGAAGGACCCTTCGTTATAGAGACTGTCTACGAAGGAGGCTCGTATCAGTTAGTAGATTGTAAAGGGAACCACCCAATGCTACCTGTTAATGGGCGTTTCCTTAAGAAATACTATGCTTGATGTAGCTCATTTTATCAATCAATAAAACTTCCTTTTTCTTGATTTACAGTTTGATTCTACTTTTTTTCTAAGTCTTTTTTTACGCTCTTCGCCTTTCCTTGAGGTTAGGTCCTTCCTTCCCTTAGGATTAGACCCGCTAGTGGTGGAGTACGCCCTCTGTGGCACCACCCTGGCATTTCACCCGGGGATTAGTGGTGGAGTACGCCCTTCGTGGCACCATCCTGATTCCCATTCGCTAGTGATGGAGTACGCCCTTCGTGGCACCATCCTAGTTTGCCAGTTGAGGTCCTCTGTGTGGAGCAAGTTTCCTCCCCACATGACCATTCGCTAGTGATGGAGTACGCCCTTCGTGGCACCATCCTAGTTTGCCAGTTAATTTGCCTATTTGGAGTAAGTCTTCTATCAGCATCCTATAGGCCTAAGGTTGGGTGATGCCCTTCCTTAGACCCAAGGCTAGGTATTCCCTACCTTGGTTTCCAGTTGATCCGTCTACTAGGAGTAAGTCTTCTATCAGCATCCTGTAGACCTAAGGTTGGGTGATGCCCTTCCTTAGACCCAAAGCTAGGTATTCCCTACTTTGATTTCCAGTTAATTTGCCTATTTGGAGTAAGTCTTCTATCAGCATCCTATAGGCCTAAGGTTGGGTGATGCCCTTCCTTAGACCCAAGGCTAGGTATTCCCTACCTTGGTTTCCAGTTGATCCGTCTACTAGGAGTAAGTCTTCTATCAGCATCCTGTAGACCTAAGGTTGGGTGATGCCCTTCCTTAGACCCAAAGCTAGGTATTCCCTACTTTGGTTTCCAGTTAATTTGCCTATTTGGAGTAAGTCTTCTATCAGCATCCTATAGGCCTAAGGTTGGGTGATGCCCTCCCTTAGACCCAAGGCTAGGTATTCCCTACCTTGGTTTCTCCAGTTTCCTTGCCTACTAGGAGTAAGTCTTCTATCAGCATCCTGTAGACCTAAGGTTGGGTGATGCCCTTCCTTAGACCCAAGGTTAGGTATTCCCTACCTTGGTTTTACCAGCTTTCTTTATCCAATAGGTGTAAGCCTTTCATTAGCATCCTATAGGCTTGGGGTTGGGAGATGATCTCCCTTCCATTCTCAAAATTCTACTTCCATTCGGTCAACGCCAATGTGTGCAGCAGAAGTTTCTTCTACCACACACATTGGGGGTCCATTTGTTGACCTCATTTTTGTATGAGGTCACTAAGACCCTTCCAGATTCTAAATTTAATCCTAGACCCTAGGATCCACTCTAGACCTTAGGATCTTTCCTAGAACTAGACTTTAGAGCCTACTCTAGAGCCTAGGATTCCTTTAAATCCTAGATCTTAGAACTCTCCTAAATCTTAGGATCACTCCAACTTCAAATCAACCTCCACCTTTGATCAACCTCAATTTTAAATCAATTCCTATATTTAATCCATTTCAATTTCAATTTGACTCCTACATGTGACCAATTTGAATCTCAAACTCCATCCAATTCAAGTCCAAATTAATTCAAACTTCAAATCAAATTCAGACCCAGAGTTTAAACTCAAATTTAAACCTTTAAGGCCCTGTCCTAAACACCCTTTTCAGAGATTTTTCAAACATCTCAAAACCCAGTCAAATGGCCTCTGATTCAGGGTCTATCACTTGCAAAGTGATAAGACATGTCTCTAAAGGCTACCCTCCAATTTTGAGCTCATTCTGAGGTCTCTAACCCCAGAATCTGAATCAAAATTCAAAGGCTGTAAAACCTTCAAATATTTACAGCCTATGCCACTGAGCCTAACCCCTTTGAGATCTTGACCTTGGAACCCTTGTCCAAGCTTCCAATCACTTCCAGACCCTTGATTTTAACCCATTGAGCAGCAAACTCCATTTTTCAAACCCATTTTTGACCATAGTTGACCAATAGGTCAAAATTGACCAAAACCCCCCTATGGGGCTCAAATGGGGATTTCAAACCAAATGAGCTCCAAAAGGGATGCAACCACCTTTAACAAATTTCAAATGTCATTTCAAACCTATTGAGCCCAAACCCAGACCCTGGGTCAACCTGATTGACCAAGTCAACCCAGGTTGACCAAACAGGCCCTTAGGGACTCAAATAGGGACTTTGATCAATTTGACCTCCCCAGACCCAGGAACTACCCTCAATGGTCTCCAAATATTATTTCAAACCTGTTGAGCCCAAACCCAGACCCTGGGTCAACCTGGTTGACCAAGTCAACCTAGGTTGACCAAACAGGCCCTTAAGGGCTCAAATGGTGATTTTGACCAAATTGACCCCTCCAAGCCCTGGGACCACATCCAATAGACTCAGGACGACATTCTAAATTTGTTGAACCCATTTCTAGCCCTTGAACCCAACTGGTTGACCAAGTCAACCAGTTTTGGCCTAGAAGCCCATTAAAGGCCCATTAAGCCTTTTTAATCTATTTGACATACATGGCTCTTGGAACCACCCTCCAATCCACCCAATCAACCCATTTGAATCACCTAATTGAAAATTTCATAACCCTTTATGGAGTTGACTGGTCAACCAGTCAACCCAAGGCTTAAGTGACCATTTATATGGTCAAAACTTTCAATCCATTGAACCTAGCTCAAGCCACACCCATCCAGCCACTTGGAGAGACTCCATGACCTGCTTGGGTGCCACATCAGCTCCATTGACCAGTTGACTGGTCAATTTGGTCAAACCCAAGCTTAAACCCTTCTAAAAGGTCTTAATCAACCTTTTAGACCTTTTTCCCTGATTTAACTCCCCAAGGCCGACCCCTTAATATCCTAAAGCTCACTTGGAGCTCTCCTAACCAAGCTCAGGGCCTGGTTTAGCCTAAAATGGCAATGGCCCCCCCCACTTGTCCTAAGCCGCCCAATGGAGGCAAGGCTTGGCCAGCCTTTGAGGCAGCCTTCTAGCTGTCCCAGGGACATGTGGCACCATCTAGGGAGTCCCTCCATCAATCCCAGCCATCCGTTTGGCCTGGGGGCGTTTGAATAGGGGGAAAAGGGGTTAATGACACACATTCTAACCCTAACCATCTCTCACTACTCAAGCCCTCTCAAGCCCTGCCCCCAGTTCGTTTTGAATCTCCAGAGCTTCCTCTACCTCCCCACTACAAAACCCAGGTGGTTGCATGTCACCGGCGGCGAGTTCTCCGGCGAAACCACCACCTAGACCGTCCCAAGCCCATAGCAGCCGATCCAGACGCGTTCGAGCTTGGATTTTCGCTGGGAATCTTCACTTGGACAATCTACAAGCTCAACCATCCAGAAATTCTGAAGATCTAACGGTATAACTCCCTAAAACCCTAGATCTAGGTCACACTAGTTAGATCTAAATAGCTTTACGCTTTTAGGATTTTAGTTAAAACTAATTATTCCCCACAATTTCTGTTCATGTCCTTAATCTACGTTTAAAATTTTAAGTGAAATGATTGATCCGATCGAGAGAACGAAGCGAAATACGTTTTCTAGGGCGTCACTCACGGTCTCCGGCGAGTGTACGTTTTCTGGACCGTCGATCGTTCGATCAACGGTCCAGATCGAGCCCTTCCGCGGTCTGATCCGACCGCGCATTCGATCCGTCGTTCGATCAGCCGTCCGGCGAGATCAGGGCCGTCCATTCGGAATAGCGGGATTGAAGCTCCGCCGTCTGATCTTCTCCTGGTGAGATCAGACCGCGGGATCTGATCTCAGCCGTTGGATCGAACCCGCGGTTAATCCAACGGCTGTCACGCGCCGCTGACGTGGTTAAGTGAAAACCGCGTGAAGCGGCCAGCAGCCGACGCGTGTCCCCGCCGCCGCGCGGTTTCGATCCCGCCAATCCCAGTGCGCCGCGTGTCTGACCGCCGCCATTTAATTAATAAAATTGTGTTTTAATTAGTTTTAATTACTGAAACTTTGAAAAATCACAGTAAATCAAATATATAACCAAAAATTAAGTATAATATATCAAACTTTTCAAAATTTCATCTAGTTTATTTTAAAAATAATATCAGTTTATTTTGACTATTATTTTACTGGTAATTTAAGAAATACAGAAATATGTATTTCATTTTTAATTAATTATATAAAAATTATTTTTATCTGAAATTTGGCATGCATGTTGTTGAGTTCATGGCTGGTCTCCAGAAAAATTTTCAGTATTATTTGAATAGGTTTTGAAGGTATTTTGAATTATTGGAGTATTTTCACCCTTTCTTATATTTAACTAAATATTAAGTATTTAAAAAAATACAAGGAAAATATTTTATTATTTCCAAACTTCTATGGAGATCAGTGGATCTTTCAACTCATTAAAATGTATTTTAATAATATATTTAATTATTTTATAATATATATATATATTCCTATTTATATATATATATATATATATATATATCCATTTATATTCATGTATTTTAATATATATTTTGAAATTCTATATATATGTAAATCCTTAAGTGTTTAAGAGTCATTTGAGATCTTAAATGTTGATTAAGCATGTTTGAATAGAAATGAAGGGGATGATTAGTGAATAATCATTTCTTGATTATTCACTAATTTTGTCTTAATTATGTTAATTAGTTAATTGCATGCTTAAGGTGCACACACCACCTAGCCTAGGTTCTCCTAGATCTAAGGACTTGATTGCTTGCCACTTGTGTATGCATGCCATGTTTATTCAAAGGGTTAGAGGAATTTTGATTTGAACCTATTCAAAACTAGTGACATGATTAAGGACAATAATTAAGGACCCATGTATAGAAAACTTAGAAAAATTTCAATAATTAGGATTCAATTCCCCTTGAGTTGAAACTTTGAACATTTAAACTTAGTGACACCCTCAGCCCCTAGGGAAATTTTCACTGTTTTTTGAGGTCATTAGGTCCCCTAATTAATTTTCTAAGTCTTAAACCCTTAATTAAGCCTTTAAAACTTCTAAAAATTGTAATAAATCCAATTTAAATCCAAAAATTACATATAAACCCTCAAACTGACCAGAATTCAGTCCTTAATCTATGATAATTAAAAGCCCCTTGATTTGACATCAATTTAAACCCTAATTTAATTTTAAGTGAAAACCAATATTTAATTAAGATAATTAATTAATAATAATATAAAAATCCAAAAATCTCCCAAACACTTGGGGATCCCTCCTTAGGTTGTTCCTGACCTTTGGAGGTGTTTTCAAGAGATTGGGAATTTGTTTGGAGCAAAATCACAAAAGAGGCCCTCTAATTAAGAAATTCCTAAAATTCATTAAAATGCCCAAACTTCGATAATTCATAACTAATTCAAATAAAATCCAAATCACCCAAACTCACTTGCATTCAATTTCTAATAAGGTCTAGTATTTATTAAAAATATTAAATTTCAGAAATTTGCAATATTTTAAAAAGTCAACAAATCGGTCAATTTTAAGTTAAAACTAGTTCAAAACTTCAAACCTTCGTAATAAAATGTAGAAAAATCCGTTTTCAACGTACTAACCTTCTAACTGATCGTAGTAAGGTCTAGTATTTTAATAAAATACAAACATTCCAGAATTTGAACCTAATCAAAAAGTCAATTTTCAACCCTTTAATTAAATCATTAAAGTATTCAAAAATTCATAAAGCTCAAATCACTCTAAAACTCAAAATATTGGTTTAATGCTTAAAACACTTAACAAATCCTTTAAAACACAACAACCATCCTAAAGATGAAGTTTATTGGCTGGACTACTCCGGGCTGCGGGGCTAAGTGTCCTAAGGAGGCTGGTTCCTCGAGCCTGGTGGCACAACGCCACGAATCAATTAATGGAAAACTTAAATTAATCAAGCTTTTAAAATCAGTAACTAACTAATTTTAATATTTATCCACTCTTTTAATTCTAACCAATTTAAATAACTTAATCAACCCCGATTGCTACTGGGTAACCCAGGCCTACGAGGCTATTAGTTTAGCCCCAAGGAAGGTGAAATAAACTTCACGGCCTCGGTGTGAAACAAAGGTAGCAATCAATTAACTTCTAAAATATGTTTAATTAAAATTCTTAATTCATTAATACTTAAATTTTAATCTAAACCCTCCTTCTAAGCTTTAACAAATCCAAACTCTTAGACAACTTCAATTAATAACCCACTTTAGGATCTACCCCAGCCACACGACCTTTCTCACACACTTTAGATGATGTGCTAGGACAACCAACTTTAGATCTAGGATAGGCCGGTGTTTACTTTACTGCTGTGTGCCGGATTTTTCGTAGTTTTCACTGCATGTTGTGGATGAAATTGCTTTGCTGTGTCTGCTTACTTTTTCTGTACTCTGTGGATAGATTGATGTGTTTGGCGACTAGATTACCCTTAGGTTAGGTACGATCTGGATGTTGACACAGTTTTCTGCAGGTGGCCACGCTCATGCAGGGCAATATAAAAAGGGGGCAAATCAAAAAAATGCATAAATATTATAAACTCTTTGCACAGGTGCTTCAGCTGCTAAAGCCCCCCAAATCATAAAAAGAGCGTGGCCAGTGTGTTTACTTTCTTTTTTGCTCATATACAACTGCTTGGGAATAACTGCTTTTTATATATTAATTGCTTAGGATAACCCTGCAGGTGAGTCTAGATTTTTGATTTGATATAAATGTAATTTGTATAATTGTTAAGTGTTGTGAAAGTTAAGTTTGAGTTGGGATACATAGATCCAAAGCTTGGATTCCAAAGAGGAAAGGATACCCCTTTGGGGAATACTCCTTTTCCATTTGGAAATCCAAATTTGGATCATACCTCTTCCTTACCCAAAGAGGAAAGAGTGGCCTTCCCCTTAGAGGGAAGTGCCCTCTTGTCCATTTGGGTAATCCACTACGAAGATTCCAAGAAGATTGAAGAAAAGGAGTCCAAAGAAGAATGAGATTGAAGATTTGAAGATTTGAAGATTAAGAGTATCCCACTCAAAAGAACTTGCGTCATTACTAGGTTTAGAATCCGGGTTGTTGTCAGTGGTGCCCGGCCACTTTACTTTCTGTAATATTCTGGTTTGTAATAAGCAAGGCAATTCTGCCTATGGACATTTATTAATTAATTTGTATTTGATGTAATGATTTGATTGCCTTTAGGATTACTTGTTTTTACTAGTTTTTTGGTGATTGCATGCCGCTCTTTGTTTTCGCCTGGATACGTGAGGCTCGTGAGGGTGCGAAAGTTTTATACTCATAATCTTAAAAGTCTAAATATTTAGTGAGTCTAAATAACATAGAAAGATAACGAATCTAGGGAATTAGCCGGGGATCGACCCCGGGGTCGCATGCATATTTCTGCATTACTCTTTCCTTGCTTTAGACCCTTCCCTGCCTGCGGGTAGAGTCCGGATAGTCTGACCTATGAGGACGAGGTGCCGGACCTGGGGAAGTCCAGTCTTCTAAAAAATTATTTTATAAGCCTGTTTTTAAAAATTTCAAGCATATTTGATTTGAGGTTGTTAACCAGCACGCATTGCATTAGATACAAATTAAAGAGTCAAAATTTTAATTTCATAGTCCTTAGCATTTTAGCACCCAACATAAGTCAAAGGGGCCAATTAGGAAAATCTCTAGATGTCGGCCCCGCCTCCCCAAAACTTTAATTATAACGTCCCTACCACTCTTTCATAAAAGACCAGATTCATCTCTTTTAAATCGGTTAGGTGGTTAGCTGGCTCCCCAATCCAGGCCGGGGTAAGTCCAGATCTTGCACTGCATTAGTTAGGATCGGACGACTGTGGTCCAGTGTCAAAAATAGATTTAGGTTCCGGGGCAGATCTTTGATTATAAGACCCCAAACTTCGGGAATCTAATCCCAAATTTCTAATAAAATGCTCAACTCTAATTAAATATCATTTCAATCCAAAACATAAAGCCCAACACTTAGATTAAGTTGGGACACTTCCGGATGGTTCTGGAATCTCAAAGTGTCCCCTACCTCTCATCCTTTAACTCTGTTAATAACTGCTCAATTTTGATCCATTCCCTTTTGATTTTCCAATAATTCTATTCATACTTTGATATCACTCCTAGAAACTCTAAACAAAATTCTGCCATTATTTTAATCGAGAGTTTTCGAAGGAGATTTTATCTCCCTACGATGTAATTAACTACGAGGGCTTGCGCTCGTAGGAGATTTAGAACCACACACACCTGATTTTTAAAAATTAATTTTTCAAAATTCAATTGGATTTCTTTGGGAAAATTTAAAATATTAGTGATCATTATTATCGTATTCAAAGAATTATTATCGAATGATATTTTCTCCCTTCGGGGAGATACATCTTTCTTTGATAAGACTTTGGATGTGGACCTAACGATCACACTTCTTGAATATTGTACTGGATATTCAGTCGAACCTCATTTTGACCCTTCGGGGGCATATGAATTTCTCTTTAGCATCCGCTCACAATATTCAAGATGGATTTCATAATTCTAAGTCTGAACACCGTTATGAAAGTTTATTTCCCCCCCCCCCCCCCGGGGTGATATACTCTTTCTAACGAGTCGATTCGACCTTAGAATTAGAACTTAACCTTAATCTTAAAATCCCCAAAGAAAACTAATATATTTTCAAAACATATTTTCAAAATTCCACCAACAGTATTCAAAAATTCTATCAAAGAAGTTTTGGATGAATTAAAGAAAAGTATAAAGTAGACAAAATAAAAGTAAGAAGAAGAAGAAGAAGAAGAATCTATTGATCTAGAAATGGAGCATAATAATGTAGAGATGTTTACTAAAATTTGCATGGCAAACATAAGAGAATCCTACAAAAAGAAAAAATTACTAAAGCCAGGCTATTAGATGTTGAAGTTATGTAAGGTGTTGCATCATACTTCACTCAAACATCTCTTATCACTAAAATGTTGGGAAATCTTATTGAGTTTTCAATAAAAGAATACAGGTAGTAAAGGTGACCACTCATGTTATATTTGAAGAATTTGATAATTTTGGAGGGCCTAGGTTAGAAGAAGAAGAAGAAGAGGTTTTAGAAATTACCCAAGGGTTATAATATGTAAATTTAGATGAAAGAGTAAAACTTGAAAATACATTGCGTAAAGAATGGAGATATTCTTCAAATTATCCTAAATAACTGATCTTAGGAGACCCATCTGAAGGTGAAAAAACTAAGCATGGACTTAGATAAGAAGTAAACCACTCTACCTTCATTTTAATAATTGAACCCACCAACATAAATCAAGCCCTATCTAATGAATTTTGGATTCAAGCCATGTAAGAAGAGTTAAATTAATTTGTGAGGAATGATGTTTGGGAACTTGTTGAAAAACCTAAGGACTAGAGTGTGGTTGGAACTAAATGAGTTTGAAAAACAAAATGAATGATTTTGGTGTTGTGGTTAGAAATGAAGAAAGATTACTGGCTAAGGGGTATAACAATATAGAAGGGATTAACTTTAAAGAGATATTTTCCCCTGTAGTTAGATTGGAAGCAATTAGAGTGCTACTAGCTTTTACCTGCTTTAAGGGATTTAAACTATATCAAATGGATGTCAAAAGTTCCTTTTTAAATGAGATAATGAAAGAAAATGTGTTTGTTGAACAACCATCAGACTTTAAAAATTCATAATTTCTTAATCATATGTTTAAATTAAAAAAGGCATTATATAAACTAAAATAGGCACCCAGAGCATGTTATGAAAGACTAAGCACATTCCTACTAGAGAGAACCTTTGTTGAGGGGAATGTAGACATTACCCTATTTTTGTAAAACATAAGAGATGAATAACTCATTATCTAAATTTATGTTGATGATATTCTATTTAGATTTTCTTATAAAATTTTATGTAATGAATTTTCAAAAATAATAAGGAGTTTGAAATGAGTATACTGGGAGAATTGACCTACTTTCTTGGATTTAGTATATGGCAGAAGGATGATGAAATTTTTCTTAGTCAATTAAAATGTATTAAGAATATCCTTATGAAATTTGAAATAGGTAAAACCAAGCCAATAAACACTACCATGAGTTCCACTCTTTAATTAGATAAGAATTCAAATAGAAAATCTTTTGATCAAAAGAAATACAGAGAAATAATTGAATCACTTCTTTACCTGACTGCTAGAAGACCTGATATTATGTTTAGTATTAGTCTTTATGCTAGATTTTAGGCTAATTCAAATGAGTCCCACTTTATTGCTGCAAAGAGAATCATTAGATATCTCTTAGGAATGAAAACATAGAAATCTGATATCGTAGATATAACACTTCCTTTAAAATGATAAAATATTTTGATTCAAATTTTGCAGGATTCAGAGTTAATAAGAAAGCACTTTTGGAATATGTTAATTTATAAGAAATTTCTTAATCTCCAAATCTAGTAGAAAATAAAACTCAACTACACTATCCACTACTGAAGCTAAATATATAATCTTAGGAAGTTGTGTAGCCCAAGTCCATTGATTAATGTAACAAATAATAGATTTAGGATTACCTGTAGGAACTATTCAAATCTTATGTGATAACACTAGTGACATCTGTATTTCAAAGAATCCAATCCAACACTCCATGACAATGCACATAGATATAAAACACAATTTCATTAGGGACCATGTTACCAAAGGAGACATAGAGCTACACCATATAGCCACTGAAAATTAACTTACTGATATCTTTACAAAATCACTGGCCATTAAAACCTTCAACACTTTAAGAACTAAATTATGTGTAATAGACATTCATGCTTGAAATAGATATTTTTTGTTTCTTACTTTTTGGTTTTATTTATTTATTTATTTATTTATATTTATGTGTTATTATTTTATGCTTTTAATTTTCTATTTATTTATGTTTATGTGTTATTATTTTATGCTTCAGGGTTTTAAGAATTAACTTACTGCAGATGTTGATTTTGTTTTTTTTTTATGAAAATTTTATCTTATTTTAATTTAGAAACATGTAAGTAGTGATTGACTTCTCTACAACAGTTAAATAAAGAAACATTCCTGGTTATTTCTCTTCCTCTAACTCCTTTAATGGTGTATTTTCTTTTTGAATCAAAATATATTTCAAATCAAAAATTGCACTTTGAAATAAAGATCGATTTATTCTTCCTACAATAATCTATCTCATATGATTAATGTTCCAAGTCAATGAATCATTTTCAAGTTTTCTTAATCAGGTTGTTGCATTTATTATATGAATAGGAATCTATATTTTGGTTTACTCTTCCTTATGTAAGAGAGTAAGTTTATTCTCTATCATATTTGGAAGATAATATGTCAATTAAGAAATTTTTTAAGATTTAGAAAGAAAGCAAGCATGTAAAAATGAAAAGAGGCACAAAATGAGCCTAAAAATAAAAAAGAAGCGTAATTACCACAGAATAATTGCAAAATGTATGAAAGTGTATAAAAAATTAAAAGATGCATAATGTACGCTAAAAGTTAATAAAGAGGCGGAAAATGAGCCTACTAAGAGTTAACTTGCCTTTCTTTCAAATCCTTAAAATCTTAAAAGACGCCTTATAATAATTGATATCTCCTACACTTAAATTAGAAAATAATGATTTTTAATTCATTACCTTGCAATATTGTTCTATCAGAAATTTTTTTTGAATGAAGTTTGAAAAGATCACTTTCCTATCTATTTTTTTTTTCAGAATTAGATTTTTGTTTAAAAAGAATTTTGACCAATATGGAGTCCGAGCTAGGGTTAACACAATCAATTTTTTAACCTTTCTAGATTTTAGCGTTATCAATTCATTTCTTATGGGTTTTTAAATTTAATAATAAGGTAAATTTATCATTTACTGGAGTTGATCGATTAAAAAAAAGGTATCTTTAATTTTGATTTATGACTATTTTTGGCTTGTTCTTATTTTGTTTTATGTATTTTGTATTTTAAGTTTTATTTCTATGTTTGTACTAGTCTTTACTTTTGTACTTGGTGATGTACTTATTTTGTTATGTTTAGTATTTTTCTTTTTCCTCCATTTAGTGATGTAAAAAGGAGGAGTAGTATGTTTTTTACTTCTTATGTTTTAATAAAATTAGTTTGTTTTCTGCAAACTTATTTTTTATTTTTACTTATGTCTAGTATTTTTCTTAAAAAATAATAAATTTAAAAATATTTGTGTTAACTCCCACTACTTTTAGAATTTCATCTTCTAAGGAGGGAGTTTCAGAGAATGTCAAAGGGCTTTGAAAATTTTTAACAACAATGTTTTCCAACATCAAAAAGGAGGAAATTATTACAGATTTGGTCCCAAGTAAAGTGATTTTGATAATTACAAATATTATTGTTTCTTTAATACTTTTATTATTGCGTATATATTTTGTTTGCCCTGCTCACTAACCTTTCAGGTCCACAAGTTCACTTACAATGAAAATAAGCTCAAGATCGAGTAGAGTATGATTATCTATAATTTCAATCTTAATTTACTTTTTTACTTTTCTTGAGTCAAATCATGTATCTAGTTGACCCCAAGCTAAGTAATCTTACACACACACACTCAAGAAGGTGAGTTAGTGAGTTAGGAGAAAAATAGATTTTTGTACTAATTATACAGTATGATGTAAATCTTAATGGATGATCATTTATGAAAAAAACCCTAATTAGGGCACCTTTTGTTAAAGTAAAGATTGATTAACTAATTATATTAGAAAATTTAGATCATACATGACAATTCATCATAGACATTAAAAAGAGATGCCAATCATAATTTAGGCTATAGTTTAATCTTTAAAATTTGTTCTATTCATACAAGACGATATACACCATACTGGATGATTTATGATAATCATACTTAAATTAATCCTATGATTAAGGCTTTTAAGAAATCATAAAGGATGATCATAAAAATAGGGATTCTTTTGGAGGCTCCCTATTTAATCTCTTACATTATCTTTTGAGAGACCTTTTACTATTAAGTTGATTTGAGAGAGAGCTTAGAGAAGGAAGAGTGGGAGAGAGCTTTGGGAGAGAAGAAAGGGAGAGATCATTGTAAGGGGGAGTTGTGAGGGATTCACAAAGGTTACTTCAAGAAAGATTTCCACCATCTTCTTTAGGCTTCTTCCATAGTTCCTTGGTGGCCCTGGGGAGACTTTCATCAGCATCAAATCCAGGTTCTTTGCCTACTCTTAGAGGGAGTAAAACTATCCAAGGTTCTCTTCCTACTCTAGGAGGGAATAAAATGATTTTCAAGTTTGCATTTTTATGTGATTAGTTTTATGTTTGAAATATCTGATTTTAGTTATAGTGATTGTTTAGAGAGTTGCTACTTAACTTTGCATGTTTGACATTCTTTCAACTTGTATATTTTTTATGATTCCAAATATTATTATTTTGATTATTATTTTCTCCTAACACATTTTGGAAGAATTCTTTTGCTCTTGTGTATACTAACATTTTAGGGAAATCATACTCTGGATTATTGAAGACTTCAAATAAAAATCAGTTTAGAGTTATTATAATTTGAAGTCTGTATTTTTCATTTATTGAGTCTGAGAGTGTGATTGTAATTGAGTAACTGAGCACACACACACCGAGAGAGAGTTCTTAATTCACATTTTAAAATTGATCATACAGTATGAAATTAATTTGTATGGGAAATATGGTCAGTTATTTTCCCCAATGAGTAATGAAACGAATAAAAAATATTAAAAAAAAATCTATGTATAGATCATACTGACGATATTTTTCACTTGTCCTAGGATGATCTCTTATGGTTTGACCTTGAACACTATTCATATGGATGATATTTTTCATTCGTACCGAGACAATCTCCTCTAGTTCGACCTCAAACACTATTCATACGGATGAAATTTTTCATTCTTACCGGGATGATCTCCTCTGGTTTGACCTCGAACACTATTCATACAAATGTTAATTTTTTATCGTACCGAGATGATAGGCTTTGGGGCATGCATGAATAAAGTTTGTACAGAAGATATTTTTCAATCGTACTGGGATGATGGGATCTGGAGCGTGCACGAATGAAGTTTGTATGTATGATATTTTTCAATCGTACTAGGATGATGGGCTTTGGAGCGTGCACGAACTAAGTTTGTACGGATGATATTTTTTTATCATACCAAGATGAAGGGCTCTAGTGTGCTTTCATTAATTTCATCCTACTAGTTATTACATATGTATTTTGACTTTTCTTCTATGTGTACCAGACAAACATTGTTTGTACCAAATGATGAATACATTTCGTACCAATTCATAATGAGTTCGTACACAATAGTTTTTAAACTATTCGTATGTATGAAATACAATTATACGGGACAATCGTGGACGGTCAAAATTGAAAAATTCAGTTTTCTGAACAGTTTTTCATGTCTTTTCTATAAAACGTCCATTAAAAATAGACCTTTAATCTTTTTGTCACTTGGTCTTCGTGAATGGTAAAGGGAATTTGAAGGAGAGTGTGGGAGAGAGTGTTTAAAAGAGATTTCTTCCTATATGTGCATGAAGAGTTGACTTGGATTCAATGGAAACTAGGATATAAAATTCTAACAATTCAGAGTGATCATGGAGGAGAATTTGAAAATAAAATATTTGAGGATTTTTGTAAGGAAAAAGGAATTGATCACAATTTTTCTACACCTAGAACCCCTCAGAAGAATGCGGTAGTCGAAAAGAAAAATAGAATATTAATAGGAGCCGCTCGAGCCATTTTGGCATAATATTCATTTCCTAAATATTTTTGGGCTAAGGCGGTTAGTACAGCATGTTATATTCTGAATAGGGTGAATATTAGATCAAACTTAAATAAAACACCCTATGAGTTACTAAAGGGAAGAACACCTAATTTGTCACATTTGTATATTTTTGGATGTAAGGTGTTCATACATAATAATAGAAAATCTGTCTTTGGAAGATTTGATCCAAAATTATATGAAGCAATTTTTATAGGATACTCAAGTGTTGGAAAACCTTATAGAGTATTCAATAAAAGTACTTAGTAATTGAGGAGACCACTCATGTTATATTTGATGAATCTAGAATTTTGGAAGAACCAATTATTAAAGAGGATGAGATAGAGATTAACTCCCAAAAGATTGAGAAAATAAATTTGGAAGAAAATTTGGAAATAGAAAACCCATTGATTAGAGATTTGAGATTTTCTAAAAATCACCCAAATGAATTGATTATTGGTGAACCTAGTGAGGGTGTTAGGACTAGGCATAGATTGAACAAAGAAGTCAATCATTCAACCTTTATTTCAATGATAAAACCCATAAATACTGATCAAGCACTTTCGGATGAATTTTGGATATTAGCAATGTAGGATGAATTAAATCAATTTATAAGAAATGAAGTTTGAGAATTAACTGTAAGGCCAAAGAATCAAAGTATAGTTAGAGCTAAATGGGTATTTAAGAACAAAATGATTGGCTCAGAAGTAGTCATTAAAAATAAAGCTAGATTGATTGCTAAGGGGTATAATCAGATTGAAGGGATTGATTTTGAAGAGACTTTTTCCCCTGTAGTTAGACTTGAAGCAATTAGGGTTTTGGTAGCCTTTTTCCTATTTTAAAGGATTTAAATTATAACAAATGAATGTAAAAAGTGTCTTTTAAAATGGGATAATTCAAGAGGATGTATATGTGGAACAATCTCTAGGTTTTGAAAATTCTAAACATCCAAATCATGTTTTAAAATTTAAAAATGCATTATATGGATTAAAACATGCACCTAGTGCTTGGTATAAGAGGTTGAGCACCTTCCTACTTGAGAGATCTTTTAAAAAAGGAAGTGTGGACACAACTCTTTTTTTGAAGAAATTGGGAGAGGAAATACTCATTATATAAATTTATGTTGATGATATCATCTTTGGATCTACAAATAAAAATCTTTGTGTTGATTTTTCTAAAATAATGAGTAGTGAATTTGAGATGAGTCTAATAGGAGATTTGAGCTATTTTCTAGGCTTTAGCATTAAGCAAATTGAGGAGGGTACATTTCTTAGTTAATCGAAGTATGTTAAGGACATCCTCAAAAATTTTGAAATGTATAATGTTAAACCTGTTAATACACCTATGAATTTCTCAGTTCAGTAGGATAAGGAACCTAAGGGAAAATCTGTTAATCAAAAAAAATTTAGAGGGATAATTGGATCTTTGCTTTACTTGACAACTAGCCAACCCGATATCATGTTTAGTATTTATTTATGTGCTAGATTTCAACCAGATCCAAAAGAATTATATTTGACATCAGCGAAAAGGATTTAAAGGTATATGTTGGAAACTCAGATTAGAAATTTGATATCCTAAGTTTAGCTCTTCATTTAAAATAATTGGATATTCAGATTCAGATTTTGTAGTTTGTAGGGTTGATAGAAAGAGTACTTCTGGAACATGTCAATTCATTTGAAATTCTTTAGTCTCTTGGTCCTATAAAAAATAAAATTTAGTTTCCCTATCTACTGCTGATGCTGAATATATTGCCCTAGGAAGTTGTGCGGCACAAGTACTTTAGTTGAAATAATAGTTGATTGATTTAGGATTAACTATAGGCACAATTCCCATTTATTGTGATAGCACTAGTGCCATTTGTATCTCTAAAAATCTTATTCAACATTCAAGAACCAAACATAAAATTAAGCATCATTTCATAAGGGATCATGTAACCAAAAGAGAAATTGAACTCAATCATGTATGAACAAAAAATCAACTTATAGATATTTTTACAAAACCATTAGCTTTTGATACTTTCAGTACATTAAGAATAAGGCTTGATGTGATTGACTTGAACGCTTAATTAAATGTTTCTGCAACATTAATAATATTATTTGTGTGTCTGTTGATTTTGTGATTTTCTATATGTATTTTTTAGTGTTTTGTTCGTGCTTGATTTTGCAATCTCCTGTCTATTTGTTTTGTGTACTTTCACATCAAGATTCATGATTTTTGAGTGTTGGCATAAAAATTTCAAAGTGTGAAATTCATCTGTACAAAATTATTTTCGTATGGGACGAATCGTGTAGCGTATTAACTGTTGATTCAAATGGTTTTTCATGTAGTTTTTCAATTTTTTTAATATAGTTCGTCTATAAGTTTGTGACGATCGTCCAGACAATATGTATTCAATCGTATGTATGCATGTAGATGGTTATATGGATAAGATCAGTTTCTTTATTTCTAATCGTACGTACAAACGTTCAGTTCGTACATATGAACACGTATCAATTCAATGTGAGGGATGTTTCAAACCGTCATAAAAATGATCTTAAATAACTGATCATCCCGGACGAACACCTATTCATCTGTATGATTTTTTGGTCAAAAGTCTATATGAAGGGACGCCTCATAACTTGCATGTTTAAAAAAGTCATTTCATTTTTAGACACATTCGTTCGTACATACAAAATTTATTTTGTACATACAAACCCAAATTCGTCCTGGATAAAATAATTTATGTTCGTACGAAAATTTATTTTTTCTTTAAATTAAAATATTTTGAACTCAAATATCATTCACTTCAAAAACTCTTTCAATCCTCTAAATCTTCTTGATCATCTCCATGGCTAGTTCATGCAAAAGAGACAGGTAAAAGGTACTTGCTAAGGGACCCCCCTCTAGAAACCTTGGAGAAAACTTTCTGTCAAAAGAAAATAAAGAGTCCTTCCTTAGGTTCGTATCTGCCAAGATCATCCTCACTAAAGTCCTTCTCCAAGAACAAATCACTTTTAAAATTATGTAACTTTTTTTCTTCTACACAGTTTGCATTTATTCTGAGTCTAGTCCACTTCTACAACAAGGAAACTTTCCACTACTTCCTTGTAAATATTTCTTTTAACTCTAACAAAATTGTGATCAGGTCGTATATTTTAAAGAAGAAAGTAGAGATAACAAAAGCGGATTTGAGAATATTTTTGAACTTATGGACGCAAGGGATTAGAGCCCATACTTTGACTTCTTCCTCCAATGTTGAATGGACTGCGATAAATGAGGTTATTAAAGGGTTTGGAAATGAAGTTCATTTACCTAAGGTGTCCACTCTTAATCGTAATACTCGAACCATTAAGCATGTTCTTCGAACCTCCATTATTCCTAAAGCTGGGGATTGAGTAAATATTACCTCTCTTCTTTCCACAGTGACTTATTTGATTATGACAAGCTAACCAATAGATGAAGCCCAACTGATCATTGACTACATTTATGGACTTTTTGAGATTGGTCATATCTCCTATAAGAGAAAAAAAATTATAGCCTTATGACATCTTGTGACCAACATTTTGGAGAAAAAATATGACCTAGTCCATCCAGTTCAAAATCTAGAAGAGCCTATCTTCTACAATGATGGATCATTCCGAGCAATCTTTTATAGAGATCCACATGTGCTAAGTAGTGACTTTGAGAAGGATAGGAGAAGAGCTACACGTACACCTATACCTACTATTAGACAGAACTTTCAGGATTTAGTCCAGCATTGTGATCATCTTGAGAGTCATTTTGATCACCGCTTTGATCAAATTGACACTCATCTACAGCAACAGGACGTGAAACACCAGTAGTACATGGGTTGGATGTAAGGCCAACTGGATGTTATAGGCATGAATATGGCTATGATGAGTAGCTATTATAACTTCTTCAACCAGCCACCTCCTCCAGATCAGGGCCCCTCTGAGTGATGACTGTACTTCTTTATTATTCTCTCTACCAGATGTGATGCGATGTGACTGTTAGCTATTATGTCTTTATGTATTTATGTCTTTCTATTGATATCTTCCATGCATAATCTACTTTCTTCTACCAATGATCAATAAAAGTTATCCTGTCTTGTTTTACTATTTTTTATTTCATTTCAAAAATATGTATTAGCCTATATGATCATCCTTGAAATATTAATCTCAAAACTGTTATATTTAGAATTGCAATACAAAATTTATTTCATTAGAAAATTCAATTTTTCAAAAATTTAAGTTGTGATTATAACTTGATCTAGTTAAAGAATGTCAATCTCATGTCTCTTATTAGACTAAGATAATTTTTAAATTATTATTGCAATTATGATGTTTTCTTATTTTGTATTTCTCTTATCAATATAAATAATGTTTTACTTAGAGAAATTTGAGATTTGAGATTATTGATTTTGGAAAGATCAAGAATACACTTGAAAATATACAAATGTACAAAATATCAAAAGAATGCATAATGGTTCATAAACTGAAAAAGAGGCACAATATTAGCCCAAAAATAAAAAGGTGTACAAAGTGTGCCACAAAAATTGTAAAATGTTCAAAGTGCCACAAGTATATGCTCTTTTCCTCAATTTTTTAATCTTTAAATTCAAATTAATCTTCTGTGCAATTATATTTTGTATTGAATTTTGAAATATAGAAATTGTTTATTCATCTACTTTGTAATAATCTTACTTATTTTTCAATGTCTAAACTGATTCATGATTTTGTTACTTTTTTTTCTTGTCTATGTTATATCTATA
This sequence comes from Dendrobium huoshanense, assembly GCA_016618105.1. Lineage (NCBI taxonomy): Eukaryota > Viridiplantae > Streptophyta > Magnoliopsida > Asparagales > Orchidaceae > Dendrobium > Dendrobium huoshanense. The sequence goes on from CM028353.1 coordinate 55,111,661, forward strand.
CTTAAATCATATGAATCTTTCTATTTCTCTAATGACATTTAATTTCTATTTGCAAATATAACTCAATCTCTTTAAAGGATCGATTATCAAAGGCTTTTTATATGACTTCTTATATTTCTCGATTAGTTTTTTTTTTTTTGTCTCTTCTTCTCTTTTTGCTATTGTCAAAAAGGGGGAGAAATATTATTTGAAGTATTTTTTTTAATGTGATATTCATAAATGTTTTAACGTGTTGTTCATATGTTTGTGTTTGCATAAAAAATTAAAAATTGGGATTAGTTAATCAAATATGCCCCTTATTCTCACATGCTTATTTATTCAGGAAGAGTTTAGGAGAAACTTAGGAATTTGAAAATTATATAAACAATAATTATTTTGTCATCATCAAAAAGAGGGAGCTTGTTGAGAGAGTTGCTACTTAGCTTCACATGCTTCACATTCTTGCAACTTATATGTTTTGATGATTCCAAATATTATTGTTTTGAGTATTACTTTCTCTTAACACATTTTGGAAGATTTTTTTTTTTTTTTTTGCTCTTGTATGTACTAACATTTCAGAAAAATCATGCTCTAGATTATTGAAGACATCAACTCAAAGATCTACTTGTTCTTTTTTGTAACTTTGAGTCTGTATTTGTTTTACTTGAGTTAGAGAAAGTGTGATTGTAATTAAGTAACTCAGCACACACACACACCAGGGGAGAACTTTAAAATTCATAATTTTTAATATTGATCGTACAGGACAAACTATGTTTATACGGGATGATCAGATCAGTTATACACCTCCAGGAGCAAATGGAATGAACAGAGGGTGAGTAAAAAACACTTTTCTAAGTACTGTTAGTCCAGACGAATAGTCCCATTCATCCCTGGATGACCTCCTATGGATTTTCAGTTTGAACTATTCATCCAAATGAATAGTCCCATCCCTGGACAATCTTCTCTGGATTTTTAGTTTATTCTATTCATCTAGATGAATTGGCACCTTCATCCCTAGACGATGTTCTCTATTCTTTGAACATGTGATTTGTCCCATTTTTTCGTCCCAACGAACCTTTGAAATAACTGTTCATACCGGACAAACTATGTTCGTACGGGATGATGATTGGGTACGAAGGAATTTCATACCAATGCACATTGAGTTCATACATAACAATTTTTATACTGTTCATACGTATGAAATTCAATCATACGGGATGATCGAGTACGTACTGAATTGAAATTTTGTAATTTTTTGATGGTTTTTCGTATCTTTCTTATAAAAGGTCCACTTAAAACTTTCTTGAAATCTTTTTGTCTACTAGACTTCATGAAAACGGAAGAGAGATTGAAGGAGAGAGTGTTTGAAGGAGATTTCTTACTACTGGAGCGTGAAGAGTTCACTTGGTACTCAAAGGTAAGGATCTTCATTTGTGAATTGTGATTACTTCACTCTTTTCTCCTATCCTTCCAGATTTCTCATGAGAATATCTTTTCAAGGAGATCCGATTCTCTTTCAACATTCGAGGAGTGTAAACAGCGGGAAGTTCTCTACCCACACTTGGAGAAGTGTGAAAGGATGAAGGGTTCTCTGCCTACACTTGGAGAGTGTGAACAGCGGGAGGTTCTTTGCCTACAATTGGAGAAGTGTGAAAGGATGAAGGGTTCTCTGCCTACACTTGGAAAGTGTGAACAGTGAGAATGTTCTCTATCTACACTTGGAGAGTATGAACAGCGAGAGGTACTCTGCCTACACTTTGAAGGTGTAAAAGGACGATGGTTCTCTACCACACCAGGTAGTGGTGGAAAAGCATTTTTGTGAAGGTTTCTCCGCCTTGCTGTGGGGGTATAAAGGAGAGACACTATGTAGTAATAGTGCAATACCTGAAGTTGGAGACTTCAGGGAGTGGATGTAGGTCGTGTTTAACCGAACCACTATAAATCTCGTGTCTTTTTATTTTCTGTTGGTTTTTACTTTTTTGTTTTATGTTGATCTGTGGTTGAAAAAACTTTTTCAAAAAATTTCACTATAAGTTTTTCTATCAGTTTAAAATATAAGAGGGAAATTTTTAAATTACCAATTCACCCCCCTCTCTTGGTTAGCCGCTAGGACATAAGCTTAGGTCTAACAACCTAATTCATATTTAACAATTTTTAACAGGGGGGGCTTAGAAGAAAAGACCTTTAATTTCTTATTTAAATAATAATTGTATTTGTCATCATAAAAAGGGTGAGATTATTACAAATTGGGAATCAAGATTGAGATTATGTTTTTTTATGATAGTAAAATATTATGGTTATCATTTTATTACTTCTCCTAGCATATATTGGATATTTTTATTCGTTTATGGGTATAATTATATTTCAGGGAAATCATATATCACTCAAGATTAATGAAGACTTCAAGACAACAAAGAATAAGATATCATGGAATAAAGTCTATATTTCTCTATTTTTATTGTGAATTCTAAGTGAGTGTGATTATAATTGGGTAACTATGCACACATATAGGGGGAGAGTGATAAAATTTTTAAAACTGATCATATTGTATTATATATAATCGTACTATATGATTTGACATGGTTTTTTCTCTGGAATCTAGTTACTTAAAATTATGGTAAGATTTTTTTAATTGTTCGTAGTAAAAGATGTTTAGTCGTATAGATAACTAACAAAGTATGAAATATCTTTCTTATCAGATTATATCTTACGAACTCATTTTTTAAAATGGTTTATACATTATGATGTGAGGTCATACATACGACTAATAGAGTATGAAAAAATTTTCATATTGGATCATACTATACAAACTCATTCATTTTTTAACTATTTATATAGTACAATGTTAGGTCATACATAAAACTAACATAGTATGAAAAATATTTCATGCTGGATTGTACAGTACGATGTTAGCCCATATAGACTACTTTTAGAGTTCAAAAATCCTTTTGTATTAGATCCTACCATACAAACTCGTTCATTTTAAATTGTTTATACAGTATGATGTCATGTTGTATAGCTGTCTGATAGTGTATGAAATTAGGTTCATTCAAGATCATACCTTACAAACACATTTAGTTTTGAACTATTTGTACAATACGATCTGAATCACACAGATGACTGACAGTGCATAAAACTAAGTTTGTCTCAATTCATACCAAACAAAGCCCTAATTTTTTGAACTAATCATACCATATGATCTATGATCGTATAGTACAAATGTATGATAGTTCACTTGATTTTTTTTATTTTTTATTTGGATAGTTTTTCATTTGGTTTCTATATAAAGAGTTCTTAAATCTATCATATTATCCTTTGAGATGGACCTTTTGGAGAGTGTGTTAGGAAGAGGTTATGTGAGTGAAGAGTGGGAGATCAAGTGAAGGGAAGTTGTGAGGGATTCACAAGGTTGTCCGAAGTGAGGATCTCTTTTATCTTCTTCAAGATTTTACCCAAATTCTTTATGGTCTCTTGAGAGAAGATCTTCAAGACTGGATCAATGTTCTCTGCCTTCACCAAGAGGGTAAAAAAGGATGAGAATGTTCTCTTCCTTCACTAGGAGGGTGAAAAAGGACAAGTAGGTTCTCTGCCTTCACTAAGAGGGTAAAAAAGGATGAGTATGTACTTTCCCTTTGCCAGGAGGGTGAAAAAAGGATGAGGATGCATGATGCATCTCTTGAAGAGTACAAAAGGTGACGGTTCACTACCCCACCGAGTTGGTGGGAGAGAGTTAATAAGGGCTTCTTTGCCATACTGTTTGGGAAATTGAGAGTCATTTGTGTTTAGTACAATACCTAAAGAAGGAGTCTATAGGGAGTGGATGTAAGTCTAGTTGGACCAAAACACTATAAAATTTAGTGTTCTTTAGTTATCTTTTATTTTTTTGCATTTTTATTTTACTGCACTTACAACTTTGTGGTTAAAAATTATTTATGGTAATCATTTCTATAAACCAACTGCATGTTTCAAGATTAGTAATTTAACATTCAAAAAGATCTAAAAAGGGTTTAATATATTTAAGAATTTTTTTTCTTAACCAATTCACCCAGCCTCTTGAAACCTGCAGTTGGTTTATAAGGTCTAACAACCTACACGAACTTTTAAGAATAGCAAATCCATCTTGAATATTATAGAAAAATTAAAAAAAAAAAACTGCATATAGCCCTAAAGCCAAAGTGAAGTTAAATCAATTACCTAGCTATAATAATCTAGATGAATTATCATTAATTTTATATTCCAAGTTTTATCATTGAATTATATACCTCCCCAAAGGAAGAAAATATCATTCATTATCAATTTTTCGAACATAACGATATCAATCGTTGTTGATTTTAATTTTTCCAAAGAAGACTAATTGAATCTTTAAATTTGAATTTTGAAAAGTTTATGTGGGTCCTAAATCACCTACAACTTTAAACCCTTGTAGTTAACTACATCTCTATGAATACTCTCAATTAAAATAACGGCAAAAAATATGTTCAAAGATTTTCTAGGAATGCTATTAAAGGAGGTGAAATTGTAGTTTTAACAGGGATTGGATAAAATTTTGAACACTTATTTTTAGAGTCAAAGAAGTAGGGGTAAGAGAAACTATGAGTTTCTTAAATAATTCAAAAGTGTTCCAACCTAATCTAAGTGTTGGGCTTTAAATTTTAGATTGAGAGAATTCTTTTTAGTTTGAGTTAATTATATTATTAGAAATTTGAGAATATATTTCTAGAGGTTGGGATCTTATGATTCAAAATCTTCCCCATATCCTAAATTTGAATTGGGCACTAGACCATAAGAGCCCAAACCTAGCTAATGCAGTACAAAATCTGGACTTAGTCGAACCTGGATTAGGGAGCTAACTAAACACCTAGTAGATTTAAAATCTATGAGTGTCATCATTGTTATGAAAGAGTGGTAGGAAAGTTGTTGTTAAAGATTTTGAGAATTAGGACTCACTTCTAGAGCAGATCTTATTTGGTCCTTGACTTATGCTAGGCAATAATGCCTGAATCAAATATAATTAAAATTTTATACTCATTTAATTAGTTTCTAATGTAATGTATACTGATCAACATGGTTAAATGTATAAAATGTATATGAAGCCAATTTAAAAAAGCTTAAAAATAATATGTTCATAGAGATTTCACAATATCCCCTTGATAAATCTGCACCATTAAAGGCCAGGTGTTCTATTAGAATCTATAGGCGGGGAGGTACTTAATAAGGAAGAGAAAGTCAATGATATGCTTTATAAGGACTCCCGGCAATCCCGTGCTTACTTCTTAGGCCGTTAAAGTCTTTATGTTAGCCTAAAAATTTATTTAAATTTAAGTAGAAAATGTTTTTAGCACACCCTCACTAGCCTCCACATATCCATGCTAAAACAAAAATGGCATGCAAATTGCCAAAAAACTAAGAAAAGCATGTTACCCTAATTACAATCAAATTAAATCAAACACATCAATAAATCAAATCAATTAAATAAATGTTCATAAGAAAATTATTTGTTTACTATTACTCAAAATTTGCACAAATTAAAAGTAGTCAGAAACTACTAAAAATAAACCTGGATTCTAACCTAGAATCAATACAAGTTGACTTTAAGTGAGATACTCTTTATCTTCAGCTCCTCATCCTCCCCTTCTTTGGGCTCCTTGGATTCATCGTACCTAGACACCCAAATGAAAAAGAAAACTCTTCCCCCAAATGGGAGATTATTCTTTTCACTTTGGGTATTAAGATTATCCAAACTTAAGCTACCAAATAAAAAAGTACTGTTCCACTACGGGGTATTCTTTCCTTTTTAGAATTTAATTTTAGATACGTGTATCCCGACTCAAATGTTTAACTTTCATAACTCTTAAGTTTAAACAAAATACATTAGTAATCAAATGAAAAATCTAGACTCTCATGCAAGGTTATCCTAAGCATTTATAAATAAAATACATCCCAAGAAGTTTTTATGTATGCAGTAAAAGTAAATCACACTTAGCCACACTCCTATTTCTTTGGGGGCTAAGCAGTAGAAGCACATGCGGGACTTGCTAATTTTTTTATTAAGTTAAATCATTATTAATTTATGCCTTTCATTGCTCTATATGAACATGGTCACCTATAGAAAATTCAGAAAGCAACTAGATCATCCCTAACCTAAGGGTATTCTATCGCCCATTGCATAAATTCACCAATTGCAATTGAAGTAAGTAAACACTCATATCAATCAATTTTTAATCATAGCATGCAATGAAAACTTGGAAAACTAGGCACACAACACTAAAAGTAAACACTGGCCTAGCCAAAATTAGAGTTAGTTGTTCTAGCAAACCATCTAAAGAGTGTACAAAAAGGCTATGTCGATTGGACATGTCATAAATTGAGCAATTCGTTAAAGTTATTTATTATTCGAGTTTGTTAAATGTCGAAGAGGGAAATTTATGCTTGAGTTTAAATATTAAAGTGTTAAAGCTTAATTTAGGTATGTTTTAATGGTTTAATGATAACTGTCTTTATTGTTCACAAAGGCTGTGAAGTTTATTTTACCTTTCTTAGGGCTAAGCTAATAGCCTCTTAGGCTTGGGTTACCTAGTAGTAACCAAGGTTAATTAAGTTTATTTCATTGGTTAGGGATTAAAGGTTGATAAATTTTAATCCAATTTACTGATTACTAATTTAAATGATTAAATTAGAAAGTTCTAGAATTTTAGGTTAATTATTGAATTTTGGAATTATTTAAGTTATTTAGTTAAAGTGTTGAAATTTTACTTTTAAAATTAAAGTGATTTTTTTATTTTAGCATTTTTCTTAGACATTAGACGATAAAATGAGTTGTTAGACTTTAAGTTTTCTCAATTTAGAATTTTCTACATTAAGTTATGACTTTTTTAAACTTTGACCTAGTTTTAAACTACAATTGACCGTGGAGTTAACTTTTTAACTTTAACTTAGTTTTGGAGATTTGACATTTATAAAAAATTATATATTTTAATTAAATTTGAATGGATTTGAGCTTGATTAAATTGGATTTTTCAAGAATTATTGGTAATTTTTCAAACTTAAGGTATTTTTGGAATTTCTAAAATTGTCGAATTTAGGGGATATTTTGATCGAAATAAGTCCCAAACCTCTTGGAATCACCCCCAAAGGTTAGAAATGACATAAGAGGATGTTTCCAGTTACTTAGGAATTTTTATTAAAAATTTAATTATTTTAATTCATTAATCTAATTAAATATCAAATTTCTTTTAAAATATATTAAGGCTAAATTAGAGGTCTGATCATGGAAGTTTTACTTTTCATGGATTAAGGGTTCAATTGTAAACAATTAGAGATCTTATTGAGTTTCTAGGATTTTATATAAAGTAGTTGTGATTTAATTAATGTAATAGGTCAAATATAGGAGGAGATTTTGGAATCCCTAATTGGTAGACCAAATGGCTTCCATTTCTAATTAAATTCACCTGATCTCGAGGTCAAATCCCTCTAAATTTGGCCTAAAGTGAAACTTTCTAAAATGGTTAACCAAACCACCAAAAGCAACCTCTAGGTTACCTTCAAAAATTCCTAAGTTACTACTTAAGTATAATCAACAGACAAACACTCAAACCCTATATCCCGATTGATATGTGAATGTTTTGATTTAAAATTAAGGGTCAAACCATGACCCATAAGCCCAAATAAACTTAAATTAGCCCCTAATCAAATCAAATAGGGAAGAAACATTTTGGACTTGTCAGTGACATGCCTAAAATCAATCCCCAAAAATTCCAATCCCAAATGAGTTGTTATAAAGCCATAATTGCAAAACTATCCCTACTATTATAAATGTTATAACATAACTTTTATACATGCTTAGGAATTGAAACCATATGGTTTTTATAGGTCTCCTCAATATCTTTCCAATAAGCATAAGAACACCTAAATTTGACAAGTATGTGAAGAGATATGATGTTTTTGAAATTCCATGCAATTTCTTGAGAAATTAAATCCTTATTTACACAGTCACTTGGCTCTTTACACGCGGGCGACATCCGATTGGCTAGCCAATCATTATGACAAACTATGTAAGTGTAAAATTGATTTTAGCCATTGGATCATTGATCAAGTGGCTGCAATTAAATGGTCTCGAGAACTGCATGATCTAATCTAAGCTGTCGGTTAAATCAACAATTTGGTTTATGTCTTCAACCTCCCCCACAAAACTAAATTTGTTTATGTTCTTCGGCATGATCAAGGATATCCTGCTGGTGAACTCTAACAAAATTTCAAAGGAAGGATCAAGATGATGAGGAATTTCAATCCAATGGAGGGATTGTGTTGGATTGAAAGTTTCTTTTATACTTGACCAACACTACCTAGGTAGGAGCTCGAGCAGGGATTCTCACCATGTAGAAAGCAACATAAAATGGGTTTTTCTATCAGGAAGCTTGAAGGTATGATGACAAAGACTTCTCTGTCAGACACCTCAGCTAGACGACCACTAAAAGTGTGACTTCGAGTGGAGGGCGAATAGCTTTCACAGAAGTTTGCTCAAATAGATGGTTCGAAGAGGCTGGAAAGCTAGGGATTCAAAGAGGAAGACTAGGGGAACTCTGGGAATGATTTCAAAACACTAGAATCAATTGAGTCACTGTGGAGAGGAATACCCTAGTTCAATCGATATCATAATCTTATACAGATAGGATTTATTTGGAAGGACATTGGATGACTGTGAGGTGGAAGGGGAGATGTCCCTTAATCTCATGAGCTCAAGGTAGATAAATAAATACTCTGGAAAGCTTTGGATGAGGCCTAAGATAGAGGGGACCACCAGAGCTAAAATCTACCTGCTTTGAATAATGGAAACCACTAAATGGGTCAGGATGAAGTGGAAGGGTGTCTGGAGGTCTAGTGAGCTTAAAAGTGAGCTAAATTGGGAAGGAGGTAGCACAATTCGATGGATAGACTTGTGTTGATGTAAATTTGTATGGTTTGGGTCAACTTGAGTGCAGCTTGAGTTGAGTCAGATCATGGAATTGATAGGGAAGATGTAATGGGTTAAGGGGAAACCACCCAAAGTGTCAATTGGATATGGTTCAACCTAGTGGACAAATTAGCTCAAGTCAAAGTAGTTTTGACCACTTTGGGATAGCATAGAGGTTGACCTAGGTCAACCCAAGGGTGGGGATGACTAGGGTAGGTGTTGGACCTAAGGCCACCTAATGGAGGTGTTGATTTTGAATAGTGAGGCCTAAGTTGGGAAATGGCTAAAGCCATAGTGGTTTTGACCACTTTGGTTTAGCCTAATTCCTAACCCAGGTTGACCCAAGGGCTAAGTCAGCTAGCGAAGGTGTGTTGGGTCATGAGGGACCCAAAGCTATTATTAGTTTGATCCAATTTGGTTAGGATTAGGATTTGGCTCATAGGGGACCTCTTTTTAAGTACTTAGGGCAAATCAAGTAGCTAACCCAAGTGGGCCCACATCTTGGGTCCTCAAAAGGGATCTACTAGGAACCTAATGGGTGACCCCATGGGTTTGTATAGGCTTGGCAAGATCTTGGCCAAAATATTTGAATGGGTTAAAGGTATATGTGTATTTGGTCAATGGTCAACTAAGTTGACCTAGGGTCAAGGGTTGGGTCCATTAGTTCAAATTGATCATATGAACTCAATGGAGGTGGTTTCACATCAAGAGGAGGCCATTTAGTTTAAAATTTGTGTTTAAATACTTATGGGTCACTTTGGTCAACCATGGCAGACTTGGTCAACTAGGTCAAAACTAAAGGGTGGATTTGGGTCCAAAGTATTCCTAATTATATTTAGGATCCATTGGGATAGGTTTTGAAGGTTGATAGTATGTTGAGTTTTGGAGAAAAGACTAAAAATCATTTAAAGGGCATTTTAGTCATTTTGATCCCAGGTCAAACTCGGACCAACAAAGTATAGGTTACTAACCAATAAGTCATCACAAGGGCCATGGATGTGGTTGAAAGGTTTGGAAGGAGTCCGAATGCCAAATTCCACTGAATGGAAAATCCAGTGGCATTGGATGTAAATTTTTAAAAGTTTTGTAGTGTTTGAAAATAAATTTAGTTTTTAGGGCTAGGGATTTGAGAATGAGCTCAAACTTTGTGGGTTTCAAGGTGGTACAAAAATGACCCAAAAAGGATTTCAAAACCTAGGTCCTTAACCTCATGATTTGGTTTAGAAATTTAGATTTGGATTTGATTTTGAATTGAATGGTTGCATTTAAACTATCCACATCAATGAAAATCAAATGAATGATTGAGATTGATTGAATAAGATTTGAAAGTTGATTAAAAGTTGTCGGAAGGATGGACTATATATTGAATTAAAGGGTGGAACTATATTTGATTAGACTTAAATTTGGTTTTGACTAGGACCTATATGATTGAGGTGTGGACACCTTCCAATCATTTGGTCACTAGAAAGAAATTGAGGTAGGTCCTAGTAACCTCATAAAGAAATGAGGTCAATAAATGGACCCCCAATAAATGTGGTAGAATGAAGTTCTAGTACATATATTAGCATGGACTGAATAAAAGGGTGGAATTTGGGACCTTAACCCTAAGGAGAAGAAGGAACAAACCTTAACAAAACAAAGTTTAGTTGATAATAGGGCAATAACACAAAGGGCATTATCCTAACATAGAGGATCAAAGTTGGATGATCAAGTGGGTGGGTCAAAAACATACCCAAAATAGAGGATTGAGGTTGAATGATTGTGTGGTGGGGTTGAAACATGCCCGACATAAATGTTTGAGGTTGAATGATCATGTGGTGGAGTTAAAATATGCCCAACATAAAGGATCGGGGTTGAATGATCATATGATGGGGTCAAGATATACCCATCACAGAGGATTGAGGTTGAATGATTGTATGATGGGGTAGAAATATGCCCATCATAGAGGATTAAGGTTGAATAATCATATGATGGGCTCGAGAAATGCCTATCATAGAGGATTGAGGGTGAATGATTATATGATGGGATAGAAATATACCCATCATAGATGATCAGGGTTAAATGATCATATGATGGGCTCGAGATATACCAATCATAGAGGATCAAGGTTGAATAATCAAATGATACATTAGAAATATTCCCATCACAGAGGATCAAGGTTGAATGATAATATAATGGGCTTAACATATGCCCATCAAAGAAGATCGAGGTTGAATGATTGTGTGGTTGGGTCATAATATGCCCAACATAGAGGATCGTGGTTGAATGATCATATGATGGGGTCATGATATGTCAAACATAGAGGTTCAAGGTTGAATGATCATTTGATGGGGTTTAAATGTGCCCATCACTAAAGATCAAGTTTGAATGATTATGTGATCGGGTCAAGATATGCCTAACATAGAGTATCAAGGTTGAATGATCATATGATGGTTAAGATATACCCAACATAAAGGATCAAGGTTGAATGATCATATGATGGGGTCGAGATATGCCCATCACAAAGGATTGAGGTTGAATGTTCATATAATGGTCAGATGATTGAAACATAAGGGAAGGTAGCACCAATCCTTAAGGCAAAGGGAGCAAAATGATTGATTAAAGATTTTGATCTTTTTGAAAATTTCTTTGACATCAAAAATAAAATTGACCAAAATTAATCCAAGACATTTAAACATTTCATTGATTGAGATTTTTAGCTACAATTAATATAACATTTCTTAAGGAAATGTCAATTGATATACAATATTAGGTGATTTCCTTTACAATCCACTTATTGGCACGAGCCCCCTTTATATGTTGTCTCCATAACAAAGGGTCGTTTCTATGTTGGTTTAAACTTCCCACCAACCTTTTGGTGAGATAAGATAGGCCTCTGAAGAATAAGGACCAAGTTTAATACTTGGAAGGTTTTGTTGCAAACCTGATCCAAGCACTATGATTTTAATAAAAACAAACATTATGGTGTATGTTAATGCTTTATCCTATTTGTATAATATTTTGCTTTGTTTTGTGTGTACTAATGTTTCAGGAAATCAGTCCACCGTACACTTATAATTCGGATCAGCTTAAGACTTGTAGACTAGGGCTACTAATTGGTTTTCATTTTATTCTTTTTTTTTTCTTTCTTTCTTGAGTTGTATCATGTAATTGGGTGCATATCATTACTAAGTAGTCTTGCACACATATAGCGGGAGAGAGAAAATTATTTTTTAGTGATTTTTTTTAAGTACTTCATAATATATAATTTTGGCATCGTATTGTATGACCTTATTTTATACTGTATGATTTTAATTTGTACTAAATGATCTGTAATGCTTTGTCAAAACCCTAGCCACTATAGGTTAAGAAATATATCAATTATGTGTTGATTGTATAGTACAATTTGGTTTATACTATGTCCTAATTAAAATCTTTCTTAATTAATCTCTCATTATAAGAAAATCAAATCATGAATAATGATTGTGATTGATCGTACTGTCTAATAAAGATCATATTGTAGGATTGCCTGTGTATGAAATTGGTCATCCCTGAGATTGTACTGAATGAAATCCATAATTTTTCTAATGATAATACTGTAAGATGTCTATGGTTCTGGATGATCGATAGTGTATGAAATCGGACATCCCAAGGGTCATCCCAAATGAATAGAAGGAATTTCTATAGTTTGCAATGTACGATGTTTGGATTGTACTATATGAAATATTATAAAGGTGGACACTATCTATAGATGCATGATCTTCTTATTTTCAAGGCAGCGGCAGTGGCTGTTGGCAAGGGCTACCAGCGGATGGTGGTGGCAGGAAGTGGGTAGCAAGTGGCGGTGGAGATAGTGTCCACCATAGGTGGTCAAGAAATTATTTGATTAGTGTAAAGTAATTCTCACTCAAATTGGGAGATAACACTTTACCTAAAAATGAACTAATAAGGAATAAATTATATTTACTTTACTTTACTTTGACTTGGATTTGCTTTTCATTCAACCAAATGCTTAAAAGTGAAAAAGAAATGCATTTACTTTACTTTGCATTAAATTTTCTTCGCCAACCAAACAACCCCTAAGTAATTTATAAAGATTAAACATACTTTATATAATTCATGGATTTTAGGTAATCAAAGATTCAAAATTAATTTATTAACTACACATGGAGACAAAATTACATAGCATAAACCTTTTCATTTTACAAACAAACACAATAGAAATTACAAAGCAAAACACAAATGATAGAAAGGTTAGAAGTCAGATCTAAAGTACGGACTTCTTTGCACTCCTCCACTTTGTTCAGCACTAATATAAGACACCAAATAAGTATAATAGAGTTAATTCCTCTCTAAAATAGTCTCTAATACTCACGCACACAGACACAACTCCCAAAGGTGCCTACATCTTTACATTAATAATAAGGCTACTACTTATAACTTTATAAAATAACTAAATTGGTGATGCAGAACTAGCTTGGTGCCATTATGGCACAACTAAGACTATGCGTCGATTCACCATTCATCTTATTGGTTTGCCAACTTAACTATCTCTCACTACGATATTGGGTAATTTATGGTAGTGGTGCTTCATCCGATGCTGCGACGCTTTCTTTATAGCACCTCAGTGTTAAGCTCTCTAGAAATTTGTTGAGGCCCTCCACTGTAGCATTGCTTTTGTGGCACTGTGATGTTGGTTCAATTTAAAAAAAAATAACATATTTTTTGCCCAAAAATATAAGGAATAGAAGCACATCTATTATAAAATATGAAATTTGGACTTAGAATTTTTTTCTCTTATCATACCACAGCTTCGTCAACGATTAAGATCTAAAAAGTGAAAAAAGAGTAACAACATATTGTTGAGAACTGAGAATGAAAAGTTATTAAATGAATAACTAATCATGTTTACTGCAAGAGAGTCTGATGAAGGTAAAATTCCACCTACTTCTCCTTTTTTGGGAGGTAGCTGATTCATCCTCTCTTTACTGCCTATGTAGAGGATGATGATAAAGTAATAGCAAATTAAACTCCTCCTTACATTTGATTGTACCATTATGCCATCCTTAGGAGAAATGAAGAGAATGTTTAAAAGTATGCTAAAATGGATAGTTTAGTGGTGTGTTGATACCTTTGGACATTCCAAGAATGAGTTCTTGAATGATTAATGAGTTCTTGAATGATTAATGAAAGAAAGAGAGTAAGTTTATTCTCTATTATATTTGGAAGATAATATGTCAATTAAGAAATTTTTTAAGATTTAGAAAGAAAGCAAGCATGCAAAAATGAAAAGAGGCACAAAATGAGCCTAAAAATAAAAAAGAAGCGTAATTACCACAGAATAATTGCAAAATGTATGAAAGTGTATAAAAAATTAAAAGATGCATAATGTACGCTAAAAGTTAATAAAGAGGCGGAAAATGAGCCTACTAAGAGTTAACTTGCCTTTCTTTCAAATCCTTAAAATCTTAAAAGACGCCTTATAATAATTGATATCTCCTACACTTAAATTAGAAAATAATGATTTTTAATTCATTACCTTGCAATATTGTTCTATCAGAAATTTTTTTTGAATGAAGTTTGAAAAGATCACTTTCCTATCTATTTTTTTTTTTTCAGAATTAGATTTTTGTTTAAAAAGAATTTTGACCAATATGGAGTCCGAGCTAGGGTTAACACAATCAATTTTTTAACCTTTCTAGATTTTAGCGTTATCAATTCATTTCTTATGGGTTTTTAAATTTAATAATAAGGTAAATTTATCATTTACTGGAGTTGATCGATTAAAAAAAAGGTATCTTTAATTTTGATTTATGACTATTTTTGGCTTGTTCTTATTTTGTTTTATGTATTTTGTATTTTAAGTTTTATTTCTATGTTTGTACTAGTCTTTACTTTTGTACTTGGTGATGTACTTATTTTGTTATGTTTAGTATTTTTCTTTTTCCTCCATTTAGTGATGTAAAAAGGAGGAGTAGTATGTTTTTTACTTCTTATGTTTTAATAAAATTAGTTTGTTTTCTGCAAACTTATTTTTTATTTTTACTTATGTCTAGTATTTTTCTTAAAAAATAATAAATTTAAAAATATTTGTGTTAACTCCCACTACTTTTAGAATTTCATCTTCTAAGGAGGGAGTTTCAGAGAATGTCAAAGGTCTTTGAAAATTTTTAACAACAATGTTTTCCAACATCAAAAAGGAGGAAATTATTACAGATTTGGTCCCAAGTAAAGTGATTTTGATAATTACAAATATTATTGTTTCTTTAATACTTTTATTATTGCATATATATTTTGTTTGCCCTGCTCACTAACCTTTCATGTCCACAAGTTCACTTACAATGAAAATAAGCTCAAGATCGAGTAGAGTATGATTATCTATAATTTCAATCTTAATTTACTTTTTTACTTTTCTTGAGTCAAATCATGTATCTAGTTGACCCCAAGCTAAGTAATCTTACACACACACACTCAAGAAGGTGAGTTAGTGAGTTAGGAGAAAAATAGATTTTTGAACTAATTATACAGTATGATGTAAATCTTAATGGATGATCATTTATGAAAAAAACCCTAATTAGGGCACCTTTTGTTAAAGTAAAGATTGATTAACTAATTATATTAGAAAATTTAGATCATACATGACAATTCATCATAGACATTAAAAAGAGATGCCAATCATAATTTAGGCTATAGTTTAATCTTTAAAATTTGTTCTATTCATACAAGACGATATACACCATACTGGATGATTTATGATAATCATACTTAAATTAATCCTATGATTAAGGCTTTTAAGAAATCATAAAGGATGATCATAAAAATAGGGATTCTTTTGGAGGCTCCCTATTTAATCTCTTATATTATCTTTTGAGAGACCTTTTACTATTAAGTTGATTTGAGAGAGAGCTTAGAGAAGGAAGAGTGGGAGAGAGCTTTGGGAGAGAAGAAAGGGAGAGATCATTGTAAGGGGGAGTTGTGAGGGATTCACAAAGGTTACTTCAAAAAAGATTTCCACCATCTTCTTTAGGCTTCTTCCATAGTTCCTTGGTGGCCCTGGGGAGACTTTCATCAGCATCAAATCCAGGTTCTTTGCCTACTCTTAGAGGGAGTAAAACTATCCAAGGTTCTCTTCCTACTCTAGGAGGGAATAAAATGATTTTCAAGTTTGCATTTTTATGTGATTAGTTTTATGTTTGAAATATCTTATTTTAGTTATAGTGATTGTTTAGAGAGTTGCTACTTAACTTTGCATGTTTGACATTCTTTCAACTTGTATATTTTTTATGATTCCAAATATTATTATTTTGATTATTATTTTCTCCTAACACATTTTGGAAGAATTCTTTTGCTCTTGTGTATACTAACATTTTAGGGAAATCATACTCTGGATTATTGAAGACTTCAAATAAAAATCAGTTTAGAGTTATTATAATTTGAAGTCTGTATTTTTCATTTATTGAGTCTGAGAGTGTGATTGTAATTGAGTAACTGAGCACACACACACCGAGAGAGAGTTCTTAATTCACATTTTAAAATTGATCATACAGTATGAAATTAATTTGTATGGGAAATATGGTCAGTTATTTTCCCCAATGAGTAATGAAACGAATAAAAAATATTAAAAAAAAATCTATGTATAGATCATACTGACGATATTTTTCACTTGTCCTAGGATGATCTCTTATGGTTTGACCTTGAACACTATTCATATGGATGATATTTTTCATTCGTACCGAGACAATCTCCTCTAGTTCGACCTCAAACACTATTCATACGGATGAAATTTTTCATTCTTACCGGGATGATCTCCTCTGGTTTGACCTCGAACACTATTCATACAAACGTTAATTTTTTATCGTACCGAGATGATAGGCTTTGGGGCATGCATGAATAAAGTTTGTACAGAAGATATTTTTCAATCGTACTGGGATGATGGGATCTGGAGCGTGCACGAATGAAGTTTGTATGTATGATATTTTTCAATCGTACTAGGATGATGGGCTTTGGAGCGTGTACGAACTAAGTTTGTACGGATGATATTTTTTGATCATACCAAGATGAAGGGCTCTAGTGTGCTTTCATTAATTTCATCCTACTAGTTATTACATATGTATTTTGATTTTTCTTCTATGTGTACCAGACAAACATTGTTTGTACCAAATGATGAATACATTTCGTACCAATTCATAATGAGTTCGTACACAATAGTTTTTAAACTATTCGTATGTATGAAATACAATTATACGGGACAATCGTGGACGGTCAAAATTGAAAAATTCAGTTTTCTGAACAGTTTTTCATGTCTTTTCTATAAAACGTCCATTAAAAATAGACCTTTAATCTTTTTGTCACTTGGTCTTCGTGAATGGTAAAGGGAATTTGAAGGAGAGTGTGGGAGAGAGTGTTTAAAAGAGATTTCTTCCTATATGTGCATGAAGAGTTCACTTGGTTACTCAAAGGTAAAGATCTCCATGTGTTATTTTGTGTTTTCTTTACTCTTTTCTCTTATCCTTCTAGATTTCTCGTGTGAAGATCTTTCAAGAAGATTCAGTTGTTTGCCGACACTCGAGGAGTGTGAACAGCCGAGGGTTCTCTGCCTACACTTGGAGAGTGTGAGCAGACGAAGGTTCTCTGCCTACACTTGAAAAGTGTGAACAGGCGAAGGTTCTCTGCCTACACTTGGAGGATGTGAAAGGATGAAGATTCTCTGCCTATAGGTAGAGAGTATAAAAGGATGACAGTTCTCTACTGCATCGGGGATTGGTGGAAAAGAGTTTTTAAACGCTTCTCCTCCTTGCTGTCAGGGCAAAAGGAGTGTCACTTTGGTATAGTGCAATACCTGAAGTTGGAGACTTCAGGAAGTGGATGTAGGTCGTGTTTGACCAAACCACTATAAACTTTTATGTTTTTTTATTTTCACTGCTTATTTACTTTACTGCAAGTTTATTTTTCAGTGGTAGAAAAATCATTTTTGAAAAACCTTAAAATCAACTTGCTCAAGTTCATAAATTGATTTCTATTTTTTTAAAATCCAAGAAAGGGCTAAAATTTTAAATTACCAATTCACCCCCTGTTTGATTAAAAAAAATTAGTTTTGAAAATATATTAATTTTCTTTGGGAAAAATTAATTTTTGAATTTTTGTTTTGAAATCGAACACAACATTAGGAATGATATATCATCTTAAATAGAGAGAATATCATTCATTAATTGGTTCGAATTTCAAAGCTTTAAAATTATCCAAATTATCGTAATCGAACTCAAGAAAGACAACATATGATCTCCAAAGATCAAAATTATGTTCAATCAATTATTTAACTACAATAATTTGAATAAGAGACCGTTAATTTCATAATCAAAATCACAATAGAAATTGATATATCTCTCCGAGGAAAGAAGTTATCAATTGCTATTGATCGTTTGAAACTAGAGGTAACGATCGTTGAAATTTGGATTTTCCCAAAGAGAATTATTTAAAGTTTGGAAAAATTAATTTCAAAAATCAGTTCTGGGTTTCTAAATCTCCTACGAGTGCAATCCCTCGTAGTTAATTACATCTTAGGAAATTAAAATTTCCTACGAAAACTCTCGATTAAAATAGCGGTGTAGATTTCATTTTTAAATTTTCAAAGACCGATATCAAGGGGGGAGAAATGACAGGAATTTTCAAATGGGATTGGTTCAATGTTGAGCACTTATTTTTAGAGTCAAAGGAAGAGGAGTAGGAAGTGTTTTGAGATTCTGAATCACTTCAGAAACACTCCAGCCTAGCCTAAGTGTTGGGCTCAAATTAGATTGAAAGAAATGTTTAGTTTAATAGTCGATTTTATTAGAAATTTGGAATACGATTCCCGAAAGTTGAGGTCTTATGGCCCGAGCTAGCCTCGGAACCTAAGTCTAAATTGGGCACAGAAAATTAGTACCCCGAACCTAGCTAGTGCAATGCGAATCGGGTCTTACCCCGGCATGGATTGGGCAGCCTACTAAACCACCTAAACAATTTTAAAATATGAGTCCGGTCTTTTTGTAGAGTGGTAGGGACATTAATTAAAAAATTTTAGAGGAATGGGGTCGACATCTTGAGCAGATCCTTAATTGACCCCTTTGACTTATGTTGGATATTTGATGTCTAAATAAATGCAATTACATATTAGATACTTTTAATTTGTTACTAATGTGATGCATGCTAATCGACTCTGTTAGGAAAGTTGCTATTTCCATGTTTACATTCTTGCAACTTGTATTATTTTGATGATTTCAAATATTATTGTTGTACATATATCTCCTAACATTATTTGGAACATTATTTCTTGCTCTAGTGTGTACTAACATTTCAGGAAAATCAACTCCAAGATATTGAAGACTTATAATCAAATTAAACATATTTTACACACTTAGGATTTTTTTTTATCTGATCATACAGGATGAACTTAGTTCGTACGGGACGATCATGTAAATTACTCCTAAAGAGAGCAATGGATTGAACAAGAAGAGAGAAATTTTTTCTAAGTCCTAATCGTCCAGGATGAATTTAATGTTCGTCCCGGGACAAACGTCTCTGTATTCTCAATATGGCCTGTTTGTCTAGACGAAATTTAATGTTCGTCCCAGGACAATCTTCTCTGTCTTGAGGCTCGCTCCATACGTCCACACGAAATTAAATGTTCGTCCCAGGATGATCTTCTCTATCTTGAAGCTCGCTCCATTCGTCCAGATGAAATTTAATGTTTGTCCCAGGATGATCTTCTCTGTCTTGAGGCTCGCTCCATTCGTCCAGACGAAACTCTATTCATCCCAGGACGAACTGAACCGTCATACGTTAGTTGGTTACATCCTAGAAAATTTTGTGAACCGACTTATGTAATAACCGTTTCGTACCGAACTAACTTGATTCGTATAGGACGAATAGCGTGTACAAAAATATTTCGTACCAATATACATAAGGTTCATTTCTGACCATTTAAGTAAAATCATCCAAGACGACGATCGTACGGGATGATCCACAGCATACATAATTGAAAACTTACAGTTTTTGGGTGGTTATTCTTGTCTTTTATATAAAAAGTCTAAATTAGACTGCCACCCAATCTTTTTGTCATTTGATCTTCATGCCTACTAAGAGAAAAGTCAAGGAGAGAGTCTGATAGAGCATTCAAAGGAGGATTCCTACCACTGGAGCGTGAAGGCTTCATTTGGATTTTAAAGGTAAGAATCTTTACTTGTGAATTGTGATTACTTCACTCTTTTCTTTCTTCCTTTTAGATTTCTTGTAAGAAGATCTATCAAGGCAATTCGGTTAGCTACCGACACTTGGAGAGTGTGAACAGCCGAAGGGTTCGCTGCTGACACTTGGAGAGTGTGAACAGCCAAAGGGTTCGCTGCCTACACCTGGAGAGTGTGAACAGCCGAAGGGTTCTTTGTCCATACTAGGAGAGTGTGAAAGGACGGAAGGTTCTCTGCCAACACTGGGGATTATGTAAAAGGACGACGGTTCTCTGCCGCACCGGGTTGTGGTAAAAAGAGTGTTTTTAAAGGCTTCTCCGCCTTGCTGTGGGTGCAAAAGGAGAGTCATTATTGGTATTAGTGCAATACTCAGAGGGTGCCTCTATGGAGTGGATGTAGGTCTGGTTTAGACCGAACCACTATAAATCTTGTGTCATTTACTTTACTGCCTTTTATTTTCTGTATTTTTCTTTTGTTTAAAAACTCTGTGGTTGAAAAACATTTTCTAAAAAAACTTAATAAAAATTTTCATTTCGGTTCAACACATTTTCAAAGAGGGTTTAAATTTTTAAAATACCAATTCACCCCCCCCCCCCCCCTCTTGGTAGCTTTGGGACATTAACTTAGGTCTAACAACCTATTTACTAGACTCAACAAGTGGTATCAGAGCTTTGTTTCAAAATCATAAGTTTAAACTACTTTTTGATTAACATAGATTGCTACATTCGGAAACCGAAATACACCTGAGGGTTACTCTATTACTAGACCTCCACTGTTTGACAATATACCTTTTGATTTTTGAAAAACACGCATGTCTACTTTCTTACAATCACTAGATTATCGTATGTGGATCCTAGTCCAGGAAGGTTATACAAAACCAACTAGATTAGTTGATGGAGTTAGGATAGAAACACCTTTTGCAGATTGGACTATAGAAGAATGTGACTTATCACAATTAAATGCCAAATGTTTAAATAGTTTCTTTTGTGCTTTAAAATTTGAAGACTACATGCGGGTTTTCACTTGCAAAAGTGGAAAGGACATATGGGATAAACTTTGTATAAATTATGAAGGGACTAATGAGGTTAAGCAATCAAGACTCAATATTTTGTTACATGACTATGAGTTATTTCGCATGAAACCAAATGAATCTATTTCTGACATGTACACAAGATTCACACAAATTGTCACTTCTTTGCATGCACTTGGTAGGGAATTAACTAATGCTAAAATTATTAATAAGATTCTTAATTGTTTACCTACTGCTTATGATGCTAAAATTACTGCAATTATAGAGTCTAAAGATCTAAACATTTATTATATTGATAATCTTCTTGGTTCACTCATTGCTTATGAGCAAGGAGTAAGTCAAAGAAAGATTGATGCAGGTGAACCATGAAAGGAGAAAAATATTGCACTAAAAGTGGAAGAGTCAGAGAGTGAACACTCACAACCTGAGGATGAAGACGATATTACATTAATGACTAGATAATTCAGAAGCTTTTTAAAGAGGAAGCAGAAGAGACGCCAGCAATGGAATAGAGGTAAGTTTAACAAAAATGACAAGGTTTCTAATGAAATGATTTGTTATGAATGCAGGAAACCAGGTCATATCAAGACTGATTGCCCAAAACTCAAAGCCACTCCTAGAAAGGAGAAGGTAGAGGAGAAACCAATTTTAAAGAAGGGCAAGAAGAAGTTTCAAAGAGCTTTCTGGGCGGACTCAGCTTCAGACTCATCTGAGACTGAAAAGAAGAAGAAGTCACCAATCTTTGCTTGATGGCAGATAATGTAGATCAATCAAATCAAGAAGATGTATGTGACTTAACCTATGATGAATTGTTTGAAGTTTCTGAACACATGCATGATGCATATAGGAAAATGAAAATGATGCATGCAAGTGTAAGTTTAGAACTGGAAGAGCTTAGGAACATGAAATCCTTAGGAAAGATCATGCATTAATAGATGACAACCACATGAAACTACTTGGCGAATATGATGACTTGAATAAGAATTTTGGGAATTTAAAATTATCCTATGCTGGTCTTGAAAGAAATTTTAAAATATTTAAGGATGAATCTGAGAGCAAAACATATCGAATAAATTATACAAATCAAATATTGGAAGATATGAATTCATTTTATAAATTGACAATAAGAGCTCTTGAGGATAATAGGATACCCCCCAAACTTGAAGATTTTACAAATCCTAAATATTATCCTAAATATATGAAATCCCTTAGAAGACAAACAAATAGAAGAAAACTTAGGAATACTTTTCCTAATGTTAAATATAATAATTATGGATTTTTGGGACATATAGCTCACACCTGTACTTTGAAGATGAAATTTAATTTGGTGTGGAGATCTAAGATGCATAAACTTAGACATATCATACATGCATCTGATTATAAATTGCTAAAAGGTGAACCCAAACTTGTTTGGGTTCCCAGGTCAAACATTTGATATTTTTGCAAGGTTGCTCTCACACAAGACCTCATGAGAGCACATGGTACCTGGACACCGGATGTTCAAAGCATATGACTGGAGATACTGCTCAATTCATAACGCTGGAAGCCAGGAGTGGAAGCAAGGTTACACTTGGAGATAATACCATAAAAAAAGTGGTTGGATCAGGTATGATTAGAAATTTAAAAAACTTTTTCATAGACAATGTGTTATTAGTTGAAGGCTTAAAATATAATTTGTTAAGCATAAGTCAGCTATGTGATAAGGGCTATAGTGTAAAATTTTTACCTACTAGCTGCATATTAAGCCTAAATGGGAAAGAAGTTTTAAATGGAAAAAGGGTAAATAATGTTTACATGCTAGATTTAAATTGTATTCAATCTCCTACTGCTTTTTATTTGAAAACTGTTTCTGATGAATCATGGCTTTGGCATAGGAGACTTTGTCATTCTAGTATGAAAAATCTTAGGAGTATTACCCAAAAGAACTTAGTGAGAGGTATACCAAAACTAGACTTTACTAAGGACCACCTTTGTGATGCATGCCAATTAGGAAAACAGGTGAAGTCCTCTTTTAAGTCCAATAAGGATCTTAGGACTAGTAAACCATTGGAAATTCTTCACATGGATCTTTTTGGACCAGTAAGAACTGTATGTCTAGGAAGGAAAGTATACGGATTTGTTATAGTAGATGATTTCTCAAGATTCACTTGGGTTAGATTTCTAATTCATAAGAGTGAATCGTTTGAGGAATTTAGAAATTTTTCAACTTGGATTCAAAGAAAATTAGGGTGTGAAATTATTTCTATACAAAGTGATCATGGAGGAGAATTTGAAAATGAAAGATTTGAAATTTTTTGTAAAGAAAAAGGGATTGATCACAATTTTTCTGCACCTAAAATCCCTCAACAAAATGGAGTAGTCGAAAGGAAAAACATAACACTAATAGAAGCCACCCGAGCAATGTTGGCAGAATACTCACTTCCTAAATCTTTTTGGGCTGAGGCGGTTAGCACTGCATGTTATGTTATGAATAGGGTGAATGTGAGATCAAATTTAAATAAAACACCCTATGAGTTGCTAAAAGGTAGAACACTAAATTTGTCTCATTTGCATGTTTTTGGTTGCAAGGTGTTCATTCATAATAATGGAAAATCTGCCTTGGGAAAATTTGATCCAAAATCAGATGAAGGAATTTTTGTTGGATATTCAAGTGTTGAAAAATCGTATAGGGTATTCAACAAAAGAACTATGGTCATTGAAGAAACCACACATGTTGTATTTGATGAATCTGGAAATTTGAAAGAGCCAAATGTTGTTGAAGATGAGATTGAGGAAAACTCCCAAAAGATTGATAAAATAAATTTGGAAGAAAATGTGGAAGAGAATTTGGAAACAGAAAACCCTTTGCCTAGAGATTTGAGATTTTCTAAAAACCACCCAAGGGAATTGATTATAGGTGAACCTAGTGAGGGTGTTAGAACTAGGTGTGGATTAAACAAGGAAGTCAATCATTCAGCCTTTATTTCAACAATAGAACCCACTAATATTGATCAAGCACTTTCTGATGAATTTTGGATATTAACCATGCAAGAAGAGTTGAATCAATTTGTAAGAAATAAAGTTTGGGAATTAACTTCAAGGCCAAAAGATCAAAGTGTTGTTGGAACCAAGTGGGTGTTCAAAAATAAAATGAATGACTCAGGAGTAGTCATTAGAAATAAGGCTAGATTAGTTGCTAAAGGGTATAATCAAATTGAAGGAATTGATTTTGAAGAGACTTTTGCCCCTGTAGCTAGACTTGAAGCAATTAGAGTTTTACTTGCCTTTGCCTGTTTTAAAGAATTTAAATTGTTTCAAATGGATGTCAAAAATATCTTTTTAAATGGGGTAATTAAAGAAGATGTTTTGTAGAACAACCTCCAAGTTTTGAAAATTCTAAATACCCAAATCATGTTTTCAAGTTAAAAAAGGCATTGTACATTTCTTAGTCAAACTAAATATGTTAAGGACATCCTCAAAAAATATGAAATGGACAATGCTAAACCTGTTAGTACACCAATGAGTTCCTCAGTTCAGTTGGATAAGGACCTTAAGGGAAAATCTTTTGATCAAAAGAAATATAGAGGGATTATTGGATCTTTACTTTACTTGACTGCTAGCCGACCAGATATTATGTTTAGTGTTTGCTTATGTGCTAGATTTCAATCAGATCCAAAAGAATCACATTTGACAGCAGTGAAAAGGATTTTAAAATATTTACTAGGAACTCAGAACTTAGGAATTTGGTATCCTAAGTTTAGCTCTTCATTTGAAATTATTGGTTATTCAGATTCTGACTTTGCAGGCTGTAGAGTGGATAGGAAAAGCACTTCTGGAATATGTCAATTCATTGGAAATTCACTAGTCTCATGGTCCAGTAGAAAACAAAATTCAGGGGCTCTATCTACTGCAGAAGCAGAATACAATGCATTAGGAAGTTGTGTGGCACAAGTACTTTGGTTAAAACAATAGTTGATTGATTTAGGATTAACTATAGGCACTATTCCAATTTATTGTGATAATACTAGTTCTATTTGCATTTCCAAAAATCTTATTCAACATTCTAGAACCAAACACGTTGACATAAGGCATCATTTCATAAGGGATCATGTATCCAAGGGAGAAATTGAACTTACTCATGTTTCAACTGAAAATCAACTTGCAGAAATTTTTACAAAAACTTTAGCCTTTGATACTTTCAGTACATTAAGAACAAGGCTTGGTGTAATTGATTTAAATGCTTAAATAAAAATGTTTTTTTTTTGCAACATTGATGTTTCTATTTTCATAGTTTATTTTTTTTATGATTTTGTTTTTGTGATTTTTTTTTTTTTTGAGTGCTTTTTATTTTAGAGTCTGTGCATTTGTCATTTTCTATTATGCTTTGTGTGTTGTGTTTGATTTTCTTTGATAAAAATTCAAAAATCCAAAAATTTGTGGTAATCGTCCGGGACGAAAAATTTTCGTACGGGACGATGTGTGTAAAATTCAGCTTGCACAGAGTTCTAACCATCTAAAGAGAAGTTTTTTTTTAATGACGTTCGTCTGTATGATCTACAAGATTGTCCAGGACAAAATTTTCTTTTTTCTCAAACGACGGGATGATTGATTACAGCAGTTGAACGGATAAGGCAGTTTTAATTATTAACTTCGTCCGTACAAACCTTTGGTTCGTCTGTACGATCCTTTTGGTCAAAAGTCTGTACTAAAGGATGCTTCGTAACTTGTGTGAATATGAAAATTCAATATTATTTTGACTCACTCGATCGTCCATACGAAATATTTTTGTACTGGGACGAATCTAATTCGTACGGGACGAATGAAATTTCGTCCGGTATGAACAGTCGTAATTCTTTAAATTAACGGCATTTTTTACTGATCAGTCACTCTCACACATCACTTTCAAAGACTTCTTCCTTTCAAATCACTCAATGGCTAGTTCAAGCAAACGTCAAAAGATTTTGGCTAAGGGCCCTCCTAGGAACATTTCAGAAAATTTTCAGTCTGAAGCAAATGAAGAGTCTTTTCCTAGATTTGCCTCCGCTAAAGTCACTCCTTCTAGAGTCCTTCAGGAACACTTAACCTTTAAGGTAATGCCCCTTTTTGCTTCAACTCAATTTAGATTGATTCTCACCTTAGTCCATCTCTACAATAAGGAAACCTTCCAGTATTTCCTCGCAAAGATGTCCTTTAATTCCGACCATTCTGTTATCAGTTCCTTTGTGTTCAAAAAGAAAATAGAAATCACCAAAGCTGACTTTGGTATTTTCTTAAATTTAAGGACAGAAGGGATTAGAGCACACACTTTTACCACTACTAGCTTTGACTGGACTGAAGTTAACAATGTTCTTAGAGGAATAAAAGTTAAGGACCATTTTCTAAAAGTAGCCACTTAAATCTCAATGCCCGAATCATCCAGCATGTTCTTAGATCTTCTATTATACCTAAAGTTGGTGATAGATTCAACATAACTCCACTTCTATCTACAGTCACCTACCTGATAATGACTAGGCAACCCATAGATGAGGCCCAACTCATAATCGATTATATTTATGGTCTCTCTGAAGTTGGTCATGCAGACCATAAAAGGAAAAAGAACATTGCCTTAGGCCATCTGATTGCCCACATTTTAGAGAAGAAGTATGATTTAATACACCCAGTTGCAGACTTTGAAGAAACTCTTTACTACAACGACGGTTCATTTAGGGAAATCTTCAACAAGGATGACCCAAGTAAACCTCATGTAGTATTGAGTGAAACAGAAGAAGAGGGAGAACCATCACATGTTGCTGAACCAAATTATCAGGATTTGGTTCAAAGATTTAACAACTTAGAGGCTCACTTTGATCAAAGATTTTATCAAATTGAAACTAATCTACAGCAGCAAGACCTTCAGTACAATCAAGACATGGGATTCATGCGTGAACAGATTAATTCCATAAATTCTAATATGTTTCTGATGAGCAGTTATTTCAACTTTTTCAATGCTGCACCTCCTCCTCCTCCAGATTAGGGTCCTTCAGAGTGATTGTAGTATTTGTTTTAGTATCTCTTATTTAGTTGATGTGATTGTTATGTGTTTTAGTTTATTGTCTCTTTCCTAAGTATCATGTATTTGTTATGTGTTTGTTCTGTGTTTTAATGTTGTTATTATTGATATCATGTACCTTAGATTGTAAAATCTTCAATTGATATCAATAAATATTGCAATGTTTTGTTGTCTAATGTTTTGTGAAGTGTGTGTTAGACTTATGACTTTCAATTTTATTTTAATCTTATTAGTGCCTTATTTAAATTGTAAATTAAAATAAATTTCATTAGGAAATATGTTTATTCTATAATTAAGAAATGCTTATAACTTGATATTACTAGAATCTTCAATTCCATGTCTCTTATTTAGACTACAATAGTACTAATATTATTATTGCATTTTAGATATTTTCATATTTTGTATTTCTCTTTTCAAATAGTATTTATGCACTTAGAAAAATTTGAAATCTTAGATTATTGACTTTGGAAAGAATTTAATTACTCTTGAAAAGTGTACAAATGTACAAAAATTAAAAGAGTTATGCAAAAAATTTGCAATGACAAAAAGAGGCATAAAATTAGCCCACAGTAAACAAGTGCACTAAAATGTGCTAAAGAAAAATAAATATGAACAAGATGTGCAAAGTGCCACATGTGGTAATTCTTTCTTTCCAAACTCTTTCAATCTCCTAATTCAAATTGATCATATGTTCATTTATACTTGACATTGAAATCTAAAATATAAAATTTTTTATTCATCTCTTGTGCAATGATTTTCTTTATCTTAATATCTAAACTGACACATGCCTTTGATAAATCCTTTTTATTGTTTATGTTATAACCCTTCTTTAATTATATGAATCTCTATAATTTTTCTAATGACTTAATTTTATTTGCATATCTTATTTCAATCACTTTCAAGATTAAATTATAAACTGAATTTCATATTTCTACCTGCATTTCTTTCTTTTATTCTTCACTTTTTGATGTTGTCAAAAAGGTGGAGAAATTATTTATTGTGTTTTGGAGTATTTTTTTTATTATTTATTTTATCGTTTGTTTTTGTATGTGTGTTTGATTCTTTTTGTTTTATCTTTTTTATTATTTTATAGTGTATAAAATTTTGAAAAACAAAAATTTTTTTTAATTCAAATGTCTCCTTATTTTCATGAGTTCATCATTTCAGGGGGAGTTTAGGAGATTCTTAGAATTTCAAATTATACAAACAATAATTATTCGCCATCATCAAAAAGGGGAAGATTGTTAGGAAAGTTGTTATTTGCATGTTTACATTCTTGCAACTTGTATTATTTTGATAATTTCAAATATTATTGTTGTATATATATCTCCTAACACTATTTGGAACATTATTTCTTGTTATAGTGTGTACTAACATTTCAGGAAAATCAACTCCAAGATATTGAAGACTTATAATCAAATTCAACATGTTTTACACTCTTAGGATTTTTTTTTTATCTGATCGTACAGGACGAACTTAGTTCGTACGGGACGATCATGTAAATTACTCCTTAGGAGAGCAATGGATCGAACAGGCGGAGAGAATTTTTTTTCTAAGTCCTAATCGTCCAGGACGAATTTAATGTTTGTCCCAGAACGAACGTCTCTGTATTCTCAATATGGCCTGTTCGTCCAGACAAAATTTAATGTTCATCCCAGGACAATCTTCTCTGTCTTGAGGCTCGCTCCATTTGTCCAGACGAAATTAAATGTTTGTCCCAGGACGATCTTCTCTGTCTTGAGGCTCGCTCCATTCGTCCAGAAGAAATTTAATGTTCTTCCCAGGACAATCTTCTCTGTCTTGAGGCTCACTCCATTCGTCCAGACGAAACTCTATTCGTTCCAGGACAAACTGAACCGTCATACGTCAGTTCGTTACATCCTAGATAATTTCGTGAACCGACTTATGTAATAATCATTTCGTACCGGATGAACTTGATTCGTACGGGACAAATAGCTTGTACGAAAATATTTTATACCAATATACACAAGGTTCGTTTCTAACCATTTAAGTAAAATTGTCCAGGATGATCCACGATCATACGGGATGATCCACAGCGTACAGAATTGAAAACTTACAGTTTTTGGGTGGTTTTTCTTATCTTTTGTATAAAAAGTTCAAATTAGACTGCCACCCAATCTTTTTGTCATTTGATCTTCGTGCCTATTGAGAGAAAAGTCAAGGAGAGAGTATGAGAAAGCATTCAAACGAGGATTCCTACCACTTGAGCATGAAGGCTTCATTTGGATTTTAAAGGTAAGAATCTTTACTTGTGAATTGGGATTACTTCACTCTTTTCTTTCTTCCTTTTAGATTTCTTGTAAGAAGATCTGTCAAGGAGATCCGGTTAGCTGTCGACACTTGGAGAGTGTGAACAGCCGAAGGGTTCACTACCGACACTTGGAGAGTGTGAATAGCCGAAGGGTTCGCTGCCTACACCTGGAGAGTGTGAACAGCCGAAGGGTTCTCTGCCCACACTATGAGAGTGTGAAAGGACGGAAGATTCTCTGCCAACACTGGGGATTGTGTAAAAGGATGACGCTTCTCTGCCGCACCGAGTTGTGGTGAAAAGAGTGTTTTGTAAAGGCTTCTCCGCCTTGCTTTTGGTGCAAAAGGAGAGTCACTATTGGTATTAGTGTAATACTCAGAGGGTGCCTCTAGGGAGTGGATGTAGGTCTGGTTTAGACCGAACCACTATAAATCTTGTGTCATTTACTTTACTGCATTTTATTTTACACATTTTTCTTTTGTTTAAAAACTCTGTGGTTGAAAAATATTTTCTAAAAAAAATTAATAAAAATTTTCATTTCGGTTCAACACATTTTCAAAGAGGGTTTAAATTTTTAAAATACCAATTCACCCCCCCTCTTGGTAGCTTTGGAACATTAACTTAGGTCTAACAACCTATTTACTAGACTCAACATACTCGATTGAATGCAAAATCAATATGTAGCAGTTTAAAAATTTTAGCTTAGAAAATAGGTTTTTTCCTAGAGATTGCATAACATCCCCTTGACAGATCGGCACCCTCATAGGCCAGGTGGTCTGCCAGAACCCGCAGGCGGGGAGATGCCTAACAAGGAAGAGAAGTTTTAATATGATGCATGAAAAACCCTCGGCGAGTTGGAGCTTACTTCTTTGGACCATTTAGAGTTTCTATCTTATCTTAAAATTTTTATTTAGTGAAGGTAGAAAAATTTTGACAAACCCCTAAGAGCCTAAATTCGAATTTCAAG
Source organism: Dendrobium huoshanense (assembly GCA_016618105.1). Classification (NCBI taxonomy): domain Eukaryota; kingdom Viridiplantae; phylum Streptophyta; class Magnoliopsida; order Asparagales; family Orchidaceae; genus Dendrobium; species Dendrobium huoshanense. The sequence goes on from CM028353.1 coordinate 55,142,085, forward strand.
TCAAACCAAATGCGGCATACAAATAAAAAGACTAGAAAAATAGATACTTCTAATGCGCAATTAATTAAAATAAATTAATCAAATTAAATATGTCAAATTGAATCTCCATATGGCAAGTGCCACTTATTATTATATCACAGAACTGCAAGAAAGTAAAGTGGCCGGGCACCACAGACAACAACCCGGATTTCTAATCCTAAATCCAATGACTTTGAGATTTGGGATTCTTCTCGTCATCCATTTCTTCGTCTTCTCACGAACATCTTGATTCGTCGGTTCCGGATATCCAAATGAAAAGAAACTCCCCCTTGATCGGCGTGTTATCTTTCCTCTTTGGATATTTGAAAAGTATCCTAATTTGACTTCTAAATGGAAGAGGACTCTCCCCTTTAGAAATGTTTTCACCTCTTTGGAATTCAAATTGGATATTTATATCCTAATCTCAAATCATTTTAAAGAATTTATAACCTTATCAAATTCAAATTTACATTAATTCAAATAAAAAAATCTAGACTGGATCCTACAGGGTTATCCTAATAATTAGCAGTTATATAAACAATCCTAAGCAATTATTATAAGAAAATTTGAAATGCAAAAATTTTTTTAGCCACACTTGGCCATGCTCTTATTATTTAAATGGGGTCTTAAGCGTCTTCTGAAGCACATGTGCAAAGAGTATATGATTTGTTTTTATTAATTACCCCCTTTAATCTCAGCTCCTTGTATGAGCATGGCCACCTGCATAAGATTGCAGAAGTATAATTCATCCCTAACCTAGTTGTAAATCTAACGCGCAATCAATCACAGAGTGCAGGAAGTAAGTAAATAAACACATCAATTCTACACTAGTAAACAGCATGCAATGAAAGCTCAAAAAACACAGCACACATCTGCAGAAAGTAAAACACCGACCTATCTTAAAACTAGAGTTGGTGATCCTAGCAAACCATCTAAAGTGTGTGAGGTAGGTCGTGTGGTTTTGATATGTCCTAAATAGGATTATTAGTTAAAGTTATTTAAAGTTCGATTGGTTGAAAGGTTTAAGAAAATTTAATTAGAGTTTAAATATTAATATTTTAAATCTTTTAAAATTTATTATTAATTATTCGTTGGAAACCACCTTTGTTTCACACCGAGGCCGTGAAGTTTATTTCACCTTCCTTGGGGCTAAGTAAATAGCCTCGTAGGCCTGGGTTACCTAGTGGTGCCCAATATAATTAAGTGCTTTGATTTGATTAAGGTTTAAAATTTAATGTATTTTATAAAAAAAAAAGTGTTTGATTGCTGATTTTTAAAGTTGGATTAATTTGAGTTTGCCATTAATTGATTCGTGGCGTTGTGCCACTAAGCGCGAGGAACTAGCCTCCTTAGGACACTTAGCCCCGCAGCCTGGAGTAGTCCAGCCGATAAACCAAATTAATATAATTGAATTAGAGACTTTAAAAGGATAGATAATTAATGATTAATCTATTTTAAGGTTTAAGACCCCTTAGAATCCATTCGTGGCGTTGTGCCACCAGGCTCGAGGAACTAGCCTCCATAGGACACTTAGCCCCACAGCCCGGAGTAGTCCAGCCAATAAACTTTATCTTTAGGATGGTTGTGGTGTTTTTAAAAGGTTTGTTGAGTGTTTTAAATATTAAACTAACATTTTCTGGAGTTTAGAATTAAAAACCAAATTCTTGAATTTTTCGGATTGTTTTAATCATTTAATTAAGGGGGTGAAAATTGACTTTTACATTAAGCTCAAATTCTAGAAAGTTTGTATTTTATTAAAATACTAGGCCTTAATACAATCAGTTAGACAGTGAGTACGTTGAAATCAGATTTTTCTATATTTTATTACGAAGGTTTGAAGTTTTAAACTAGTTTTGACCTAGATTGACCTGTTTGTTGACTTTTTGATTTTAATGATTTCTTGAGGTTTTAATATTTCTAATAAATATTAAACATTTTTATGAGTTTAATGCAAGTGAGTTTGTTCAATTTGGATTTTTATGGAATTAGTTATGATATTTTGAAGATTGACTATTTAATGAATTTTTAAATATCCTTAATTAAAGGCCCTTTTTGCAATTTTGCTCCAAATAAAGTCCCAACTCCTTGAAATCAGCTCCAAAGGTCAGGAATGACCTAATAAGAGATTCACAAGTGTTTGAAAATTTTTTGGAATTTTAAATTATTATTAATTAATTAAATTAATAGAATATTCAATTTCACTTAATATTAAATTAAGGTTTAATTTGCTGTTAATTCATAGGGGTTTTAATTTTCATTGATTAAGGGCATGATTCTAGTCCGTTATAGGGGTTACAAAAATTTTTTGGGTTTAAATTTGATTTATTACATTTTCTGTAAAGTTTAATGGCTTAATTAAGGCTTGAACTTAGGAAAATTGATTAAGGGTCTTAATGACTTCTGAATTCTATGAAAATGTTTCCTAAGGCTAAGAATATCACTAAGTTCAATTGTTCAAAGTTTTGAGTCAATAGGAGGTGAATACTAATTATCAAAAATATTCTAAGTTCTCTAAATAAATCCTTAATTAATGTCCTTAATGATGTCACTATGTTTAATGAGTTTAAATCAATGTTTGAACTAACCCTCACACTTAACACATAAGACATGCATGAACACATAAACACATTCAACACCTAAATCCAGGAGAGCCTTAGACTATGTGGTGTGTGATTCCTAAACATGCAAGGACTAATTAACATAAATAACTAAAGATAAGATTAGTGAATAATCAAGAAATGATTATCCACTAATCATCCCCATTATTTCCATTCATATTAGCTTGATCTAGGTTTAGAACTTCAATAAATCTCTCAAGAGTTTAAAGATTTAAAATATATAAATAAATTTCAAAGTATTTTTCAAAATAAATAAATATATATATATATATAAACCTACTTATATATATATATATATATATATATATATATATATATATATATATATATATATATATATATATATATATATATATATATATATATATATATATATATATATATATATATATATATATATATATATCTTAAATTTAAAGTAAATACTTAAAAATATTATTGAAATAAAGTTTTAGAAATTTGAGAGATTTTTGACTTTCAAAGTTATTTGAAAATAAAATTTTTTATTATTTTCAAAATAATTAGTATAATATTTAATCAAATGCTAATTAAATATTATAATATTAAAATAATTCAAATCATTCAAAATAAATCAATCTTTAAATTACAAGATCAATATTAAATTAAAGTATTTTGAATTTTGAAAATTTTTAATATATTATTTAAATTTTCTGATTTGAATTAAACTTGTTTGAAATTTTAAAGTTTTAGAATAATTAAATGAATCTAAAGAAAATAATTCAAAATCAATCAATATTTAAAATAATATCTAAATTAAATTTAATCAAAATTTAACTATTTTTTTGATAATTATATCTCTTTTTTTTATTTTCTAATATAAAATAATTTAATAAAAATATTGGAATTATGTATATATATATATATATATATATATATATATATATATATATATATATATATATATATATATATATATATATATATATATATATTTATGCTTGAAAGTTTAATAACTACCAAGATGTAACCCAAATAAATATATAACAATTACTGGAAGTCAGATATGTGCTCAAGAATATTCATGCCAAATTTCAGAGTAAAAGAATTTTTATTTATTTAAATATAAAATAAATACATAAAAGTTTATAAATGAAATTACTTTTAAAATATATGATATTTTTATTTAAAAATAGTTTTAGAAAATAGATGATTAAAAACTAAACATAAAGAGGTATTACACAGATTTTTTGGTTTTATATTTTATTTGTTATGATTTTTTGAAGTTTCTCTAATCAAATGGTTTTAAATTTACATTAAAACCTTTAATTAAATCGGCGGCTATCAGTGGGACAGGTGGCGAGCGCTGGATCAAACGCGTGGCGGCATCGCGGGACCACACGGCATTCACTTATCCACGCCAGCGACTCGTCTCCGCCGTTGGATCTGAATGGATTTGATCTAACGGCAGATACTGAATCCCGTGGTTTGATCTCCATTGAGAGAGATCAGACAATGGGATTTAGATCCCGCCATTCTGAATCAAAGGCCCAGATGCAGTCAGATGGAAAGAGCGCGCAACAGGTTAGCATGCGGTCGGATCAAGCCGCGGGATGGCAAAATCTGAGCCGTTGATCACCGAATCAATGGCTTAAAAAAAAACGTGCACCTGCAGCGATCTACCAAAACGCCCTAAAATCCATTTTTTTTTAATTTTCTCTCAAACCAGAGAACCGAATGACTTGAAATTTTAAACCTAGATTACCTAGGTGAAGAGAATCAATGGGGATATGCTTAAAATATCAAATGATAGCTTAATAAAAGAATAATTAACTCTATGTGTCTTAAGCTAAGTTGAGGGATTTACATTGATTTAACAGACAGATTGAACCGTTTATGGATTTTCTGAACTTGTAGACTGTCCATGATTAAGTTCCTAGTTGACTCCAAGCTCCGACATGCCACGGATTATCTTGAATAGGCCTTCGATGGTTTTGAACTTGAGTTCGCCGGAATCCACCCGCCTACTGGCTTTGACGGCTGGGCTTTGATCGGAATATGAAGAGGGGATGGTTGAGGGTTTGAATGAGTAGAAAACTCAACTGGAGGGGCTTGAGGTGGTGAGAGAGTGTTAGGGATCGAATGAGAGCTCATTAGGGCATCTCTCCCTATTCAAACGTCTCCAGATCAAATCAAGGGCTAGGATTTATATGGGGAGCTCCCAGATGCTTGACATCTGTCCAGGGAGTTGGTGGGAGCAGCAGCCAAGGACATGGAGAGGACATCCTTGTTGGAAAGGCTCTTTGGTCCCCACTTGGACACATGGAACCTTGAGGGCTATTTAATCAAGATCAAAGGGCTAGAGTGAGTCCTAGGAAGCTTCTAGAGCATGTTCAAACTGCTGGAGGGGTTTAGATTAGGGGGAATTAATTTTAAGGGATTAATTAAGGCTCTAAAAGGGCTTATTTGACCACCCATTGATTGTTTGACCAGTCAATGGGTCTAGGGATGCTGAGGTGGCAGGTGAGGAGTATTTTAGAATTGCTGGAATTATTTAATTTGGGATGGGCTAGCTTAGATCAAACCCATTTCAGGGTTTAAGCCTCTTAAGGAGCCTTGTTGACCGTGTTCACCAGTCAACTGGTCAACAAAAGGTGAGGTGGAAGCCAAGGTCACCCAGGGGATTTATTAAGAAAATCCTGAGAGGGTTTAACAAGGCTTAGGTGCATTTGGGATTTAATTCAAAGTGGAAGGGCTTAAGGGTTGGTTTGGTCAAACTAGGTTGACTGAGTCAACTAGATTGATCCAAGATGTGTGTTCAGGCTGCAGAGATCTAGAATGATATTTGTTGTCTGGTGGAAGTAATTTCAAGGATTAAATAGGTCAATTGGGTCAAATAGGCTTATTGGGCCCTTAATGGGCTTTTAAGCCAAAATTGGTTGACTTGGTCAACCAGCTGGGTTCAGGGTCTGGAAATGGGTTCAATCAAATTGACATGACATTTAGAGTCTATTGGGTGTGGTCCCAGGGTTTGTAGGGTTTGATTTGGCTAAATGGGCTTTATGGGGCCCATTAAGGGTCATTAGGGTCGATATTGGTTGATATGGTCAACCAGGTTGATCGTCTGGGATCAGGCTTAACAGGTTTCAAATGACATTTTGATACCAATGGAAGTGGTTCCATAGCTTGGAGAGGTCATTTGGGTCAAAGCCCCTATTTGGACCCTTAAAGGGCCTTTTAGGTCAACTGTGTTGACTTGGTCAACCAGGTTGACCCAAGGTCTGGAATGGGTCCAACAAGTTTGGTTTGATATTTGAAACTTGCTGGAGGTGGTTGTATTCAATTTGGAGGTCATTTGGTTTGAAATCCCTATTTGAGCCCCATAGGGATATTTTGGTCATTTTGGGCTCATGACCACTAGGGACTGAAATGAGTCCAGAAAATGCAGTTTATTGTTCAGTAGGTCTGGATTAATGGTCTAGAAGTGACTAGAGGCTTTGGTGAAGGCTCTAAGGTCAGAATCTTCTAGGTAACAGGTCCAGTGACATAGGATGTAAATATTTGAAGGTTTTACAGCCTTGGGATTTGGATTTAGTTTTTGGGGTTAGGGACCTTAGAATGGGCTCAAAATTGGTGGGTTGCCTACAGAGATATGTCCCATCAGTATGCAACTAACAGACTCTGAATCGGAGGTCATTTGATTGGTTTTTTAAATGTTTAAAGATTTACTGAAAAAGGCTTTTAGGACTTGGCCTTTTAGCCTTGAAGTTTGGTTTAGATTTCTAAGATCTGGGCAGATCCTATGGTCTGGATCTAGGAGAATCCTAGAGTTTAGATTGGTTTGGAGATTGAATTGATTTAGGGTTAAGATTTGTTCAAGTGACCTCATACAAAAATGAGGTCAACACCCCCCTCCCTCTTGGTTAGCCTTGGGATATTTGTTTAGGTCTAACAACCTATTCTAAAATCAACAAGATTCAACAAGTGATATCAGAGCTTTGTTTCAAAACCATAAGTTTAAACTACTTTTTGATTAACGAGCATGGCTAATTTTGGAAACTGAAACACACCTGAAGGGTATTTGATTACTAGATCACCTTTGTTGATAATATCTCTTTTGATTTTTGGAAAACATGCATGCCTACATTTTACAGTCACTTGATTATCATATGTGGAACTTAGTATATGAAGGGTATACAAAACCAAATAGACTAGTTGATGGAATTAGAATAGAAACACCCTTTGCAGATTGGACTGTAGAAGAATGTGACTTAGCACAACTTAATGCAAAATATTTAAATAGTTTCTTTCGTGCACTTAAGTCAGAGGACTACATATGGATTTCCACTTGGAAAAGTGGTATGGACTATGTATAACTTATGAAGGGACTAATGAAGTAAAACGGTCTAGATTAAACATCTTATTATATGACTATGAATTATTTTGCATTAAACCTAATGAATCTATTTCTGACATGTACGCAAGATTCACTCATATATTCACTTCTTTGCATGCATTAGGTAGGGAATTAACTAACACTAACATGGTTAATAAGATACTCCGTTGTTTGCCTACTGCTTATGATGCAAAAATAACTGCTATATCAGAGTCTAAAGACTTAAATATTTACTCTATTGACAATCTTTTTGAATCACTAATTTCTTACGAGCAAGGAGTGAGTCAAAGAAAGATTGATGCAGGAGAACCATGAAGGGAGAAGAATATAGCACTGAAAGTGGAGGATTTAGAGAGTGATCTATCATAACCTGAGGATGAGGATGACATCGCTTTGATGACTAGATAGTTTAGAAGCTTTGTGAAGAGGAAGCAAAAGAGACGCCAATAATGAAACTAAGGTTAGTTCAATAGCAATATCAAGGTTTCTAATGATGTGATTTGCTAAGAGTGCAAGAAACCTGGACACATTAAGTCAGAATGCCCAAAACTTAAAGCCACTCCTAGAAATGAGAAGGTAGAGGAGAAACCAAATGTGAAGAAGGGAAGGAAGAAATTTCAAAGAGCTTTCTAGGTAGACTCAGCTTCAGACTCATTAGAAATTGAAAAGGAGGAAAAAGTCACCAAGTTGTGCTTGATGTCCAAAAGTCTTGATCAGTCAGATCAAGAAGAGGTATGTGACTTAACTTATGCTAAACTTTTAGAAGTTTCTAAAATAATACATGATGCATATAGGAAGTTGAAGAAAATGCATGCTAGTCTTAACTTGAAATTACAAGAACTTCATAAATAGCCTGAAATCCTTAGGAAAGATCATGCATTAGTTGATAGCAACCACATGAGCTTACTCGATGAGTTTGATGATTTGAATAAGAATAATGAAAATTTAAAGTCATCCTATGCATAATTGAAAAAAAGAATTTAAAGATTTTAAGGATGAATCAGAGAGCGAAAAATATCAGTTGAAATATAGTAATAATGTGTTGGAAGATATGAACACATTTTTGAAATTAAAAGTGGAAGCTCTCGAGAAAAATAGAAAACCCCCAAGACTTGAAGATTTTATAAATCATATTTTAAAACCAAAATTTTTACAACCCAGGAATAGACATAATAGTTATAGATGATTGAGAAATCCATTTTCTTGAATCAAATATTTTAGTTGTGGCATGATTGGACATATCTCATACAGTTGTACTTTAGAAAGAAAAACTCATTTAGTGTGGAGATCAAAGATGTTGCAAATCTATTTTTCATGGCTTATGTTTTGATGATTGACAAACACTGCTTTTCTTGGACAGCTTGTTGCTTCTAACTTTTCAGGAATCGACAATCGGACAATCAAAAAGGAGCCAAGTTCAGGAATGCGTAGGGTTAGGGTTGAGTCAGTCTGTACTTTTATTTTTACCTTTTGAGTCCACTTGTAATAGTCAAAAAGACTGATACTTTGTAACCCTTCACACACACACTTGAGAGAATTAGAAATTCTGTTTTTACTCATATCGGCCAGGACGATATCTTGGATCGGCCTGGACGATCAGCTTAAAACAGAAAGTCTAATTAAGGATTCTTGATTAAGGCAGCCAACGTTAACCTATCGGCCTGGACGATACGTGTATCGGCCAGGACGATAAGCTCAAAACAGAAAGAAGTAGCCGCCATAGACAAGTATGGTATAGCATATCTTTAAATTATCGGCCAGGACGATCCTCGGATCGGCCTGGACGATAATAACAAATTATACCATAATTGTTCTGGAAATTAAGGAAGTAATTAAGGATGATTGATACGATCATATCGTCCTGGACGATCGCAGATCGGCCAGGCCGATCTAGTCAAAAACCTTAAGTTACTTCAGGACGATCAGTATCGGCCAGCCCGTATTCAGGGCTATTGTCAGGACGATTTTCCTCTGATTTGAACTGATCGGCCAGGGCGATCGTGAGATCGGCCTGGACGATAAAGCTATTTTTCAATCGTCCAGATGAGCATTCAGGGCTATGCTCTGGCCGATCTTCATTAATTTGTACTGATCGGCCAGGCCGATGTCCAGATCGGCCTGGACGATAAAGTCGGCAACTTGCAATTAATGAGCTCCTTTGAAGCTCTTCTATTTAAGAGCTCTTGTTCAACGTTTTTAAAAACCTTTGGCTGCTGCCTTGACCTGAGAAGACCTTGAGGAGAGAAAGAGAGAGAGAAGAGAGAGAGAGGATCTTGTGAGGGGGAGCTTGTGAGGGGTTTCACAAGGGTTGCTTCAAGGATCTCTCTGCGTCGTCTTCGTCTAGAGTTTCTCGTCCGTGGAAGGGTCGGTAGAGGTAAGGAGTTTTGCTTTTGGTTCTGGTTCTCTGCCAGCTTCAGGAGGAAGCAAAAGGAGATAGGTTCTCTGCCTTGCCGGGTGGCAAAAAGGAGGTTCTTGTGAGGGTTTCTCCACCTAGCCGCGGGGGCTAAAGGAGAGTCACTTTTTGTGTAGTGCAATACTTGGAGGGTGCCTCCAAGGAGTGGACGTAGGTCGAGTCGACCGAACCACTATAAATCTCTGTGTTTCTTTTCTTGCTTCCGCACGTTTAATTCCGCATTATTTTTGTGGTGTGATTTGGTTTATGTGACTTTATTTCTTTGTTTAAAAACGAAGTTTTTAAAATACCAATTCACCCCCCCTCTTGGTTAGTTTGGGACTAAGTTCATAGGGCTTAACATCCCCATCGAACTTTCAAGTGGTATCAGAGCTTGTTTCGAAAATTAAAGTTTAAAAACTTTTTGAATTTGATCCATGTCTAACTTTGGGAATCGCAACACTACGGAAGGGTATTCTATTACCCGACCTCCTCTGTTCGATAACCTACCTTTTGATTTCTGGAAAACTCGCATGTCAACTTTTTTACAATCTACTGATTATCGCATGTGGATGCTTATTCAAGAAGGTTATTCTCCACCTTCTCGTGAAATTAACGGTTTTAAAACTGAAGTTGCTTTTACCGAATGGACTTTTGATGAACGAGATTTAGCTCAACTAAATGCGAAATGTTTGAATTGTTTTTTCTGTGCTTTAAAATCTGAGGATTACATGCGTGTTTCAACTTGCAAAACTGGTAAAGAAATTTGGGATAAATTGTGCATTACTTATGAAGGCACTAATGAAGTTAAACAATCCCGTTTAAACATTCTCTTGCATGACTACGAACTTTTTCGTATGAAACCTCATGAATCAATTTCTGACATGTACACTAGGTTTACTCAGATTGCTACCTCATTGCATGCACTAGGAAAAGAACTCTCGAACTATGAAAAAGTTAACAAGATTTTGAGATGCTTGCCTTCATCCTATGATGCAAAAATTACTGCAATCACTGAATCTAAAGATTTAAACACCTATTCTATTGATAACTTGCTTGGCTCACTCATTGCTTACGAGCAAGGGGTGAATCAAAGAAATCTTGATACAGGTGAGAAGAAAAAGGAGAAAACAATTGCATTGAAGGCACACAAATCGGATTCTGAATCTTCCGGGTCTGAAAGCGATGGAGTTGCCTTCATCACAAGGCAATTCAAAAGCTTTCTAAGGAAGAAACAAAAGCATCATCAAAGTTGGAGAAAAGGTAAGGATCATAAACATACTAAAGGATCTTCTGATGTTGTTTGTTTTGAATGCAGGAAACCGGGACATGTAAGAGCCGATTGTCCTACACTTCAAGAACATTCAAGCAAAGAAAAGGAAAAAGGTGAGGAGAAAGCTAAGTCTAGGAAGGACAAGAAGAAAATCCAAAGGAGCTTTGGGCAGAATCTGGTACTGATTCCTCTGAGACTGAACCAGAGGAAGAGACTACAAACTTGTGTTTCATGGGAGAAAACCAAAGTGATGAGGAAGAGGTATGTAGACCAACCTATGATGAATTATTTGAAATTTGTGAAAAAATCCATGCATCATATAGGAAATTAAAGAAAACTCATGCTAGCCTAAAATTAGAACATTCAAATCTACAAAAAGAGCATGAAGTTTTTCTCAAAGATCATGCAACGATTGATTCAAATCATATGGCTCTCCTTGATGAATTTGATGAATTAAACAAGAAGCATTTGGAATTAATTGATAAAAGTAATGCATTAAAAGCTTCACACACCTCACTTAATGATGATCTTAAGAAATCTAAAGAGATTGAGAAAAATTTGAGGATTGAGAATGATGCATTAAAAAGAACTAACTTGAGAATTCAAAATGATTTGGAAATATGTAAGAAAGCTAGGATGACACCAACTTTTAATCAAAGGCCAGAACCTAGGAAGAGGCATTTTTACTCAAATCATTTAAGAAAACCTTTTCCTGGAGTTCAATGTTTTTCTTGTGGCATGCTAGGACACATCTCACACACTTGCACAGTTCACCGAAGTACACATTGGGTATGGAGACCTAAGATGCATGATTCAATACATACCTCATCTGCATTGCACTCTACATTTCCTAAGAAGGAGCCCAAATCTGTTTGGGTTCCTAAAACTGACTGTTGTTGAGTCTTGCATGAGTGCTCTCACCAAAGACCTCGTGGGAGCATAGGATAACTGAACATAAGGAGGCTTGCAGCTCAATTGCTAAAATCCGCTGTTTTATCACTTGCTTGATATTTTTTTGTGTGCTTTTTTTTTTGTTTTTGTGTTTACTTTTTGTTGTCTTTAGTTTGCTTATTTTGTGTTTTTGTTCTTTCACTTTGGTCTTTATCTTTTGGGCTTCCATATGATAAAACTTCTCAAGCTTTTAAATACTAGAGTTTCTTGGAGATAGGGTTTAGCCTTTTAAAATTAGTTAAAGGAAGTAAACTGTTGATGTTTTTCCTTATTCTGACTTTGTTTAGTGGCATGATTTTTCTTTTATAAAACAAAAGTCTAAACTCAGTTTAACCAATGACTTTTTAAGATATCCTTCTAATCTTGCTACATTAAATCATCTTATGCGTAATAGTCAAAATTCTTTGATATCATTCAAGCTTTTGAAATCTTACCATTGTAGTTATCACGTGTTTTTGATTTTGTGTTGTGGATTGTTCTTCCCTATGTTAGAGAGAGAGCCCCTATTCTCTAATATTTGGAGGATATGCTCACAACTAAGGATTTTTTTTTAAGGGTATATTAAAGAGTTATTAGCTTGCAAGAGATAAAAAGGAAAGAGGCCAATGAAGCCAAATTGAAAAGAAAACTATATACACAAAAGTGTATAAAAATCAAAAGATGCTCAAAGAGCCAATAAAAGTGAAAAGAGGCATAAAATTAGCCCACTAATTGCAAGCTATCATCTCTTTGGTAAAACTCTTAAAACTTAGAAAACTCATTAATCATGTGATACGTTCAAAGATTTGATTTCAAATTCCATGATTGAGAAAAACTATTTTGGTTTATTATTTATAAGATACTTTAGTTGTTAACAAGTCTTGATTGGATCTTCTTAAAACCTCTTGTGTTATTCCAAGTTAGGACTCTGTTGTTTTTAAAAGATTTTTTTTTACGCTGAAGAATGTCCGATTTAGGGTTAATGAAATCAGTTTCTCTACCTTCCTCTAATTGGATTTTATTAAACCTCTTGATCTCCTAGAAACTTCAGAAATTTAAATTCAAGAAAAGAATTCTCATATGATGCCTTTTTAAAACAAAAAAAATTGAAAAATTAAAATCCAAAAAATATTCGATGTTTGTTTTATTTTTTATTTCTTTGACTGTTTTTTCTTTTGTTTTATTTTTTTGAGGGTCTTGATCATCACTATTCCTTCCTTGATTTCAAGTTCAAGTCACATCGGCCTGGCCGATATTTATATCGTCCTGGCCGATAGGACAAATTCTTTCCAAAATCCATCTGCTGACCTTTTTCTGTGCTTAATGAAACTTATCGTCCTGGACGATACATTATCGTCCTGGACGATTTGATCAAAACTCATGATGATAGTCCTGGCCGATAGTTAATTTGTCTGGCCGATGCATTCTATGTGCATCGTCCTGGCCGATACACTGGACCGTCCCGGACGATCCACGTGTCAGTACGTTTTATCTTTAAATTCGGCCCCGGACGATCCATTATTGGACCATCGGCCGGGCCGATCCACTGTTCGTCCTGGACGATACACGTGGCAAGCTTTTAAAACGTTTTAACTTCGGCCGGTACGATCAATTATTGTGCATCGTCCTGGACGATACACCTAATCGGCCCGGACGATCTGCTTTTTCAACGGTCGTCCGGACTGACTCCTCGGGCCGATAGCCTGTGTCTAATCGGCCTGGCCGATATCTGATCGGCCCGGACGATTGGACCGCCTTTTTGACCAATCGGCCTGTACGTAATAATTGACACATATCGGCCTGTACGTAATAATTGACACATATCGGCCAGGACGATATGGACGATTCTTTAAATATAGGCCGATCCAGCCATGTTTTCTCACAACTCATCCTTTCTCCTTTGATTTTCTGCTTAAAATTCTCTCATATGGCTGGAGGGAAGCGCGTCCGTCAGACCTCTGGAAGTTCCTCGAGGGCAAGGGTTGACCCTCGTTTCCGGGAAGCAGAAGATGAAGCTGCTTATCATCGCTATAAGGAATGTGGAATTACCGTTTCAAGAATTATCAATCCGACCCACATTTCCTACCCGGTAATGGATCTCTTTGCCCACACTTCCCTTTGCTTCATTCTATCTCTTATTTTCCCTTTTAACTCTGAGTTCCTGTTAGAATTCTTTGCAAACCTCCGCATAAACTCTACCTTCACAGCCCTGTCCTCCTATGTGAATCGACGCCCTGTCGAAATCACATATCAGGACTGTGTTGAACTTTTACAGCTATCCACCACCGGAGATAAGCTGCACCTTATTGCCCCTGACCCTGATTTTGACTGGTCCACGGCAAACCACTTTCTTCGTCAGACCAATGCCCGTTACCATGTTGGAGAAACTAGCTCTTTAGTCAGAGATGCTAGGACAATCCAACATGTCCTTCGCACCTCTGTCATTCCAAAAGCCGGCGACCGTGTCCACATTACCCCTCTTCTTTCCCTCACTACCTTTTACATCATGGCACATAGGGAATTTAACACTACAGATCTATTTTTTCGTTACATTGATCACCTCACAACAATTCGCGACCCAGGCCACAGAAGAAAGCCAAATCTAGCCTTAGGACACATCATTGCCTATGTCCTTGAAACTAAATATCAACTTCAATATCCCAATCCACCAAACCTCCCAACTCCCTTCTACTCAAACAATTCTTTCAGCAACCTTCACAGTACTCGTCTCCACCCGGATGAACCACGGGAGGCTAGAGAGGAGGAGGCTCCCGCTCCAGCTCCCTTTCCTGACCCTGTCCCTCTCCACCAACATTCACCAATAGATCAGTTGATTGCAAGATTTGATCGTTGGGAGACCAGGTTTGATGCATATGTTGCTGCCCAAGAGCAGCAACACTCTGAGGACATCGCCCGCTACGAGCATCACCGCGCTGAGGACTTAGCTCGTTTTGACAGTTTTCTCACTCACCAGCAGCGGCAGCATGACCAGGACATCGCCTGGTTCAATGCTCAGTTTACTACCCTTGCCAGCTACTTTCAGCAGCCACCTCCACCTCCTCCATCTGATGATCAGGATCCCTCGTTCTTTTAGTTTGTATTTTGAGTTATTGTTTCTTGTCTTTTTGTAGTAGTCTTTCGTGATGTTTGTTGTTCTTTCTTTACTGTTTCTGGACTCTCTTTTTGTGATGACAAAAAGGGGGAGTAGGATAGGATGTGGTAAGAAAAAGTTGATGTTGTAACTTTGTTTTTTTTTTTAATTATTTTGATTTTCCTACTTGTGTTTTGTCATCATCAAAAAGGGGGAGATTGTTGCAAATCTATTTTTCATGGCTTATGTTTTGATGATTGACAAACACTGCTTTTCTTGGACAGCTTGTTGCTTCTAACTTTTTAGGAATCGACGATCGGACAATCAAAAAGGAGCCAAGTTCAGGAATGCGTAGGGTTAGGGTTGAGTCAGTCTGTACTTTTATTTTTACCTTTTGAGTCCACTTGTAATAGTCAAAAAGACTGATACTTTGTAACCCTTCACACACACACTTGAGAGAATTAGAAATTCTGTTTTTACTCATATCGGCCAGGACGATATCTTGGATCGGCCTGGACGATCAGCTTAAAACAGAAAGTCTAATTAAGGATTCTTGATTAAGGCAGCCAACGTTAACCTATCGGCCTGGACGATACGTGTATCGGCCAGGACGATAAGCTCAAAACAGAAAGAAGTAGCCACCATAGACAAGTATGGTATAGCATATCTTTAAATTATCGGCCAGGACGATCCTCGGATCGGCCTGGACGATAATAACAAATTATACCATAATTGTTCTGGAAATTAAGGAAGTAATTAAGGATGATTGATACGATCATATCGTCCTGGACGATCGCAGATCGGCCAGGCCGATCTAGTCAAAAACCTTAAGTTACTTCAGGACGATCAGTATCGGCCAGCCCGTATTCAGGGCTATTGTCAGGACGATTTTCCTCTGATTTGAACTGATCGGCCAGGACGATCGTGAGATCGGCCTGGACGATAAAGCTATTTTTCAATCGTCCAGATGAGCATTCAGGGCTATGCTCTGGCCGATCTTCATTAATTTGTACTGATCGGCCAGGCCGATGTCCAGATCGGCCTGGACGATAAAGTCGGCAACTTGCAATTAATGAGCTCCTTTGAAGCTCTTCTATTTAAGAGCTCTTGTTCAACGTTTTTAAAAACCTTTGGCTGTTGCCTTGACCTGAGAAGACCTTGAGGAGAGAAAGAGAGAGAGAAGAGAGAGAGAGGATCTTGTGAGGGGGAGCTTGTGAGGGGTTTCACAAGGGTTGCTTCAAGGATCTCTCTGCGTCGTCTTCGTCTAGAGTTTCTCGTCCGTGGAAGGGTCGGTAGAGGTAAGGAGTTTTGCTTTTGGTTCTGGTTCTCTGCCAGCTTCAGGAGGAAGCAAAAGGAGATAGGTTCTCTGCCTTGCCGGGGTGGCAAAAAGGAGGTTCTTGTGAGGGTTTCTCCACCTAGCCGCGGGGGCTAAAGGAGAGTCACTTTTTGTGTAGTGCAATACTTGGAGGGTGCCTCCAAGGAGTGGACGTAGGTCGAGTCGACCGAACCACTATAAATCTCTGTGTTTCTTTTCTTGCTTCCGCACGTTTAATTCCGCATTATTTTCGTGGTGTGATTTGGTTTATGTGACTTTATTTCTTTGTTTAAAAACGAAGTTTTTAAAATACCAATTCACCCCCCCTCTTGGTTAGTTTGGGACTAAGTTCATAGGGCTTAACATCCCCATCGAACTTTCAAAAGATGCATAAACCTAGACATATCATACATACATCTATTTTAAAATTGCCAAAAGGGGAACCCAAACTAGTTTGGGTTCCCAGATCTAATATTTGATTTTTTTTTTTTTAATAGGCATGCTCTCACACAAGACCTCGTGAGAGCATATGGTACCTGGACAGTAGTTGCTCAAAGTATATGATTGAAGATACTAAGCAATTTGTATCGCTTGAAGCTAGGAATGGAGGCAGGTTACACTTGGAGATAACACCACAAGGAAGGTGATTAGATCAGATAGGATAAGAAATTTGAAAAAAAAATCTATTAAGAATGTACTACTAGTTGAAGGTTTAAATCATAATTTTTTGAGTATTAGTAAGCTATGTGATAAAGGATACTGTGTTTTTTTTCCTACTAGCTGCATATTAAGTCTAAATGGTAATGATATTTTGCATGGTATATGGATAAACAATATTTATATGCTAGATTTAAATTATATTAAAACTCCTATTACTTTTTTTTAACTATTTCTGATGAGTCATGGCTTTGGCATAGGAGACTTTATCACTCTAGCATAAAAAATATTAGGAGGATTACCCAAAAGAATTTAGTGAGAGATATACTAAAACTAGACTTTACTAAGGATCACATTTGTGATGCATGTCAATTAGAAAAATAAGTAAAGTCCTCTTTTCAGACCAATAAGAATCTTAGAACTAGTAAACCATTGGAGATTTTGCATATGGTTCTTTTTGGACCAGTTGGAACTATAAGTCTAGGAGGGAAGGTGTAAAAATTTATTATAGTTGATAATTTTTCTAGATTCACATGGGTTAAATTCTTATATCATAAGAGTGAATCATTTGAGCATTTTAGAGATTTTTTTACTTCGATTCAGAGGAATCTAGGTTATCAAATTTCAACAATCCAAAGTAACCATGGTGGAGAATTTGAAAATGATAAATTTGAAGAATTTTGCAAAGAAAAAGGAATTGATCATAATTTTTTTGCACCTAGAATCCCTCAGCAGAATAGGATAGTCGAAAGAAAGAATAGAATATTAATAGAAGCCGCTCGAGCCATGTTGGCAGAATATTCACTTCCTTTATATTTTTGTGCTTAAGCGGTTAGCACTGCATGTTATATTCTGAATAGGATGAACATTAGATCAAATTTGAATAAAATACCCTATGAGCTTCTTAAAGGGAGAACACCTAATTTGTCACATTTGTATATTTTTGGATGTAAGGTGTTCATACATAATAATGGAAATCAATCTTATTAAAATTTGATCCAAAATCAAATGAAGGAATTTTTCTAGGATACTCTAGTGTTGGGAAATCTTATAAAATATTCAATAAAAGAACTTTAGTAATTAAGAAGACCACACATATTATATTTGATGAATATGGTATTTTGGAAGAGCTGAATGTTGAAGAGGAAGAGATAGAAACAAACTCCCAAAAGATTGAGAAAGTAAATTTGGAAGAAAATTTTGAGATAGAAAATACTTTGCCTAGAGAATTAAAATTTTCTAAAAACCACCCTAAGGAATTGATTTTAGGTGAACCTAGTGAGAGTGTTAGGACTAGGTATGGACTGAGAAAATAAGTTAATCATTATGACTTTATTTTTATGATTGAACCCACAAATATTGAACAAGCGTTTCAGATGAATTTTGGATTTTAGCAATGCAAGAAGAATTGAATCAATTTGTAAGAAATAAAGTTTGGGAATTAATTGTAAGGCCAAAGGATTAAAGTGTAGTTGGAACTAAGTGGATATTTAAAAATAAAATGAATGTCTTAGAATTTGCTGTTAGAAATAAGGCTAGATTGGTTGCTAAGGGGTATAATCAGATTGAAGGAATTGATTCTGAGGGGACTTTTTCTCCTGTAGCAAGGATTGAAGCAATTAGGGTTTTGTTAGCCTTTGCCTATTTTAGAGAAATTAAGTTATATCAAATGGATGTTAAAAGTGCCTTTTTAAATGGGGTAATTCAAGAGGATGTTTATGTTGAACAACCTACAGGGTTTGAAAATTCAAAATGCCTAAATCATGTTTTTAAATTAAAAAATGCATTATATGGTTTGAAATAGGCACCTAGGGCTTGGTGTGTGTTGACCTCATTTTTGTATGAGGTCACTAAAGCCCTTCCAAACTCCAGATTAATTTAAGATCCTAGGATCCACTCTAGACCTTAGGATTCTTTCCTAGAACTAGACCTTAGAGCCTACTCTAGAACCTAGGATTCCCTTAAATCCTATATCTTAGAATCTCTCTAGATTCTAGGACAATTCCAGACTCAAATCAATCTCTACCCTTGATGAATTCAAACTTCAAATCAATCTGAACTCCATTCAAGTTAAATCCAAATTAATTCAAATTTCAAACATATCCAAACTTTGACTCAATCCACTTGAAGATCCAAATTTCAACCTAGACTTTGATCCTACCCTTAATCTAGCCTTGACCCTATCCATCCACTAACAATCACAACATGATTGTAAATGGTTTGGATATTTCAATTTTAATTATTCAAACCTGAAATTCATTTCAAATCCAGAAGTCCAGACTCAAATCCTAAGTCTCAAGGCCTTGTCCTAAAGACCCTTTTTAGAGATTTTTCAAACATTTCAAAACCCAGTTAAATGGTCTCTGATTTAGGGTCTATCACTTGTAAAGTGATAAGACATGTCTCTAGAGGTTACCCTCCAACTTTGAGCTCATTCTGAGGTTTCTAACCCCAGAATCTGAATTAAAATCCAAAGGCTGTAAAACCTTCAAATATTTACAGCCTATGCCACTGAACTTAACCCCTTTGAGATCTTGACCTTGGAATCCTTATCAAACCCTCCAATCACCTCCAGACCCTTGATTTTAACTCATTGAGCAGTAAACTGTATTTTCCAGACCCATTTTTGACCATAGTTGACCAATAGGTCAAAATTGACCAAAATACCCCTATGGGGCTCAAATAGGGATTTCAAACCAAATGAGCTCCAAATTGAATGCAACCACCTTTAACAAATTTCAAATGTCATTTCAAATCTTTTGAACCTATTTCCAACCCTTGGGTCAACCTGGTTGACCAAGTCAACAGGTTTGACCCAAGAGGCCCTTTAAGGGTCCAAATATGTGTTTTGACCCAAATGACCTCTCTAGGCCATCTAACCACTTCCTTTGGACTTGAAATATCATTTCAAACCTGTTGATACCAAACCTAGACCCTGGGTCAACCTGGTTGACCAAGTCAACCCAGGTTGACCAAACAGGCCCTTAGGGGCTCAAATAGGGATTTTGGTCAATTTGACCTCCCCAGACCTAGGAACCACCCTCAGTGGTCTTCAAATGACTTTTCAAACTTGTCCAGCCCAGACTCACCCATTGGGTCAACCTAGTTGACTCAGTCAACATGGTTTGACCCAATGGACCCTTGTGGTTTCAAATGAACCATTTCAACCTGTTTAACCACGTCAATATCTCCAATCCCTTGAAATCATTCTATTCAAAGCCTTGAATATTTCTAAACCTATTTTGAGTTCAACCCAACTTGGGTTGACCAAGTCAACCCTCAATTCTAGGTCAAAGCTTAATGGCATTTGCTCCCACTCCTTCTAAGCTCTCACTTTGACTTTTAACCCTTGATTAAATCATTCCAAATGATCCTTTACCCCCTCAAATGCCACATCACCAACTTTGACCTGGTTGACTGGTCAAACCAAGTCAACAAAGCCCTAAATCCCTCCTTGAATTGCTCAAACCTTCTATTTAACTTCAAGGAGTGTGAGATTAGGCTTGGAAGCTCTCCCATTGGCTGCTCCTACTTCCCTTCATGCCACATCACCAGCCTTGACCTGTTGACTGGTCAACCTGGTCAAACTCAAGCCTAAACCCCTTCTAGAAAGCTTTATCACATGCTAAGCTCCTTTTCCTTGATTTAAGCTGCCTTAGGCCGACCCCTTAATGTCTTAAAGCTCACTTGGAGCTCTCCTAACCAGGCTCAGGGCCTAGTTTAGCCTTAAATGGCAATGGTCCCCCCCACTTGTCCCAAGTACACCCAATGGGGGCAAGGCTTGGCCAGCCTTTGAGGCAGCCTTCTAGCTGTCCCAGGGACATGTGGCACCATCTAGGGAGCTCCTGCATCAATCCCAGCCATCCAATCTAGCCCAGGTCGTTTGAATAGGGCAAAGGCCAACTTTTGAGGACATTGAATCAAAATTCCTTCTCTCACTAACCCCAGCCTCCCAGATCGAGCTTTCTGTTCGTTTTGGATCTCCAGAGCCCTCTCTACCTCCCCATTACAAAACCCAAGTGGTTGCACGTCACCGGCGGCGAGTTCTCCGGTGAGCCCACCACCTAGACCGTCCCAAGCCTGTAGCAGTCGATCTAGACGTGTTCGAGCTCGGGTTCGTGCTGGGGATCTTCACTTGGACAGTCTACAAGCTCATCCATCCAGAAATTTTAAAGATCTAACGGTATAATTCCTTAAAACCTTAGATCTAGTTCACATTAGTTAGATTTAAATAGCTTCATATTTTTAGGGCTTTGGCTGAAACCAATCTTTCCCCATTGTTTCTGTTCATTCTTACTCTTTAAGTTTAAAATTTCAAGTGATTTGGTCCACCCGATCAGGAGAACGAACCAAAAAACGAATTCTAGGGCGTCATTCGCAGTTCGCTGTAGATGTACGTTTTCTAGACCGTTGATCACGCGATCAACGGTCTAGATCTTGCCGTTCTGCGCCTTGGTTCGACCGTGTATTCTGTTTAGCATTCAATCGATCGACCGGCGAGATTAGGGCCGTCCATTCGGAACAGCGGGACCAAACCTCCGCCGTTTAATCTTCTTCTGCTGAGATCAAACCGCGGAATCTGATCTCAGCCATTAGATCGAACCCGCGGTCAATCCAACGGCTGCCACGAGCCGCTGACGTGGTTAAGTGGAAACTGCGTGAAGCGGCCCGCGGCCGACGCGTGTCCCCGCCGTCACGCGGTTTCGATCCCGCGAATCCGCGCGTGCCGCGTGTCTGACCGCCGCCGTTTAATTAGGAAAAATGTATTTTTAATTTGTTTTAATTACAGGAACTTTAAAAAATCATAGTAAATCAAATATAGGGCCAAAAAATGAGTATAATATATCATTTTTTTCAGAATTCTGTCTAGTTTATTTTAAAAATAAAATCAAACCTTTTATCTATTATTTTACTGGTAATTTGAGAAATACAGAAAAGGGTATTTTATTTTTAATTAATTATTTATAAATTATTTTTATCTGAAATTTGGCATGCATGTCTTTGAGAGTATAGCTGATCTTCAGGAAAATTTCCAACATTATTTGAGTAGATTTTGATATTATTTAGAGTTATTAGAGTATATTAATATTTTTTTATATTTAATTAAATATTAAATATTTTGAAAATTAAAAGAAAAATCTTTTGTTATTATCAAACTTCCCTGGAGATCAGTGGTCCTTTCAACTCATCAAAATGTATTTTAATAGTATTTTTAATTATTTTATAACATATATATATATATATATATATATATATATATATATATATATATATCCATTTATATATATATATATATATATATATTTTTTTTAAAACCTATTTTTAGACTATATATATTTAAATCTTTAAATGTTTAAGAAGTCACTTGAAATCTTAAATGTAGGATGAGTATATTTGAATAGAAATAAAGGGGATGATTAGTAGATAATCATTTCTTGATTATTCACTAATTTTGTCTTAATTATGTTAATTAGTTAATTGCATGTTTAAGGTGCACACACCACCTAGCCTAGGCTCTCCTAGATCTAAGGACTTGTTTGATTGCTATTGTGTGTGTATGTCATGCTTATTCAAAGGGTTAGAGGAACTTTGATTTGAACCTATTCAAAATTAGTGACATAATTAAGGACAATAATTAAGGACTTTGATTAGAAAACTTAGAAAATTTGTTGTGTTTAGAATTGATATCCTTTTAACTTGAAATTTGAACCATTTAAACTTAGTGACATTCTTAGCCTTAGACAGTTTATTTTACTGATTTTTGAAATCATTAAGACCATTAATTAGTTTTCTAAGTCTTAAACCCTTAATTGAGCCTCTAAACTTCCAAAATTGTAATAAATCCAATTTAAATCCAAAAATTACATATAAAACCTCAAACTGATCAGAATCCAGTCCTTAATCTATGATAATTGAAAGCCCCTTGATTTGACAGCAAATTAAACCCTAATTTAATTTTAAGTAAAAATTAATATTTACTTAAGATAATTAATTAATAATAATTAAAAAAATTCCAAAATTTCCCAAACACTTGGGGATCCCTCCTTAGGTTATTTCTGACCTTTGGAGATGTTTTCAAGAGATTGGGAATTTGTTTGGAGCAAAATCACAAAAGAGGCCTTCTAATTAAGAAATTCCCAAAATTCATTAAAATACCCAAACTTCAATAATTCATAACTAATTCCAGAAAAATCCAAATCAGCCAAACTCACTTGCATTCAACTCCTAATAACTCCTAATATTTATTAAAAATATTAAATTCCAGAAATCTGTAATATTTCAAAAAGTCAACAAATTGGTCAAACCGTAGTTAAAACTAGTTCAAAACTTCAAACCTTCGTTATAAAATGTAGAAAAATCTGATTTCAACGTACTTACCTTCTAACTGATCATAGTAAGGTCTAGTATTTTAATAAAATACAAACATTCCAGAATTTGGGCTTAATCAAAAGTCAATTTTCAACCCCTTAATTAAATCATTAAAATATTCTAAAAATTCATAAAGCTCAAATCACTCTAAAACTCCAGAAAATATTGGCTTAATGTTTAAAATACTTAACAAATCCTTTAAAACACAACAACCACCCTAAAGATGAAGTTTATTGGCTGGACTACTCCGGCCTGCGGGGCTAAGTGTCCTAAGGAGGCTGGTTCCTCGAGCCTGGTGGCACAACGCCATGAATGGATTCAAAGGGGTGTTAAATCTTAAAATAGATTAATCTTTAATTATTTAACATTTTAAAAATCTCTAATTCAATTACATTAATTTGGTTTATCGGCTGGACTACTCCGGGCTGCGGGGCTAAGTGTCCTAAGGAGGCTGGTTCCTCGAGCCTGGTGGCACAACGCCACGAATCAGTTAATGGAAAACTTAAATTAATCAACTTTAAAAGTCAGCGACCAACTCTTTTTTATATCAATCTACTCCTTTAATTCCAACCAACTTAAATAACTTAATCAACCCCGATTGCTACTAGGTAACCCAGACCTACGAGGCTATTAGCTTAGCCCCAAGGAAGGTGAAATAAACTTCACGGCCTCGGTGTGAAACAAAGGTAGCAATCAATTAACTTTTAAAATATGTTTAATTAAAATTCTTAATTCATTAATACTTAAATTTTAATTTAAATTCCCTTCTAAGCATTAACAAATCCAAACTTTTAGACAACTTCAATTAATAACCTACTGTAGGATCTATCCCCGCCACACGACCTTTCTCACACACTTTAGATGATGTGCTAGGACAACCAACTCTAGATCTAGGTTAGGCCGGTGTTTACTTTACTGCTGTGTGCCGGATTTCTCGTAGTTTTCACTGCATGTTGTGGATGAAATTGCTTTGCTATGTCTGCTTACTTTTTTTGTACTCTGTGGATGGATTGATGTGTTTGGCGACTAGATTACCCTTAGGTTAGGTACGATCTGGATGTTGACACAGTTTTCTGCAGGTGGCCACGCTCATGCAGGGCAATATAAAAAGGGGGCAAATCAAAAAATGCATAAATATTATAAACTCTTTGCACAGGTGCTTCAGCTGCTAAAGCCCCCAAATCATAAAAAGAGCGTGGCCAGTGTGTTTACTTTCTTTTCTGCTCATATACAACTGCTTGGGAATAACTGCTTTTTATATATTAATTGCTTAGGATAACCCTGCAGGTGAGTCTAGATTTTCATTTTGATATCAATGTAATTTGTGTAAGTGTCAAGTGTTGTGAAAGTTAATTTTGAGTTGGGATACATAGATCCAAAGCTTGGATTCCAAAGAGGAAAGGATACCCCTTTAGGGAACACTCCTTTTCCATTTGGAAATCCAAATTTGGATCATACCTCTTCCTTATCCAAACAGGAAAGAGTGGCCTTCCCCTTAGAAGGAAGTGTCCTCTTATCCATTTGGGTAATCTGCTACGAAGATTCCAAGAAGATTGAAGAAAAGGAGTCCAAAGAAGAATGAGATTGAAGACTTGAAGATTTGAAGATTGAGAGTATCCCACTCAAAATAACTTGCTTCATTACTAGGTTTAGAATCCGGGTTGTTGTCAGTGGTGCCCGGCCACTTTACTTTCTACAATATTCTGGTTTGTAATAAGCAAGGCAATTCTGCCTATGGACATTTATTAATTAATTTGTATTTGATTTGATGATTTGATTGCCTTTAGGATTACTTGTTTTTACTAGTTTTTTGGCGATTGCATGCCGCTCTTTGTTTTTGCCTGGATACGTGAGACTCGTGAGGGTGTGAAAGTTTTCTACTCATAATTTTAAAAGTCTAAAATTTTAGTGAGTCTAAATAACATAGAAAGATAACGGATTTAGGAAATTAGCCGGGGATCGACCCCGGGGTCGCATGCATATTTTTGCATTACTCATCCCTTGTTTTAGACCCTTCCCCGCCTGCGGGTAGAGTCCGGATAGTCTGACCTATGAGGACGAGGTGCCGGACCTGGGGAAGTCCAATCTTCTAAAAAATTATTTTCTAAGCCTGTTTTTAAAATTTCAAGCATACTTAATTTGGAAATTGTCGACCAGCACGCATTGCATTAGATACAAATTAAAAGAGTCAAAATTTTAATTTCATAGTCCTTAGCATTTTAGCACCCAACATAAGTCAAAGGGGCCAAATAGGAGAATCTCTAGATGTCGGCCCCAACTCTCCAAAACTTTAATTACAACGTCCCCACCACTCTTTCATAAAAAGACCGGATTCATGTATTTTAAATCGATTAGGTGGTTAGCTGGCTCCATAATCCAGGCCGGGGTAAGTCCAGACCTTGCACTGCATTAGTTAGGATCGGACGACTGTGGTCCAGTGTCCAAAATAGATTTAGGATCCGGGGCAGAACTTTGATTATAAGACCCCAAACTTCCGGAATCTAATCCCAAATTTCTAATAAAATGCTCAACTCTAATTAAGTATCATTTCAATCCAAAACATAAAGCCCAACACTTAGACTAAGTTGGGACACTTCCGGATGGTTCCGGAATCTCAAAGTGTCCCCTACCTCTCCTTCTTTAACTGCGTTAATAACTGCTCAATTTTGATCCATTCCCTTTGAGTTTCTAAAATTCCTCTTTTTTTGATATCACTCCTAGAAAATCTAACAAAATTCTGTCATTATTTTAATCGGGAGTTTTTGTAGGAGATTTTATCTCCCCACGATGTAATTAACTACGAGGGCTTGCGCTCGTAGGAGATTTGGAACCCCACACACCTAATTTTAAAAAAAAACTTAATTTCTAAAACTTCATTAGACTTCCTTGGAAAAAGTTAAGTAATGATCGTCATAGTTGCATTAGAAGGATTATCGTAGAATGGTCTCATTTCCTTTTGGGGAGATACACCCTTCTTCGATAAGGCTTTGGATGTGAATGCGACGATCATGTTTCTTGAATATTGTAATTGGGTACTTAGTTGAACTATACTATGTCCCCTCGGGGCCATATAGAGTTCTCCTTAGAACCCGATCATAACATTCAAGATGCGTTTAACATAATTCTAAGTCTGAACACCGCTATGAAAGTTTATTTTCGTCCTTCGGGGTGATATACTCTTTCTAACGAGTTGATTCGACTTTAGAATTAGAACTTAACTTTAATCTTAAAATCCCCAAAGAAAACTAATACTTTTCAAAACCTGTTTTCCAAAATTCCACCAACAAAAAATGGCACGCCCGGTGGGACCAAATTTCTCTTCCCATCTTTAATAGTGGCAGAATTTTGTTTCATCGATAGTTTCAACTATCATTTCTTTCGTTGGTCCCTTTGCCCATTTCTTCCTTGGGTGAGTGTGGCCAACATTTAAAATAATAACAAAATATTAAAAGAGAGGTTCCACCTCCAAATTTGGCTTTATCCAGATTTTTGTTCTGATTTTGACCTTCTGCCCCAGCATAGCCTGTGAGGCGACAGTGTCAAATCAGATCTCTGGATATCCTTTTCAATCTTATGGATTTATGGTCGATAAATTTCTCATTCAACATATAAATCCTTAAAATTGAAAAGAATTCAAAATTTTTGATTTCATTCCAAACTACTTTAGTTTTAACCCCCCCTCACTCCCACTTTGACTTCTAAGGGTGGGGAGGGTTAAACTATTCCTTTTTACTTGGGCTTTCTCACAATTCCATAAGCCTTCGGGCAAGGGGAAACTCTGTCTGTTGTGTTTTGGAACCTGTAAGAAAACCCCTTTCAAATTCTCAAAATTTCTTCAAAATTTTCTTAAACTCCAAGTTGTCATATGTTACCCCATACGATTTCCTCGTGGGCCAACATATGTCATATTTTCAAAAAAATACTTTTTACCACTCTTTTCAAGTAAATCTAATTTCAATCATTTTCTTTAACTTTCAAAAAATTCCAAATGGCTGGCCAATTGATTTTTTCCTTTGATCGAGAGTTGTCCTCAACTGTTAATGACCAAGGGAGCACTGTTATTTTTGGAATGGGATTTAGTACTCTAGAGCTCTCTATGGATGGACACCAGATTGTTAGTTTGGATGCCAGTAAGGAAATTCCCCCAGTGGTTGAGTTGATTGTGGGATCTGCACCCACCTTGCCAGTAGTCAGTGATGATCAGAAACAGTCTGAACCAGTTATTGAGCCTCCCACTGAAATTAAGTCTGTTTTTGAAGAAGGGTCTAGTTCTGGACTTAGATTTACCACTAAGAATCAGAAGAAGAACTATTTGAGGAGACTTAGAAAGAAAATCTCCAAGGCTAAGAGAGTTCTACCCTTTAAGACCTTAGCTCAAGTAGAACCTGAGGCTGTTGAGGAGCTACCTATTCCTGCTTCCTCTCCCCTCCTAAAGGGGAGTCGCTTTTACCCCTTGGCTTCAGCTCAAGGGGAGGAGAGGATAGCTAGGATAGCCCGTTCTCCACCATGCCCGGTCGACTACTCGACTAAGAAAACTTAGAAAGAAAGACATCTCCAAAAGACAAGAACTTTGAGAAATATAATTCAGACCTGCGCTGCACAGTCTGGACAGACTAAAGAGGAATATGTGAAGCAATTGAAGGGAGTGATCTCACATCGCTTCCAAAAAGAAGTGTTGAAGGAAGAAGTGTCTGAAGCAAAGAATTTAACCCCACAATTCGTTAGAAAGAATAAGAAGTATGTTAGACAGCCTGCTACTTCAGTACTGGTTGATGGATATCACTGGGTGCCACGCCCTCCGTCCTCTCAAACAGAGGGTATTGTGTTGACTGGGTCCGAGAGAGGCCACCATTTTACTGGTAGACCCTCGGTACCCCCACATAAACCTGTAAGATTGGACTCAGTGATTGTTAAACCAAAGGGGGTTGAAGTTCAAAAGTCTGTGGACCTTAAAGGGAAAAGACCTAAATCTCCTGAAAAGAGATATGTGCCAAAGAGAACTAAGTTGGAGAATCTGCCACCACCTCCTAGAACTTCTAAGTTCATTCTGCAGCTCCAACGAGTTTCAGCCAACCCTACTCCGGGTTCAGTTGAATTGATGGATGTCCAGACTAGTACTCCAGTTGTTACAGTTGACAGTCCTACCACAGCCAGTCTAACTCAAGATCCAATAGTCACCATCCCTGCTACCCCAGTTGATGATCCCCAAGGTTCGAGTGTCATTCCTAGGCCCCTTAGTCAGGTGTCTGAGGACCTTACCTTACCAGATGTGGGAACTATCACTTTACAAGCTCCTACTTCTCCTGAGGAATATGTCCCTCTCCCTGTAGAGGATGCCACTCTTCTGACTACCAGCTCTGGGATAGTCGAAGAGGAGAGAATTGACCAGGATTTAGAAATGGAAGATGAACCGGATACAAAGTCTAAACCAGATCCTAATCCAAAACTCACGGAAATCATTGCCCTTATGGATTCTGAAGAATTATTTGATATGGCTGAGTATAAAAGATACTTACCCCTTGATCCTAAGTCAATTGGGGATAGACCGGTCGAGGAGGTAGTTCAAGAAATAAGAAACATTTTGTTGAACAAAGAAGGAACGGCTTCTTTTGACCCTGATATGGATGATCTCCTTGGAGATGAAGATGATTATGTTGGGGGCATTCATGTGGTCGAAACTAGAGGGTCTAATAAAGAAGCTGAGCCCAGCAAGCGTCGATTTGCTAAAGATGATGATCCACATGCTGTTGAGTCAGATTCAGATGAGTCTGTGAAAGACAGAGATGAAGAACACATAAAAAACTTGGAGACTCAGCTTGCTAGCATGATGTCACAAGTTAAGGAGATGCAAGAGAAGTTGGATAAATCACAGCAAGAGTCTTTTAAGATCCACCAGTCAGCTCGAGAGCTCACAGAAAAGGCCAAAAGGGCAGAATTTAATTCCAGACCTCCCGAGTCACCACCTGTGACCTTTCCTTGTCCAGTAGAGACACCTCCAATTCACCCTGCAGTTTCCACCATTCCTTTTATCCTACCTTAGAAGGATATCAAGCAGTTAATTGAGGACCAGGTAAGGGAGGCCTTAGCCCTTTCTCAAGGAAATGTGTCTATTTCAAAGGGCAGACCCTACCCCGAGGAATATGACTTAGTTCCTTACCCGAAGGGCTTTGTGCCACCAACTTTTAAAGTTTTCACTGGAATTGAAAATCCGAGACAGCATCTGGCCCATTTCCGAGCAAGCTGTTGCAATGCAGGAGGGTTAGATGCTCTACTATTTCGCCAATTTGTAAGTAGTCTATCCGGCATTGCTTTTGAATGGTACGCCGATCTGCCCAACAGTTCAGTAAGAACTTTTGGCGACCTAGAAAACCTCTTTCTTAAGAGATTTTCTGGAGCGCAACAACGCACCACCGTGGGCGATCTCGTGGTTGAAAAGCAAAAGCCGGGAGAGTCTCTGGTTGAGTACATCTTGAGGTGGCGAAACCTCTCGATGAAGTGTGAACCCCAGTTGCAAGAGCAACATACTGTGGAGATTCTTTTGAAGAATATCCACGGCCCTGTTGCTTTTCTCCTGAAGGGTTTCACTATTAAAACTTTTGAGAAACTTCTTAATAAGACTAGCAATTTGCAGGAAGAGGCTCCTAGGATGCCATTCTTACGAGAACAGCCTGAAGAAAGGAAGGGTCCAAAATTGGTGAAAACATTTGAAAAGAAAGCTGTGGTCTCAACAGTAGATAAAGGAAAGAGGCCAGTGATTAGTCAGCCTAGCACTCCACTTCCACCACAGCCGCCTCAGAAGCAGCCCTTTCAGATAGTTCCTCAATATACTAGAGATCCCGCCTTCATCCCTTTTAGAGAGAGATTGGCAAAGCCTTATCCATTTAAAAGGGAGTCAGTAAAGAAGATCTTCAGGAGTTTGTTAAAGAAACCAGATTTTCAGTTGCCAGAGGCCAGGAGGCCTGAGGATGAGAGCAAGAAAGATGATCCCAAGTATTGCCCGTACCACAGGATGCTTAGTCACCCTCTTGAGGACTGCGTTGTGTTCAAAGACTGGCTTGAGAGGAACTACACCCAAGGTAACATCATAATACCTAAGGAATACTTGGTCGACCCAGAAAAGGCTTCAATTAAGACCATTTCAGGTAATCCTCTTAACTCTTCTTGTCTTGTTGAAGATGGTTGGGACATTGCTTTGTCCCGGGCACTTAAAAAGTTGATTAACAAGTCTTTTCATCTTTCTCAACAGCTGACTATGATAGCCCAGGCCCCGGTGTGGAAGGTTGACCTGGACGCTTCGCAGAAGGATGTTGAGCCACTTCCCTCTCCAGTAGTCTTAGGAACTACTGAGAAAAATGTAAAATAAGAGAAATTTGATTTTGTAGAGAGGAAGTGTGTAGATGAGAGATGTATTAGAATGGCGGATGGCGGTGTTAAAACCCTTTCCCCTCTTTTGTTATCTGACTTTTACTTTGCCCCATCAAAGGCGAAGGGTCAAAAGATGAATAAAAAACATCCTTCTACTTCTGTCTTGATGATTAACCATGAATCTCAAATGCAAATTGATGACTCTCCTGTTCTGAATCAAACTCCTAATGAAATAAATATTGAGGTTAATCAAACCGACCTCCCCGAATCGACTATTCAAGAAGATGTCAAATTTGAAGCCTTATCAGAAAGTGATTTCCCACAATGTGATTTTCAGGGAAGTCCTATCGAGATAGAGTTTTCAGATTCTGACTCTCTTTCAGGAAACGACGATCCAATGCCCACAGTGAGTGTAGACACCGCTCTAGTTTGCCCGCCCGAAGACATCGAGCAGGTGCAACTCCGTGGCGGTAAAGTCTTACCTCCCAGGTTTCCCCCTCAGAACAAAGGCAAGCAATCCTCATTCGAAAATCTAAATCCAGATTCCCCTCAACAACCAAAATTCCCTTTAATTCCTCCGGGTTTCGAGTCTGTCGTTCCTAAGGTTGATTACAATGTTCTAGCCCACCTTAGGAAGTTGCCAGCAAAATTAAGTATTTACGACGCCCTCCTTCTCTCCAAAGAAATGAGTGAGTCTTTAATTAAAGCACTTCTCGATTCCGAGATTTGCTTAACACAGTTGGCTGCAACTTCAGAAGGTGAGGCTCTCTACTTCAAAGAGGTCCCTGGGGTTACCTTTTCAGACGAAGATTTACTCTTGGGAACTGCTGACCACAATCGTCCCCTCTACATTACTGTAGATGTGGGAAACTTTAAGTTATCAAGAGTCCTTGTTGATCCGGGTGCATCGGTCAACGTGATGAACATAAAGACTCT
Organism: Dendrobium huoshanense; assembly: GCA_016618105.1. Classification (NCBI taxonomy): domain Eukaryota; kingdom Viridiplantae; phylum Streptophyta; class Magnoliopsida; order Asparagales; family Orchidaceae; genus Dendrobium; species Dendrobium huoshanense. Next base: position 55,173,403 of record CM028353.1, read on the forward strand.
TGCTTATCTCAGAGTTGATACTAACAAGCTTTCAACCGACAGGTTGGTGCTTCGTGGGTTCAACGAGAAGGGCGAGAGAGCTTTAGGTTCAATCACTCTACTCCTGGAAATAGGAGGGTTAAAAACTAAAGCTAAATTTCATATAATTGATTCGACTACGTCCTTTAACGCACTTCTAGGTAGACCTTGGATTCACGAATATAGAATGGTTCCATCTACCCTGCACCAATGCGTTAAGTATCAACGAGACGGCATTGAACATGTGATTAAGGGTGATTTGCAACCATTCTCGATTCAAGAAATTAGAATCTACGAAGATGCTGCATATTTCATACCAAAAGGGTCCTCGTCCCGTTCTAAATTGGAGATCAAATTTGAGGAGAAAATGGTTGGACAAAAATTCGACCAAAAGAAAGAAAAAGATAAAAATATCAATCAAGAAATGACGCAATCGAGTAGTGAAGACGACTCTGATATCGTTGTCCTTAGGCCTCCAAGCACATTACCTCAAAGAAGTGGGAGGATGGCTTTAAGGGCACGAGGGCGAGGTCGTGCTTCATTAGATAGGAGAGCAGCACCTGTGTATATTGATTTGGAATCAGATTCCGATGGTGAACTAGAAAGTCAAGGTACTGCCCTCTCTCTCGATTATCAAAACATAAATGCTCCTCCAAAATTTGATCTCACCTTAGACCAGGACAGTGACCCTGAGGTAGATATTTCAAAAGTTAAAAGTGACGAGCCTGAATTAATAATGTATGAAAAGCTCACTAGAAGGATTGAGGCCCTTTCTCTGACCCCACTATCGGCAGGCAGGGTTGTAGGGTTGGAAGTCAAAGTGGCCCCCAACTTGGATGGTGAAGTTAAGAAAGTCCAGAAATTCTTTCCTGGCTCCTCCTCCGCAAGGGACGAAGGTGATGTAACCCTTGAGGAGGCAGATTTTAATGAATTAATGGAATTGCCTTTCGGCTACTTCCCTGTTTGTGTAAAAAAAACTTTTTCTAAAGGTTCTATACCATACCGATGGAATAAGGGTCAAGCTAGATACCACGAGAATATTTGGCGAACAAAAATAAATAAAAATCCAACAAGTGGTATTGGCTTTGGAACAGTTAGTTCATTCGATGATGATGAGTATTGCCTAATGATAACTTACCATCTCGATTCTCCAAATGTCCCTACAGATCCTCCATGTCCTCTAGATGGACTCTGTTTGGAGACTTTAGACGATCCCGATGATCTTCAAGTTCGGGATGCACCCCCTGAATTTGAAGAGAAAATTAAGTCGACAGTCGATGAGCTGAGAGAAATTAACCTGGGAAACGATGATGACCCTCGTCCGATTTTCATAAGTACTTTGTTGAGCGAGGGTGAAACCCAAGACTTAATCCAGTTGTTATTCAAGTTCAGGGATTGCTTTGCCTGGACATACGATGAAATGCCAGGCTTGCCTGCTGAGGTAGCAGTTCACAAACTTGGGGTTCGGCATGATGCCATTCCTGTTAAACAAACTCCTCGACGCATGCGCTTAGAGATTGAGCAACAAGTCGTTTCTGAAGTTAAGAAGTTGGCAGAAGCCGGATTCATTCGAGAGGAGCAATATCCCTCTTGGGTGGCCAGCGTCGTGCCAGTTCGAAAGAAAAATGGTCAAATTCGGATTTGTGTCGACTATAGGGATCTGAATAAGGCATGTCCTAAAGATGAGTTCCCTTTACCAATACCAGAACTCATGGTGGACATTGCCTCCTCACATGCTATTTTCTCATTCATGGATGGCTCGTCAGGTTATAACCAAATCAAGATGACCCCAGAAGATGAGAGAAATACGGCGTTTAGAACCCCTATTGGAATCTTTTGTTATAAGGTAATGCCATTCGGCTTAAAGAATGCCAGAGCAACCTACCAACGGGCCATGACCCGTATCTTTGACGACTTAATTCATAATCAAGTTGAATGTTACATTGACGATTTAGTTGTCAAGAGCAAGGTTAAAGAGGCTCACCTGTATGACTTAAGAGTTGTTTTCGAACGGTTGCGCTGCTACGATTTAAAAATGAACCCCTTGAAGTGCGCCTTCGGCGTCGCCTCGGGAAAATTCTTAGGATTCGTAGTGAGGCACCGCGGAATCGAGATAGATCCTGCTAAAATTGAAGCCATCTTAGATTTTCCATCCCCTAAGAGCCTTACTCAGTTAAGGTCTCTACAAGGTAGATTGGCATATATAAGGAGGTTTATTTCTAATCTTTCCGGGAGATGTCAACCCTTTTCTGTCCTTGCGAAAAAGGATACTAAATTCGTATGGGGCGAGAAGTGTCAAAATGCTTTTGACGATATCAAACAATACCTTTCTAACCCGCCAGTCTTGGCAGCTCCGATTCCGGGAAAGCCATTAATCCTCTACACCGCAGCTCTAGATGAGTCTTTAGGTGCCCTGTTGGCTCAAGTTAACGACGAAGGAAAAGAGAATGCCCTCTACTACCTTAGTCGGAGACTCCTTCCTACTGAAATTCGATACCCGTCAATTGAGAAGCATTGTCTTGCTCTGGTTTTTGCAGCTCAGAAACTGAGGCATTACATGCTCTCCCACTCAATCAGTTTGATTTCAAGAGTTAATCCTTTACAATATCTTATGACCCGACCTACATTGTCAGGACATTTAGCTCGCTGGTCTATGATATTGTTGCAATTTGAGATTACTTTCACTCCCCTCCGTGCTGTGAAGGGACAGGTTGTCGCCGATTTTCTGGCAGCACACCCGCTGCCGGCAGATTCTCCTCTGAATGATGACCTACCCGACGAACAAATCATGAGTTTGAGGGAATCTGGCGAGGCCATCTGGGAATTATATTTTGATGGGGCAGCATCCTCTCGTAGGATTGCGACCCAACAATCTGTAATTCCTGGAAAGGCTGGAGTCGGTCTAATTTTCATTACACCAGAAAAAGGAATGATGCATTTTTCCTACCACTTATCGGAGCCTTGCACAAACAATGAAGCTGAATACGAAGCTCTGATAACTGGTTTGGAACTTGCAATTCTAATGGGAATTAAAGAGATTAAGATCTTTGGAGATTCCCAACTGGTTATTAACCAAGTCGTCGGAACTTATAAAGTTTTGAATCCGAATCTCCTAAGATATCACCAGTACACACTTCACTTGTTGGAACAAAACCCTATTGCTACTTTGTATAGGGTTCCCCGTGGAAGCAATTCCGCGGCGGATGCCTTAGCAAAACTTGCAAAGGAATTTGCATGTCCTGAGGAGGATTCCATCCCTATAGAGATTCAGGGTCGTAAGACCCTCTCCCTTATAGATTTGGAATACATTAGTAAGACTCCACTTCAGATCCTTTCTGCCTCTTCGACAACCGACGAAGAAGGCGATTGGAGATGACCCTTAGTCGATTACCTTAAAGAAGGGAAGCTTCCCCAGGATAAATCACTCTCCAACCAGATTAAGAAACGTGCCCTATCATATGCACTAGTTAACGATCTGTTGTACCGTCGGTCCTTCGATCACATGTGGCTGCGCTGTTTGAACAAGTGAGAAGCCCAGAAAATTGTTAATGAAGTTCATTCAGGACTGTGCGGTGCACATCAATCGGGTCCAAAAATGAAATTAAAGATTAAAAGACTTGGATGCTACTGGCCTACAATGATTGATGATTGCGTGAATACTGCAAAGCACTGTCATCAATGTCAAGTCCATGGTGTGATTTTACATCAGCCGCCTAATGTGTTACACCCTACGATAGCCTCGTGGCCCTTCGAGAGTTGGGGCACGGATATCATTGGGCCGATTGACCCTCCCTCCGCGAGAGGTCATCGTTTCATATTAGCAGCGACTGATTACATTTCAAAGTGGGCGGAAGCAATTCCCCTACGAAACGTAACGTCACACCATGTCTTAAAATTCTTTCGTGACCATATTGTATATCGATTCGGCGTACCTCGCAGAATCATATCCGATAATGGGTCCGCATTCAAGTCTACAAAAATCAATAGTTTTGTAAGGCGCCATAATATTGATTGGAGATATTCGACGATCTATTACCCTCGGGCGAATGGATTGGCCGAGGCCTTCAACAAAACCTTGGTGCAAATTGTCAAAAAGACCCTTGATGATAACAAACGGCAGTGGGATGAGCGGTTGGTGGAAGCTTTGTGGGCTTATCATACCACTTATAGAACCCCAACCCAATCCACCCTATTTGCACTAGTGTATGGATCTGAGGCTGTTCTACCCTTGGAAATACAAATCCCTTCACTCAGAATTGTAGTTCAGAATCAAATTATAAATGAACAAAATGCAAAACTACGATTGGAAGAACTCGAAGGCCTTGAAGAGTGACGTCTCCAAGCTCAACAAAGTTTAGAGTTGTATAAATCCCGTATGGTTCAAGCCCATGACAAGTTAGTGCGACCTAGGACCTTCCAAGCGGGAGACTTGGTATTGGTCCTTCGGAGGCCTATCTTGGCCCATCGGAAGCTGGGAGGCAAATTTGAACCTACGTGGGAAGGACCCTTCGTTATAGAGACTGTCTACGAAGGAGGCTCGTATCAGTTAGTAGATTGTAAAGGGAACCACCCAATGCTACCTGTCAATGGGCGTTTCCTTAAGAAATACTATGCTTGATGTAGCTCATTTTATCAATTAATAAAACTTCCTTTTCTTGATTTGCAACTTGATTCTACCTTTTTTTTAAGGTCTTTTTTTTTTTTTAACGCTCTTCGCCTTCTCCTTAAGGTTAGGTCCTTCCTTCCCTTAGGATTAGACCCGCTAGTGGTGGAATACGCCCTCCGTGGCACCACCCTAGCATTTGTCCCGGGGATTAGTGGTGGAGTACGCCCTTCAAGGCACCATCCTGATTCCCATTCGCTAGTGGTGGAGTACGCCCTTCGTGGCACCATCCTAGTTTGCCAGTTAATCTACCTATTTGGAGTAAGTCTTCTATCAGCATCCTATAGGCCTAAGGTTGGGTGATGCCCTTCCTTAGACCCAAGGTTAGGTATTCCCTACCTTGGTTTCCAGTTGATCCGTCTACTAGGAGTAAGTCTTCTATCAGCATCCTGTAGACCTAAGGTTGGGTGATGCCCTTCCTTAGACCCAAAGTTAGGTATTCCCTACTTTGGTTTCCAGTTAATTTTCCTATTAGGAGTAAGTCTTCTATCAGCATCCTATAGGCCTAAGGTTGGGTGATGCCCTTCCTTAGACCCAAAGTTAGGTATTCCCTACTTTGGTTTCCAGTTAATTTACCTATTTGGAGTAAGTCTTCTATCAGCATCATATAGGCCTAAGATTGGGTGATGCCCTTCCTTAGACCCAAGGCTAGGTATTCCCTACCTTGGTTTCTCCAGAACAGGTGTAAGCTTTTCTCTAGTTTCCAATGGACTTAAGGTTGGGTGATCCCCTTCCTTTAAACTCTTTTAAGATCCTACTCCTATTCGGTCAACGCCAATGTGTGCAGCAGAAGTTCCTTCTACCACACACATTGGGGGTCCATTTGTTGACCTCATTTTTGTATGAGGTCACTAAAGCCCTTCCAAACTCCAGATTAATTTAAGATCCTAGGATCCACTCTAGACCTTAGGATTCTTTCCTAGAACTAGACCTTAGAGCTTACTCTAGAGCCTAGGATTACCTTAAATCCTATATCTTAGAATCTCTCTAGATTCTAGGACAATTCCAGACTCAAATCAATCTCTACCCTTGATCAATTCAAACTTCAAATCAATCTGAACTCCATTCAAGTCAAATCCAAATTAATTCAAATTTCAAACATATCCAAACTTTGACTCAATCCACTTGAAGATCCAAATTTCAACCTAGACTTTGATCCTACCCTTAATCTAGCCTTGACCCTATCCATCCACTAACAATCACAACATGATTGTAAATGGTTTGGATATTTAAATTTTAATTATTCAAACCTGAAATTCATTTCAAATCCAGAAGTCCAGACTCAAATCCTAAGTCTCAAGGCCTTGTCCTAAAGACCCTTTTTAGAGATTTTTCAAACATTTCAAAACCCAGTCAAATGGTCTCTGATTCAGGGTCTATCACTTGTAAAGTGATAAGACATGTCTCTAGAGGTTACCCTCCAACTTTGAGCTCATTCTGAGGTTTCTAACCCCAGAATCTGAATTAAAATCCAAAGGCTGTAAAACCTTCAAATATTTACAGCCTATGCCACTGAACTTAACCCCTTTGAGATCTTGACCTTGGAATCCTTATCAAACCCTCCAATCACCTCCAGACCCTTGATTTTAACCCATTGAGCAGTAAACTGTATTTTCCAGACCCATTTTTGACCATAGTTGATCAATAGGACAAAATTGACCAAAATACCCCTATGGGGCTCAAATAGGGATTTCAAACCAAATGAGCTCCAAATTGAATGCAACCACCTTTAACAAATTTCAAATGTCATTTCAAATCTTTTGAATCTATTTCCAACCCTTGGGTCAACCTGGTTGACCAAGTCAACAGGTTTGACCCAAGAGGCCCTTTAAGGGTCCAAATATGTGTTTTGACCCAAATGACCTCTCTAGGCCATCTAACCACTTCCTTTGGACTTGAAATATCATTTCAAACCTGTTGAGCCCAAACCCAGACCCTGGGTCAACCTGGTTGACCAAGTCAACCCAGGTTGACCATACAGGCCCTCAGGGGCTCAAATAGGGATTTTGGTCAATTTGACCTCCCTAGACCTAGGAACCACCCTCAATGGTCTTCAAATGACTTTTCAAACTTGTCCAGCCCAGACTCACCCATTGGGTCAACCTAGTTGACTCAGTCAACATGGTTTGACCCAATGGACCCTTGTGGTTTCAAATGAACCATTTCAACCTGTTTAACCACGTCAATATCTCCAATCCCTTAAAATCATTCTATTCAAAGCCTTGAATATTTCTAAACCTATTTTGAGTTCAACCCAACTTGGGTTGACCAAGTCAACCCTCAATTCTAGGTCAAAGCTTAATGGCATTTGCTCCCACTCCTTCTAAGCTCTCACTTTGACTTTTAACCCTTGATTAAATCATTCCAAATGATCCTTTACCCCCTCAAATGCCACATCACCAACTTTGACCTGGTTGACTGGTCAAACCAAGTCAACAAAGCCCTAAATCCCTCCTTGAATTGGTCAAACCTTCTATTTAACTTCAAGGAGTGTGAGATTAGGCTTGGAAGCTCTCCCATTGGCTGCTCCTACTTCCCTTCATGCCACATCACCAGCCTTGACCTGTTGACTGGTCAACCTGGTCAAACTCAAGCCTAAACCCCTTCTAGAAAGCTTTATCACATGCTAAGCTCCTTTCCCTTGATTTAAGCTGCCTTAGGCCGACCCCTTAATGTCCTAAAGCTCACTTGGAGCTCTCCTAACCAGGCTCAGGGCCTAGTTTAGCTTTAAAGTGCAATGGTCCCCCCCACTTGTCCCAAGTCCACCCAATGGGGGCAAGGCTTGGCCAGCCTTTGAGGCAGCCTTCTAGCTATCCCAGGGACATGTGGCACCATCTAGGGAGCTCCTGCATCAATCCCAGCCATCCAATCTAGCCCAGGTCGTTTGAATAGGGCAAAGGCCAACTTTTGAGGATATTGAATCAAAATTCCTTCTCTCACTAACCCCAGCCTCCCAGATCAAGCTTTCTGTTCGTTTTGGATCTCCAGAGCCCTCTCTACCTCCCCACTACAAAACCCAAGTGGTTGCACGTCACCGGCGGTGAGTTCTCCGGCGAGCCCACCACCTAGACCGTCCCAAGCCTGTAGCAGTCGATCCAGACGTGTTCGAGCTCGGGTTCGTGCTGGGGATCTTCACTTGGACAGTCTACAAGCTCATCCATCCAGAAATTTCAAAGATCTAACGGTATAATTCCTTAAAACCTTAGATCTAGTTCACATTAGTTAGATTTAAATAGCTTCATGTTTTTAGGGCTTTGGCTGAAACCAATCTTTCCCCATTGTTTCTGTTCATTCTTACTCTTTAAGTTTAAAATTTCAAGTGATTTGGTCCACCCGATCGGGAGAACGAACCAAAAATCGGATTCTAGGGCGTCATTCGCAGTTCGCTGCAGATGTACGTTTTCTAGACCGTTGATCACGCGATCAACGGTCTAGATCTTGCCGTTCCGCGCCTTGGTTCGACCGTGTATTCGGTTTAGCATTCGATCGATCGACCGGCGAGATCAGGGTCGTCCATTCGAAATAGCGGGATCAAACCTCCGCCGTTTGATCTTCTTCTGCTGAGATCAAACCGCGGAATCTGATCTCAGCCGTTAGATCGAACCCGCGGTCAATCCAACGGCTGCCACGAGCCGCTGACGTGGTTAAGTGGAAACCGCGTGAAGCGGCCCGCGGCCGACGCGTGTCCCCGCCGTCACGCGGTTTCGATCCCGCGAATCCGCGCAGGCCGCGTGTCTGACCGCCGCCGTTTAATTAGGAAAAATGTATTTTTAATTTGTTTTAATTACAGGAACTTTAAAAAATCATAGTAAATCAAATATAGGGCCAAAAAATGAGTATAATATATCATTTTTTTTCAAAATTCTGTCTAGTTTATTTTAAAAATAAAATTAAACCTTTTTATCTATTATTTTACTAGTAATTTGAGAAATATAGAAAAGGGTATTTTATTTTTAATTAATTATTTATAAATTATTTTTATCTGAAATTTGGCATGCATGTCTTTGAGAGTATAGCTGATCTTCAGAAAAATTTCCAACATTATTTGAGTAGATTTTGATATTATTTAGAGTTATTAGAGTATATTAATATTTTTTTATATTTAATTAAATATTAAATATTTTGAAAATTAAAAGAAAAATCTTTTATTATTATCAAACTTCCCTGGAGATCAGTGGTCCTTTCAACTCATCAAAATGTATTTTAATAGTATTTTTAATTATTTTATAACATATATATATATATATATATATGTATATATATATATCCATTTATATATATATATTTTAAAACCTATTTTTAGACTATATATATTTAAATCTTTAAATGTTTAAGAAGTCACTTGAAATCTTAAATGTAGGATGAGCATATTTGAATAGAAATAAAGGGGATGATTAGTGGATAATCATTTCTTGATTATTCACTAATTTTGTCTTAATTATGTTAATTAGTTAATTGCATGTTTAAGGTGCACACACCACCTAGCCTAGGCTCTCCTAGATCTAAGGACTTGTTTGCTTGCTATTGTGTGTGTATGTCATGCTTATTCAAAGGGTTAGAGGAACTTTGATTTGAACCTATTCAAAATTAGTGACACAATTAAGGACAATAATTAAGGACTTTGATTAGAAAACTTAGAAAATTTATTATGTTTAGAATTGATATCCTTTTAACTTGAAATTTGAACCATTTAAACTTAGTGACATTCTTAGCCTTAGACAGTTTATTTTACTGATTTTTGAAATCATTAAGACCATTAATTAGTTTTCTAAGTCTTAAACCCTTAATTGAGCCTCTAAACTTCCAAAATTGTAATAAATCCAATTTAAATCCAAAAATTACATATAAACCCTCAAACTGACCAAAATCAGGTCCTTAATCTATGATAATAGAAAGCCCCTTGATTTGACAGCAATTTAAACCCTAATTTAATTTTAAGTAAAAATCAATATTTACTTAAGATAATTAATTAATAATAATTAAAAAAATCCCAAAATTTCACAAACACTTGGGGATCCCTCCTTAGGTTATTTCTGACCTTTGGAGATGTTTTCAAGAGATTGAGAATTTGTTTGGAGCAAAATCACAAAAGAGGCCTTCTAATTAAGAAATTCCCAAAATTCATTAAAATACCCAAACTTCAATAATTCATAACTAATTCCAGAAAAATCCAAATCAGCCAAACTCACTTGCATTCAACTCCTAATAACTCCTAATATTTATTAAAAATATTAAATTCTAGAAATCTGTAATATTTCAAAAAGTCAACAAATTGGTCAAACCGTAGTTAAAACTAGTTCAAAACTTCAAACCTTCGTTATAAAATGTAGAAAAATCCGATTTCAACGTACTTACCTTCTAACTGATCGTAGTAAGGTCTAGTATTTTAATAAAATACAAACATTCCAGAATTTGGGCTTAATCAAAAGTCAATTTTCAACCCCTTAATTAAATCATTAAAATATTCTAAAAATTCATAAAGCTCAAATCACTCTAAAACTCCAAAAAATATTGGCTTAAGGTTTAAAATACTTAACAAACCCTTTAAAACACAACAACCATCCTAAAGATGAAGTTTATTGGCTGGACTACTCCTGGCGGCTAAGTGTCCTAAGGAGGCTGGTTCCTCGAGCCTGGTGGCACAACGCCACGAATGGATTCAAAGGGGTGTTAAATCTTAAAATAGATTAATATTTAATTATTTAACATTTTAAAAATCTTTAATTCAATTACATTAATTTGTTTTATCGGCTGGACTACTCCGGGCTGCGGGGCTAAGTGTCCTAAAGAGGCTGGTTCCTCGAGCCTGGTGGCACAACGCCACGAATCAGTTAATGGAAAACTTAAGTTAATCAACTTTAAAAGTCAGCGACCAACTCTTTTTTATATCAATCTACTCCTTTAATTCTAACTAACTTAAATAACTTAATCAACCCCGATTGCTACTAGGTAACCCAGGCCTACGAGGCTATTAGCTTAGCCCCAAGGAAGGTGAAATAAACTTCACGGGCTCGGTGTGAAATAAAGGTAGCAATCAATTAACTTTTAAAATATATTTAATTAAAATTCTTAATTCATTAATACTTAAATTTAATTTAAATTCCCTTCTAAGCCTTAACAAATCCAAACTTTTAGACAACTTCAATTAATAACCTACTTTAGGATCTATCCCCGCCACACGACCTTTCTCACACACTTTAGATGATGTGCTAGGACAACCAACTCTAGATCTAGGTTAGGCCGGTGTTTACTTTACTGCTGTGTGCCGGATTTCTCGTAGTTTTCACTGCATGTTGTGGATGAAATTGCTTTGCTGTGTCTGCTTACTTTTTTTGTACTCTGTGGATGGATTGATGTGTTTGGCGACTAGATTACCCTTAGGTTAGGTACGATCTGGATGTTGACACAGTTTTCTACAGGTGGCCACGCTCATGCAGGGCAATATAAAAAGGGGGCCAATCAAAAAATGCATAAATATTATAAACTCTTTGCACAGGTGCTTCAGCTGCTAAAGCCCCCAAATCATAAAAAGAGCGTGGCAAGTGTGTTTACTTTCTTTTCTGCTCATATACAACTGCTTGGGAATAACTACTTTTTATATATTAATTGCTTAGGATAACCCTGCAGGTGAGTCTAGATTTTCATTTTGATATCAATGTAATTTGTGTAAGTGTCAAGTGTTGTGAAAGTTGATTTTGAGTTGGGATACATAGATCCAAAGCTTGGATTCCAAAGAGGAAAGGATACCCCTTTAGGGAACACTCCTTTTCCATTTGGAAATCCAAATTTGGATCATACCTCTTCCTTACCCAAACAGGAAAGAGTGGCCTTCCCCTTAGAAGGAAGTGCCCTCTTATCCATTTGGGTAATCTGCTACGAAGATTCCAAGAAGATTGAAGAAAAGGAGTCCAAAGAAGAATGAGATTGAAGACTTGAAGATTTGAAGATTGAGAGTATCCCACTCAAAATAACTTGCGTCATTACTAGGTTTAGAATCCGGATTGTTGTCAGTGGTGCCCGGCCACTTTACTTTCTGCAATATTCTGGTTTGTAATAAGCAAGGCAATTCTGCCTATGGACATTTATTAATTAATTTGTATTTGATTTGATGATTTGATTGCCTTTAGGATTACTTGTTTTTACTAGTTTTTTGGCGATTGCATGCCGCTCTTTGTTTTCGCCTGGATACGTGAGGCTCGTGAGGGTGTGAAAGTTTTCTACTCATAATTTTAAAAGTCTAAAATTTTAGTGAATCTAAATAACATAGAAAGATAACGGATTTAGGAAATTAGCCGGGGATCGACCCCGGGGTCGCATGCATATTTTTGCATTACTCTTCCCTTGTTTTAGACCCTTCCCCGCCTGCGGGTAGAGTCCGGATAGTCTGACCTATGAGGACGAGGTGCCGGACCTGGGGAAGTCCAGTCTTCTAAAAAATTATTTTCTAAGCCTGTTTTTAAAATTTCAAGCATACTTGATTTGGAAATTGTCGACCAGCACGCATTGCATTAGATACAAATTAAAAGAGTCAAAATTTTAATTTCATAGTCTTTAGCATTTTAGCACCCAACATAAGTCAAAGGGGCCAAATAGGAGAATCTCTAGATGTCGGCCCCAACTCTCCAAAACTTTAATTACAATGTCCCCACCACTCTTTCATAAAAAGACCGGATTCATGTATTTTAAATCGATTAGGTGGTTAGCTGGCTCCCCAATCCAGGCCGGGGTAAGTCCAGACCTTGAACTGCATTAGTTAGGATCGGACGACTGTGGTCCAGTGTCCAAAATAGATTTAGGATCCGGGGAAGAACTTTGATTATAAGACCCCAAACTTTGGGAATCTAATCCCAAATTTCTAATAAAATGCTCAACTCTAATTAAGTATCATTTCAATCCAAAACATAAAGCCCAACACTTAGACTAAGTTGGGACACTTCTGGATGGTTCCGGAATCTCAAAGTGTCCCCTACCTCTCCTCCTTTAATTCCGTTAATAACTGCTCAATTTTGATCCATTCCCTTTGAGTTTCTAAAATTCCTCTTTTTTTGATATCACTCCTAGAAAATCTAACAAAATTCTATCATTATTTTAATCGGGAGTTTTCGTAGGAGATTTTATCTCCCCACGATGTAATTAACTACGAGGGCTTGCGCTCGTAGGAGATTTGGAACCCCACACACCTGATTTTAAAAAAAAACTTAATTTCTAAAACTTCATTAGACTTCCTTGGGAAAAGTTAAGTAATGATCGTCATAGTTGCATTAGAAGGATTATCGTAGAATGGTCTCATTTCCTTTTGGGGAGATACACCCTTCTTCGATAAGGCTTTGGATGTAAATGCGACGATGATGTTTCTTGAATATTGTAATTGGGTACTTAGTTGAACTATACTATGTCCCCTCGGGGCCATATAGAGTTCTCCTTAGAACCCGATCATAACATTCAAGATGCGTTTTACATAATTCTAAGTCTGAACACCGCTATGAAAGTTTATTTTCGTCCTTCGGGGTGATATACTCTTTCTAACGAGTTGATTCGACTTTAGAATTAGAACTTAACCTTAATCTTAAAATCCCCAAAGAAAACTAATATTTTTCAAAACCTGTTTTCCAAAATTCCACCAACAGTGTGAGAGGTTGAGTACTTTCCTACTTGAGACATCTTTTGAAAAGAAAGTGTAAACATAACTCTCCTTTTAAAGAAATTAGGAGATGACATACTCATTGTATAAATTTATGTTGATGATATCATCTTTGGATCTTTTGATAAAAATCTTTATAATGATTTTTCTAAAATAAATGAGTAGTGAATTTGAGATGAGTCTAATGAGAGATTTAAGTTACTTTCTAGGCTTTAGTATTAAGCAAATTGAGGAAGAAACTAATCTTAGTCAGTTGAAGTATGTTAAGGATATTCTCAAAAACTATGAAATTGATAATGCTAAACCTATTAGTACACCTATAAGTTCATTAGTTTAGTTAGATATGGATCCAAAGGGAAAATATGTTGATAAAAAAAATTTAGAGGGATTATTGAATCTTTGCTTTACTTGACTATTAGCAGACCCGATATTATGTTCAGTATTTGTTTGTGTGCTAAATTTTAATCAGATCCAAAAGAATCACATTTGACAGCAATGAAAAGGATTTTAAGATATCTCTTCGGAACTTAGAACTTAGGGATTTGGTATCCTAAGTTCAGCTCTTCATTTGAAATAATTGGATATTCATATTCAGACTTTGCAGGTTGTAGGGTTGATAGAAAGAGTAGATCTGGAATATGTCAATTTATTAGAAATTCATTAGTTTCTAGGTTCAGTAGAAAATAAAATTTCATAGCCTTATCTACTACTAAAGATGAATACATTGCCTTAGGAAGTTATGTGGCTCAAGTTCTTTGGTTGAAGTAACAGTTGATTGATTTAGGATTAACAATAGGCTCATTTCATAAGGGATCATGTATCTTAAGGAGAATTTTTGTTTTTTTTAGAAGCTGCAAATGCAATTAGATAAAAGAATATATTACAATCTACTCAGTGATAGAAATCCTATCACTTTCCTCCTTAACCAAAAAAAAAGGAGGAACATTATTTAAATCTTCCCACCAAAAATCACCTTTTAAGGCTAAGTTAGCACAAAGATGGGCTAACTTATTACAATCTCTATTAGCAAAGTGAATTAAAAAACTCCCAAAATCATTGAGAATAAAAAACTCTTTACCTCTTTCCTTTTCATGTTACAAGCCAAGATTTCCAATTGATTTATTGAGATAATTGACAATATTCAAATTATCACCTTATATGATAATGCCTTTAAAATCCAGCATCCACTCCTTAATTATGTTCTTCAAATGCCGAAAAGCCAATAATTTCAAGAAACCACTATCCCAATGCAAACACTTATAACCAAAGGCCAATAGCAATCTTCTTATAGAGTCTCTAACAACACCACCGAGTCCAACATCATTAGAATGATATAAAGCTGCATCAATGTTGACCTTAATCCATCCGGGTGGAGGGGGATGCTAAAATGAAGAATTCAACTTAGAAAGCTGGTTAGCACCCTAGTGATTTGAATAAAGATTACATTTAGATGAAATTGATGGAAAACAAACCACATTAGAAACATTTTCCACCAAGCCAAATTCATTTCCATCATGAACTAACTTATTTCTGCATTTCCATGTGAAAAATATCAAAGAACAATAAACATGGGCTATGAAAGGATTTGTTTTAACAATCCTTTTCAGATTCTCTACACATTCTTGCATACATGAGAAACCTTAAATCTGAAAGCCCTATTGATTAAGTAAGGCTAATGCTGAAGCTATCTTACAACACCTGACAGCCACATGCTCTGTATCCTCAACCATCCCACAACCTCTTGGGTAAAGGTTGTCATTCAGCAATCTCCTCTTTATTAGAAAATCTGTAGTTGGGATTGCCTCTCTTAATAGCCGCCACCAAAAGTAATCAACTCTCGGATTCAATTTTAGCATCTTCAACCACTTCCATTTTTGAACAGGAACAGAATAATCTGTAGACACACGAAATGTTGCTGCCACAATAGAAGATCCAGTAAAATTCTTAATTAATTCCAGCTCATCCTTCAAGATATTTGGATAAATCTTAGTAGCAATAATCATATCCATCAATGAGGTGCCAAAGCATTTTTCCAACTCTTCCTTAATCCAACTCCCATTAGCAAAAAAGTTCTCCAGCGGAGGAAATTCAACTTCATTTATAGAAATGAAGTTAGGCCACTCCTCCAATCTCATGTCTAAAATTCATATATCTTTAAGAAAATTTACTGATGTACCAGAATGGATTTTCCATCTCACACTTGGTCTTAATGCATTTGCACCACTACATCAAATCTTTTAGGAAGAAGAAGCGATCGGCTTATGCACATTAGACCAAATGCCATAGCCATACTTAGAAGCCAATAATTTATTCAAAATGGAATCAGGATTTTTAATAAAATCCCAAGAAAACTTTGCTCTTAAATGGCCCACCATAGAAACCATCGAGTGAATACATCTGCCTCCATTATCTACAGGTTTACACATCTCCTCCCAAGCTATAAAGTGCATACCGTGACTCCCATCCTTCTTGTTCCACAAAACATTCCTACACATCTTCTCAAACCCTCTCAAAATACCTAAGGGAATAAGAGAAACGATAACATAAAACAGTGGAATTGAGAAAATAACTGATTTAACAAGCACTATCTTTCCAGGTAGTGAGAAAAACTTATTATCCCATACTTCAAATTTAGAAGATGCTTTCTCCAGGAGACTAAGAAAATCAGAGCCAATTAATCTTCTTAAGGAAATCTTGATACCCAAGTAATGCATTTCTTTAACTTCATTAAAACCCAAGAATATAGTAAGCCTTCTTCTCCAATTCCTTTCCACTGATTTGCCAAAAATAATTGAAGATTTATGCTTATTCACTAGTTGACCCGTCCAACTACAATAATCTGAAATAAGCTTTTTGAACTTCCTCAATTGTCCAATTCTAGAATCCAAAAATATAAGAATGTCATCTACAAAAAGAAGATGAGAAATTCAAGGAGCTGAAGGAGTTGCTTTTACTCCCAACATACTACCTTTGGGCAATTTGAGAGCACAATATGAACAAATAGGGTGATAGAGGACACCCCTTCCTAAATCCGCTTTTGGCTTCAAACCACCTTGATCCAACTCCATTAATTTAAATTGAGAACAAATGGTCAATCACATAATCCATTACAATATTAGAGAATCTCCTTAGAAAACCAAAGTAATCCAAAACTTGTTTAAGAGAATCCCAAGCCATACTATTGTAAGCTTGTTCCATATCAACCTTAATAGCCACCAATCCTTCCTTAGATTTTGAAATTCTAAATTTATGATAAACGTCTTGAGCAAGAAGAACATGATTATACAAAGATCTCCCCTTAATAAATGCTACTTGGACATCATAAACCAAATAATGAATCACCTTTGACAATCTATTTAAAAGCATTTTGGCAACAATCTTATAGATAGAAAGGCACAGACTAATAGGTCTGAAATTACGAGTAAGAGGATTACTTATTTTTAGGAATAAGGACCACCAACGTCTCATTCCATTTAGAGCACATCTTACCCGAAGAAAAAAAGAGAACAATTGCTTTCCAAACATCCACACCAATTATTTTCTAATAAGCATTAATGAATGAGAATGAAATTACATCCACACCGAGTGAAACATTATTACCAAGTTCTTTAATAACCAGCTCCAATTCTTCAAACCGAAAATCAGAACTAAGGAAATCAGAATCTCTTTGCCTTAATGAATTCGGGTTAGGAGGCCAACCATGCAAAAAACAGCTTCTAAGTCTTCAATTGTTAGTAAAGAATTCCCAGAATACATCCCTGATACGTTCGTGATCTTCCACCAGACTTCCCGTGCCATCCTTGATTTACTTGATAAGATTCCCATTTCTACGGCCATTAGCAAATGCATGAAAGAAGTTCGAATTGGCATCACCTTCTCCTATCCACCTTGTTTTAGCCCTCTGCCTCCACCACGTACTCAATCTAGTAAGAGTATAATTATACTTATTAACCTTTGACGTGAGTAGAATAATTTTGTCCTGGGTAAAATTCTGGTCCACCAATTCCTCCATTTGGAGTTCATCTATCTCCTTTTTTAATTTCACCTTCAACTCTTTAAGACTTTGATGTTTTGATTTGCTCCAAAAGTATAAAGCTTTCAAAACCCTTGAAAACTTCTTATTTAAAACTTCCATAGCATCACCTCTTGTCTGTTCAGTCCATGATATTCTAACAACCGCTGCTACAGTCGGATAGGACAACCAAACAACTTCAATTTTTTGAGAACTCCTTCTACATACAGCTGGCATAATAATTTTCAAAATAATAGGACAGTGATCAGAAGAAATCCTTGCCAAGTGTCTGACCGAATCTTGAGGAATTAACTCCAATGCCTTGGTATTTAACAAATATCTATCCAATCTTTCATGAATACATGTCGTACCATTCTTATTATTGGACCAAGTATATTTAGGTCCAATGATCCCAATGTCATGTATATCAGATTTATTCATAAAACTTCTCATCTCGATAGGGCCTTTAGAAAAGGAGAATTTTTTTACCTCCTTTCTTTTCATCTTGAGAAAGGATGCAGTTAAAATCTCCCCCAACCATATAAGGAAGATCCGGCCTAGAATGATGCTCCAAGCACTCCCATAATCCTCTTCTACCATAAAGGTCTCTACCACCATAAATAGTCGAAACCACCCATACTCCTTTATTAAAAAATTTCAGCTCTCCAATAACACACTAATCAAAAGCTTCTAACGAAGAAAAAGATGCCAAAGAATCCCTCCACAACACCATAATGCCTCCAGACATTCCAGTAGATAGGAAAACAAGATAATCCCATCCTACTCCCATGAATTTAACAAAATCATCCCTAGCAATAGAAGAGATTTTGGTCTCAACAATACCAACAAAAATAATATCCCAATTTCTAACAAATTCCTTCAGGTATAAGGAGGCTTCCTTCTTATGAGCCCCCCTACAGTTCTAAAAGGCTAATGAAGTCATTTGAACAAGAAAGGGGAGATTCCCCCACTTCTTTTCTTATTTACATTCAACTTACTTAGCCTAGAGGATGCATTCAATGGACCAAGATCTCTGAGCTCTTTAGCCAACTTATGTTTAGTCCCTCCAGTCACAACATTACCCAAGCAAACAAATTCTTTTCCTTTTGGTTCCAAACAAACATCTCTACTTAAAATAGCCAATCCCTCTTTCTTCACATAGACATAATGTTTAACAGATGACTCCACCACTTCATCTTCTTCCACTTCCACACAACTACTACCCTCATTATGATTTAAATCAACATCTTTCTCAACAATTTAATTCAGAACTTTAAATTTATTGGATTCAAAAACATTTAAAATAGGAGGAAGAGCTTGTATGTTACCAAGAATTAAGTGAAACCAAGTCCTTTCTAACTATGACCAGATCCTCTGGAACAGGGCCTTCATCATCAATACCAACCGCCACCGTAATATTATTATATAACTTATTCTCTTTTACCTTAGGAGAACTTGATGGATTACTGTCTTCCAAAGAATTCCCTTCAATTAAAGCACTAGGCACTGAAGACATCTTCATACTTTCCATTTCCACCATTTTACCATTAGTAATAACATGCTTTGGAACAAACAGAGATTGATCCCCAATAGAGGATAGTCCCTCTTCACCCATTCTAATAGAATTCCCAGGTATACTCGATGCAGCTTTATCCACCTATTCTTTCTAGACACCTCCAGCTTTTGGAATGAAATTATTTCTAAGAACTCCTACTTTCCTTCTAGTGTTCCTCTTGTTATTGACCAGTACCCAAGGGCCATAAGAAGATCCCTCTTTGACATCAACATCCCCGGACTTCTCTAGAATTCTGCTAGATTCATCAGCCTTCTCCACACTTTTTATAACATTCCGATCCTTCAGCTCAAGACATTCATCAACAAAATGCCCAATTTTACCACAATGGAAACATAAGGAAGAAATTTTTTCGTACTCAATTTTTGGAAAAAATCTTCCCTCCCTTCTTTCAACCCAAACTCCTAAAGGAAGTTTTTTATCAAGCTCACACAGATGAAAACTCTCGCAAACTCCCTTCTCCCCCATTGAAACATGTCATCATCAATCAAAAGAGGTTTACTAATCTTGGAGGCTCATTTGTTTCATCCCAGCAGTTTAAGGGGAGATTAGGCATTCTGATCAAAATGGGAGAAACTAGTCCCTTAAGTGAATCCGGATTGAAGCAAGGATTCCACATATCCATTCCAACTATATGGCCATTCACAAACCAAGGCCCACCAGTTAAGACCTTCTACATATCTTCAACAGCATAAAAAGAGCAAATAATCCATCCTGAGCCCATAACAGTCAAATGAAAATTTCCAAACTGCAGCCATTGCCGCCTCAGTTCTCCCACAATCACATGGATAGAATTGATTTACAAAAAACTTTTACTACCACAGAGTATTGAAGCTTCAACAAATTTGCATGAACAACTGAAATTGAACTAAATCATATTTCAACTGAAAATCAACTTGTAAATATATTTACAAAACCACTAGCCTCTGATACCTTTAGCACATTAAGAATAAGGCTTGGTGTGATTGACCTGAATGCTTAATGAAAATTTTCTGCAAACTTGATATATGTGTTTTATGTATTTTCTATTTTTGAGTTTTATGTGCGTTTTTGTATTTGTTTCAGTGTTTTTATGTTTTTGTGTGACTTCAAATTGTTTTCACATCAAATTTCATGCTTTTGATCGATCGTACAAAATTTCCTAAGTGTTCTATTCGTACTGTACAAAATTTATTTTCTACTCGATGAATTATGTAGCATATTTATTGTTGGGTATAACATATTGTGTATCATTTTTGTTTCCAATACAGTTCGTCTGTACTATCCCTAGATCGTCTGGATGATGTGTATTCTTTCGTATGTACGCATAGAGAAGGTTATACGGGAGAAGTAGTTTTTATTTTTGATCGTACATATGAACCTAGAGTTCGTACATACGAATACATGGAATATCGATGTGGGGGATGATTCAAATTGTCATTAAAATAATCTTAAATAACCAATCATCCCAGATGAACACCTGTTCATCTGTACGATCGTTGGTCAAAAATTTTGTACGAATGGATGCCCCGTAACAGGTTTGATTACAAAAAAACTATTTTGTTTTAAACACATTCATTCGTACATACAAAATTTTATTTTGTACGTACGAACTCAAGCATTGTAACGGTACGAACCTATATTCGTATGTATGAAAGGTCTTTTTTTCTTTAAATAGAAGAATTTAGAACTCAAATTTCATACACTTCAAAAGCCTTTCCATACCTTCTCATCTTTCAAAATCTTTCAATGGCTAGCTCCAAAAAAAGGGGTAGATTAGCTAAGGGTCCATCCCCTAGGAATGTTGTAGACAATGTTTTGTCCAAAACTAACGAGGAATCTTTTCCTAGGTTTGTTTCTATAAAAATCACTTCTTCTAGAATTCTTCTGCAAGAGAATGTTATTTTCTAAGTAATGTCACTTTTCGCCACTACCCAATTCGCTTTTATCCTCACTCTAATTCACTCCTACAACAAATAAACTTTTCACTATTTTCTTGCCAACATGACTTTTAGTACTTACCATAGTAGGATTAGATCCTATGTTTTGAAAAAGAGCGTTGAAATAACCAAGGAGGATTTACAGATATTTTTGAATTGAAGGACCAAAGGAATTAGAGCCCATACTTTGACCACTGCTTCTAGTTATGACTGGATTGAAATAAACCAAGTGATTAGAGGGATTAGAGAAGTGTGTCAATTGCCTAAGGTATCCACTTTATATAAAAGATGTCAGGATCATCCAGCATGTTCTTAGAACCTCCATAATTCCTAAAGCTGGTGATCGTATCAACATTACTCCTCTTCTTTCTACTGTAACTTACTTGATCATGACTAGCCAACCTGTAGACGAAACCCAACTAATTATTGACTACATTTATGGGCTTTCTGAAATTGGCCATGCCTTTCATAAGAGAAAGAAGAACATAGTCTTAGGACACCTTGTGACATACATTCTTGAGAAGAAGTACGATCTAGTTCATCCTGATTCTCACCTAGAAAATCCTATCTACTATACTGATGCTTCATTCTGAGCAATTTTTGGGAGAGGTGATGGAAGTGAGGATTCTGAGGGAGAAGGGGGAGCACCTGCACCTACACCTGTACATGCGCCTGCACCTACTCGTGGGCCAGCCTTTCAAGATATGGTCTAGCAATTTGATCATCTTGAGAGTCATTTTGATTAATTCTTTGATCAAATTGAGACTCACCTATATAGCCAGTATGCTCAATACCAACAGGATATGGGTTGGGTTTGAGGTCAGTTTGACCAGATGAATGTAAATGTGGCTATGAAGAGTAGCTATTTACTTTCTTCAACAACCCAACTCCTCCAGACCAGGGCCCCTTCGAGTAATAGATGTACGTCTCTATATTTGTCTTTACCAGTACTTCTGATATGATGTGATGACCTTTGTAGTTTTTGTGACTGTCTTTTATTTTTATTTTTGTGGTTGATGATCCGTGCAGTTGAATTGATATCATGTGAGCTTCCCTGCATTATCTTATTTTGATATCAATAAAATATGTCCTATTTTTTATTTAATTGATTTTGTTCTTTGTTTTGGAAATGTTCATTAGCCTCTATGATTATCCTGACTTAATTGATCTAAAAAGTGATATAATATGATCAACATTACAAAAATTGAATTAATTAGAAAATCTAATTTTTCAAAAAAATTTAAGTTAGCTTATAACTAGATCAAGTTTAAGGCTATCAATCTCATGTTCTTTTTAGGCATACATAAACTTTAATATAATTATTATAATTTTGATGTCTTATTATTCTTTTATTTCTCTTTTTAATATAATTATGTTTGTACTTAGAAAAATTTGAACTTTTATATTATTAATTTTGGAAAGATCAATTAAAAAAATGGATGGAGATGCACAAGTGTACAAAAATCAAAAGAATGCACAATGATTCGCAAATCGAAAAGAGACACAAAATTAGCCCAAATATAAAAAGATGCACAAAGTGTGCCACAAATATTAAAAAGATGTGCAAAGTGCCACAAGTATATGTTCTTTTCTCTATCTTTTAATCTTCAATTTCAAATTAATCTAATGTTCAATTATATTTTGTATTGAAATTTGAATTAAATTAATTTTTATTTCATCACCTTTTCTTAATTCTCCTTATCTAATTATCTAGAATGATTCATGACCTTGATATATTTTTCCTTTTATGTGTTATATCTTAATTTAAATGATATGAATCTTTATTTTTCTCTGATGAATATTAATCTTGTTATTGCAAGCATAACTCAATCTCTTTTAGGGTCAATTATAAAAGGATTCTCATATATATGACTTCTTACATTTCTATAGTTTGTTTCTTCTCTTTTTGCTGTTGTCAAAAAGGGGAAGAAATATTGTTTGACATTTGAATGCTTTGTTCGTGTTTTGAGTGTTTTGTTCTTGTTTTATTTTGTTGTTTTATTTTATTCGTGTTTTATGATTTGTTTCTCATTTTAGTGTCATTTTGTTTGTGTGTGTAAAACTTAAAAATTAAAAATTATACTTTTGTTCATAACAAAAACCCCTTATATTCACATGCTTATTCTTTCAGGGGAAGTTTAGGAGAAATTTTGGATTTCAATATTACTTAAATAATAATTATTTTACCATCATCAAAAAATGGGAGATTGTTGAGAGAGTTGTTATTTAACTTTATATTTTTTACATTCTTGCAACTTGTATATTTTTTATGATTCCAAATATTATTGTTTTGATTATTATTTTCTCCTAACACATTTTGGAAGAATTGTTTTTCTCTTGTGTATAGTAATATTCAGGAAAATCATACTCCGGATTCTTGAAGACTTCAAATCAAAATAAGTTTAGAGTTATTATAATTTAAAGTCTATATTTTTCATTTTATTAAGTCTGAGAGTGTGATTGTAATTGAGTAACTGACCACACACAAAAGTTTTTAAACTGATTGTACAGTAAGAAATTAATTCATTTGGGATGATCTGGTTAGTTATTTTCCCCAACAAGCAATGGAAAATGAAAAAATGTTAAATTTTTTTTCTAAGTATAGATCGTACAGATGATATTTTTCGTTTGAACCGGGATGATCTCCTCTAGTTCGACCTCAAACATTATTCGTACGGATGATATTTTTCATTCATACCGGGAGGATTTCCTCTTGTTTAACCTTGAACGCTATTCATACGGATGATATTTTTTGTTCGTACCTTGACGATCTCTTCTGGTTCGACCTCAAACACTATTCATACGGATGATAATTTTTTATCATATTGGGATGATGGGCTCTGGAGCATGCACGAACGAAGTTTGTACAGATGATATTTTTCGATCATACCGAGATGATGGGATCTGGAGCGTGCATGAACTAAGTTCGTACATATGATATTTTTCGATCGTATCGGGATGAAGGGCTTTGGTATGCTTTCATTCATTTCATCCTACTGGTTCGTACATACACATTTTGACATTTCTTCTGGTCATACCAGACGAACACAGTTCATACTGGAAGATGATCAGGTAGGAATACATTTCGTATCGATTCATAATGAGTTCATACGCAATAGTTTTTGAACTGTTTGTATGTATGAAATACGATCGTACGGGATGATCATGGACCATCAAAATTGAAAAATTCAGTTTACTAAATGTTTTTTCTATAAAAGGTCCATTAAAAACTGACCTTTCATCTTTTTGTCACTTAGTCTTCGTGAATGGTAAAGGGAATTTGAAGGAGAGAGTGATAGAGAGTGTTTGAAGGAAATTTCTTCCTATTGGAGCATGAAGAGTTCACTTGGTTACTAAAAGGTAATGATCTCTATGTGTTATTTTGTGTTTTCTTCACTCTTTTCTCCTGTCATTCTAGATTTCTCATGTGAAGATCTTTCAAGAAAATCTGGTTCTCTGCCGACACTCGAGGAGTGTGAACACCCGAGGATTCTCTACCTACACTTGGAGAGTGTGAACAGCCGAAGGTTCTCTGCCTACACTTTGAAAGTGAGAACAGCCGAAGGTTCTCTGCCTACACTTGGAGGGTGTGAAAGCTTGAAGATTCTCTGCCTACACTTAAAGAGTATAAAAGGATGACGATTCACTGCCGCATCGGGAATTGGTGTAAGAGAGTTTTGTAAAGGCTTCTCCGCCTTGCTGTGGGGGTAAACGGAGAGTCACTTTGGTATAGTGCAATACCTGAAGTTGGAGACTTCAGGGAGTGAATGTAGGTCGTGTTTGACCGAATCACTATAAACTTTTGTGTCTTTTTATTTCCGCTGCTTATTTACTTTACTGCAAATTTATTTTTCTATTGTTGAAAAATCATTTTTGAAAAACCTTAAAATTAACTTGCTCAAGTTCATAAATCAGTTTCTATCTTTTTAAAATCCAAGAAAGGGCAAAAAATTTAAATTGCCAATACACCCCCCTCTTTGTTAGCCTTGGGACATTAGTTTAGGTCTAACAACCTATTCTAGAATCAATAAGATTCAACAGTGAAAGTAGTTTTGCTTCTACATTGTGGGATAAAATTGTTTGTTTAAAATATTCAAAAAGATTTTAAAAAGATTTTCTTTTTGCCTTAAGAAATTTTTTAAAATAATAAATTCACCCGCCCTCTCTTTGTTAGCCTTAAGCTACTTCATAAATGTTTAACAACCCTCATGAACTTTCATCAAGGTTCTCCCTCACCATGAGCACCAATTGAGTTATATATGTTTGTGTTTTTTTAGTGGTCAATAAAAAGAAAGAAATTATTGATGTATGAGTAATGTGATATCACAGCCCTAACACTTTGTGTCAATTATGGGTTATCACTAGATCTATGCAAGTGCACATAGCGTGTCAAATAATAAAGTAGTGAGTTAAATATAATTCCCATAAGGTGTACCCTTTAAAACTGATCTAATACTTTTACTATGAATTGCTAGATTTATCGTATTGCAAAAATATTGGAGTGATCTAGTTTAAGAAAATCAACTAGGTTTGTGGAAAATTAAATCATATATTTAAGTGATTCTGAATCTATGATAGTTTATAACTCATGAATGTAAAAGTTAGATCTCCTATATTATTACTAAGAATTAGAGCAAAAATATTCATCATTTTTATCGAGCTAGTCAGAGTTTTTAGCTAAGATACACTTAACTACAACGATTATATCTCCATAATGATTCTAGAACCATAATTACTATATGTCTTTGTATAACAAAATCCCCTTTAAAATTCCCAATTTGTTCCACTTTGCCTCCGTCGAGGAAGTAAATCAAACTAAATTTTAAATTCGTGTAATGCCTATACACAAATTAAATTAAGCATGGAGGATTTCAACATAGCATGATTCATACAAATAGGATCTATTCTTATACAATCATCATTCTAAACATATCATAAGACCAAAGAATTAATTTTGCCAACCATTGTAATTAAATTACACAAAAAATATTTTAATTCTATTATGAACAATATTATAAGAAAAAAAAGTAAGAAATGATTGAATCAGCTATCCTTGCAAATGAAAAAAAAAAACACTCCTTGCATACTTGGTCCCCCTTTCCCTTAGCTTTCATACACTCTCACTCTTCCCTTTAGTCTCTACTTAAGACACAATACAAGAGGATAAATAGCCACCCTCTCACAAAATTTGACCAAACTATTTATATTTAACACATATAACTGATTCAAACATAATGGCGATACTAGTGGTTGCACTGTGGTGCTGATGAATTAAACCAGTGTCTCTGTACTGACAAGGTCCATCACTATTGTGCTCTAACAAAATTGATGTGTTGCTTTCCTATGGTAACATAATTAACTTTTTTATTGTGATGCTAAGGATATTTGACACTGTGGTGCTAGGCACTGTAACATAATTAACTTTTCAGAGCGGAATGCAATATTGCTACAAAAATTGGCACTGTGGTGCTAGGTCATTTTCTTCAATTTTGTAGTTTTTTAAGCAAATTCTACTGCACAAAATTATCAAGTGAGGATTTTTTTCAAAACAAAATAATATATTATAAAATAAATTAAAATTTTTATTAACATACCTCACTTCTCTCTCTTGAGGTGATATGAGGCCTTCTACCTTGGTCGCTGGTAACATCAGTAAGTCTACTAGTCATAGGCTGAAATTACTATATCGCCAAGAGGGGGGGGGGGGAGGTGAATTACTAAAATTTGTTGTAATAAACTAAAATCCTAAACAAGAGTTCTAATATTTTTTATATTTTAAAAAAATTTTACAAGAAAATTTTAAGTAATGTGGAAGCAATTAATTGAAATCAAATTGCAACAATGAAATTCTTTTTCTCTCACAATTATCACCAAACAAATATAATGAAAATAAAGTGCAAGAAAAAATAAAAAGCGATAAGGAAAGAGCACACCTGAATTTTATAGTGGTTCGCTCAAACCATGACCTACATCCACTCCCTGGAGTCCTCCACTCCAGAAATTTCACTACAAATTATAGTTCTCATTTTTCCCCCTCGGCAAGGTGGAGAAGCCCTCACAAGACTCACTTTCACCAACCCGGCATAGCGGAGTGTCAAGCCCTTTTCTCACCCTCCTTACGACAGCAACGTAGCTTCTCATTTTTCTCCCTCCTGGAGAAGGCAGAGTACCTTCGAGGTCACGGATGTAGAAGAGTCTCCCCCTTAGAGAGCCTCCACAAGTTCTTCTTGGGCCATAAGAGGAGCAAGATGCAGGAAGAATGGAGCAACTGTGTGATCTCCCTCACACTACTTCTCCCTCACCAAGCTCACCCTTTCCTTCTTCTTGTAAACCCCAGAAACTTCACAAGAGCTCTCTCCCAAGGATTCCCTCTCTAATCACGTTCCCCTCTTTCTGTCTCTCTAAAAATATTACTATTTTGATACTTACAACGGGCTTCAAAATCCCTGAATTCTTTAAAGTAGTCGTTACTATCATACAGTATGATTTACCATCATATAGTACGATTTATATAACAGGCTTCGTCCTGGTACGAAGGTTTATGAACAATTCAAAAACTTTTAAATATAATCGTACAGTATGATTTATAATCGTACTGTACGATCATCAACTCTTCTGTTCGTACAGGACGATAGCCAGGACGATCAAAACTCATCTCTGTATATCGTAGGGTACGACCTACTTCATACAGTATGAATAGTAAAAATTAAGGCATCGTCTAGGACGACGTCCGGGATGATCAAAACTCATCTCTGTACATCATATGGTACGATATACATCGTACAGTATGATTAGGAAAAAATAAGAGATCGTCCAGGATAAAGTTCGGGATGATCAAAACTCGTCTCTATTCATCATATAGTACGAACATGTTCGTACAATACGAGTATCAATCAGTGATTAAACCTTGATTTACTCTGCCAATCATGGGTTAATTTAAGTATTCAAAATAAATCGTACAGTACGAACGGCTAATAGAACTTACTTAAAATAATCTTGCGGGTAGGGTTTTGGATTTGTAACACATCGTACCGTACGATATTGTTCGTACAGTATGATCTGTTCACAGATAATCGTTTTACAAGATCAGATCATATAGTACGATATCTAGTGGTACAGAATGATCACTAGATAAAAATCTTCATCATTTTTTTCTTTTAAAACCCTCTCCCCCTGTGTGTGCGCATGGTTGTTCAGACTTACATACAGTTTATGGCCAGACTCAAAAAAGGAAAATAATAAAAATAAGTAAAAAATTACAATATTTTAGACTCACACTCCTACTCTACCTAGTCTCGAGTCTTCCTATTGTCCTGAGTAACTTGTGATCTTCCTGAAATGTTAGTAATCACAGAAAATAGCAGAAATCAAAAGATATTCAATGAATAGAAGTTAAGATGACATTATTTATCATCATCAAAAGCTCAAACTAGAGGTCATGGATTACAACAATCTCCTCCTTTTTGATGATGTCAAATAATATTTGTTATAGGCAAGTTCGAATGGCATTTTTTATTTATTTTTTATTTTTTAAAATGAACAAACAATACGAAATAGACAATAAAAGAAAAGAAATGCATTCTATTGAAACAAAAGGAAACATAAACATAAGCAAACTACAACAAATTTTTCCCCCTTTTGACAGCACCAAAAGGAGGAGCAAACAACACTAAGAAAAAAAGTACAACACATATACACTTCAAAGAGGAGGATCCTGATCACTTGGAGGTGGAGGTGGGTGTGGTTGGAAATATTGAAGGATTGTGTCAAAACGGTGATCAATTGAAGCGAAGCGTTCCCCAAACCACTACATGTTGTCATTATGTTGCTGATGTTATTCTTGTATATGTGTGTCAAGATGAGTTTGAGTTGAACAAAGCGTTTGACCAAATCATCGTGAGGGTAGGTTGGTGCAGGTGCTTGGGGTGCTGCTTGCCGTCGTGGTTGAGCAGGAGCTGCTACTGGGGCTGCGTCTCCTTCTTCTTCATCAAAGTTGGGTTCATCCGGCTCTAGCCCCCGATGAAATAAAATACTGAAGGAAGCATCCGTATAGAAAATAGGAATGTTATCGGGTTCTCCGGGATAGGTTAACTGATATTTATTTTGAAGAATGTACCCAATAATGTGACCAAGGGCTATATTTTATTTTCTAGGGGTGGTAGGGAGGCGAATTATGGTCATATTTTGAATGTAGTCGATTATCAAGTCTGCCTCATCAAATTTGGTATTTGACATGATAAGATAGATAGTGACAGATAAATTAGGGGTCATGCGAATTCGATCGACAGCTTTGGGTACTATAAAAGTTCTAAGTACATGTTGAATTATTCTGGCATTTTGATTGAGGGTTTGGATGAGGGGAAAGTGTTGATAGAAGGCTTCATTTTTAAGGAAACCATTGACATCACTCTAGTCGAATTCATTTGTGAGAAAAGAATGAACTATAGGCCCTTCAGTGGATAGCCCAATGTATTGGGCAATGTCAGCTTTGGTAATTTCTATATTTTGGCGATAAATAAAGGAGTAGAAAGTCATGCTGTCGACGGTGTAGGTAAGGTTGGCTAGAAATTCCATTAGGAGTTCAGAATTGTAGGGGAAAGCTAGGGTAAGAAGGAACTGGAAAGTGGTGGAAGCGAACAAGTTCAGTACCTCGAAATTTAGAGCGCCTAATTGAGCATCTTGAACGATGTAATCTTACAGGCTTTGAACTTGTGGTACGTATCCTCATTTTCAGTATTCAAGAAGCGAGCACTGTGACGGCGAGAGGAAGACGAGCTTCCCACGATGAGACGACCGCGCTTGCTAGAGCCTGACATTATGTAAAGGCTGAATGAAGGTGAGGAAGTGATTGTGAGTGGAGAGATCTGCCAATCAAGGCAATTTATAGAATTTTTCATGCATCGTATAGTATGATATGGTATCGTATAATAAGATGTGGCAATAATTGTTCTGACGAATCAGTTCGTGAAAAGGTGTTCAACTCGTACAATACGATATTTATCGTACAAACGATCAAAACGATTTCGAAAGTCCCAAGGGTTGTCGGTATGACCCTTGACCAAAAATTTTGTACCGCACGAACAAGTGTATCGTATAATATGAATGACAATTATATCGTACCAGATACTTTAAGTCATTCTCATCCATTTTTACTGAGGTATATAGTAAAGTACGTAGTGAGATATCATACAGTACGATCAACAATAATGTCATACCAAACTGATTAAATTTATCCCAATCTGTTCTTTGACATGGATCGTACAGTACGAAGAGAGTATATCGTACCATACGATGATCAATAATGTCGTACCAAGCGATTTGAATGCACTGTCACCATATTGTACAGTACGAAAACCTTCATATAGTACGATGAACAGAGATGAAACTTGAGTCTGTGTTGTGGTTTGTGTAGAAGAAGATGTATCGTACAGTACGAACTAGGATCATATAGTACGATAAGAAAATTATCAGTTGTCCTGTTTTGTGTGGTAAATGTGTGAGGATCAGGAACAACCTTAGAAGGTTTTTTTTTATGCATTAATGTCTATGACACCTAGCTAGTCCTCAAGGTGTTAAAGGTGCCTAATGCTAGTGGTTTTGTAAATATGTCTACCAATTGATCTCCTGTAGCAATGTGATGCAATTCTATATCTCCCTTAGCAACATGATCTCTTATGAAGTGGTGTCTAATATCTATATGTTTTATTCGAGACTGATGAATTGGATTTTTAGAGATGCATATTGCACTTGTGTTATCGCACATGATTGAGATGGTTCCCACAGGTAATCCAAGATCAAGAATTTGTTGCTTTAACTATAGTACTTGTGCAACACAACTACCTACTATAATATACTCGGTCTCAGCTGTGGAGAGGGCTACTGAATTTTGCTTCATACTGGACCAAGAAACTAAAGATTGTCCTATGAATTGGCAGGTACCAGAGGTGCTTTTTTTATCTATCCTACATCCTGCAAAATCAGAATCTAAGTATCCTAAGATTTCAAAAGAAGTGTTGTGCCTAGGATACAAAATTCCTAAGTTCGGGGTGCCTAGTAGATATCTAAGGATTCTCTTGACCGCAGTTAGGTGAGACTCTTTAGGATCAACTTGAAAACGGGTACAGAGGCACACACATTAAATATTATCTCCGGTCTACTAGCAGTCAGGTAAAGGAGAGATCCGATCATTCCTCTATATTTTTTCCTGGTCTACGGATTTTCCATTCGGATCTTTGTCTAATTGAATTGTTGAGCTCATTGGAGTGTTCATGGGCTTAGCACTATCCATTTCATATTTTTTTAGAACATTCTTAATGTATTTTGTTTGATAAGGAATGTTCCATTATCCATTTGTATCACACTAAAGCCAAGAAAATAGTTAAGTTCTCCATCATGCTCATTTCAAACTCATTATTTTTTAGAATTCATCATACAAATTTTTATCAGAAGAGCCAAATAAGATGTCATCCACATAAATTTGAACAATGAGAATTTCTTCTTTAATTTTTTGTAAAATAAGTGTAGTGTCCACACTACCCTTTACAAATCCTCTATTCAGTAAGAATGAGCTAAGTCTTTCGTATCAGGCTCTAGGAGCTTGCTTTAATCCATAAAGTACCTTTTTTAATTTGAATACATAGTTTGGAAAATTGTGAACTTTCAAATCTGGAGGGTTGCTCAATATAGACATCCTCCTTGATTATCCCGTTTAAAAAAGCACTCTTTACGTCCATTTGATATAGTTTAAAGTTCTTGAAGCATACAAAAGCTAAGAGCACTCTTATGGCTTCTAGTCTAGCAACAGGGGCAAATGTTTCTTCAAAGTCTATTCTCTCAATTTGGTTGTACCCCTTAGCTACTAGTTTGACTTTATTTCTTAATATTGTTCATGAATCATTCACCTTATTTTTGAAGATTCATTTTATTCCAACAACACTCTATTCTTTAGGTCTCTTTACTAACTTCCAAACATCATTCCTGGTGAATTGGTTCAGCTTTTCTTGCATTGCTAGAATCTAGAATTCATCTCCTAAGGCTTGATCTATACTTATAGGTTCTATCATAGAGATGAATGCTGAATGACTAACCTCTTTTCTAAGTCCATGCCTAGTTCATACACCTTCTGAAGGATCTCCTAAAATTAACTCTATAGGATGACTAGAAGAATATCTCCATGCTCTAGGCAAATCTTCCTGAGGTTATACCCTTTCTCCTAAGGTCATAGTCTCTACTCCTTGAATTGAATCTATTTCATCATCTTCAATTTTAGATTCAGAGGGCTTGTCTGATTCATCAAATACTATATGGGTGGACTCTTCTACTACTAGGTTTCTCTTATTAAAGATTCTATAGGTCTTACCTATAGATGAATAACCTAAGAAGACACCCTCATCATACTTGGGATCAAATTTTCCTAAGGGTAGTTTGCCATTAATCATGATGAAGCACTTGCACCCAAAGACATATAAGTGTGAAAGATTTGGTGTCCGACCCTTAAGGAGTTCATAAGGAGTTTAATTCAGCGTAGATCTAATGTTCACCCTATTTAAGACATAACATGACGTGTTTACTGCTTCTGCCCAAAAATATCCAAGAAGAGTGTACTCTGTTAATATTGCCCTAGCAGCTTCTACCAAGGTTCTATTCTTTGTTTCTAGTATACCATTTTGCTGAGGTGTTCTAAGGGCTGAGAAATTATGCTCTATTCCTATCTCTTGACAGAATGATTCAAACTTTTGATTTTGAAACTCTCCACCGTGATTACTATGGATTGTTGAGATCTCACGTCCTAATTTTCGTTGAATCTAAGTGGAGAATACCTTAAATTCCTCAAACAACTCATTCTTATGTGCTAGGAATCTTACTCAAGTGAATCTAGTGAAACCATCTACAATTACAAATCTATATTTTTTCCCACCTAGGCTTGATGTGCTAACAGGTCCAAATAAGTCCATGTATAGGATTTCTAATGGCCTAGAGGTGATCACTTCTTTAATTGAATGAAAGGATGATTTGACTTGTTTTCCTAGTTGGCAAGCATCACATAAACGATCCTTAGTGAAGTCTAACTGAGTTACGCCTCTAACTAGATTTTTTTGAGTGATGTTTCTAAGTATTTTCATACTAGCATGACATAGTCTCCTATGTCATAGCCACGAGTCATCTACTATTATTTTTAAGCAAAAATAATTTGAACTATCAATGCAATCAAGGTCTAACATGTAAACATTATTCATTCATTTTCCTTATAAAACAAGTTTGTCATTTAAACTAATCAGGCATTTGTTAGACAGAAATTTAATATCAAAGCCTTTATCACACAATTAACTAATGCTAAGTAGGTTATGCTTCAAACCAGCAACTAATAAAATATTTTCAATTAAAAAATTCTTAGCATTACCAACAATACCTGAGCCTATCACTTTCTTGGTAGTGTTGTCTCCCAATGTTACTTTGCCTCCGATTCTGGTCTCCAGTAAAATGATCTTCTTCATATCTTCAATCATGTATTGCGAGCAACCACTATGAAGGTATCACATGCTCTCACTAGGTCTTTTGTGATAGCATCCCTATAATTTCATTCAAGGGTTAGATTTGGAAACCCAAGTGAGTTTGGGTTCCTCCTTATGCTTGCATGAATGAGATGAATGCATGCTATGCTGTGATGGATGCAGTTTAGGTCTCCACACTAAGTATGTTCTACAATGAATTGTGCATGTCCGGGCTATGTGACCTAACATGCCGCAAGAGAAGCACATAACACCGGGAAATAGATTTACTAACCTATGTGAGTGGTGTTGCCTCTTCCTAAAGTTTTGTGATGCATGTAGTGCTAAGGATTTGCTAGATTGGGCTAATATGAGTGATGCATTTTCTTTTTCTAGTTCTTTGATTTTTTGTTTAAAAGTGTTGTTTTGATATGTCAATCCATGAACTTCTATTTTTAACAAATGCTCACTATGATGTACTTCTAATGCAAGTTTGTCTAGTCTGTGAAAAACCTATTCTAGTTCAACATGAGTGATTTTCAAGGATTCATGCACTTCTATTAGATCAATATGCTTCTTATTTAATGCATCATACTCATCAAGAAGCAACATATGATCTTTATCTAAAACATAATTTTCTTTAACTAAGTTAACATGCTTAGTTTGTAAAGTACTAAAATTAATATTAAGACTAACATGAATCTTTTTCAATTTCCTATACGAGTTATGAAGTTTTTCAGAAATAAGTAATAGATCATCGTATGAAAGCTAACATACCTCGTCTTGATCCGATTGATCAAGATTATCATTAGTCATTAGACACAAATTTATTACCTCCTCCTCTACTTCTTCTTCTGATGATTCTGAGGCAGAGTCGGCCCAAAAAGCTTTTTTGGGTCTTCATCTTTCCTTTCTTATATATGGCTTTATCCTCACTTTTTTTCTTAGTAGGTTGGCTCTTTAGGTTGGGGCAATCAGCTTGAAGGTAGCCTGGCTTCTTACACTCAAAACAGATTATATCAGATGAAGCTTTATTAAACCTTGAGCTCTTAACTTTATTCCAGTTGTTCTGATGATGCCTTTGTTTTCTTTTCAAAAAGTTATTGAACTGTCAGGTCATCAAAGCTATGTCATCTTCTTCCTCCCTTGCAGAGCTTTCACTTTCTGAATTGTTTGCTTTTAATGCCACCGTTCGCTCCTTCTTTTCACCTGCATCACTTTGCCTTTAACTCACTCCTTGCTCATATGCAATGAGTGACCCAAGGAGATTATCAATAGAGTAAACGTTAAGGTCTTTAGATTAAGTGATAGCAGTTATCTTAGCATCGTATGAACTAGGTAAGCATCTAAGAATCTTATTAACTTTTTCAGAATTTGAAATTTCTCTACCTAATGCATGCAAGGATGTCACGATTTGGGTGAACCTAGTGTACATGTTAGATATTATTTCGCTAGGTTTCATACGGAAGAGTTCATAATCATGCAACAGAATGTTAAGCCTAGACTGTTTAACTTCACTAGTTCCTTCGTACGTGGTGCACAGTCTATCCCAAATCTCCTTACCAGTAGCACAGTCTATGTAGCATTGCACTGGTATTTTATGCGATGCTATTTTTTATACTTTTTGATTTAGCCCTTCATGTAGCCCTTAAAATCCAATAAATAAGGGGTGTTGAGAAATTTTTTTGAGACTACTATTTAATTAATTCGAGTGGATTCTACGCTGGCTTGAGACTCATATTTTTTTATGAATATTATGCAAATTCTCTCTTCCTTGCTAGCTCACCTTTGTATATTCACATATAGGTTTCATGTCACTCACTCATTGAGTCATCTTACTAGTAAAGTTAGGTGTCTTCCATGGATAAATTTAGATCCAACAATTGTGATGTGTTTTAGTTATTGATTATACTATGTTATTTCTAATGTTGTTGAACTATGTTCAAAATTTATACGAATCTTATTCAAACAATATATGATTCTATCTTTGAATCAAAACACATGATTTGAGAAGAGTATGAACATAACATAAATTTTCTCTTATATGATTTCAATATTTACTGATTGTTGTTTAAATTTTGTTTGAGTTAGGTTTAAACAAAATTTTATCATAACAAGGTCAAGAGCGGGGTATTTAGGATATATATATGTGTCAATTTGATATATGTGTCAATTTGATACATAAAAAATAAAATATCTGATATATATTTGTCAATATGATCAAATTTAAATAAAAAATCAAATCTCGTTAAAATTAATGATAGCGTCGGATGTGACAAATAGCACATCTTAAATTAAAATTATATGAAAATATTAAGCCACAATTTTTTGTTCTTTTCGCGGGTACTTGAGGAATCTCAGAAGAAATCAGATTATTTTACTTCACTTTTCCAGCGATTATGATCTCCTACGCTTATGCTTCGTCTTTATCAAGCGCCAATAGGGTTTTCTGGTCGCGTTCGAACCCTAACGCCGTCTCCCAGATATTTGGGTATGGAAGTCCTAAATCATCGCTTCTTCTCTTTCATTCACAAGCACTCCGCTCTTCCTCCCTAGTAGACTGCTCTCGCCGAAGGAAGAACTGTTCAGCTGTTGCTCAAGCTAAACGTTCGAAGCCCAAGGTAGCAGAAAGGGGATTTTTTTTGTACATTTCTTAGCTTTACTTAGGACGGAAGATGTCCCACTAGCCGAAACTTCATTCTTCTCGCATCATTTGTTGTTGATTTTTCTTCATACTGTGATTTTCTTTTTGAATTTGATTGTTTTATGCTCTATCTTTAAAATAAGGCTCTTTGTTAATTAATGATTAATGCATCCCAGGCCTCAATTCCTAAAACCATACCACCTATGGTCAGTGAAGATTGTTGAAAGAACAAAATTGATTTTTTGATTTACAAACACACTTGGTCGATGAAGAATTTAAACGACCTTGTCTACTGTCTTGACAAGCACATATTATTTGTTGACATTCTTGTTTAACCAGGCTATTTTACAGTCGTAATCAATCAAGATTGTTCGTTGATTGAAATTAGTCCGCTAGGGCGCTGTTTGGCAACAATATTTGAGCAGAATTTAGCCAAGAGGGATTTAAGCGCT
Source organism: Dendrobium huoshanense (assembly GCA_016618105.1). Lineage (NCBI taxonomy): Eukaryota > Viridiplantae > Streptophyta > Magnoliopsida > Asparagales > Orchidaceae > Dendrobium > Dendrobium huoshanense. The sequence goes on from CM028353.1 coordinate 55,209,813, forward strand.
CGATAAATCTCATGGCGGAATAAATTCTCTGTTTCCCTCTTTTTGCCAAAAATCACAGATTTACTAAATCTTGTAGTTTGGCAGATTTATGGGATTTAATTGAAGAAACACACGAAAGGGATAAAGATGTATTCTTTCGTACCGAGCAAGCTCTCGTCATGGCTTCCAATTCGATGTCGTCGAAGGAGGCGGAGAAGTTTCTTTAGTGACTCTTTTAACCCACTACTTTACGCGAAGCCTTCAGACTTCACGTGTAGCATGCGAGGTCAAAGTTGGCACACAGAAATGACGACCAGGAAAAGCAATAGTAATGAATAAATGGAGAAGATGAAAAGCAAACCCTATATTAATTAACTAATTAGTAATTAAAAATTAAAAACAAACAGTTTAATTAATATAATTTCAAATCGAAATAATTAGTATATAACATTATAAACAATAATTAATAATTAATTAGTAGTAGAATATTTAAATGATTAATGAGATAATTAATAATTAAAAATAATTAAATAATACTTTAAAGATTAAGTAAATCATTTGTTGGAGTAATAGTTAAATAATTAGTTAGTTAAAAAAATAATAATTAACTAATTAATTAGTTAATTATTAATATAATTAGATATTAAATACTTATTAAATTAATAATTAAATAAGTAATTTGATAAGTAGTATTATAATTAATAATGAAATTGTTTAATAATTAAGTTAATTTTTAATTAAATTTTTTATCATTATAACTTATTGATTTTAATAAAAATTGAAAGTAATAAGTAACTTGTACTTAACATGCAAATAAATTTATAGCACATTAAATTTAATTTTTAAATTAGTCAACTATCTTAAATCCTTGATTATGTTGTTAAATACTGTTATTGAATTTAGAATTATTCGATGGATGATGCCAGGCCGTATTTTATGGATCTACCTGTGAGTTGAGAGCCTGTAGGTGAAGATAATGAAGACAAAGAGAAAAAGGGAGAGAGAGAGAGAGAGAGAGAGAGAGAGAGAGAGAGAGAGAGAGAGAGAGAGAGAGAGAGAGAGAGAGAGAGTATGAGAGCGAAAGTTAAATCTAGGCAACTTTTATTATCCTTGTCAGAAGTAAAAGAGCGAGGGCTCTATCCTGTAGAGCTCGGGCTTAAAAAAGTAAAACTGACGCAATGTCTTTCTATGTATCTCTTTTTGTTTTATTTTAGTGATTTCTTGTTTGTCTCCTCTTCTTGTTTATGCTTCCTCCCCCTATTTATAAGGTTTAGAGAGTTATAGTTGAATATATATGAAATATAGTTATACTATTCTTTTTTGATAGAGCTTGGATGGCTGTGCCGGGTGGTGTGGTGATCTTGTGAGAGAAGATGCGGGTAAGGTGATCCCATGGGGAATCTGGAGATCGAGCCTGCATTGGGTAGGAAGTCGATCTGATGTCGCCCCGTTGGAGTGAGAGGGGGCAAGTAATGACTTGATGTAGGTCTCTGAGTTCGGTGGTGATCCGATTATAAAGGATGTCTTATGGACGAGATGTGTGCCTTCAGCTTCACTTTTGATAGGTTTAGCATAGAAGACTTGACTTTGGCTGAGATGAATAAAAACTTGTTCGACTGAGAGAGGAACTTTTGTGGTCATCCTTAACTAGGAAGCAGCTACCTGGAGGATTTGGCTGAAGGTGATCTGCCATGCTCTAGTGATAAGCTCATTCCCAGCTCCTAAAAGAGTCTTTCGAACGGACTGTTCTGAAAGAAGAGAAAAATCTCTTTCCACACGATTTGAATGTAACCTGTAAGGTACCGACTAGACGGTAACTGCACAAGTAGTGATGGGTATATATTTAGTTCTCTGATTTATTCGACCCTTTGATCATCAGATGTTGAAACGGTTTGATAAATGAATCATAAACCAGAGAAAAAAACGCGAATAAATGTGAATTTATTCCCCTTAATCTTCTATGGACTCAAGGTTTATGTATTTTCAAAGATTGAATGATCCTGTCATCGGATTTTCATATAAATACTCGCTTTGAGTCAAGAAGATACTTGCTTTTTGTTTCTAACATGCAAGCCTTGCGTAAATTCGGCGAGATAGATCTTTTCTCTCTTCTTGGCGGTCGGGCTTCTAGGAGAGTTGCATACAAAAGAGTGCGAGTTGCTTTTGGTATGGTGGCCTTGAATGTGGAAGAGACCATCTTGAGGAAGGTCGTTTTTTAAGAGGCGCGAGTATCAGTAGACTCGACATATCTTACTGTCAATTCTCTAGTGAAGAAAACACATGTTGATGCGAAGGATTTGGTTGTTATTGATGATGATCGGTCATTTGATTATACTTTAGGGATGATGGAGACTGTCACTCTCGTTATTTCAACTGCGGGAGAGAGGACTGGTGATTAAGAAGGGCTTTGGATGATGGGAGGAGTCATTCCTTCCCTCTTAAGAGCATGCAAGAATGCACGGGTCAAGCCTCTCTAAAGGAGGTGAGTGCCCTAGAGTGGATTGTAGTTGTTGATGATATTGTTATTGTTATCGAAGAGGTTGCTAAGGAGCGGACCTGAGAAAGATCCTTGAGCAGCCGCTGACTTCCTTCTCGTATACTTTATACATATACCTCGATTTGCCCTTGGTGTAAATTTCATTGGATGAAATTTTAGGAATATTGGTGGCCTTGGAGTCGACAGTTAAGACAAGGGACATGGGCGAATCCAATGTTGGCGGAGAGGGAGTTGCTACCGTAGGCAATGTCGATCTGAGAGGTGTTGTGGCTTTGTAGAATGATTAGATGGCTACTGTGTGGAGTCGTATAAATTCGATGGAAGTCGAGTGATTTTCTTTTTCTTAGTCAGACTAAGCATGAGGGATTTCACCAGGGAGCTCAATACATTGTTGAGTATCTCGACAAGATGAGGAGATTAATATCGAGTATGGTGAAGGATCCTTTGTCTGTGTAGTCGTTGTATAGGCTGATTTTATTTTTCTTTTTCCAATCATTGTGTCTGCAAACAAGGGCGTGATTTCCTTTTTCATGAATAAGATCTTTGGCTTCTTGAAATGACCTGCAATGAAATTTCGTCGAATAGGATAAGACAGCAGGTGTCCCATGGATTTCAAGAATTATCGGTGCGGACGTGGAGAACGAGTGCAATATTGCTGCTTTGATTTTGTAATGATGATACAAAATGGTGGGATCTTTCGCATTGAATTTGATTTGAGATGTTTTGATCTACTTTTGCTAGATTCAGACTATAAATACAAGAGGTGAGGCCATGAGAATTAGATCATTTCTGTCACTATTTGTTTCCTCTGTTCTTGGATACCTCGTTGACGTGTATGGCTTGTGCAAGTATGTGAGCAAGTTTTTTCGTGAGAGGCCAAAATTGGGCTGAGGCGACTGCTATTGATTTTTCCACAGTCGTGAAGGCTAAGGATTAGGCTGAAGCAACCATTGCCGAGTTTACTTGGAAGCTAGATGATGTCCTCCGTGTTGTTCATAAAGACGACTTAGTGTTTGTTGGATGACTGTTATTTTAATGGGGTGATGATTGCATTTGAAGGCTGGTGGCTAGATGTGTGCTCTATCATAGATTTAAGGATCCTTCCTGTTACTTCTGAGAATTTCCTGATAGCAATATTGAAAAAGATTGAAAGTGAGTGCAACTTATAAATGAGCTACATTGGCTTTGATTTTGTAACTTTGCTATACTTTTGATTTAATGGATATAATTAGATTCTTTTGTTAGTTATTTTTTGTACCTTTCCATACCTGAGTCATGATGTTATCTAGTTTTTGTGCACTAATTTTAAACTTGTTGAGCTTTTTGTGAGGAATTGAGACTTCGAACTTTTTTTTCTTTTTGTGATGCAAGTTGACCCTCTCGACTCAGTGGTGAGCAGGTTCGTCGCTTGTGTACGAAGTTGTCTTTGATGAGTTGTGCCTTATACCAGACTTTTGGTCTTTGCAGGGGTAACCATCAAAACTTTCCAGTTGAGGGGACTAGCAATTTGCTCTTGTTGCGGAGCTTGTTGCGTTAAAGGGAGAGGGAGTCATCTGTTAGAGCCTTTCATTCCCATCGTCTGTAGTGTGAGACTTTGCTGACTAAGTAGGAAATAGCACGTTACTTTTTATGGAGCTTGTTACAAAAAAGAGAGAGGTTACACCGTATAGCGGCTATTGGTATGGTTCCTATAGTTGCATATAATGTCGGGGCAATTAAGACTCTTCTTCTATTGGGGATTTGCATGCTACTCATTATGGAGCTTGTTGCAACGAGGGGAGTCGTACAACGTTGGCTTAGACATTTTGCTGTTGATGATGTGATCGTTGTCTCACCATGACGACGTTTATCCTGTTTATACGGAATACTGAATATTTTGGGAGGTGAAATAGATTTCCTCATAGCTATAGATGGCTCATTTATTCTGATATGTCATTATGATGTCCTTTCTATGTAATGAGTCATTTTTTGATTTATGGCTTCCGATGTGATGCTTCATGGTTGCCCTCCTATAAATAGAATGAGTTGGTTCTTTGGAGTGTGAATAGACTTACATGTGGGTAGTTTCTATTGAGATGGTGGTAGTCCTTGAGCTTGCTTTTCTATGGGTAAGCTTACATTCTGATGGCTGGTGTGGCTACGAGCTTTCATTGATTTCGTGATTCTCCCCCTATGACATAGGGGGAAAAAGAAAGAGAAAGGAGATATTCCTTCCTAATGTTAGCCTTTCGGTGTAAATAATTTTTTACATAGGGGTGATTTGCGGCTCACTTTTTAAGAAGAGTGAAAGGGCAGATGGCTAGGGTGTTGTAGGATAGTGGTCTATGCACAACTTCCCTCTTTTCCCTTTTTCTTCCATTGGTCCTTCAAGGAGGTAGCTTCTTGAAGATTTTGTCCATCATCCTTTGATAATTTGCTCTAGAATTTTTTAGCCCGGATTGCATGACTTTGTAGCATTACAAACCTTTTGTTGTGATTAATGTAGTTTTTTCGCAATTTTCATGGTGCATATTGATGTGGTGGTAGCTTGAGAAGGTGCCCAAGAAGCTCATTACCGGAATATCTTATGCCCACACTTTATATTTGTCGCTTCTTGATTGGCATGAGAGCTAGGATGTAGGATTCATTGTTGGGAAAGTGAGGTAGTGCCGAGTATGGAGTGGGCGAGTGAGGTAGAGGGCGGCTCCATGATAACTATGAGTATGCGAGCTAGTACGGTGTTGTAGTATGAGGTTAATTGGGAGTTGCGGACAACCTGTGCTGAGTCTTGGATCGTCGTCAGAGAACAAATGAGCAAATTGAGGTCGTGGAGAAAATATACAGTGGTCGACATTACTGAGGTGAGTAGGGAGCACCCAGAAACTACCTGATAAATACCTTTGAAAACATTTTTGTATTTACAGATTCTCTCTATTTATATGACCCCAATCTTCTTGCACTTTTGTGATTGATTTTCCCTGATAATGTGAATTCCTTTTTTCCTGATATTTAAAGAAAGATGGATTTCTTTATTGATGAATTCCTTGTTGACCCCAATCCTTAAGCTTGAGTGTCCCATGATTAATGGAGATTATTAATCAACCAAGGTTGAACCAAAAATCTTGGTGGTTCAAGCTTGTAAAACAATTTAGTTTATAATCTTGATCAACCAAAAATGTTGGTTGGCAATTTTTGTGGATCAAGGCTGTAAAAGGTCGTCCAATTCTATGCCAATCTTGTTGTGTTAGATAGTCCTTATTTATATAATTTTTTTATCAATCTTCTTGTGTTCGATAGTCCTAATTTATATAATTTTTTATCAGCCAAAAACAAGTATTTTGGTCAATAACTATCTTGATTTTGACATGGATTTGAAGAGCACTGCTCTTTTCTATTTTCTATAAGGTATGTTTTATTGGATAAAATGAATGTATCTTTCTCGCAGTTATAATATCTTTCTATAGCTTATTGTAATGACTTGTTGTAGCTTATTATATTTTTTATTATCTAGAATTGATTTACTTTCTATCAGTTCTCACTGCTTTGATGGTCATGATTTGAATCATTCGAAACGCCAAATTCCTTTTTTCTCTCAACTAATGTTTCTTCCTTTATTGCATTTCACAACACATTTCCGTCACTTCAATTGATGACATCCTTCAGTGGCAGATTTCTATCGATTGATTTTTCTTTGTTAAGCGTTTTATTCATTTCTTTTGTACTGGTACCTAAGGCTTCATTTGGGACAATTTTTTTTGCTGCTTTCTAAAACAGTTTTTTAGTACAAAAATTTTTTGAATTAGAAAATTTTTAACAATAAAGCTGCTTTAGAAAACAGTAAAAAAGCTATCCTAAATGAAGTCTAAGTTTAATATTTGTTGGATTTGGATTTCTCGTTTCATTAAAAATTTCTATTAATGATTTTATCTTTTGAGGAAATTAACTTGCAGAAGTCTTGCTCATAATTTGTGTCTAGTTCTTCTCCATACAATGACTTCTATGTTTAAAATTTATCCTGAATATGATTTCTACATTTTCTTCAATTAATGAACTTTTTGCAAGTTTTGAGGTGGATTATAAGTTTTTTGGTATTCAAAAGGTGGAAGCATTGAAGTTTTATCCTCTAGTTGGCCGGAAAAACTTACTAAGTACACCTTTTTTGATGTACGGGATATTTTCTTTTTTGGGGCCTCTCTTTAGATAAATTTCAATTGAAAAAAAAAAAACTCTAGATGCTTCTCTAATAAAACTAAAGAAAAGAATGCTCTTAATGTAGAACATCATGTCAATTATGAAGGCTCCATCACAAGATCAAGAACTTTCGTGCATCAATCAAGATCAAGGGTAATACAACATCAAGCATGAGATTTATTAAAATCATGGAGAAATTAGACTAAAAAATTGTAATTGATTTTAAAATTTGGATTTCAAACATGAAATTAAAATTTTTGAAATTTCAAACTTTAAGGATTCATATCTTTTGCTTTAGGACTTTTTTCCTTGCATTTAATTTTATTTTGAAATGATTGGAAGCTCATAGGCTGGCCAAGCAAGCTACCCGCTCCAAATTTGAAATTTGCTTAAAAATAGGTTTTTGGAATGATTCCAACTCTTGCCCTCTTTATGTGGCTGGCTACATGTCTCTCCTTTTACTTAGTTTCTTAGAATTTTGAGTTGTTTTAGTTCTTAAAGAATGCTTTGAAATGAATTAAATTAGTTTTGTTGTTTTTAGAGAAAAAAAAAAAAAGAGTAAAATTCTATATGGGTTAGAATTTCGTTGTCAACCTTGAGCCCTTATTGTTGGGAGAGTTGGCTATCTTCTCTTTACTTCTTGTTTTTCTTTTCATCCACTTCCAAATGACCATTTATTTTCTCTCCAACACCCCTAACATCATCAAAGGCCATCTTCCAAGTGCCCACGTCCATCAACTCATTTAAAATACCTTCAGGAAATCTCTGGGCCCAAACTAGGTCTCTCATACCTTGTCTTTGCTCACTCCCTCCACCATCTTTTAAACATTTGGGAACTTCACCAACTACTCCTAAACTGGTCTATGCACAACCGTTTAATATTCCCATTTCATTCTATCACCTAATCATTCCACATCCTTCTCTATTTCTCAAAACTTAAACTTGTCCAATCAACCTAGCAAGGATCCACTATACTTACTTTTGAAGCGACTCCCCTAGAAGGCCTTTAAACATCAAAGATTCTATCCATCTACTACATAATACATTTACATAATTACCCTATCCCTTTCAAGTGAACGTAGGTCTAAACCCCTCTCCATTTCCTAACCTTAAATTTTAAACCTTAAAATGGAGCTTTCATGTTTGGTCTCTTTCAAGGCTTGGTTGATCACCTCTTTTGACCATCGCCTCACATAATTTATCCACAACACTTAATTGTTTATTAGTTCATTGATAATGCCTTAATAAAATAATTGGAAGCCTATGATAAAGCTCCAAGAGAAGTGCTATGGAGAGTTCTACATAAGAAAGAGGTTAAAATTGCCTATATTGAAGTCATTAAGGATATGTATGCTGGAGTTGTTAAGAACAATGTGGTTTGACCAAGTATTTTATTATTTCAGTTGGATTACATCAAGGATCAACCTTAAGCCCATACCTTTTTGTTTTAATCATGGATGTTCTCACTAGACATTTGCAAGAGGTTGTACCCTGGTGTATGCTTTTTGCTGATGATATTTTTCTTCTTGATCAGACTATAGAGAGAGTTGATGGTAAACTTAAATTATGGAGATCAATGTTAGAGTCTAAAGGATTTCGTTTAAGGTCTAAAACTTAATATATGGAGTGTAATTTTAGGAATAATATATCTAATGAGGGTATTGTAACTTTGGACGATTAAGTCATTAATAAGAGTACACATTTTAGATATCTTGGGTCTATTATTTAGAGTGATGGTGAAATAAGTGGGGATATTATTAGTAGAATTCAAATTAGATGGTTAAAGTGGAGGAATGCATCAAGCTTGTTGTGTGATAGAAAAGTTCCTCTCAAACTTAAGGGAAAATTCTATAAGACGATAGTGAGACTTGTGAGCTTTATGGTACAAAATGTTGGCCATTAAAAGAGAAGCATAATATTAAGTTAAGTGTTGCAGAGATGATGATGCTCAGGTGGATGAGTGGCTTTACTCTTAGAAACAGGATACGAAATGGTATATACGTGAAAATGTTGGAGTAGTTCCAGTGGAAGATAAGATTAGAGAGAGTCGCCTTAGATGTTTTGGTCACATAAAATGGCAGCCTTTTGATGATCCGGTTAGGAAAGTAGATGCATTAGATTTAACTTATGTTAAGAAAGGTAAAGGTAGACCTAAAAAGAATTGGTGATAAAGTATTAGAAATGGTCTTTCTTTATTAGATTTAGATGAGAATTTGACTTAGGACACAATAGAGAAAAAGGATCCGACCCCACTTAGTGGGATAAAGGCTTGTTGTTGTTGAATGGCTATACCAAATTTGTTATCAATGTCAAAGTTTGGACTTTGGCAAATTGAAGACAAAGTGTGCATCAAGGTCATCACAATTGGGTTTCATGAATCGACAACACATGAAGTAGATAAAAGTATTTCTCTATTGAATAAGCACTACCTTCATAACTTTATGATTCTATATATTAGTAAAATTAATTCGTAATAGATGTATTTAGTTACAATCTGATAAATTGCCAAACTTTTAATTTAATTCCTTAAGTTAGATTAACTAATTCCATTATATAGCTTAGCCATTCACATGGAGCTGACCTTAACCTATATTTTCTTGAATATTATATATTAGAGGGGGTGTGATCCACTTAAAAACTCAATGAACTACTTTTTTAATGTAGAAAAAAGTTATAACATTGTTGCTATATTTATTTTATTGTGAGTTACGGTAAATTGAGCACATTTATTGTCATAATTGAAAACTTTTATATGCAATACGGAGAAGTTAAGAAATTATATTTCATGCATCTATTTCATTTTTGGTTTGGTACACAATGTGTTTGAAATAAAATAAAATAATAATAATCATACTTGTTAATGGCAAAATGGTGTGCGCCATGGTGTATGCTGTGGCGTGTTGCACCTACGTCGCCAGCTGTATGGCGCGGTGAACATGGTGCGTGCAATTTGAATTTTAGGGATTTTTTAAATAAAATTATAAAGAATTTTTAATATTTATATATTTTAATTTCTAAAATGATGTAATAATTAATTTTAAAATTATTTGATATGATTAAAATAGCTTAGTTAGGTTTTATTAGACTTTATTTTAGTAGATATTTTGGACGAACTTGAAGCTCACTTTAATTGTTTGAACTTTGGACCACAAACATATTCAACCAAGCCTTACACAACTTGATTAATACTCCAAAATAGGTTCCATATAATTATTTTTTATTTTAAATCGGGTTCAAAATGGTGCGCACCTCACCGTGCACTATGTGCCATGACTCCATGGGAAATTTTGCATCACATTGTGCAATTCGTCGTTGACAAGTATGATAATAATTTAAAAGTACTTATCTACATAAGTATTTACATCATTTCATTAAAATGACATCTAAGGATTATCTTCATGAAATATTGATAATAAAGGAAGAATCATGCCTTTATCTGATATCTTATATGCTTTTGAATTAGGAAAAGGCATAAGAGAACATATTTTTAGTTTACTCAATTTGTATGTTCAAAATATATCAAATGTTTTAAGGGAAGGCTGACATTAATGGTATGTAAGCATTAGCAATTAAAAGAGCAAACCTAATCTAGGCCTCATCCCTACTCTTTCAAAATGAATTGAGACAATGACACATCCTATCTTGTGACATTTAGATGCTTGATTCCCATTAAATTATGTTGTTATATGGATCACATCTATGATGCACAAACACGAACATGGCGACACGGACACGACATGACACATATATTAGATAGTTAATTATTAAAAATTGCTAGGGTCGAGCATCAATGTCAAGATAGTGTTAGACTTTGATGTTGATATGACATCAGGCATTGTTGTGAAACCAAAGTCGCGATCCGCCAATGAGAATATTCAATAATTGGGGTATTGAGTACGGGCAATTGATTTAGCATTGTGGATAAAAAATAAGAAATTTAGTTTTTATATTTTAAATAAATAAAAATTTTAAGTATAAGAAATTATATTAAAAAAATTGTAAAATATTTAAGACACGCATGTCCAATTTGTACTTAATATATTTTTTTATCAAACACATCTTTGGCGTGCTTGAAACGTGTTGGAGGTGTGTCGGATGCGTGTCTTGTCGAATGCGTTCCGGACACTACACGCCTCTTTGAGAAAAAAATGTTAGTGCATCATAGGATCACATATTGTGCTATGTCATCCCTATGGTTAGGATCAATGATTCAATATCTTTTAAGCTGTCTTAAAGATGATAAAATGATTGTTACATATAAATATCATGAGAATGTTTGTGTTTAAAACAACCACAAGTCGAGGAAGAAGTCATGTGTATCAGGGCTTACGCCTCGAACCATCCAGCGAAGCCTACGATTTTTTCACACAAGGCGTACGCATTAGAGCGTAACGCCTCGAGGCAGTATAAGGCACCGCCTCGAAATTTTTTCTTCGGTACATATGTAAATACGACGCAGCCGATTTGTGTATTTTTTTATGCTATTATTGTTTTATTCTAGAGCTAACGAAATATTAACTGATATAGTGGATAAAGGAAAAAATATTATAGATGAAGAAGAGTTTGAGGATAACTTTGACATTAATTATGAAGATTCTTCTGAAGAAAATCAAAGTGATGATGAGCATGCATTGGGTTTTGATCTTAAAGGATGTTTTATTTTTAAGTGAGTTTATTTTAAATCTTCTTTTCCAGTAATATACTAATGTTATCTTAGAACAAATCATCAAATTCACAATTGACATAATATTTTGTTATTTTTTGACATTTTTGTCATTATTCATAATTTTAAATTGCTTTATTTTTATAATTTTTTAGGCTTACGCCTCGATCCGTCTCGAGGCTTATGCCTCGACTCGCTTAGCCAAAACGCCTCGATTCCCGATTTCGCCTTTTAAAACTTAGTTTAAAATCAATGATAAAACACTCAAGTTACTTTCACTCAAGTCATTATATTAGAGCAGTCCAAGTTGACAGTTCATGACTTACCCACTATTGCACCTACCTTCGATATTTCTTTGGTTGTCTATGAATTACCGTCTAAGTTACATATTAATTATGCATCTAGCTTGGCAATTTGTGATGATGGACCAGATAATGTACCACGTGTGCCATCCATTAATATACCTGTTATTGTTTTTTCTTTTGATGGTTTTAGGTTTCAGTCTGTCTTTAGAATTTTTAATTATTTAGAACTAGTGTAATATTTAAGTAATGCCTTGGAATTAATGAAATAATTTTTGTTTTAAAAAAAATAAAATTGAGAAGTGAAATTCTCTAGGTTGGAGCTTGGCGGTCGGCCTTGGACAAGCCTTGGTAGAAGAGATGGTTATCCAATTTTTAGTTTGTCTTTTTTAACCACTTCTTCATCACCCTTTACATTCTCTCTTACATTGGTTCCTAAAATCATCTTAGGGCAATCCCAACGTCCTCTCAACCATCAAACCATTTAAAATCAATACAAGAAGTTCTCAGCCGAAACGAGGACTCTTTATACCTACTTTTTGGCTCAACTCTCTCCATTATAGTCTAAACACTTGTAATCTTTACCAACGAATTGATATGTGCACATCACTTTCAAAAAAGCTGTTTTAAAAAACAGTAAGAAAGCCTTCCCAAACAAAGTCTTAGTTCATCCTCTTTTGAAGTATTCATAAGTCCGGTGGTTGATATCTTGATATCATCTCCCTTGCATACTTTTTTGTTTTCAATTTATCTTGCAATAAGGCTTCTACATTAAAGTGCAGCATTCTGATTGCCGTCTACTAGGGAAATCTACTGATTTGTTTATTTCTGCGTCCCATCATTCAAGAAACTCATTTATTTTGCACCCTTGTTATTTATTTCTTGATATAGTGATTTTTATCTTAAGATTCCTAGTTTATTTTCTTCCAAAAATTTTGGATTTCTATTATTCTAGTATGAAAATTATATTTCTCAGTTGGATTTTATGATGATCTGATTCTCTTATAATTAAATAATGCCATCAGCTTCATTGATGATTTCTGTATGCATTGTTGTCAGAGAACTCCAGAACATAATGACAGAGAGAAAGATGAGATAGATGAAGATGCCTTTGAAGCACTTTTTAGCCAACTGGAAGAGGATTTGAAAACTGATGTGATATTTTCTGAGGATGAAAAAGATGAAATAACCGAAGATGATCTTGTTAGGCTTGAACAGGAGTTAGAGGGAGCCCTGTGTGATGAAGAATTTGATGAGGTTTTGCCCTCTAGGTCAGATGACATGAATTATTCTGACGATGATGAAGAGTTGCAGCCAAAGCTTAAGAATTGGCAGCTTCGACGGTTGGCATATGCGTTAAAGATTGGTCGTCGTAAAGCTAGTGTAAGCACACCTGATTTTTGATTGAAATCACATATTTTTAAGTTTCCTACAATCAAATTTCCTGTTATTCTTAATCTTAATCTAACCAGAATCCACATTGAGTTAATTATCTTGCTATGTTAGGTTTACAAGGTTCTTGATCTAATTTACTTTTGCTTAAGCTATTTGCTAATGGCTTTATATTGCAATGAAAAGCTAGTTTTCTTTCTAATAAAATGTTTACAATGGATCTCTATAGATAAAAAATCTTTCATCAGAGCTTGGGCTTGAAAGAGCTCACGTGCTAGAACTTCTTCGTGAACCGCCTCCGAATCTCGTAATGATGTGTGCTTCTTTGCCTGAGGAAGTTGCTAAAAACCCTGAACCTGTTTGTGAGCCAGTGGAATCTTCCTTTGATTCTGATATCAGCATTTCTAAAAGTGAACCCAAGGAAGTTGTTCCTGTTCATGTTATGCAAACAAGATGGTCAATGCAAAAGAGAATAAAGAAGGTTCAACTTATAACCCTAGAAAGGGTTTATGCCAGAACTAAGCGTCCCACTGTGAGTATGAACTTGATACACTTATATATGATCATATGATTATAATACCTTACTATCGGTCATTCTTCGACTTGAAATTTGAATGAATTGGAGTTTTTCTCTTAAGATTTGTATTTGATTTTCTCCAAATATTTGCTGTTGTGGTGCTGTTTGTTAATTATGTGAATCTGAAGTTGCATATATGCATATTTAGATAGTTGTTTCTAACTTTTATTTTTGGCTGCACTACCTTGAAGAATGCAATGATTAGCAGCATTGTTCATGTGACGAATCTTCCTTGGAAGAGGGTCGTGAAATGGTTTGAAGATAAAAGACTTGAAGATGGAGTTCCTGTTCACCGTGAACCTTTTCATAGATCATCTCATGTTAAGACTATTTAGTTTGGTCAAAAGCTGCTGCGTCAACCAAGTGGAAGAGTTTAAAAGGCAAGTTTTTAATAGAAGATTTGTTAAATGAATATGATATAAGAGGAAATTAGTCTTCTTGTACAGTTTGGCTGTGTTAGAAGATTTTAGGTTGATAGATCTTTTCAACATAACATTTCTTTCTTACAAGTATCTAGATTCCCCCATTAGGGGCAGGTTTCTATTGCTTGTAAAAGCGCTGTGATTTTTAACTTTATTATTTTATTTTATTTTTTAAATTCCTGTTGAGATGCTATTTATGAAGTCGAAAGATATTTGTTGTTTTGTAACCTTAATGTCATATTTCATTCAACATAGCTTATTTTGGCCTGTTGGTTGAGAGCTTATGCTTTCTACTAAGAGGTCTTGGGTTTGAGTTTTTATAGATCCAGTTGTGTGTGTGAGTTTGCCTTAAATAGCCTAAATGTCCAAAAAAAAAAAAAAAAAAAAAAAAATCATTCGAAAACTCTTGTTCTTGTCAGAACATGTTTGAATAAGTTAGTATTCCTCAAATTGGTTTAAATATAAGAACACCTATTGCTTAAAATAGTTTATATTTTAAATGTTATTTTTTAATAAATAACTAATCGGAATATGAGCTCATTCAATTATTAAATTTTAAACTTAATGATATGAACAATTAAACACTCGATTTACAATTATAGAACTTCGAGTGTTAAAGAAAGTTTTGAATAAGCCAAGTGGATTGCAGAAATGATATTTCAAGTTAGCAAAATTGCTCTGTGGGTGTCGTGGCGATGAAATTGGCAATACTATCACATTAAGTTCTCATGAAAATGAATAATAATAATAATAATGTGGTGTTATGGTGTTAGATCAAGTTAGTGGTATTTAAATATTAAAATATCTAAAATTATTTATGCAAACATATTTTTCCTTTCTTTTTTTTTTTTTTTCCCCTTGCCTTGTTGGAGAAAAGATGAGAAGAGAAAGGGATGAGAGGATTTTATGGCTAAAACTAGGGTTATCTTTGTCAGTCTTGTTCATGATGTTATAGAGCATAAGGAAGACTCCTAAACTCTTATCTTCGTTTTTAATTTTAGCGAGTTTATGAAAAGTTATGAATTAAAATATGATTATTTTTTTTAATTTTACAAAGTTTTTTACTTTATAGTTTTTAATATGTTATTGTACTACTTATTACAAGCAATTTGGTTGTATGAAATCAATGTTTCATCAACTAGTTTTTTCTATGTGAATATTTGAGTATATAAATTAATTTAGGCTTTTATGGTAATTATAATAGTTATGTTAAAGTCTTAAAATATTCATATAAATTCCCCTTTGAAATTAGAAGTTAAATCGAAAAAGTTTAGGAAGTGTATTGTTAAACATACAATATGGTTCTTTTTTAGTAATTCATGCATTATCTAAGTTAGCATTAGATTTCTAATGTAATTATTGTTGCATTGTATTTGCATTATGCAAAATATGATGTTGGAGATGGTTGATATGTAAACAAGTGCATACTCTAATATGTTACAAGGGCCATATAGGTTTTGTTTTTGCCTCATTTACCTAGTGTGGATGTGGGATAGATTTAGGCTCTACTTGTTGAAAGCATGTGTGTGGGATGTCATGTGGCATGATTCTATTTTGATTCTGACCCCACTTACTATAAAGGGGTGCAAGAGGTTGTGGGCTCCAAAAATTTGTGCCCCGGCCACCCTCGCCTATGGGAGGAGTTTTAACTGATCAAGTTTCGAGGTAAATTTTAGGAAAGAAGACTGGGTTTGTAGATATAGAAATTTTGTCCTCATTTTGTGAGGCCTTTAGACCTGAGTTCTAGTTTCCTATATGCATAAGCCTTTATATTTAATTACCTCTCCCGATAAAGGGAGAGAACTTTTAATTAAGGCTAGTCATCAAAACATATACGTAGAAATACATGTTATCTTGTATTTAGTAGTAGCATGGAATGATATTTTGGAATTTATATTTCAAATTTAAAAATTTCACCATCTTGCACTTAAGCGGATGATGAGGGAATGATTATGAGATGGATCAAGATCCCATGGTTATGTCATCCTAGGCTATTGTGGTCCCTAGTCTACTTAGTCAAAGGAGATAGTCGACCCAACATAACAAAAAAACTCTTGGCAGAAGCCATAGGTTGTGTCGTCCAAGGGTATTTTATTGACTTGGGGTGAATATTTTCCTAAGGGGACAAATTTAAATCCACCTTAGTTAACAAAGGGCTTTGTGCTCTATCGATTATATGATATTGATTCATATCTCAA
This sequence comes from Dendrobium huoshanense, assembly GCA_016618105.1. Taxonomy (NCBI): domain Eukaryota; kingdom Viridiplantae; phylum Streptophyta; class Magnoliopsida; order Asparagales; family Orchidaceae; genus Dendrobium; species Dendrobium huoshanense. Next base: position 55,226,013 of record CM028353.1, read on the forward strand.
AGATGTAGTTCCATTGGTAAGCTTACGAGCTCTAGTCATGACCATAGTTTTGGGGGTGTCATTTGGCGGCAAACCACCCGATTTATATGGACTTAGTCATAACCATTTATCTGCGGTGCCATTTGGCGACAAAATTACCAGTTAGAGGACACGTGTCACATCCTTGCTGGCAATAAATTAATTGAGAATAAATTCTACTAATATTCTCGACCAAAAATTAGCTATTTGTAAGCGTAAGTGATACTTGAATTTGTCCACCTCGACAAATTATTTTCGCGGGTGGATGTATTTTTCTTTAAGTGTTTTGATTATTAATTTTGAATTTGGAATATTTAGAATTTTAAATTTTGAATCTTGTGGGTATTTAGGTGGAGTTTTGATTTTTTTACAATTGACCCCTCCGATTGAGATCTATGTTCAACAGGGTCATCATCAGGGTGTTTATGGGCTATTTTATTCATGGATTTAACCCTGTCGACTCTATTACTTTTTTGACATAGGATCGGGTTAGTTGTGAGCTTTATACCTTTGTTGGAGAATTTTATTCATTATAGGCCTTTGAAGGCCTAATATAAATATATAACAATAAATATCTCAGTTGATGTCGTGACCATATATTTGTTTGATAGGTCAAGCCATGCTAACTCCTATTTACTTGTACAGAAGGATAATCCTCAGATGTTATGTGCAACTCATAACACACTCGTCGAGGCCCATATGGGTATTTAGGGGGGATTTTTGTAATTATCTATTGAACATTATCGACTCTACTTATTTGCTTATAAGGGATCGGGTTCATTTTCGGTCTTATGTCTTTAATGATGATTTTTTCTTATTATAGGACTTGTGTTGCAAACTTGATTCAAGCAATGTGATTTTAACGATAATAAGTATTATTATGTCTGATACTGCTTTCTCTTATTTCTTTGATATTTTATTTTATTTTTATGTGAACTAACGGTTCAAAAAATCAATTCACCATTCACTTGTAATTTTGATCAGCTTAAGATTGGGTAGACTAGGGTTACAGTCATTTTTCATTTGATTATGTATATTTTTCTTTCTTAAGTCGTATCATGTAATTGGGTGGATATCATTTCTGAGTAATCTTGCACACACACAGAGGGAGAGATAAAAAAAATTTTGAGAGAGTTATTTTTGTAAGTAATTCATACTATATGATCTTGGTTTCATACTATACGAAATAATTCATACTATACAAAATGTTGTGCTCTGTCAAAACCCTAGCCGCCAAAGGTTAAGGAAGATACTAATTTTGTACTAATTGTATAGTATGATTTGGTTTGTACTGTATGCCATAATTAAAATATTTCTTAATTAATATCTCAAAATTTGGCAATCAAATCATAAAAATTATTATGATCAATCATACTGTACGATAGAGTTTGTACTGTACGATTACCCGTGTACGAAATTGGTCATCCCAAACATCGTACCAAAAATATTCATGATTTTTGTATTGATCATATCATACAATATCCATAGTGCTGGACGATCACCCCTGTATGAAGTTGTCATTCCTAAGGATCGTCCCAAACCAACAGAAGGAATTTTTGCAAATCATATTATACGATGTTTTGATTGTATTGTTTGAAATGATATAAAAGTTAAATAGTTAATCTGAACAAACTTACTGGATGAGTCTGAAATACACTGATCATATTATATGATATATGTATCATACTGTACAAATAAAAGACAAATCTCTTGAAATTTAGGTTTTTTTGTAGCCCACTATTTAAGAATTTCTAATACTCTTATTAGAAAATTTTTTACTGGTAAGTTAACCTGAGAGAGAGCTTTGAGAAGGAATAGAAGAGAGCTATATATATATATATATATATATATATATATATATATATATATATATATATATATATATATATATATATATATATATATATATATATATATCCTTATGAGGGTTAGTTGTGAGGATTCATAAAGGTTGATCCAAGCAAGGTTTCCACCCATCTTCGTCACGCTTCTTCCTTAGTTCCTTTGTGGCTCTTGGGAGGCTTTCATCAACATTGGATCTAAGGTTCTCTGCTTACTCCAGGAAGGAGTAAAAGGATTTACAGGTTCTCTGCATACTCCAGAAGGGAGTAAAAGGATTTCTAGGTTCTCTTCTTACTCTAGGAGGGACTAAAAGGATTCAAGTTACTCTTCCTCATTGAGTTGGTGGAAATTTTCTTTAACCTAAAAAATTAAATTGATAAGTGAATCTATTTTTGAAATGTAAACTAGGTATACTCAGATCGTTACTTCCCTATATTCCTTAGGAATATAACTTACAAATCATATGATGCAAAAATTACTTCCATTACTGAATCTAAAGATATGAATATTTATTTTATTGATAATTTACTTGGGTTACTCATTGCATACGAGCAAGGAATGAGTCAAAGGCAGCTTGATGCAGGTGAAACAAGAAAATAGAAAATCATAGCCTTAAAGTCTAATTATTCTGATAGTAAATCTTTTGGACAAGATGATTATGACTTTGTACTGATAACTAGGTAAGTCAATAGCTTTTTAATGAAAAAGCAAAAATGTCATCAGCAATGGAATAATGGTGAGAATTATAAAAATTCTAAAATTTCTTCTGATGTTATATGATTTGAATGCAGGAAGCTAGGTCACCTAAAGTCCGATTTTCCAACTCTCAAAGCTCACCCAAGCAAGGAAAAGGGTGAAGAAAAAGCTAAATTTAAAAAGGGTAAGCAAAGGACTCAAAAAGCTTTCTAGGCAGACTCAACATTAAACTTTTTTGAAATTGATGAAGAAGAGGAGGTAACCATCCTATGCTTAATGATAGATGATCATCTTGATCATTCTGATTAAGAAGAGGTATGTGAACTTACCTATGATCAATTATTTAAAGTTTCTAAAAAAATTCTTACTACACATATGAAGCTTAAAAAATCACATACCTACCATAAATCTGACTTTTAAATTCTGCAGAAAGAGAATGAATGCCTAAGTAAAGATCATTCCACTTTGGATAGTAATCACATGGATTTTTAGATGAATTTGATGTTTTAAACAAGAAGCATTTTGAATTAACTGCTAAGCATGATTCCTTAAAAATATCACATGTTGAATTAGAGAATGCATTTAAGGAATTAAAAACTATTGCTTGCCAATTAGATATTGGTGAGCATGCATTAAAATTAGAAGTTTTAAGCTATAAACAAGCTAATAAGTTTTAAGAATAAAAGTCATTGCATTAGAGAATAATAAGAAACCACATTCATTTTAAGAATTCCAAAAATCTTCATCAAAGCATGCACCATTCAAACCTAGGAAGAGTCATCATAAGCCAAATAAATTAATAAATCCTTTTCTTCGTGTTAGATATTTTTCTTATGGCATGCGAGTACATATGCCCTACACTTGCACCATTCACCATAGATCACATTTGGTGTGGAGACAAAATTTTTAAAACTCACAGCATAATATATATGCATTTCAATCTTCTTTCCATAAGATGGAGTCCAAATTTGTTTGGGTTTCCAAATCTAACATTGATGATTCTATAGGGATGCTCTCATAGAAGGCCTCATGAGAGTATATGGTATCCAGACAGTGGATATTTAAGGCACATGATTGGAGATGAAAATCAATTCATTTTCCTAGAGGCCAGTATAGGAGGCAAGGTGACACTTGGAGATAACACCACCAGGAGAGTGGTGGGATCAAGTATAATTGATAACTCCAAAAATTATATTATTGAAAATATTTTACTGGTAGATGGCTTAAATATAACCTACTTAGCATAAACCAGCTTTGTGATAAATTATTTAGCATTATATTTTTTTCTACCAACTCAATGATTAACTTAAATGGAAATACTGTGCTGTAAAAAAAATCAATAATATTTACGTGCTTAATTTAAATTGTATTGAACCTGCTATCTAAAACTTGTTGTTGATGAATCGTGGTTATGACATAGGAGATTGTGTCATGCAAGCATGAAAAATCTTAGGAAAATCACTCAAAAGGATTCAATGACAGAAATTTCCAAACTAGAATTCACTAAAGACCACCTATGTGATGCCTGTCAATTAAACAAACAAGTTAAATCATCCTTCCACTCAATCAAAAATATTAACACTAATAAACCCTTAAAAGTCCTTCATAAGGATCTCTTTATACATGTTAGCACTACAAGCCTAGGAGGGAAAGTCTTTGAATATCTGATTGTTGATGATTATTAGAGGTTTACTTGGGTTAGATTCCTATCTCATAAAAATTAATTATTCTAGAAATTTAGATTATTCTCCACTTGGATTTAGAGGAAGATAGGTTGTGAAATTTTGATAATTCATAGTGAACATGGTTGAGAATTTGAGAAATAAAATTTGAATCATATTGTAAGGAGCAAAAGGATAAATCACAATTTTTTAGCTCCTAGAATCCCTTAGTAGAATGGGGTTACTAAAAGAAAGAACAGTACCCTGGTGGAAGCCACTAGAGCTATGCTACCTAAATACTCACTTCTTAAATATTTATAGGCAAAAATGGTGAATAAAACCTATTATGTTTTGAATAGGATAAATGTTAGATCCAAGCTGAATATACACCCTATAAAATTCTTAAGGGTAGGACACTCAAACTCTATGACCTTCATATCTTTGGATGTAAAGTGTTCATTATGAATAATGGGAAATCTCTACTAGAAAAGTTTAACCCCAAATTTGATGGAGTGTTCCTAGGTTACTAAAATATTAAGAAATCCTATAGAGTTTTTAATAAAAGAATATTGGTAGTAGAGGAGACCACTCATATTGTATTTGATAAATCTGATAATTCTAGAGGGTCTAGGGTAGAAGAAGAAGAGGTTATAGAAATTACCCAAGGATTAGAATTTGTAAATCTGGAGGAAAGGGTAGAACCTGAAATTTCACTTCATAGAGAATAAACATATTCTTCAAGTCATCCTAAAGAAATGATCTTAGGAGACTCATCTGAATGTGTCAGAACAAATTCTTAATACATTCTGAAGAAAAAACTTAGTTGCCCTATCCACTGTTGTATTTACATGTTTGCTTTTATGACACCCATTGGAATGTCTCCCTATCATTTAATTTTTGAAAAAAAAACTCATCTTTTACCTTTAGAGTAAGAGCATAGAGCATTTTTTGTTGTAAAAGAATTGAACTACAATCTTAAGGAAGCTGAGGAGAAGAGATTAATAGAGTTGAATGAGTTAAAGGAGTTTAGAAATGAACTTTTGAAAAAGCTAAATTATATAAGGAAAAAAATGAAGAAGTTGCATAATTATAAGCTTCTTAGGAAATAATTTACATCTATATAATAAGTGCTTTTGTTTAACTCAAGATTAATAATATTTCAATGAAAATTAAAGTATATGTGGTCATGGCCATTTATTGTTGTCATGGTGTACCCTTATGGAGCTATAAATATTAGGGATATCAAAAGCAACCAAATTTTTAAAGTCAATGGGCAAATGTTGAAGTCATACTTCAGAAGGTATATATACCATTTGAGATGTATGGTTGAGTTGGCTCATCTTGAATAAGACTTTTTGAATAGTCTGGCTGTAGACTATAAACACAACACTGTTTGGGACACAATTGAATTCTATTTTATGATTTTAGTGAATAACCTATATTATTGTCTTATTTTTTGTGTGGAATTTTATTTGTTTAAGACAAGTGTGTGCTCAATAAATATTACCAAAATGCATGGTTGAGTTTTCCTTTATGTTTAAAATAAGTGTGGAAAATGAGCTATAATGCCACCACATCATATCCTCTAGCACCATAGTGCTCCAGCAGCATAGTGTTAAAATGATTTAGCACCACTACACCAAATTCTTTAGAAAAATGAAATTAATTTAATGACATGGACCTAGCAATGTAGAATTAATTGTTTTTTCCAAAATTCCTCAATATTAGACTATACACCTTGGCACTGTGCTCTATAATTTTATCGTAGTCATTAGAGTAACATAGTTCATAGTCAAAATAATTATTAAAGTATATGAAGCATTAAGGTGAAGGTTATTTTGTATTCCATAACACCGACATAAGTGAAATGTCATGGCAATAGACAGATTAAAGCATACCATTTCTAGTTCCAATGTATAGCACTATAGTGGTATTTAACCACAATGTTACAGTGCTTGTCCTTCCTTTGACTAAAATGACTATTTCACGAAATGAGCACCGTAGTGCTCCAACACCCAATGATGCATTAATAAACACTTATATATGAAAGGATGGTTAATTTCCTCATTTCACACGACTCTTTGAATTCCTTCCCCCTTTAGCTCTGTGTCTCTTGTGAATTTATTCCTTTTAGTAGCATCTGCTCCAAAGATTACAATTTTAAGGAAGTAATCCTCCTCCTCCTTTCATAATAAAAAGAGGTTTGTAAGATTTATTGGAGAATACATGTATAATAACTTTATTATATACAAGTAACTTATCCCTAATAAAAGTTTTAGAAATATTGGGGGTGGTAGAAAGGATGATAGTAAATAGATGGAGCAAAAACTTTTATGTTGAGTTTGCTGCATGCTTAGTTTCTATTGCTTGAGAGTTCTTTGCTAATGTAAGTGAAGCCCAGGAAACTGGGGTATTTATTAGGGGGAAGTGGGTAGCATTTGATAGTATGACTATTGATAGAGTGTATGGGACCTCCAACCTAAAAGTTGATGACTATACTACCTTTATTAACACTCTTATAGACCCCCAAGAAATTCTTAGGTTATTTTTCGGACCCCACTCTAGAGATGTGTGGAAGGTGATGAAGGAAAAAATAGTTAATTTTCCTATGTCTACACTCAATGGAGGGTCAAAAAGCTTAGTCTTACATTATTTATGTCCGACTTATCCCAAGCACTAATTTTAGCAAAGTGACTAAGAATTGAGCACTTTTAAATTATTTTATTCAAGTTTGTCACTCTATCAATATAAGAAAAGTTATCCATCATTCTCTCCTGTATATGATTTAGGGATCTACTTTTATGTATTATGGGCACCCTTCTCTTATTATTCTTTATGTTTACAAGGTGGTGTCTTAGGTGCATCTGGGGAAGAGCAACTCTTCCCCATTTATGCTATCACCAAAGCTAAAATTGAATAATTTAATAATATCACTAGGGGAGAAGGGGAGGGACCTAGTCAGTTTAGTTATCCTAATTTGCCTAGCCAATCCAGTACCAATGAACTCAAGTCCAGAGCCCCCAAGACCCTGGGAGATCAAGATGGTTACCTTAGGGAGCAAGTTACTGGCATGCATATTTATTTTGAGAGAATTGGTAGTGGAAGCAAAGAATGAGGTGAATAGTAAACTATATGATGGGAATATACTAGTGATAATATCAAGATACTTCTAATCAATGAAGTGTTGGTTGGAATGTTCATAAACTGCTAATTGTTCTAGGATCCTAATTAACCCATATTCCCTATAGCCCTGACTTACGAGCCCTACCTATGATAGCGAGCACCACCACCACTAGTAGCAGAAAAGGAAGAGGAGAAGGTGGAGTGAAAAGATTATTTTGTTTATTATTATTATTATTATGTTATTATTTTATTATTTATTTTTATTTCATGTATTTTGTTAGAGTACTTTTTGTATTTCTTTATTATGAAATTAAATATTTAATGAATGTTACTGTACCCTTTATTTCATGCTCAAGTCAATTACTTTCTCCTTAAGCTTTACTATTTGCACTTGAGATCATTTGCATTAATTATTCAAATTGAAAATTGGAATAAATAAAAATAAGAAAAATATATAACTAAAGGTGATTAATTTAATATAATTTGGGAGATAATAGAAATTAAGCAATCTTAACAAAAAATAATAGAAATTATTAAGACAAATAATTCTTACTAAAGAAAACTCCTAAACCACTAAGGGGCACTTGACTACTTAATTTAGGTTTGAATAACTACATATTTATTAAAAATGTAGTAATCATAATAATTAGAAAGTTCATTATAAACATTTAATTATGGAATTATCTATACTTGAAAAGAACTCTTAATTAATCATAACATATGTTATTATAGGGGGAGAGTAAACTAAGTATTCAACATCATTACAAACATACTCTAATAAAGCTAAAAAGAAAAGATAAAAGAAATGAAAATGAAAAAGTACTAGAATATCAAAAAATGATAACTAAAAAACCTAAATCTTCCTAAAGAATCTAAGAGTGAATTAAACTAAGGGGAATTGTAAGAATTATGATATATAATCAAGCTTGTGGTTGAGCTAAGAGATTATCTAAATACAACATTTTTATAAATCTAAAATCATTCAACCTAATTAGTTAATCAACAATTGAACGTACACATTTAGAAGATAAATTTAATAAGAACATTCATTTCAATGAAGAATTAGGATTCTTCTTATACATTGCATTAATTAAAGTTATCAACCATCAAACTATTACACATAACATCATTCAGAGAGTATTATCTTACTTTTTAATAATTCCAAAATTGTAATTTAGTAAAAAATTAATATAGCATAATTAAAAGTGCATTGAAATAACTTGAGGACAAGTAATGAATTTAATTTGGGTGAAATTGTTAGGGGAAAATTTTGTTATCATTTTGATATCTCTTTCTTTATGAAAAAACCTTTTTTTTTTTATTTTTTTTGTAGGAAAATTCCACATAAAAGGGCTACAAATTAAAAAAGGGCAATAGTACTATAGTGTCATATTATTAAACGCCACAATGCTAGGGCACAACATTGATGCTCCTTCATCTCATAGATTTTCCATATTAATTTAGTACTCCATCTCTACACTGTGGAGTGCCGCAGTGCCTGATCCCTAATAATTTACAAAAAAGATAGAAAGCACAATATCAAAATTGAGGAAACTGTGCACCACATTGCCATTCAAACATCGTAGTACAAAGGAAAGAGCAACACCACAGAACTAGTGATAGCACCAAAAGCCAAATTGCCTCAACATCACAACACAATAGTTGGGATAATTACTTGGTGAGATGACACATTGATTCAAAACCAGCGCCATGGCAAAGGGATTCATGAGCATCATAGTGTTGAGTCTTTTATTAGTTCGACAACACTATCATTTGTTTTACCACGGTGCTACTGTCAGTTAATATACTTAAATATAAATGGTTTTTTAGAAAATTTATTACGATTGGCCTCATTTTCATGTGCAAAATAGTCTAGAGGAGTTTGTAGAGAGTGAAGGAGTTGGAGTACATAAAGGAAGTCAAATATTTGTATAATGAGTTTTTGTATTAATTATAAAAGCATTTTTGAGCAAATCTATACTTGAACTCCTTGTGTATTTTGTTTTTGCTAGCAAATTGAAGTTATTTTACATTTTTTTCTCAAATCATGGTTGGCTAAATTCTTTGTTTAGGGTTTATGATGTATGAGAAATCAAGTGTGATTAAGTTTGGTTTGTATGTTTATGAAGTGAACAATATTATTTGTAATTCTCCCATTCTTCATTTAGCTTTGCATTATATGCATTCGCTTAAAAAAGGTGTGATATATTGCCTCGATAGAGGAATAAAGAAATAATTAGAGAAGTTAAAATAGAATTTTATCATGCAGAGATATATGATGGCTAGGGTTTTGAAATTATAGGAGATAAAATCATTGTAGTTAAGTGAAAACTTAGGTTGACACTCTTACATGCTAGATAAAGATCTAGGAGTAAAATTGTTCTGATTAACATAAACTTAAATCAATTCCAACTTTTATATGCTTGAATTTCTACATCATCGTAGATTCAAAACACTTTTAACATCTAAAGTTTTCTCTTCAAAATTGTAGCACTTATTACACACTTTTCAAATTATATTGGTAAGATGAACTTAGTGTTTCACATAGATAATACAAGAGTATTATTAAGATATACATTTCCTCATTGGAATGATACTTGATTCACTTCTAGATTATTTTAGACGGGACATTCAATTGCGTTAACTCAAGGTTTGCATCTATAAAATAAACCTATCATATGTAAGTCCCTTCAATTGGTGTGTTTGGGTGATTACCTCAGTAAATACTACAAAGCCTCCAAAAGGAAATGCCCACCAAAGGTGATATCTTTTCAAGTCAAATATATTTATCTACATATAGAGTGCTATAACTCAACATTAATGAGCAAGTATCGTATTGACCTCTCAAATTCAAGCATCAAGTTCGCAACATACTCTTATTATAGGTTTTCACTATCAAGAATGGCGAATGCTAAAAGTTTTTATTCAACTAGTACTAGCATATAATTTAAATGATCTTTCTTTAACTCACCTAGTGTAGGCCTATAATGTAATTGCCCATATTTTGATCAAATTAAATAATTTTTTACGAATCATTATAAGTCTTATATATATATATATAATTGTGCTTTAATTCTTATAATTTTCTCCTAATTTTTAGAGGCTGTGTAGAAAATTGACATATGCCAGTACAAGTGAGTTTTTTGGGTCCGTTACTTGTCCATTTTGCAAATAGATTTCACCTTTTTATAGTTCAATTTCACCAAAATTTTATAGACATAATTGTTTTATTTTATGTTTTTTTTAGCCCCAAATTTGAAGATATAAAAGGATTTATATGAAATTTATTCTAAAAATTAAATAAACTATATAATTACCTTTGTATCCTATTATTATTTTATTATAAAATATTGTTTTTAACTATCATACTCCATCAAATGCCCTTTCCTTATTCATTCGGTTGAACCGAGAAATAGAAACAAAAAATTTGGAGAGGAAAAGAAAACCTAGGTTTGGGGGGTCGTAGAGTTAATTTTGCCCGTCAGTCCAATTGTGAAAGTTGCTCGTCCTATTATAAGTTATCATTACCTTACCTCTGATGTAAATGATTTTATGTTTTATGATTTTTAATTTGATTAAAACATAAAAATTTTACAATATGTTGATTTTTAGAAAATCTTCATCATGTAACTTTTTTATATATGATAGATATGATATTGTGAAGTATTTTGATTGTAGTATTATTGAATTTCACTCGATAAATTAGAAGTTGTGATTTTTTGAAGTAAATATATAGCAAATAAATTTTGTAGATTTTTCTTCATTTTATGAATTATTGCATTTCATACATAATATTGACTTCTATTGCACAAAAAAGGTAGCATTTTCATGTGAAGAAGGAAGTCTGGATGTTAACTATAATTAATATAGTTTAGCTCTTAAAATATAATATCATGTAGAAGAGGATGGGTCATCGGGGTTTCCTTTAAATAATAGATTGGCGATGTAATCCTACTTGTAGCCTATAACTTATTGACTTAATTATGCTGACAATGGAGGTTGATGAATCTTATATGATTATTGAAAGCCAACTATAAAAATAAATGATAAATAGAAATATATGAAAGATAAGATGAGATTGAAAAATTGATACATATGATATATAACATATTGGAGGATGAAAATACCATATTAAAGTTGGATGTCCTACTGTGCTCTTTATAATTATATTTATAATTACATTTATATTATAGTGCATTGAGCTGATTGGTAAATAGATTTATATAACATACTGATAGACAATTCTATATGGCATAATGATTGATGGAAGCATTTAATAGAATTATCAACATGAATATAACTGATAGATAATTGATAATTTCTTTATTAAAATAACTATTATATATTTATTGATTTTTTTATTAATTTTCTTATAGATTGATAGATGCCTTTTGCTTAGTGATATACTTTTATTTTACTGATCATATTGATTTGTTACTATTAGTTGATACTGATTGCATATAATATGTATCATTCATGTTGATAGCTAATTGATTGATATTGATTAGAACTAGAGGAAGCATATTGAATCTTCTATCTTGTATTGAAGGTAGTGGTAAGTTTTGGTTACTTTATAGGCCTTTTATGTAGTTTTTACATGATTTTGGAAAGGAGCCTACAGATTGAGGCTTAGTAGTAGTGATACTTTAGTTTTATTTTAAGTTCTCTAGTTTATATGTAATTTTTTATAACTGAAAGTGGCTATTTTATTTATGCTTTTTAGACTTTAGATTTTATAGTAAGATGTAAATATTAATAGTAGTAATGTAATTATATTTTTCTATAGTTTATTTATTTATCTAATGCAATTAAGCTGTTCTAGATGTTAGATTGATATGGTTGTAAATGAATGATTATTGGTTATTAATTAAAAGAAAAATGAATATAATAAGTTGAAAATATAATGAAGAGAAATGACAATACAGGAAAAACGTTAATTTTCGACGAAATTTTTGGCGGAAATAAATTCGTCTGCAATTCCGACAAATTTTCCGACAATTTTCGATGAAATATTTCTAGCGGATTATCTAGCGTACTTTTGACGGAATTTTTGAAGTTATTTTCGGCGCATTTTCTATTGGCTTTTCCGGTGCAATTTCTCGCAGATTTCCGACGAAATTAAAAATTTTCTGGAAAACGGCAATTAGTAATATTTAAAATTATTCATTTTGCTAAATTAAATTAAATATTGCTAAAATAAAATAAATTAAAATGTTTAATCATTTATTGCTAAATTAAATATAATAATTATTTCGATCATAAAAAAATACAGCTTTTAATATAGTAATTATTTTAAATATAAATTAAATTAAACCAATATAAATTAATTTAATTATTTTAAATTTTATTAAGTTTATATTTTAAATAAAATATAAACTCAGATTATAAATATTTTAAATAAATTATATTAAATATATTAATTATTTTAATATTTTAATATATTAACTATTTTAAATAATACTTTATATTTTTAATAATATAAATAAAAAATAACTCACAAGTTTATTCATTTTTGCAGTGGTGGCCTGATGGTTTGGTGGACAGCAGGATTGTTGAAGGGCGGGGGTTCGAACCTTGCTAGATGAAAGCATTGCGGGTATGTCACGTGGAACAGGCAGCAGGTTACGGGTCAGCGTGGGTTAAGCTAGGCGGGTTGCGTGGCCAGCAGGTCGCGGGCTCTGCACAGTGGGTGAAGGGAATCAAGTCACGGGCGGGTGAGCCTAGCTGGCTGGATGGGGGGAGCGGGGCTTCAGCAGGATTAGGGTTTTTTTTCATTTTTTTATATTTTCGGCATAGTTTATATTCGCAGAAAATATTTCCGATCAATTTTTCGTGGTATTTTGCCGGAAATTTTTTCGGCAGTAAGTTTTACGCCAATAACACTTTTCTGACAGACGTTGAACCGCCGGAAATAATGCAGATTTTGTCCCTTTTCCGACAAAAAATAGACGCCGAAAATTGACATTTTTCCTGTAGTGTGAAAATAAATTATTTCACTTTAGATCTTGGGGTGTTAAATATAAAGTTTAGATTCATCAGGTCCAATAATTAAGAGTATCATCACATTATTTTAATTATATTGCCTTGCATTCATTTAAATGTGATGAATATTAACATGTTCTTCTTAATAAACTAAATTATTACTATGTTCATTATTCGATTATAGTTGTTGTGATATCAAAATAATTTTTTGTTATTTTAAGTGAGTATTGATATTGTAGTCCACTTTAAACATTCACATATGAAAGTTAGTTTGAAGACAGAAAAATTTTTTCTACAACGTAATGTAGGTTAATAGATATATAAATTAAAAGATAAAGATATGAGTAAGCAAAAAAAAAAAAAAATCTTTCATTCCATTTATTTAAAGATTACATTATTATTTCCTAGCAATGCAAAAAAATGTGTTATAATTTGAGGCGGCCTTAATAACTGATTGAACTTGCGCATCACCCTACTCATCCATAAACAAGACTTGGTAGAGTTTTGTCTTATCTTAGACTAGGTTGCTTAGCTTCTTGAAGGCAATTAGCCTCTTCAAGAAGTACTCTACAAAGCCTAGCTCTTGGTTCAAATCTCTTGGCAAGCACTGAAAGCCTTAAGTATTGGCCCGTGTAAATTGGTGTGGGTTGCATGCTAGGTCGATCGGGGTTTTCACTGGCCTAAGGACAGTTCTTCCTCGTCAAAAAAAAAAAAAAAAAAATACTCTACCTCTATATCAAACTTGTCACTAAGTATCACATCATAATTTGAAAAGCAGAAGAAGGCGATGAACTTATCCTCTCTCAACTTGAACATAGACATAAACTGAGCAATGTTTGCATTTACTTGCACATTCAGTGATTGCATTACCTCCTCTATGGCTACTTCCTTCTTCTCCAACTACTCCCTATGAGTTGCCTCCTTCCTAGCTAGCTCAACCTTCAAGGCTTTGACTTAAGGGTTTGACCTACTCCCTTATTGTTTGGAAAATAGTGCTCTCAGCCAATGACTATAGGCTAAGGTAAACGTCATCTACCAATGAGAGCCAAGCAAATTCATTGTATCAGAGATGAGTTTGTCCTCAAGATTCTTCTCCAAGGTATTCTTGAATGCCTTTGAGTAGAAGAACCACCTATTAAAGTAGATCCTCATTGGGTTTTGGTGAAATTTGTATTGCCTCAAAGAAAGCTACCTCATCTGAACACTTCAGCTCGAATGGGAAGCTAGACCCAACATAATCTTAATGGCGGAGATGGCTTGCATCCATTTGACTTCCACCACCTTAGAGATATGCATCGCCACCTCCTCAACTATCCTTTTCATGGCTTACTCATTAATAATGATCACCCTACTCACAACAAGGGGAGATGCAGTAGTCACTGAGGAGTTTCCTTTAACTAAGGTCACCACAGTTTAAGCAGCTCCTCTTTCTTAGCAAGGAGCTTCATCGAGCAATAGAAAAATTGCCTCCAATATGGTAAGCTCGCCACCTCCTAATGGGAGAGGCCTCAAATTGGTGACCTCCACTTCTGGCTTCTCCTTTGTCATGTCTCTAGGGAGACTAGAGGTCTCCTCCTCCTCCTTCTTTGGAGCCTTTCTTGGAGCGGTTAACAACTCTTCATTTGATTATTTTCTTCTCTATTCTTTAGATGGAGGATTTTCCCCAAGAAATTTTATTACATCTGGGTCATCTAAAAAATGGTCGTTTGGTAAACAACTAGCTAGAAGAACTCGTTAACAGTATAGTGAGTGAAAATATTGATGCACTAAAATTAATTTACATAATTTTCTACTCAAATCTAATAAAAAAGTAAATATAGTGACGTAAATATTTTATTCTAAATGTATCATTGTAGAAGTCAAAGAGCACAAGTAAATTTTTTTCTCTATCCATTAGCATTGATATACCACGCAAAAATAATCTTGATCGGGCACGAATCTCGAGGCAAAATCAAGCCGGAAGGTTCAAAAATTAAATTCGGGATCACTTGAACTCTGATTTCAAAAAATTTATAGTCAAACTAAGTGTCTCGGAAATACGAACACAACGACACCAAATTTGACTCAATCCGAGCCCAAATGAGTCCAAAATAAAGGACTTGAAGCGCTGTTGAAAAATTCGTATTACAATTTGAGTTACCAAACAATTTCCAAACATAACGTGCTTATAGTCGAATCGAGCGGATCGACGAGACAAATCCAACGAGCCTAAGATCGCCGAATTCCGACATCATTAAGACCTTCAAATGTTTAATAAACAGTCCACGATCAAAGGATTCAATATCGGTCGTCCATCCGAACCACTCCATATTTTCCCCTGATCTCTCATCTATTTATAGATCATGCCACTCCATAATACCTATAAATAGACCCCTCATTTCTCATGAGAGGGAACCCATACAAGATGAAGAAGAAGATAAAGATAGGAGGGAAGAAACTCCTCCTCGACCACCGACGCCGAAATTCTACACAAGCAACGTCGAAATTTTGCTCGGCGCCCAAGTGACGTCATAATTCTGCCCGACGTTCAAGTGACACTGGAACTCTGCCCGATTTCCAAGTAACGCCAAAATTCTAAGTGATTCTGAATCCAGCTTGAATACGTAACTTGTTTGTAATTGGATTTCAATCCGGAAGTAAAGCATTGTAATCTAATAGTCCTAAATTTTAAGGATGAGTCAGCCTCTTGTATCTCAAACAAATACTAGTGAAATTATTTCAACTGGGCATAACCCCATGGTTTTTCCCTTTCCAGGGTTTTCCACGTAAAAATTATGGTGTTATTATTTCTCTTCTATTTATGTGCTATATATCCGTACAACACTGAAACAGAAACTTTCTAAATCTATCGCCGCATATATTCTAGCCCGCAACAAGCATAAAAGAAAAAAAAATCATTTACAACATAAAATAATAAAGAGCAAGAGGATTATATCTAATTATATGGTAAGAGGCATGAAACTTTTATGTGGGTTAACCAACACAAAGGCCTTCTTCAATTCATAGTTCCTCTCCATTAAAATGGGATTCTTATATCCATTCTTGCCACCAAAAGATCAATGTATTAAGGGAGAAGAATCCTCTACCAAACATTTTGCATTCAATTGCTTGTAACTTAAACACAAAATCCTTCTAAGGAAGATTGAGAAAGTCAATCACTAATATAAAAGAAAATAACAATCCAAAATTCTCTTAAATTTTGAAAAACCAAATGATGATCTCCTGCCATTATAATTCAATCATTAAATGACACAATAAAATAAATAAAAAAATAATTAAAAATAAAACTTCTCATGCTTAGATATTGAAAAACAAATGAATTAACTACATAAATGAAACCATAATTAATGGAAATTTCTTTGAAGAATATTTATTGTTTTTTTTTTTTTTTTTTTTTTTTTTTTTTTTTTTTTTGAATCAGACAAAATGATATTGTAATAAAAGCTGTAATATTTGCTTCTAAATTAAATTTTTTTCTTAGCCTTCAATTAAATACTTAAAGCCTCAAAATATCTTAATTTAACTTTTAAAATAAATTAAATAAAGTTCTCAAAATATCTCCCCAATATAAGACTCCAATGAATGGTGCAAAAGTAAATGAAACGACAAGACTAGTTCCCAAAACAAAGTAAGAATTAAGCTATAATTAATGAATAATAATAGTAAAGTTTCATTATTAACATATATATATATATATATATATATATATATATATATATATATATATATTAAACTTATTAAGAAAATCACATGAAAGAAATTAATCATCATTAATTTATAACATTAAGCATGAAAACATGTAAATAAAAAAAGGTTCGTGTATAATTATTAAACATAAATTAAGATAAACATTTAAATAATATTAGTAATTAATTTGTAGATTAAATAAAGTTTTTTGTAATATTTTAATTATTAAACTTTAAATAAATATTAAATATCAATAAATTATATGAATAAAAATAAATTGAAAGACATTATTTAGAATAATGTAGAAATATGATTTAGATTTATTTGAATTATTATGATATAGTCTACTAGAATGCACAAAAAATAAATTATCTTTGGAGCTTATGATCTACATTTGTGACTTTAGCCTTGTATGATCAAGCTTTCCTTTAGAGAGCAATGCCCTAAGTTCTTATTGAAAACGTTCTTCATTGTGGGCTTTGAAAATTCAGCCCTAGCCTCCACCCATTTGCTTTTCGGGGGAGTTTTAATGGATTAAGTTTCGGGTAAATTTTAAAAGCCAGATGATTTTGTAGATAAGACACTACATAAGTATACATAATCTATCCTAGGTTTCTTTATCAGTAGCACAAGTTGAAACACGCATGTAATCTTCAAATTTCAATGCAAAAAAAAATTGTTAAATATTTTGCATTAAGTTGTACTAAATCTCTATCATCAAATGTTCATTCAGGAAATACAAGTTCAGTTTTTATGCCATTAATTTCACATGTTGGTGTAGTATACCCATCCTCAACAAATATCCACATGCGATAATCTATAGATTGTAAAAATGTGGACATACAAGTTTTCCAGAAATAAAAAGGTATATTATCAAACAATGGTGGTTGGGTAATAAAATACCCTTCCGCAGTATTTCAGTTACCAAAGTTAGCCATGGATCAAAATTCAAAAATTTTCAAAAACTAGATTTTATGAATCCCGCTCTGATACCACTTAGAAGTTTGTTAAGGTTATTAAGCCCTTATAAACTAGCCCAATATTAACCAAGAGGGGGTGTATTAGTAGTTTTAAAAATTCTTAAACACAAAGTAAAATCTTTTTGAATATTTAAAACAAACACAATCAATAACAGAAATTAAAATGCGAAAAAGTAAAGTGCAGGAATAACATAGAAAGAGCACACCAAATTGTATAATGGTTCAATCAACTTGACCTACATCTACTCCCTGGAGCCTCTCCTCCAAGTATTGCACTAAAACATAGTGTATCTCCTTTTGCTCCTATAGTAAGAAGCCTTTATAAACTCCTTTTCATCGATCCCGATGAGGCAAAGAACCCGAACACCTTTTGCTTCCCCCTAAAGCAGACAGAGAACCTTGATTAATTACTTATGAAGACCTCCCTAGAGCCACCAAGGAGTAAAGGATGACGAATGGAGAAGACAACTCAAATCCTTACTTGAAGCAACCTTTATGAATATCTCATTAACTCCCTCTCATAAGATTCTCTCTCACACACATAAGCTCTCCCTCTCATTCTCTACACTCTCTCAAGTCAGAACTTCAGCAAAATATACTCTTAATAATAATCAAGAGATCTTATAATTAAGGCACTAAAAATGCCCTAATTTCCAATAAGTTGTCAAACATCTTCTACAATGATCGACAAATCATCCTATACGATCAATACATTTTAGCCCTTTCAGCCAAGACGATCTGGGTGTCATGGACGGTTAGAATTTACTATTTGTTCTGGTCATCCAGGATGATGTGGATATCATACTATACAATTAGTTCAAAACTATATATATCATCTATAACATCATTCTGTTTATTTAGAAGATACATGTTGGACAATGAAGAAATATAATTTATCATCCAGAATGAATCTTGGATCGTCCCGTAAGATTAGTTTAAAATCAGGGATTATCATCTAACAAATTATTCTATCATCCAGAAGATACACCTAGATGATGAAGAATTTCAATTAATCGTTCGATAAATTATTCTGGTCGTCCAGGTGATTCAGGAGAAGACTAAGGTTTTTTTAACTAATCATCCAAAATAATCCTGCGATCATCCATGATGATATAATAAATCAATTAAACCTTAATTAGTTTTCTTAATCACATGACTAATTTAGGTATTATTGTAATGAATCGTCCAGGATGATATAGGATCATCATGTATAATTTTTAAAAATAATTTATTGCCTAATAGAGTTTGACGGCTTTATGATTTGAGCCTATCATCTTGGACGATGTGAATATCATTCATGATAATTTGCTTAATCTTGCTGGCTTAACACAAATGACCTAATTAGGGATTTTATTTTTACATAATCATCCAAGATGATTTTGGATCATCCCGTACAATATGATCAAAAATAAAAAAACTCTAAAACATATGATGAATGGAGAAGATAACTCGAATCCTTACTTGAAGCAACCTTTATGAATATCTCATAAACTCCCTCTCACAAGATTCTCTCTCTCACACATAACCTCTCCCTCTCCTTCTCTACACTCTCTCAGGTCAGAACTTCAGCAAAAGATATACTTAATAATAATCAAGAGATCTTATAAATAAGGCACTAAATGTACTAATTTTTAATAAGCCGTCAAAGATCCTCTCCTTCCTACGATCAATATATTTCAGCCCTTTCAGCCAAGACATCTAGGTGTCATGGACGGTTAGAATTTACTATTTGTTCTGGTCATCCAGGATGATGTGGATATCATCCTATACGATTAGCATAAAAGATAGAAGATACATGTTTATATAACTTATCATCGAATCTTGGATCGATACGATTAGTTTAAATCAAGGCACTAATCATGATACACCTAGATGATGAAGAATTTCAATTGAATAAAAGTCATCGTCAGGAGAAGATCTTCTACAATCCTGCGATCATCCATGATGATCATCAATTCTTAATTACTTCTCTTAATGTCACGATCTAACAATGTCGATCAATTTACCAGCATCCATTAATATATCAGTCGCCATCATGACTCAGGAGTCTAGTACAAAAGAATCATCAATCGACCCAAAAGACCAAAACCTGAAGATCTGGTCTGCTCCCAAGCCCTGGACGAGCTTTAGAATTTACTATGCTATCAATATGCATGTCAATCTATCAAATCCGTATCAGTCAATGGTCAATGGTCAATGCAATCCAGAAATCAATAGATGTCAATGCAGCGGCAGGCAATTGGACTCAATCATAAATATATCAAATCGATGTTGTCTATACGATTAGTTCAATCTATACGATTCCATATATATCATGCCATATCTATCCATGTCCATATCTGTTTATTTAGAATGATACGATACAGTCAATGGATCGATGATCAGAAATATAACTTATCACTCCAGTAGAAATCCACTGTTGTAGAATCCGTACTCAATGGATCGTCCCAATCCCATACTGTACAGGATTAGTTTGCAATAATCGATGAAATAAGCAAGGATTATCATGCATAACAATTAAATCTATCTAGCAAATTATTCTAATCATCCATTCTGGAGATACACCTAGAAGATGAAGAATTTCAATTGATCGTTCGATAAATAAAAGTTGTGCGGTGAAAGTCGTGTATTCTGGTCATCAGGTGATTAAGGAGAAGACTAAGCCTCCAAAACCAAGCTTTTCCTCTTTTTCCTTTCTTTTCTCTCTCCTCAAAATATTTTTTTAAAATAACTCAAAACGAGCTCATTTCCTTATATCATACCAAAACAATCAGACCAATTCTGTCCTGGACCATCCCAGGGCGATGATCAGGACATTGTGAACAGTGCCGATATCTCAAATCATCCTATCAGAAATCAGCTGTTTGAATGCACTGATTAAACCTTAATCCTGGGAGGAAAATCCAATTCAGAGAGGAACAGTTCTCTTAATCACCTGACTAATTTAGTTATTATTGTAATGAACCATCCAGGATGATATAGGATCATTATGTATAATTTTTAAAAATAATTTCCTGCCTAAAAGAGTTTGACGGCTTTATGATTTGAGCTTATCATCTAGGACGATGTGCATATCATTCATGATAATTTTCTTAATCTGGCTGGCTTGACACAAATGACCTAATTAGGGTTCTTATTTTTACGTGATCATCCAAGATGATTTTGGATCATCCCGTACGATATGATCAAAAATAGAAAACTCTAAAACATATAAAATTTCTCCCCCTAAGTGTGTGTGTGCAAGGCTACTTAGCATCAGGATCCACCATATTACATTTGGCTCAAGAAAATGAAAAATCACTGGAATTATACTTACATACTGAATCAACCCTAATCTACCCAATCTTGACTTGGCTTGATTCGCAATTGACCTTATGGACCTAAAAAGTTAATAACATGGTAACCAAAATAGTGTGCAGTAGTAACAGTAATAAGGAAATAGAAATGTTATGAATTTTGCTATCATCAAAGTTATAATATTTGAATCCAGATTTGCAAAGATATTAGCTATGGCCATAACCATAATTTAGTGGTGCCATTTGGCAGCAAAATCACTCAGTTTAAAGGGCCCCGAGTCATAACTATTTATCATGCGGTGCCATTTGGTAGCAAAATCGCCGGTCAGATGTCAATGTCACTTCCTTACTAGTAAGAGATTATTTGAGAATGGATCCTATTTATATTTTTGTCTAGACATTGGCTCTTTGTAAGCTGAAGTAATTTTCAACTTGTCCACCCGATAAAATATTGCAAAGGGTGGATGTATTTTATTCTTTAAGTATTTAATGATATGATTTCAATTTTAAACATTTGGAATTTAGTAATTTTGGGTTTTTTTATTTCAAATGTGTGGCATTTAAAATTTTCAAAATTAACCTCTACGATTGATATATACGTTCAATACGACCCTCATCAGGGTATGTGTGATCATTTGAAAATGTTTGAATTTTATAGAAGTTTGAGAGCATTTAAAAATGTAGGATCACCTTCGATTGAGATAAACATTCAATATGATAATCATCAGGGTGTATGGATTACTTCCATTTATCAATTGAACCTTATTGACTCTATCGAGATGTCGATAAAGGATCGTGTTTCATAGGCTTTATGCTTTTATTGATGAATTTCTTCATTGGAGGCCTTGGAAGCCTAATATGAACGTATAAAATAGATATTATAGTCGACGCCTTGATCGTATATCTGTTTGATAATTCAAG
The DNA here is from genome assembly GCA_016618105.1 of Dendrobium huoshanense. Lineage (NCBI taxonomy): Eukaryota > Viridiplantae > Streptophyta > Magnoliopsida > Asparagales > Orchidaceae > Dendrobium > Dendrobium huoshanense. The sequence goes on from CM028353.1 coordinate 55,248,219, forward strand.
TCGTGTCGACTCCTATCTATCCATATAGAATGATTGAGGTCAAATTATGATTCATTTATTTACCCGTACAATTTCTCTAAATGTCATGTGTGTACCCATAACACGCTCGTCGGGGCCATGCGGGTGTTTGGGGGCACTTTTTAATTATTTGCTAAGTCTTGTCAACTCCTACTTATATACTTCAGAGGATCGAGTTTAAATTTATTAACCCACATAGCATCTCTAAATATCACGTGTGTACTCATAATATGCTTGCTGGGGCTCATGTGAATATGCAATTACACTTTCCTCTTTTATGTACCTATGTGTATACAAATTACGGTGCATGTGCAAGGTATTTTGGAATTTGATGTTGTTAGGTTGTTCGGGCATTTGTCATTTGGATGCAAGCATTCTATTTGAAAGCTCATAAACACCTTCAATCCACTTGTAGGGATGTTGTTTGGTGGCATGGTGTCGTACTGTGGTCATCGATCCATAGGAGTTTACATCTATTGTATTTCTGCCTATGTATGTAGAAGTTTGTAGGCATTTGCATTTTTTATATATCAATAGCCCTTGGCTTACAGAAGATTGGTATATTTATTGACCATTAAATAGTGGTTGACAGTAAAGGTGTTATACCATTCATTGCCTTATATTACACAACTTATAGATGCTTGTATTTGTTCTTAATTTCCATGTGTATGTTGATTTCTGGGATATCATATTTACTTACGTATCTTTTGGTGTTCGTATGAACTACTGCATATATTTGTGAAACAATTGACATTGGTTATAGGGAGATTCTCAAATTTATAACATGTATGTTGTTGTTGTTCATAGGAGAGCTAGTGCTAGGAGAGCTAGTGCACTTGCTTGTTGGTTGACTTTCAATTATTTATTAGAAACGATCATATATGCTTTCAGGTTGATCGATATTGACTGTAAGAATGCCACTATACTGATGATTTCCCTACACATGTTGACCAAAGTTGTCATTTTCACTTTGTATTAACCTTTAACGTTTACAAGACTTATAGTATATATCTATAGGCTAGCTAATATCAGTCGTATTCGTAGCTTATCTATTGTCATCATTCAACATTTCTTTCAAGTCAGTATGCTTATTTACGAGTTGACCAGCATTGGTGGCTAAGAAACTATCTTCTTTATGACTCTTTTGCTTCACTTGTGGACATGTCGCACCCTCCGTATGTTGTAGGTAAACTACCATGTATGTGACAAACCTTTATAATTGCTTGTGGATACTCATACAATTGTTCGTAGGTACTCATATCTATAGTGAATTCATGTTTCTTTCTTGCATATGAATTGTAGGGTCTTCTCACATTCACTGTACATCATCCCTGCATCGTAAAAGACCAGTGTATTCACTTGTATATTATACTTCAATGCTTATGGAGCATGCTATATTTGATTGAATGCATGTGTTATATTTATTGTGTCTCTTCCACATCATGCTCATGAACATATCATGATGTATATTACATTTATCTTACCTTTGTTCATGAGTGGACAACTGCAATCATTGAAATTCCTTTAAATCACCCGAACACATGATTGGGGTAGATATATGAATCAATTATAAACATGCCAGGTTGGAATACATCAGTCCCTTATTTATTCATTTATGTTCATTTGCATAATCAAAATTACAATCTCATATATATATATATATATATATATATATATATATATATATATATATATATATATATATTATGCTCATGCATTCATCAAGTTAAGGTTCAAATTCTTATGCACTTGGCTTAAGACATGTTGCTTTGTTCAAATTTGAGTTAGATTTATGTCCAGTTCAAGTCCATAGTGCAAGTTTAGTTCCATATGATTCATTCAAGTCCTTCATATCCATTCATTTGACTCCAAGTCCAAAGTAGGTTCAATTTTGAGTTCAAGATCATGTTCAAGTTTGAAGTTCCTTTTTGATAGAGTTTGAATTAGATTTTTTTTTATTTAAATTTGTATTTAGCCCATTTAATATTTAAGTCCCATCCAAATAAAGTCCCATGTTGTTCAATAGTTTGTAGGCTTTGATCCCTTATTTTGTTCTAAGTCTTGTCCTCAATTCACTGAAAATTTTGGTAGCCTCCCGACTTCTCTCCCATTTAGGGGAAAATTACAAGAATCTGGGTATTCCCATCACGCACAATAAAGGCATGAATGATAGATGTTCGTAAACACTTCAATCGTAGTCTTTATTCCCACCACGTGCAATAAAGTCATGTATGGGGCTGGCGAAGGCACATGTTTTAAAAGACAATTGACTTTCTCTACTTGAAGTTACTTATAAGTAACTATGCCTCGTCAAAGGCATCGCATCGGGTTCCCATCCCACCACACGTAACAAAGGTGTGTATAGATGTTTTTCTGGTGCGCCGCGAACGACAAAATGGAGGCTTTCGGATCACCTACTTCATCGCAAGCATCACGATTGACTTCCTCCTACCATGCTAACAAAAAGTGTGTATATGTGATTATTTTGTCGCGCTGCAAGCATCGAAGATAGGCTCTCGAAGTCTTAAGGCTGAGAGGTTATATTTGCGCGGTGTTGGCACATACAACGAGGCGAGGAAATGACTTTCTATTTTTCATATATAATTATAATTAAAAATAACTAATTATAATTATGTTTAATTATTTATAACTAATATATAATTAATTACAATTAAATATAATAAGTTATAATTAAACTTAATTAAGTCTGATTAATTTATAGTTAATAATAATTAATTATAATTAAATTTATTAATTATAATTATATTTAACAAATTATAACTAATTTATCATTAATAATGATTAATTATAATTAAGAATACTTTATCATAATTAATTAAAACTGAATTTATACAGGATCTAGCAGGACTTGTCGGGTTACAGGATTTTTGTAGGATCTCAACAGGATTAAGGCAGGTTTAAGAAAATCCTAATGAAATAGGATTCAGGCAACTATTAAATCTATCAGATAGTAAAATCTTTATTAGTTTCCTTCTTTTGATCTGCAAGGTTTACTGGACTTTTCCGAAGAAGCACGCGAAAGGGAGTAAGTTACATTCACAGCTTGCGAGCTCGTGTCTTTTCTTCCGATCGAAGTGTCGTTATTTCCGCTCCAATATGAAGGGAATGGCGTCGAATGAGCGAAGTTGTCCAACAACGAAGGATCCGAAGTCGAACAGCGGCAAAGAGGCGAAGCAGACTAAAGGTTTCGTCTGCGGGAGCTTCGACAGGATTTGGTTCGGTCTGGAGCTTCAGTTTGAAGAGGCAAGAGCAGGCATCTAAGTCAGACAGGGGTCCGGGATTTGAGCTACAGGCTCTGTATAGCTCGACAAGAGCGGTCGTATGGGTTATGTAAATGGGAGAGATGTGGCGTCGGATGGACAAGGCAGAGGTTAGATAGGGTTTGGAAGGAGGCTTCGACAGTGGAGCGGAGTCGGTTCGCAAACAGAAAGTTGTGGGAGTCGGGTTTGGCGAGGTTTGGAGGTTGGGGATTCGTGGGTTTGAGTATGAAAGCAGTCGCGTTGGAGAAGAAGAAGAGTTCGATGTAGTTGAGTAGTTCGCAGAACCAAATGAAGCGGGCTTCCTCTCCATTTTTTTAACACGAATGGGGCTCATTCGAGGAGGCGTAAGCGGGAACCCCGCAAGAGACGTGAATGGTGCCGAATGAATGATGTTTCTGCAGGTTTTTAGCAGGATTTCGTGGATTTCAGCCGGGATTTTAGCAGGTGTGATTTTTTAATCCCATTTTTGTTTTCTCTGTGGAGGTCAACATTCGTCTTGATGAAAGCTAAAATAAGATTCCCTAAAAATACTTAGCGATCTCTTAGATAACACCATATAAAGCCTATTATCTTCAATCAAATATTGGGCTAAGTATAAGTTAATGGTATGTGTAAACCTTAACCTATATTAGCCTTATTTGCCACTCTTACATGCATTTTACCAATTATCCTACCAAGATGCATTTTTATGGGTATCCATGTTGAGCTGCCTAAAAAGCCTACTTAGTTTAGACCTCAATAAACCCATGACCTAGTCCTAATATGATTGTATTCATTAAGAACCCTATTGAATGTATCCCCACTTGAACATTTAAACCCCATTGTTCTTTAAACAAATATCCTATTAAGCATTAGGGTAGAGTAGTAATCTATTGTGTCCTTTTCATGCATAGCATGAACTCAAAAAGCTCTATAATTAGCTATAAATTCCCAAACTCAAGAAAACTTTAAAGCTTTTGGTTTCAGGCTACCAAACAAGTACTGGCTTTGACTAGATGGTTGCCAAAATCACTAAGCACTAAACCCTACAATCAACAAAGACTAGAAAGGCATGTAACACCATCTACAAATGATATGAAATCTTAACCCAACTCTATGTAAGAGTGATAGTGCATTCACCATTAAATCTTAAGACTTTTATATCCATCGATCCATGATTAGCCATATTAAATCCCATATATTCCAGTGATAATAATCATAAACTTGAATCTATAAAAATTTCTAATGGTTCCTTTATAAATTCACTATGTGGACTCCACTATTTTGTTAATGTACCTTGTTCACTAACCCACTTATTTTATATGGTGGTGCAATGATTTGAAATCATTGGACATGTGCTTTCCAATAATATAATCTTATTTAAAGGACTTTAGTGTTGCATAATCAAATGCATAATTAGCACTAATTATGTTAAATGGATTCGTATAATTTCTAAATGTGTTTGGGGCTCATATAATTAATAATGGCTTTTATTAAAAAAAAATATAATTAATTTTAAGAAATTATACTCTACTTTTTATAATTATAAAAATTATCAAATTAAAATAAATTTTTAGCAGTCTTTATAATTAATGTTTTGGACTAAACAAATTGTTTATTTTTTCTAATTAATTATATAATATAAACATTCACATAAGATTTTAATTTCATGTATTTCTCAAAATTGCAAAAAATATTACATAAATTTATAAAAATACATATATAAATAAGAGCACTATTCCTAACTGATAGTTTTTTTTTTTTTTTACATTTCTTTTTTTTATTCTATTTTTCAACACATGATATGTTTCAAATTGGAATCCTTCTTCCTTTGTTTTTGGCGGGCTGTTCCGGGATGCCGGCGGTTGGCCTGGCTGAGGTCACCGACGGCGAGGCTACTGATGGATTCAGTTTTGTTAACATGCTGATGTCTGGTCGTCCTGTTAAGAACGGGAATCTGGTAATCCGTGAACCTGCTGTTCCATTATCGATCTCCCCTTTTCTTGTTCCTGGGAAAGGGAAAGAAATCGTTGATTCAAGAAAGGGTCCTGGGTCGCCCTTAACTGGTCTTAATTTCAATCACACCAACGGGGAAAATTCTTCCTCGTCTAATTTGAAAATCTTTGTCAACCATTATGGTAATTCTGTAAGAACGATCAGCGGATCTTCAGATCTCCCTTCAATTCCAAATCTGAACGGTTGTACTTCAAATGTTTGTGAAAATGTCAGCAAAGAACCTGTATTGGCTAACGATCTCCACGGCCTAGTTAAAAGAGGAGACAAGGAGGGATCAAATCCGTGGTCAAAACAGAATCATCTCAAAATTGATTCGAAGGCTTTTTCGAATTGCTTAACAGAGGATGGTTGTGCTGTGAAACTGTTTGAACCAAACGTGAAGGCTAATTCTGATCGTTTGAATCTATCCATAGTGGTGAAAGCTTTTGGAGCTGATATCTCTATACCAATGATGGCGTGGGAGCTAAGACGTCAATGGAACCAATTCGATAAATTTCACCTGACTTCTTTGGGGCTAGGCTGGATGTTATGCTCGTTTGATGATATGGAGACAATGGAGAATGTTATTATGGGTGGACCTTGGTTTGTTAAAGATCACATTATTGGATTGGATAGATGGAGCTCGGACTTCTCCCCATCTTCTTTAAAAGGCTTAAGCTCTCCGGTTTGGGTTAGGCTTCCTAACCTCCCTTTGTTTTGTTGGGACGAAATCAACGTGGCAAGGATTGCTTCCCTTATTGGCACTCCTCTCCTTCTTGATGGGAACATGTTCTAATGGAGCAAGAGGGAATTTGGAAGAGTGTGCGTTAGGTTGGAGCTTGATAAACAGCTTCCACTGGGAGTATGGGTGGATGGTCCTAATGGGAGATTTTTCCAAAAAGTTGAGTATGAAAGGATTTCATCTCTTTGTTACAATTGTGGCAAAGTTGGTCACTTAGATTCTGCTTGTGGAGCTAATAATGTGGTGAAGTGCTCTGTTCCGGAGGAGGGTATTTGTAATAAGGGTGTCGAAGGATAGTTCGGCTTATGGCCCTTAAGATCCATGTCCATTACAGGAAGAAAAACAGGATCGATCAGAGGAGAGTTAGGCAAATTTATTCCAATCCGATTCCTAAAAGTTTTAAGCAGGTTTTTAAAGAGAAAGAAGTCCAGGAGAAATCTCAGTCTGCTGCTGAAGAGGAGGCGTTGGTGATGCCAGCGAAAGGTGATCTGGATGGATCGGACCTCCAGATTTTGAAAGAAGCTGGATCTACAGAATGCAAATCGGTACTTCCTTCTCTCTCAGTTTTTTCTGTTCCAAATAGCAATAAATTCGATCTACTCAATGAAGTTGACGAGGAAGTTTTCGAGAAGAACAATACAGCATTATGTTCTACTGAAAAGCAGGATTTTGAAGAGGGTGAATTGGTTAACAGTGGAGATTTGGTTTACAATGGGGAAACTGAAATTAATAAGGATAATGCAGAAAATCATCCAGGCTTTGATACTAGAGGAGCAATTCTTAATGGAAAGGCTAAACCAAAACTTCAAAAGGAGTTGAAGTTTTTGGGACCACTCAATCCATCCTCTAGACTTAAAAAACAAGGAGTTAGTAGAAAGAAGGGCGGGGGACCTTCCCCCTTGGTGACTAAATGAGCTCCTTTGTTTTTTGGAACTGTAGGGGGGGCGAATAAGAGGGAGGCCCCTTTATATTTGAAGGAAGTTATTAGTGATTGGAAGGCCATTTATGTGGGCATTGTGGAAACTAAAATTGATACATTGGAAAAATGGGATTTTAATAAGCACATGGGTAAAGATTGGGATTTCTTTCTTTATCCATCTAATGGTTCGTCTGGTGGGATTATAGTGATGTGGAGGTCTGACTTGGTCAGTTTCTCTTTAATTACAGCAAATGAGCAATGTGTGATTGGGAAGCTTTGTATAGCTAATAAAGGATCTTGGATTATCTCTACTGTGTATGGGAGTAGAGATGTTTATAGCAGGAGGAATTTTTGGGATTGCCTTGGGTCTCACACTTCTTTGGAGGTTCCGTATGTTATTGGAGGTGATTTTAATTGTATTCTTTCCCAAGAAGAAAAAAGGGGAGGTAAAAAATTCAAATTCTCTCTTGCTCCTCAAGAGATGAATTCATTCATGAACAGGTGTGATCTCCATGATGTGGGAGTAATTGGGCCTAAGTTCACTTGGTGTAATAACAAAAGTGGAGGAGCACGTATTTGGGAAAGGCTCGATAGGTGTCTTCTCAATTCCAAGGCCTTGGAAGCTCTTCCACAGGCTATTAATCGACATGTGGCACTGGTAGAATTTGACCACTATTCTGTGGTTCTTCAGCTTAATTTTCGGAATTTCCATCACCCAAAGATCCTGCGGTTTGAAGATGTGTGGCTCTCTTATCCTGATGCATTTCACGTTGTCAAGAAAGCTTGGAGCAAACAGTTTAGAGGTGATCCTATGGAGGTGTTAAACAAAAAATTTCGATTTGTGTTGAGGACTCTTTTCTTTTGGAACAGATCCAAGCACAATAGTTTGATGGAGCTCAAAGAAAAACTTAAAAAAGAAGTGGATGATCTGCAAAATGAAGAGACCAATGGGAGCAGGCTGTCTGAGGAATCAGTATTGCTGCTCAAGTCCAAAGTCCATGAATTGAACACTACTCTTGCAACGTTAAACGTTTGGTGGAGACAAAGGGTCAAAGTCAAATGGATCAGTTTTTCCATTCTTTTGCTAACGGTAGGAAGAATGGTAATTTAATAAAACAAATCAAGGATGGCTCGGGCAACCTGGTAAATGATCAAGGTGCAATTGAACAAGCCTTCTTGAGTTTTTTCTCTCAAAAGTGGAAGGAGCGGGAATGTAAGGTAACGAGGTGGCCGAACAGGATAAATGGTCTAAGTAATGCAAGCGTGGAATTACTGGATGCTGAATTCACAATGGAGGAAATTGAGAAAGTCATATCTAGCCTTGGTAGAAATATCTCTCCAGGGATTGATGGAATTTCGTATTCCTTCATCAAGGGGTATTGGAAAATAATAGCTCAGGACATACGGGAGGCTATATTTCAGTTCATCTCTACAGGCAAAATGAATGAGAAGTGGAAAGAAACATTGATTGTCCTTATTCCCAAGGTGCAAAATCCGGTTGATCCTTTTCAATTTTGTCCTATTAGTTTATGCTTGTCTATTTACAAAATCATTGCTAAACTTCTTTTAAATAGACTTAATTTGGTTATCAACGATTTGATTTCGGAAAACCAAGCTGCATTTCTTAAAGGTAGATCTTTATCGGAACATATCCTTTTGGTGCAAGAAATTGTTCATAAGTTCAGATTTTCTAAATCAAAAAAAGGATTGATGGCTGTGAAAATTGATATGGAACAAGCATATGATTGTATGTCTTGGAGGTCCTTGGAAAATATTCTTCATTACTTTGGGTTTCCTAAGGTTTTTTCTAATTTGATCATGGAATGTGTTACTTATCCAAGGTTCTCTATTTTATTCAATGTGATCCAATCTAAGTGGATTGAGGCTATGAGTGGGTTCAGACAGGGATGTCCACTCTCGCCCTATTTGTTCATCTTATGTTCCCAATTGTTATATAACAATTTGCACCAAATTGGGAATAACCTTGGAATTAAAGTGGTTGCCTCGGCTCCAAGAATCTCCCACCTTCTTTATGCCGATGACATACTTATATTCTCTGAAGCCAATACTGAGCAAGTGAAAGTTGTTAAGAAAAGCATTTTGGATTACTGTAGCTGGACAGGACTTTCAGTTAATGTTCAGAAATCTGCCATTTTGTTTGGGAAATCAGTTAACAGAGCAAAGAAAAAATCCTTATAAAAAATCCTAAAGTTTAAAGTGGTGCAGGAAATGAAATACTTGAGGATTAATCTTCGTTTGCGTAGAGTGATTTCTTCTAATTTTCTTTTTATGCTCGAGAGGGTATCAGCTAGAATTAATAGTTGGGGCAATAAATTTTTTTCTTTAGCTGGTAGAATTGTGCTGGTGAAGTCCATCTTGCTTTCTATTCCAATCTTCTATGTCTCTCATGCTTTGATTCCCATCAGCATTCTGAAAAAATTGGAGAGGATCTGTAGGAATTTTATTTGGAAAAAAGCAGATAATGAATCGAGTATGCACTACATTTCTTGGGAGGTGCTTTGCAAACCCTTTGCCGAAGGAGGAGCGGGGTTACACTCTCCTGTTACATTGATGGGGCCGCTGAGATCTAAATTTGCCTGGGAATTTATTAAGGAATCCAACTCTTTGTTGTACAGGACTTTAAGAGCTAAATACGGGAATGTTCTCTGTAGTGAAACAAAGGGGAAAAACTGCTCGGTTACCTGGAAAATTCTTTCAAATGGCATGAAGGCTTTGCAACCTATTTTGAGATGGAATGTGGTTACTGGTGATTCCATTGATCCTCTTGAAGATATCTGGATTCAAAATAAAAGGCTGTCCAATTGGCCTACATTTGTTAATGTCATGGTTGATGAAATTCCAAGGCTTAGTTTTTTTATTTAGAAGAGAGTATGGAATATGGGGGAGTTAAGTAATTATTTTGGTCTGGAACTCATCAAGTTGATTGTACAGACGGAGATTGGAAGTGGGAAGGATTTCAGATATCTACTTAAAAAATTTTCAAGGAAATCGTTAGCAGCTCTGATTAGATCTTTTCAATATACTAATTGTAATAGTGGAAATGACTGGAAATGGCTCAGGTTAAGTAAACTGTCCGCTAGAGTGCATTTCTTTTGGTGGAGATTGCTTCAAAGTGGTATTCCAACTATGGAGTATCTCAGGTATAGGAGAATTATCAACTCAAATGGCTATCCAAGGGGCTGTTCAGCTGTAGAAAATGAGGAGCATATTGCATTTAATTGTAGTTTTCTTGTCCGGTTGTTCGACACCTTGGAGGGATGGGGTTTCCCCATTCCTAGATACAATAATTGGTCTGACTGTATCCACGGGTTAAAGGAGTTAGCTCGCGTAAATCCTTTCTTGGTCAATCTGTACTGCACATCTGTCTACTATTCATGGAAGAGTAGGAATGATGCTACCCATGGAGGCAAGGAATTGGGCATGAGTTTTATGGTAGCCAAAGCAATTGAGGTTGCTGTTGTTTCTTCAAAATGCGGTATCCTCTCGGATCACTGGGGAGCCAATCAGCTTGGTAAGCTATCCAATTCTTCTTGGCACCCCCCTCCACCCGAGTGGATTAAAGGTAATTTTGATGCTGCACTTCTTGACTCCAATGAGGCTGGGCTTGCCAAAGTTTTTAGAGACAATAAAGGGAGATTCTTATTTGCTTTTGGAATCAAATGTGTCCATTGAGACATTGGTTTGCTTGAGCTAATGGCTATTCGGGCGTTGAAAATGTTTCACAAGTTCTGGACATTCGAAGCTAAGGGGATTATCATCGAAGGGGATAATCAGAACGTCATCAATTACCTTCAGAGATCGTTGAATAAAGGTCATCACAACAATGAAGAGTTGGAAGATCTGTCATTCTTGGAAGACTTTGGTATGTTTCTTTTTCATTTTGTTCCTAGAGAATGTAATCGTTTAGCAGACTTTTGTGCTAATTTGGCACTAGTAGAAGACTTCGCTTGGGAGGATCTTTATTGTAACAAGATTCCTCCAAGTTTTTTTGCTTTGCTTAAAGATGAGTGTGATAGATGTTCCATCATTCTCTAGGTTGTATCCGTTTTTTTGATTTAATTAGTTGCCTTTGGCATTTTCAACAAAAAAAAAGATATGTTTCAAATTGAGAAAAAGCTTTAAAACGATCTCTAGATTATTTATGTTGTGTTGTTATAGTCCAAAGCTATCTAATATATTCAGTTTAATCCTTTCACTCATTAAATCTAATTCAAATCCATGGACCCCAAATTAATAATCCAAAATAATCTAATAGAGAAATTATTTATATCAAATTTGAGGAGTTAAAAGACTAAATTGATCACATTTTTAATATAGGACTAAAACAGCCATAATCAAATAGGACAAAGGCCATTTTGGCATTTTTTGCCTTTTTAAAATGATAAAATATCAAATACAGAAGAAAAAAAATTATGAGTATTAGGCACATTTTCTTACATGATATTATTAATCAAATCCTACATATTTCTTTTGCACTAATTATCTCACTTTCGAAAAGTATTTTTGAACTAAATTTGTTGCATAGAAAAATGGGCCTTCATTACTAATATTCACAGCAATTCAAAAATAAAGAATACATACATTGGGAGAAAATAAAATAGATGGCAAAGATGAATCAAGCTGTTAGAATCAAATGGCTACATTAAAAGGTTTTTTAGTGGGGCAAAATTGATTTTTAAGGAGGGGCAAAAAGAATTTCTTACTTTCCTATAAGTTAGATTTTTTTTTTTAGGGGGGAGAGGACAATTGCCCCCCCCCCCCCCCCCCACTTAGGGCTTAGTCCCCGACTCCTACACTTCATATGGGGATTAGCCTGTAATTTGCACACATATATGGACCTCAAACACAACACCTCTAGTTTGTTTAGCATAGCCTATGTAAATGTAACCTGTCTATGATTAGTATTGCATAAATGTTTAGTTTATCAAAAGAGCATGACTAACCCACATTATATTCCTACCCCTATGAGCTTCTATATAAATATGATTCACATGAAGGTAGATAATTGAATAAAAAAGTAAAAAAAAAAAATCAGCATATCATGTCACCCATATGCATCCAAGTTCTAGAAGTCAATACTTTGTGTTACTCATGTTGTATCATATAAGCAAAGTAATTTAATTGAGAATTCTTTTGAGAGCCATTCCCAAGATGTAACTTAATATGGGCTTGCTCTTACGAGTCATAGTTAACGTAACTCATGTTTAAATCCCTATTTTATTCAGGAGAAATATCTAACATACAATACTCAGTTTTCTTTCTAAACCTTTCACAAGACATAGGTGACAAGTTCTCTTGTCCAGGGTAGTAGATCACTTCCCTAAACTTTTCCCAATAAGGCCATTTTCGTACACTCTAATATACAATGTGCCATAATATTAAAACATTATTATTCTAAGATATTAGGAAATACCTTCAACAATGATTGTTATGAAAAGGTATTAGCTTTAATTTATAAGCAAATGAAAACATAACTTTTATTATTAGACCTCTTTGTAAATCATTGCTAAAACATAAGCATGTAGTACAAAGATCTTACAACTAGCTCAGGTTATCAAATTGGAGATTGTCACTCGTGAAAGCAATCAAAAGTAAAATATAAAAAAATTGAAAGATAAAATTATGGAGTTGAAATAATGAGCAAAGACTTTTTCTTCACACATCATTTATAAATTATCGAGCTTTCTGAAATTGGAGTCTGATCTCATTGAGTATTCTGCAACGAGCTTTGCAAACATGGATGTCTTATTCTCTAGCAAGCTTAACGGTGTGTTGTGTTCAACGATAAATCCTGCATAGTACAAAAGATACACCCATTAATATTCTATGCAAAAGTTAAATGATGCAGAAACCATGAATAGATTACAATGAAGACTAACCATTATCGAGAAGAAGGACCATGTCACTATCAAGGACTGATGTTATCCTATGAGCTATTGTGATGACTGTCGAATCACAAAATTGTTGCCTTAATGTTTTCTGAATCAGGTTATCAGTTGCAGTGTCCACTGAAGCAGTTGCTTCATCAAGAACCAGTACCTTGCTTCTTTTTAGAATGACTCTTCCAAGGCAGACCAACTGACGTTGACCCACACTCCAATTTTCACCATTTTCAGTCACTGCAATTTGATTTTATTACCAAATACTATCTGTTATGAATGTGAAAATATAAGGTTCTTAAACTAAGTCCAATATGCTAATGAATCGGCACCTATCAACCCCAGAACTTAAGCTAACTGGTAAGAGACACTTAAAATAGGATCTTTACTATCACTAACGATATTAGAGTATTTTTTACTTCATGAGCATCTCAGCACTATGGAAACATAGCAAACGAATTAACTGGATAAAAACAACATTGTTCCGAATGAAAAAAACTCAAGAATGAAACCTTACCTATTGAATCTAACTTTTTTTCTTTCTTTCGAACTTCATCCCCTAGCTGGCAGCAATCTAATGCCTATTCAATCAAGATGAGGAAATAATAAAATGTATATGAGTCACTAAAAAATCAGGTCTTCAAAAACGTTTAAGAGATTAGCATTGAGAAATTTAAAGCACCTCCCAGATTTGTTCATCTGTGTACTCTTCAAGTGGATCAAGATTGCTACGCACAGTTCCCTCAAACATTGTAGGATCTTGTGGAATAATGCTCAACTTAGATCTTAAATCATGCAGTCCAATAGTTGAGATGTTGATGCCATCAATAACAATTTCACCAACTGTAGGATCTATGATGCGGAAGAGCGTTTGAATTAGGGTAGATTTGCCACTACCAGTTCTCCCAACAATGCCAGTCTTCAAGCCTCCAGGGAAACTGCATGTGAGGCCTTTTAAAACAAAAGGCATGTGTGGTGCATACCGAACCTACGCTGAAATCAGTTAGTATTGAAGAAAGTTTTGATATAAAAATTAATTAGAAAAAAGCTGATTACCATATTATAAGAATATATTTGCAAAGCTTTTTAATGACAAAATACAACAGGTGTTGTTAAAATGGGGAAGAAGTAGGCATTCCTAATGTTGCTATAATAGGTTTGACTCTCAAGTAGAATTAACTTGAATGCCAAAGAATGAGGATCCATAAAGTCAAGTCTAAATACTCTGTATAAGGTATAAAAATGAAAATGATTACAACAAAGATGACAAGAATGAAAATGATGATGATGATTTCTCCAAAATTTCAAAAGAAATCTCAACAATTTGCCTTAATTGCCTCACTCATTCTCTTTTGCCAATAATATTATGTTCCTGCTCAACAAGCCTTCTAAAATTGCAAAGAAAAAAAATTAACATGTAAAAGATTTTATTCTTGTTGATCTTACAATTTACATAATACTTTAACAATATATAACTAATAGTGCTTCTTAAAATAAATTTTGAAACAAGAAAAAAGGAAAAACAAAAAATCCAATGTTTGGAAGATGTCAAGGAAATAAAGTAAAATACTGATAAGAAGAATATATGTTGTTTCAAAGTGAAAATTCATTATATCTTATTTTCCTTCATGTAAACAACTTTTTATGCCTAATAGGGACATTTTTGTAGGAATCTTAACCAGAATTTTGTTTCAGATATTTTTAGATGACGATTCAACTACTTCTTAATCCATATTTGAAAGGAAGTTAGAACTAGATGATCATGGTACCTTTAGATCATTTCTATGCTATAAAGTTTTGCAAAAGGGTCAAATATTTCTAAGCCACCAAAACTAATTATGAGCTCAACTCTCAGAGATAAATTTATATTTTGACTTCTAACTTCTTTTGCTTCTTAGTTTCACATACATTTTGTTATGTTCTAGTTGGAGAAAAAATTTTCTTGCACGAGTGTCAATATAGTCTTAATCATAAATAAATCTTCAAAGAAAAATGAAAATTAACTCGATAGTAGCTCCACCAATTGAAACTCCTCCCATATCAACCACTTTCATTCCTCTCTTGAGCAATTTGTAACACTCATAACAGTAGCTCAAATTTGATTATTTCCTAATAACTATTCTTAGCTTACAAATTTGATTATTTCTTACCCAATAGTACTTGATCATTATTTATCAAACGCTTCAAATATTATGCATTTGTCTTGGTCAAAAAATGATTAACAGTATGGTAATGAAGTTTCCCATTAAACCTTCTATATTTTTATCAAATCACTTTTCTTTTATTGAGTATTCCCTATGTTTTCCTTAGCTTTTAACTTAATATCATCATCATCAAACTTATCCTAAATTATTCTGATTTATAAATTCATCATTATTGAGTGTTGCTTAAGGAACCTATTTGGTGCAATTTCTTTTGCAATTCTACCCAGTTTACCTGATTGCTTGCCCATTTTTACTCCTAATATTTTTAGATAAGTTTTATATGCCCATTTTATTAGTGCATCTTCTACTCTTAGTTGTACATGCATAAAATATTTAATAATATTTTTTATAATCTCATCTTTAATAGATTATATTTTTTAGTCCCTATAATATAAGCATTTCTCAGTCCATCTTTTCAACTTTTTTTATGCATCTAGCTTAACATTCATTCATCCAACTTTCAAATTTTCTCATACATCTAGCTTAACATTCTTATGTTTGCCCTACTCAACTTCTCTATCAATAACTTCTTTATAATCTACTACTAGGATTCATACGATATAACAGATCAAATTATACGATATTAAAATTCACCTTTATGCATTAATGAGACTCTTATTAACATAATTTTGAAGCATTTACCTATTTTAATCACCTATCCGCACTCTAAAAATTATATCATCATCTAAATCTAATTTATCTAAGTAACATATCTAAAATAATTAAACATATTATATTTATCACTTTATTTTTTTTAAAATATTGGTTGAAAACTAATAATATCGTGCCCGCTAAAAGTGAATAGCATAAATAAAATTTTTTGGCCTTTAACTTACTATAAGCAAGAATGAATGTGGAGGATTACCTGCAGGTCACGAAGGTCCAAATCTCCTTTTGACGGCCAGTTAACATCTGGCCTGTTCATTTCTATAACAAGAGGAGGTTCACTAGGAATGTTTGTATACTGAAGTATCCTCTCCACTGCTATTATTTTGTTTTCAAGGTTACATAGAGTCCAAATGACCCATGCCTGTAGCATATTCAGATTAAGACCATATGTAACGGCAAGACCAGCAAGACCTGATAGGAAAAGAAAAAAAAAAAATTATCCTATTATCATATATTTGTTGCTTGAGTAAGTTCAAAATGATATTTCAGATATTTCTTTAAAAAAATTACCAGGATCAATCACCCCTTTTGGCAAGCTAATCAAGAATATCAAACAAAAAGCAAACACAACGGATGACAACACATCCAAACGAAAGCAAAGCCACTCCATTGCAGTATTATTATAAAACCTTGGTCGATTACATTCATCCAAGCGTTTGGAATTAATGTCTATAAATCTCGATTCTTCACCGAAGCTTCTGATAGTTGTTGATCCTGACAATGATTCTGAAAAATGTTGTATAACTGGAGCTTTCAATAGCCCCACCAACCTTGCTAGTTCTCGCGCTGTGTCAATATAATATCGCTGAAGCAAAAACATAAGAAAATGAATGCCATGTTCATTGGACAATAGAAACAAAAGGACTTATAACAGCAATTATCCTTCTTTAGCACAAACAACTTTCAAGATAACAAACATATAAAGGATGTGTCACTTATTTTAGTCCACTCAAATGACTCAACCGAACTCAAAAAGTAAACATGAGTTTTGATTAGGTAATACCTGATACCAAAAGCATAATCCAATCACTGGAATAAAGATGATGAAAACTTGCCATGCAACTTGTGACATGACTGCAATAATTCCGATAAGTTGTATGATTGTAAATGCAAATGCGCCAACTTGGTAAGGTATGTTTGTATCTACATCACTTTGATCGGTTGAAGCCTGCAACCAAACAATTTTTAATCCATTATTTCACGCCTAATGGAATGAAATACTTCTAACAAAATTGAAGTTATGTGGATTAGCAAACCCTGTTCAAAATACGTCCGCTGGGGGTGGAATCAAAAAAGGACATAGGAGCACGAAATATGCTGAAATGCATCCTATTAAATAGTATTGTTGCAGTTTTGAATCCAGCCATTGCAAGTAGAAAAGCTCTTATAAGGATGCATATAGAACTCCCAATGGCTAATGCAATATAGACAAAGATAAGAGTAAGCACAGTAACTGGAGCTTCCACATCTTTGGACACTGGAGCTGCCCAAGCCATCCAGTAATTGCTAGCTATCTGAAGGACTTGAAAAACAATCTGGGCAAACAATATTAGTGGCACTAGAGAACCTTTATATGCTGTTGTGATATACCTCCAGTAAACCCAGAACCCAACTCTTCCTTTCTCCCTTTCTTCTTCTTGCACAAGCTGGCCTTTCTGAATCTCTTTTTCATCAACTTCAGAATTCATTATATCTTTCTTATCTTCATAAAGAGTCTGCTTGCTGCTTTTACTATTAGCTGAATCATCTTCTGCAATATCGCTTGAACAATCTTTAGGAAGTTCCATATTGTCAAGAGCTGACAAGGCTTCTTTATGAGCACCTACTAATTCCATCAAGTCCCTTCCCGAAGTGATTATGTCATTGTATTTACCGATTTCTGTAATCTTTCCATCTTTCATTACCTAACAAGAAGGTTTCATTCCATTCAATATTCACGTCCAAAGTGAGAATAAATGACATTTTAAATTGAGAAAAGGACAAAAAGGAACAAAGCAATTTGTGGAACTCACCAATATAAGATCAGCTGAAGGTAGAAATTCAACCTGGTGGGTGACATAGACTACGGTCTTAGAAGCCAAACGTCCAAGCAAGCATTCCTATTATTAGAAATATGATTGTCAATGGCTTTAATCATTTGATAAGAAAGTGTCATAAAAATTTAAAGATAAAATTTATAAAATTATAAATAGGCCACTACATGAAACGTACGTTAGAGTTGAATAAAAAAATCATTAATAGTCAAATTAAGGGTGGTGGAAATGAGAATATTAGAATGGCTCGCTTATAAGAAAAAAATTTAAGGAAAAAAAATATTATATTGCAGAGTTGATAGGAGGAACATCTATTAAATTTAATGCAATAAAAAATAAATTTAAAAGTTTGGACATGTAGAACGAAAGGTAGAAATTATCCTATTAAACAAGTAGAGGAAATTAGTGCAAGGGGTAGAGCTGAGATAATATGATAGAAGTTGTTCAAAAAGATTTTGACGATATATATTTAAACACCTAATATGGCACTTAATAGAAAAGAACAGAAAATAAGAATGCATGAAAACACCATCAATGAATTGGGATAAAGCAAATGATGATTATGTTATGATGGTTTTAAAAGAGAGAAGTCATCGTTAACAAAAGACTATAAAAGTGCAAAAATATATTATTAATTCTGAGCATATAGATAATATATTTAGAACAACACTTGTAGTAAAAAATGAATTTAGCATCAATCAAAGAACAAGAAATTCTAAATGTCAATCTGTTTGATGAGTTAAAAGAAGTAAAAGTAATGGTTAGAAGACATTTACCTTAAAGAGATGGGAGCCAGTGTAAGCATCAACAGCACTAAATGGATCATCAAACAAAAAAATATCAGCTTCTTGGTATAAAGCACGTGCAATCTGAACCCTTTGCTTCTGTCCCCCACTTAGGTTGATGCCTCTTTCCCCTATTATTGTTTGGTCACCAAAAGGGAGAATCTCCAAGTCCTTCTTCAATGAACAAGCTTCGAGGACATTATCATAATTTTCTAAGTCCATTTTCTTACCAAAGAGTATATTGTCTTGAATCTTTCCACTCTGTATCCATGGTGATTGTGCAACATATGCTGTCAACCCACATAATTTCACTGTTCCATCTATTTTAGGAACTTCACCTAAGATACAAGAAAGCAAACTAGACTTCCCAGAACCAACAGTTCCACAAACTGCTACTCTCATACCTTGTAGTATTTTAAAATTTAAATCTCTCAGGGTAGGTGACGACTCAGGTGAAAGGTCCCATGAGAATGTTCCGTTGCTCACTTCAATTGCAATATCAGAACTTCCTTTAGGAAGCTTCTCTACGACATCCTTTTGCAAGTCCTCAAGACGAAGGAATGTTGTTATCCTGTCAAGTGAGACTTTGGTTTGAACAACCATGGAGATGGTGTCAGGTAGAGTATAAATTGGTTCCTGCAACACTCTAAATGTTGCAAGTGCTGATAGAACCTTTCCTGACTCTAAAGTAATCCCCATAAGTACGCAAGTTCCAAAAGTAACCACAGCTACAAATGTAGGTGCACCCCAAAACACAAAAGTAGTCATTGCAGATGTGTAAACATATTTTTTCAACCAATTTGTTTCATTTTTTCTGAGCTCAGCAATCTTTTCTAAGAATTTCATCTCCCAGCCTTGAAGCTTGAGAATTCTCATATTTCTTAGGATTTCTGAAGTCGATTTCATCCTTATATCTTTTGATTCCATCATCTTTTCTTGGTATTTCTCTTGCATTTTACCCAAGGGAACATTTGCAAACATAACAACAAAAGTAGCTGCCAAAGCAGCTAGTGAAGCAATGCCCAATCTAGCATACAAGATAAATAAAGCCAAAGCTACTTGAATAGGGACCATCCATAGATCATGCAAATACCAACAAAAAATTGAAACTCTATCGGCATCCACACTCATGATATTGATGATCTCCCCGGTGGTACGTCCTTGTCTTGAATTGCTCGATAGGGTAAGACCCTTCTGGTAGATAATCGATACTAGGAATGACCTAACTCTCATACCAATTTGCTGTAATCGAAAGTACCAATGCCTTTGCGTAAGGCATTCAAATATCTTCGCAACTATGAATGCCACTACTAAAACATAACCTTCATTAGCAAACGTCTGGTGACCATTAAGATACTGAACGAAGTAATCAATAAGATAGGGTCCGACATAGGAAGCTACAGTATAAAGAAGCGCATAAATAGATGTAAGAAACACAAGTCTCCAAGAAGATAAGATTAATGCCTTTGCTAAATTGAAAGAAGTAATATGAGCAGCTTGTTCACTATTTCCACCGCTATTGTTTTCGCAACTACTTGCACTGCAAGATTCAAGCTTGCTTTTGAAAATTGGAAGAACCCCATCAACACTATCTCTGTGATCAAGCTGAGGTATATCTCTAAGGTCTAAAGTCTTCTTATTACCAGCAGCAATCAATGGACTCAACCAAGAGAAGGTAAGGATGCTAAGAAAACTAGCATTTGTGAACAAGCAGACGTCTCCAGGACCACTATCATTCTCACTTAGTTCCCCACTAGGATTACTTACCCCACCATTCAACAGAGATTCTTGAAGATGATTACTCCCATCTTCAACCCTCTTTCCGAAAAATCCAGTATAATTAAGAACCAGAGCAGAAAAAAAAGATCCAAAATTCATTACCCACATATAGGTTTCCATGATGTCAAGCTTGCTATAGTAGAAATAATCTAAAGCAATGGAAGAGCAGGACATTAGCAAGTAGATACCCCACCATATCTTAAGAAGAGCAGGGAATCTCTTCCGACTAGATGGAAGGATAGAGAAGTGCAAGTAAGCCGAAATGACAAGCCAAGTGATTGCTCTAACGCCCAAATCCAAAGAAGTGGCAAGTTGTTTAACAAAAATCCCTTTGTCATCACCATACCAAAAGAGATCATAGATGCACAGGAATAAATAAAACAAGGATAGAGTCAAGCTGGTTGAGAACGTTACTCTGTAATACAAAAATCTATCATTTTCTATTCTATCTTTCTTCAAACTTCCACCACTAGACCTCCTACAGAACCAAAGCAAAGACAACGCAATCAAGAGCAGAATGTGACAGGAAGCATAGAACCAATGAAGAAATACGGGTTCTAAGAAGAATGCACCGCTTGGATTCGGAAATGAGGCTCGCAAACCATGAGCCGCATATCGTAAAAACTCCATCTTTGCCTCTTACTATCGTCTAGGGTTGAAAAGAATATTCCACCTTCAAAATTGTTACTTGGCGTACAGAAGGAGAGTATTGGGGTTTATATACGCAAGTTTCAGTGCGGTGATCACTGTCAGTTTACTAGTCATCCAAACCGAGGCTGCTTGCCGAGCAAGTTTGCTGGTTCGTCGTTTTCGTTCTTGTCGGGCAGAGTGGGTCCGATTTATCCGAATAAATTAATGATGCCGTTTGTCATTGGGAACAGATTCGACAGGTGAGGGGGGGTAGGCGTTCGGGGAAATGACCTGGTTGAGTTTGTTCTTACCATGTCTACCACATGGCTCTTCTACTGTACCAAGCGATTTCGATTTAAAAGATTATATATAGTTATAATATTAGGAAGAAGGTTATGCGATCGTCAAACAAAAAAAGTCCGCTAGGTTTTGTGCCCTAGCTTTTCTTCTCCCGTTTTTTCCCGCCTTGCTTGTCCGGCCGCCTCCCCGCTGGGGGCTTGCCCTCCATGGACGCTCCGCCGAATCCTCTTTATTTTCCCCCTCTTTCTCTTAACTTGGTTGCTTCCTCTTCTTTACCCCCTTCCTCTCCGTTGGATTGGACAAATATTGTCAATCCTTCTTGCTTCTCTTCCAAAGACCTCCCTATCTCCTTTCTCCACATCCAGTCTAAGGTTTATTGTTTTCCCGAAGGCCAAAACTAATGCTGCCTCTGAAGAATGGAATCTTTCTTTCATAGGATACTTGGTTGAAAGAAGGCCTTTTTACTAGGCTCTTCTTGCGGCTTTGCATAAAACTTGGAAGCTACAAGGTAATATCCAACTGTTTAACCTGAACGATGATTTTTCTCTCTTTAAGTTTTCATCCTCTGTGGATTATGAAATGGAATGGTCTGTTGATGTTTGGTTTATTCTAGGGAGACCTTTTATATTGCAAAAATGGTATCCTAGATTCAAGCCCCAGAAAGAAAATTTTTTCTCTATTCCGATTTGGTTTAAGTTTATGGATCTCCCTCTATATTATTGGAATTTTGAGGGTATATCTCTTATAGCTAGCAAGATCGTTATTTCTCTTGTTGTTGATGCCCTTATAGCGCAAAAAATCTTCCTTATGTTCGTGTCTGTGTGCAAGTAAACAACAAAACTGTTTAAACTGAATACATCCCTATTTCCATTGAAGATGAAATCATCAAAATGAAAATCCAGTATGAATGGATGTGGGCTCCAAAAATTCGGCCCCGGCCTCCCCGCCGCGCTTATTATGCTTTTGTTTAGGCGATGAGAGTTTTAACGGAATTAAGTTCCGGGGTAAATTTTGGAAGGCAGATGGGTTTGTAGATAAGACACTACCCAGAGATTTCGCCCTCATTTTGTGAGGACTTTATGATCTGAGTTCTGGTTTCCTATAGGCGCAAGCCCCTATAGTTAATTACCCCTCCCGATCACGAGAGAGAACTTTCGATTAAGGCTAGTCGTCAATCAGATACGTATAGAATACGTGTTATCTGGCATATAGTAGCAGCAAGGAATTTGAATATTTGAAATATTTGGAAGTTTGGGAATTTGGAAAATTTTGATATTTAAAACTGAAAATTGCACCATCTTATACTTAAAGCGGATGGTGGGGGAATGGATGATAGACCCGATCAAGATCCCATGGTTCCGTCATCCCGGGCCATCGTAGTCCCTGGTCTACTTAGTCAGAGGAGGTAGTCGACCCAACCTGACAGAAGGATCCTTGTCGGCAACCATGGGTTGCTTCGTCCAAGGGTACCTTGTAGACTTGGGATGAGTATTTGCCTAAGGGGACAAATTTAAATCCACCTTAGCTAACAGAGGGCTTTGTGCCCTATCAATCATATCCTATTGATTCATATCTCAAGGATTTGATGCTAATAAGGAACGTATCGGCGCTGGCCGTAACCGGTATTTCGTGGTACCATTTGGCGCAAAACCACTCGGTTCAGAGGGCCTCGAGTCGTCAGAATCGTTTATCCTGCGGTGCCATTTGGCGGAAAAACCGTCGGTTAGAGGACACGTACCACGTCCTTACTGGCAGGAGATTGTTTGAGAATGGATCTTAGTAATATTTTCGACTAGGCACTTGGCTCTATGTGAGCTTAAGTAGTTTTCTGTCACGACCCGACCCGACGGGGACGGATCCCGCCCGAGCCGGATCGCGACGAGAGACTTACTTATCCAGGATCTGGCTTTGGATTAGGTTACTGAACTGATCTTCCAAATACTTAACTCAACAGACACACACAGAACAACAGAGCTACTAAAAACATCAAATGCAGCGGAACAAAACATCTATCTTTTCATTTCCTCAAAATAATCATCTACAGAACATTACATGGCTTTCAACAGAAAGAAAGACAGAACAGGAAAGCCATGACTGTACAAAAATCAAAAGTACAAAAGTACCTATACTGATCAGACTCTGAACTAATCCTGAACCTCCTTGCCCTTCCCAGAACCTGAAAACCACCAGAAAGCAAGGGTGAGCTCAACAGCTCAGCAAAGCAACAAACCACCAATCTAAATTTTCAGAAACCAAAACCAAACTCATCAGACAGAAATCAGATCAGAAATCGGAACAGAATCGGAAATCAAAACTTATACGGACAGATATCAAATCAGAATCAGAGTTGTACAGATCATATCACAACAGAACAAATCAACAGAGTCAGAATCAGAAATCAGAATCGTACGGATCATATCATATCATAATCACGTTTTCTTACAGAACAGAACAGATACAGAAAACAGAACAGATACATATAGCTAAATGCCCTGACACTGACGGAATCTCTACGGATTCCGGCCCCTTATACCTCCCTTCCCAGACACTGACTGAATCTCATAGGATCCAGGCCCCTTATGTCTCCCTTTGTGCTCACGGCACCAAAACAGATGTGCTTATAGCACCAGAACAGAATTCATCGGATCCGGAACAGAACAGATATCAGATTTCAGATTTGAGCTCATTTCAGATTTCCCGTTTCACTAACTGAATCTCATAGGATTCAGGCCCCTTATAACTCCCTTTTTATAGCTTATACACATAGTATTTCAAATCAGAAGAAATCCGGACAATTCAGAAATTACCCAAAAATCGGGCAGCACAACGACAGTATACAGAATTTACACAAAAATTCCTGCAAAGAAAATTTACCGAATTCGCACAGAACATATATAATCATATTCCAGAACATTTATTCTATTGCACAGATAATTTCCAATTTCATAGAAAATTGTAGTCTACGAAAAACATCGCCGAATCAAAAATACCCGGACAAAAATCTTCAAAATATAGTCAAAACGTGCACACCCGGCACGGCAACGATATACAGAAACTTATGCGGTAAAAACTGAACCAATCGAAAGATACAGACGAAAAACCGTAACGAAAACGAAATCTGGACAGAAAATACCGCCAACCGTGACGGAACTGAAAATTGAGAAAGACGGAATGTGCCTTACCTCGAGCACAGCAAATTCCTCAACAGTCACTTCGATCGAAAACGGCTCCGCGTCTTCCCGAAATCAACTTTTCCAAAAGCTTCTTTTTCTCTCTCCTCAGAGCTGAAATCAGATATTTTTATTTTAATTTTCTCTCTCTTCAAATCGGCTGAATCCCCTTAAATCCTCTTCAGATCGGCCTGGCCGATCGTCTCGATCGTCCCGGACGATCAGACCAAACCACATAGTCCTGGCCGATACTCCAGGGCGATTGCACGGCCGATCCTTATGAACAGTGTCAATCGGCCTGGCTGATGTCCCCGATCGGCCTGGACGATACATACAGAAAATCACCTGGAGCAAAACTGGGCAAAATCCGGAGCTGATTTACAACTGATCGTCCCAGGACGATCCAAAATCGGCCTGGACGATCCTGGAGCAGATTGTGATATTACAATCTCCCCAACTCAGAAAAATGTCGTCCTCGACATTATCCAATCCAAACGCAGTCAAAAATAAGTACGGGTACGACCGTCTCATATCAGACTCTTTTTCCCAAGTTGCTTCTCGTGCAGTCCGGTGCTTCCACTGGACTTTAACCATCGGAATCTCTTTATTTCTTAACTTCCGGACGTCGTACGCCAAAATAAGCTCTGGCTCTTCCTTGTACGCCAGATTCTCCTGAATCTCAACCTCGTCCGTAGATATCTTCTTCCCAGAGTCGGATACCCACTTCCTCAGAGTGGATACATGAAACACATTATGCACATCAGGCATAGAATCAGAAAGCAATAGGCGATAAGCAGCTTTTCCAATTCTTTCCAAAATCTCAAACGGTCCAACATACCTTGGACTAAGCTTGCTTACCTGACCAAATCTGCTCACACCCTTCATCGGGCTGACTTTGACATACACAAAGTCACCAACTTGAAACTCAACAAATCTGTGCTTCTGATTGTAATACTTCTGCTGTCGATCTTGAGCGGCTTTCAATCTTTCTCTTATCAAACTGATCTTCTGAGCAGTTTCATCAGCAAAAGTGGCCCCCAAAGCCTGCCTATCTCCGACCTCCGTCAGAGTCAAAGGAGTACGGCACTTCCTGCCATACAGAGCCTCGTACGGTGCCATACCGATACTGGACTGAAAACTGTTGTTATAGGCAAACTCAATCAACGGAATATGATCTTCCCAGCTTCCGCTAAAGTCCAGAACACAAAGTCTCAACAGATCTTCCAGCACCTGAATAGTCCTCTCAGACTGTCCATCGGTCTGAGGATGAAAGGCTGTACTGAAATGCAGTTTCGTACCCAAGCCTTGCTGAATGCCTTTCCAAAGTCTAGAAGTAAAACGTCCATCTCGATCAGAAACAATCACGCGAGGCACACCGTGCAATCTGACTATCTCCTTCACATAAATTTGTGCCAATCGTTCAACTGAATCTGTTTGTCTGATTGGAAGAAAATGGGCTGACTTCGTCAATCGATCCACAACTACCCAAATAGCATCGTGTCCTTGTCTAGATCGAGGAAAACCCATCGCAAAGTCCATTGTTACCTCCTCCCACTTCCACTCAGGGATAGGCAACGATTGCAACTATCCACCTGGTCGCTGATGCTCTGCCTTCACCAACTGACAGGCTTCGCATCTCGACACAAACTCCGCCACATCCTTCTTCATCCCAGGCCACCAGAACAAAAGCTTCATATCAGCGTACATCTTACCACTGCCTGGATGAACAGTGTAGCCTGAATGATGAGATTCATACAGAATCTCCCGCCTTAAATCTCCAGACACAGGTACCCAAAACCTGTTCTTACAGAAAATAGCACCAGAATCAGAAATTCGAAGTTCAGGAGTCTTACCAGATCCAATCTGAGCTATCAACTTCGAATAATCAGAATCTGACTTCTGGGCTTCTTGAATCCGCGCTTCCAAAGAAGACTGAATACTCATCTGAGCCAATTCCAAATCACTGGAGGAAATCACTTCCAACTGCAATCTTTCCAAATCACGGATCAGAAAGTCATCACAGGTAAGCTGAATACCTGATAATCCAGAAGACTTCCTGCTCAAAGCATCTGCTACCACATTCGCCTTCCCAGGCTGATACTGAATAGTCAGGTCATAGTCCTTGATCAACTCGAGCCACCGTCTCTGCCTCAAATTCAGATCCTTCTGAGTAAAAATATACTTCAGGCTCTTATGATCAGTAAAAATCTCACATCTAACGCCATACAGGTAATGACGCCAAATCTTCAAAGCAAAAACAACTGCAGCTAACTCCAAATCATGTGTCGGGTAATTCTTCTCATGTGGTTTCAACTGTCTCGAAGCATAAGCAATTACCTGACCATGCTGCATCAGGACACATCCCAGTCCTTTCAGTGAAGCATCACTGAACACCTGAAAACCCTCCGTACCTGACGGAAGTGCTAACACTGGAGCTGAAGTCAAACAATCCTTCAGTCTCTGAAAACTAGCTTCACACTCTGGTGTCCAAACAAAAGGAACCGACTTCTGAGTCAGTCTCGTCAGAGGAGTCGAAATCTGTGAAAATCCTTTCACAAACTTCTTATAATACCCGGCCATGCCCAAGAAACTACGTACCTGAAATACCGTAGTCGGCCTTGGCCAATCAGCAACTGCCTGAATCTTCTGGGGATCTACAGAAATGCCTTCTCCGCTAATCACATGCCCCAGAAAAGAAATACTCTTCAGCCAAAATTCACACTTGGAGAACTTGACAAACAGCTGATGCCTCCTCAAAGTCTCCAACACAATCCTCAAATGTCTGGCATGATCATCCTCAGATGCAGAATATACCAGAATATCGTCGATGAAGACGATCACAAACTGATCCAAATACTCCCTGAATACTCGGTTCATCAGATCCATGAAAATCGCAGGCGCATTGGTTACCCCAAAAGGCATAACCAAAAACTCGTAGTGCCCGTACCGAGTACTGAAAGCTGTCTTCACCACATCAGATTCCTTTACCTTCACCTGATAATATCCGGATCTCAAATCAATCTTCGAAAATACCGAAGATATGGAAAGTTGATCAAACAAGTCATCTATCAGAGGCAAAGGATACTTGTTCTTGATCGTGACCTTGTTCAAATCTCTGTAATCGATACACATACGGAGTGTACCGTCCTTCTTCTTCACAAACAGAACAGGTGCTCCCCAGGGTGAAATACTAGGGCGCACAAAACCTCTGTCAACCAACTCCTGAAGCTGAACTTTCAACTCAGAAAGTTCTTTCGGTGCCATCCTGTACAGAGCTTTTGATATCGGAGCGGTACCCGGAAAAACATCGATAGAGAACTCTACATCTCTATCCGGAGGTAAACCAACCAACTCCTCAGGAAAAACATCCACAAACTCCCGTACCACTGGGATCTCAGAAACAGAACCAACCTCTAGGTTCAGATCCCGCACCGAAGCCAAAAATACTGGGCATCCTTTCTTCCACATTCTGCTCACCTTTAACGCAGAAATCAGACTGGAGAGAACACCTCGTAATCCCTGAAATACAACTCTCTCTCCAGCCACAAGCAAACTCACTTGCTTCTTCAGACAGTCAATCTGAGCCTCATACTGACTCAGCCAATCCATTCCCAGAATCACATCATACGAAGAAATCGGCAATCTAATCAAACTCGATTTCCACTTCTTGCCAGAAATCTCAATCTCACACAAACAAAACTGTCGAGCAATCAATGGATTCCCAGCCGGTAAAATCACAGACAAAGAAACCGGTAAAACCATCGAATCCAAATGTAAAATCTCAAAACAGCGCTCGGACAGAAAAGAATGACTCGCTCCAGAGTCAAACAAAACACGACAGGGCTGATCAGAAATGTAAACCGTACCTGTCACAACATCCGGAGCATCACGAGCCTCCTGCTGACTCAGACTGTAAACTCGTGGCTGAACTGGAACAGGAGCTGAAGCAACAGAACTACTCTGCTCCCTCTGAATCGTAGGTGGTCTCCGTGGTGCAGAACTAGAACCACCACCTCTACCAGTAAATCCCTCAGGGCGTGGAGGAACAGTCCTCGGTCTTCCTGCTGCCGAACCAACAGGTCTGACGAAGCCCTCAGATCGCTGCTCATATCCCATCTGTGGACATTCTGCAATCCTATGTCCCGGCTGACCACATCTGAAACAAAGACCAGCTATCCTGTAGCACTGGCCATGGTGTCGCCGTCCACAACTCTGGCACACAGGTGCCATACTGACAGATCCAGAACTAGTCGTACTGGTAGCAGTACCAGACGATCCTCCGCTCTTTCTGGAATCTCCAGATCCAGAACCAGGAACAAATCTCCTCTTCCCAGAAGAACCACTGCCTGAAGTCTCTCCTTCAAACCTCTTCCTACTCACAGTCCACCGCTGCTGAGTAGCCGTCATGTCATTCTCAATCAGACGAGCTCGCTCCACAAGCTCAGAGAAATCCGTAATCCGGAACGGTATCAGAGGCTGCCTCAAAGTGTCTCGTAATCCTCTCAGAAATCTGTAGCACCGCTCAGTAGAAGTGCTAACCAACTGCGGAGCGTACCTGGCTAATGCAGTAAACTCAGCCTCGTACTGCATCACCGTCTTGCTCCCCTGAACCAGCCTCAGAAAACTCTCCTGCATCTGCTGTCGTGCAGAAGGGGGAACAAACCAGTCTCGGAATACTTCAGTGAACTCTTCCTAAGTAATCAAAGAGTTCAGTCTACCCTGAAATCTGGCTGCCTGCTGGCCATCCCACCAGTGCTCAGCCTCTCCGTCCAACAGAAAAACAGCTAACGGAACCTTCCTGTCTGCAGGACACTGCATTCCGTCAAAAGTCTTCTCCAATCTCCTCAGCCACTCCTCGGCTGCTCTGGGCTCAACAGCGCCCTCAAATCTCGGAGGCTTCAACCTCAAAAATAACTGCAGGTGTCGATCAATGTCCTCAGATCTCACAGTAGAAGCTCTGCTCTGAGTCTCGCTCATCATCTGAGCAACAAGTGACGCAAACTGTGAAAGCGTGTCAGCACCGACCACTGGGGCTGTACTCCCCACTGGTGCTGCCTGATCGTCACTCTGACCGTCTGTCATGTCTGGGTCTGGCTGATCCATACAGAAAAATCCAGAAAATCCGGAAAACTATCACAAAAACAACACAAAAACAACACAATAAAAAGCCAAACGACCCAAAACTACCTCCCAGACAGACTCACTGATCACTTCCTAGAGCTCTGTTTTACAATCCAACCTGTTTCCAAAACCAGTGCTCTGATACCACAAAAGCTTGTCACGACCCGACCCGACGGGGACGGATCCCGCCCGAGCCGGATCGCGACGAGAGACTTACTTATCCAGGATCTGGCTTTGGATTAGGTTACTGAACTGATCTTCCAAATACTTAACTCAACAGACACACACAGAACAACAGAGCTACTAAAAACATCAAATGCAGCGGAACAAAACATCTATCTTTTCATTTCCTCAAAATAATCATCTACAGAACAGTACATGGCTTTCAACAGAAAGAAAGACAGAACAGGAAAGCCATGACTGTACAAAAATCAAAAGTACAAAAGTACCTATACTGATTAGACTCTGAACTAATCCTGAACCTCCTTGCCCTTCCCAGAACCTGAAAACCACCAGAAAGCAAGGGTGAGCTCAACAGCTCAGCAAAGCAACAAACCACCAATCTAAATTTTCAGAAACCAAAACCAAACTCATCAGACAGAAATCAGATCAGAAATCGGAACAGAATCGGAAATCAAAACTTATACGGACAGATATCAAATCAGAATCAGAGTTGTACAGATCATATCACAACAGAACAAATCAACAGAGTCAGAATCAGAAATCAGAATCGTACGGATCATATCATATCATAATCACGTTTTCTTACAGAACAGAACAGATACAGAAAACAGAACAGATACATATAGCTAAATGCCCTGACACTGACGGAATCTCTACGGATTCCGGCCCCTTATACCTCCCTTCCCAGACACTGACTGAATCTCATAGGATCCAGGCCCCTTATGTCTCCCTTTGTGCTCACGGCACCAAAACAGATGTGCTTATAGCACCAGAACAGAATTCATCGGATCCAGAACAGAACAGATATCAGATTTCAGATTTGAGCTCATTTCATATTTCCCGTTTCACTAACTGAATCTCATAGGATTCAGGCCCCTTATAACTCCCTTTTTATAGCTTATACACATAGTATTTCAATTCAGAAGAAATCCGGACAATTCAGAAATTACCCAAAAATCGGGCAGCACAACGGCAGTATACAGAATTTACACAAAAATTCCTGCAAAGAAAATTTACCGAATTCGCACAGAACATAGATAATCATATTCCAGAACATTTATTCTACTGCACAGATAATTTCCAATTTCATAGAAAATTGTAGTCTACGAAAAACATCGCCGAATCAAAAATACCCGGACAAAAATCTTGAAAATATAGTCAAAACGTGCACACCCGGCACGGCAACGATATACAGAAACTTACGCGGTAAAAACTGAACCAATCGAAAGATACGGACGAAAAACCGTAACGAAAACGAAATCCGGACAGAAAATACCGCCAACCGCGACAGAACTGAAAATTGAGAAAGACGGAATGTGCCTTACCTCGAGCACAGCAAATTCCTCAACAGTCATTTCGATCGAAAACGGCTCCGCGTCTTCCCGAAATCAACTTTTCCAAAAGCTTCTTTTTCTCTCTCCTCAGAGCTGAAATCAGATATTTTTATTTTAATTTTCTCTCTCTTCAAATCGGCTGAATCCCCTTAAATCCTCTTCAGATCGGCCTGGCCGATCGTCTCGATCGTCCCGGACGATCAGACCAAACCACATAGTCCTGGCCGATACTCCAGGGCGATTGCACGGCCGATCCTTATGAACAGTGTCAATCGGCCTGGCCGATGTCCCCGATCGGCCTGGACGATACATACAGAAAATCACCTGGAGCAAAACTGGGCAAAATCCGGAGCTGATTTACAACTGATCGTCCCAGGACGATCCAAAATCGGCCTGGACGATCCTGGAGCAGATTGTGATATTACATTTTCAACTTGTCCACCCTAGCAAACTGTTGCGGAGGGTGGATGAAGTTTGCTTTAAGTGTTTGATAGTTAGATTTCAAATTTAAAATATTTTTGGATTTTTGGGATTTTGAGATTTTTTTTGGATTTTTGGATATTTGGAACGGCATTTAAAAAAATTTGTGAACCCCTCTAGTTGTGATTAGCATTCAACACGACCATCATCGGGGTGTTTGGGGGCATTTCCGCTTTCTGAATTAAACCTTATCGACTCTGTCTGGCTGTCGACAGAGGATCGGGTTTCATAGGCTTTATGCATTTGATAGTGAATTCTCATTGTTATAGGCCTTGAAGGCCTAATATGAATCTATTAAAACAAATATAACGATCATCACAACCGTATATTCGTTTGTTGGTTCGAACCCTGTCGACTTCTATTAACCCGTATAGAAGGATCGGTTTCAAACTTGAATTCACTTGTCAACCCGCGCAGCATCCCTAGACGTCACGTGTGTACCAATAACACGCTCACCGGGGCTCATGCGGGTTGAGATTGTATTTTCTCCTTTTAGTGTACCTATGTGTATACAAATTATAGTGCACGTATGGGTACTTTGAAAGTATTTGTAGATGCCTTCTGTCCACTTGGATAGAAGTTACGAATCCGATGGCGTGACATTGTAAATCATAGACGCCTTATGTTTGCTTGTATAAGTATTGCAGATCCGGTGGCGTAGCGTTGTAAATCGTAGACGCCTTCTGTCTGCTTGTACGAATGTTGCATATCCGGTGGCGAGGCATTATAAATCGTAGACGCCTTCTGTCTGCTTGTACGAATGTTGCAGATTTGGTGGCGTAGCGTTGTAAATCGTAGATGCCTTATGTCTGCTTGTACGAATGTTGCAGATCCGATGGCGTGGCGTAGCAGCTTTTGAATCAGTTGTTTATTGTTTTGTACAGGTAGATTGTCGTGAACTACTTGCATGATTTGCACAGGTAGTTTGTAGTGCACTAACTAATCTCCTGCTTTGCATTTGATGTATAGTCATTTGGTATCTTTGCATGTGGACAACATATTGGGCGTACTACAGGTCTTATACAACATCTTGTAAGAGCTCCTATCTACTATAGTTCTCTTCTGTATTTGCCCTGTATATGACATATTGGATGTACGACAGTTCTTCTATAACGACTTCTATATACTTTGCACGCAACGTATCTCATATGCTTCTACTTGTAAACATCATGTGGTATGTATAAGGAATATTCTACAACCCCTTACATATTTATACTCCATTACGTATCATTTGTCTTTTCTTATAGAGGGCCGATGTGTTTGACTGATGTTGGACAATTGTTGATCATGGAGATATCATAGTGTCTTCGCCACAATAATTGGTAGATACCTTGAATGTGCGAAGGGCATGTTGTCTCTGCCACCATTCTTCATATACTTGACTGTAGACATATTGAGCTCATAACGGTGGTTGATTGCAGGCATGTGATTATGTCTTCATATGATCGTTGATTGTGAATGAATAATGTTAAGAATCATGAACTTTCATTATCTCCAATTATCCTTGATCACTTGAGAACATGGTTGAAGTATATTATTTGTGTTCATGACATGCCTTATTTTTATCCACTCAATTTCCACTAAAGAGTGAGTTATGCTCAATATTATAAATCCATTATAATGCTTTAAAGTCATCATATTATGGCCTTGTAATCAAGCCATGCATCTAAAATCTTGCACTTCTTACAAACAAACTACATTCATCACTTTTTTATTCTCAAAAGTGATTTGCAATTTGTATGATGAATTTGATATCTTAATATCTTCATTTTAGTTGCAATGCTCCTTACACTTTAATTGTTGTCGTTTGAGATTCTAAAGCTTGCAAATCATTCATGCTTATCAGCCAATTATCTCTTTCACTATACAGATTTTGCATGCATCCATGATAATCCTTGTTTGTTGTAGGCTCTTGAACCTCATTTGTAAACCTTGTTCATTCATTGACATTTAGTTAGATGATCAAAATTATCATCTATATTTTGTATGAATTAGGATGAATACTACAATCCAATCATTGCCATTAGCATGACGGTTATTTTGAAAATCAAATGGCATCATCATTATCATTAAGTGAATGACATTTGCAAAAATCCCTTGGCTTATAAATTTTATACTTATTCGTTTATATCTTATTGATGATTGTCATTCATCAATTATGAACTCAACCACTTATATCTATTTATTCCAATTTGAGTGGTGTAGAGAGAGTTACTATTTGCCTGTTTCATATTCTTGCAACTTGTATTATTTTGATGATTTCAAATATTATTGTTTTTATATATATCTCCTAACACTTTTTGAAAGTTTTATTTTTTTTCTCTAGTGTGTACTAACATTTCAGAAAAATCAACTCCAAGCGATGAAGACTTCAAACTATTCATTTGTAAATCACATTTTTTTTACATGAAAGGGAGTGATTGTAATTGAGTGAAAAAATCACAACACATTCTTAGGGGACAATTTGTTGTGAATTGTTCGTACGGGACGAATCATGTTCGTACGGGACGATCATGTTAATTAGCCCCTCAGAATAGCAACGGACTGAACATATGAGGAGAAAATTTTCTAAGTCCTATTCGTCCAGGACGAATTTAATTTTCGTACCGGACGAAACTCTCGGGATTCTCACTCACAATGTTCGTCCAGACGAAAAATAAGGTTCGTACCGGGACGAAACTCTCTGTATGAGATCATACATGACGAAATATATTTTCGTTCATGGACGAAACTCTCTGTTTAAAATCGTCCAAGGACGAAACCTATTCATCCCAGGACGAACTGAACCGACTTAAGTCAGTTGGTTACGTCATGTAGAATTTTTGGAAACCGACCTAAGAAATAACTGTTTCGTACCGGACGAACATAGTTCGTACGGGATGATGAGCGTGTACGAACATAGTTCGTACCAATTTACATTAGGTTTGTTTTCGGCACTTTAAGTTAAATCGTCCAGGATGATCCACGATCGTACGGGACGATCCACTGCGTACAGAATTTAAAACATGCAGTTTTGGGCGGTTTTTCTTGTCTTTTGTATATATAGTTCAAATTAGACTGTCACCCAATCTTTTTGCCATTTGATCTTTGTGCCTATTGAAAGAAAAGTCAAGGAGAGTGTGAGAGAGCATTCAAAGGAGGATTCCTACCACTGGAGCGTGAAGGCTTCACTTGGTGTTCAAAGGTAAGAATCTCTACTTGTGAATTGTGATTACTTCACTCTTTTCTTTCTTCTTTCTAGATTTCTTGTGAGAAGATCTGTCAAGGAGATCCGGTTCTCTGCCGACACTAGGAGAGTGTGAACAACCAAAAGGGTTCTCTGCCCACACTAGGAGAGTGTGAACAACAGAAAGGGTTCTCTGCCCACACTAAGAGAGTGTGAAAAGACGAAGGGTTCTCTGCCTACACTAGGAGAGTATGGAAGGACGGTCGGTTCTCTGCCAACACTGTGAATTGTGTAAAAAGACGACGATTCTCTGCCTCATCGGGTAGTGGTGAAAAGAGTGTTCGTAAAGGCTTCTCCGCCATGCTGTGGGAGCTAAAGGAGAGACACTATTGGTATTAGTGCAATACTCAGAGGGTACCTCTGGGGAGTGGATGTAGGTCTGGTTTAGACCGAACCACTATAAATCTTGTGTCATTTACTTTACTGCTTTTTATTTTCCGCATTTATCTTTTGTTTTAAAAAATTTTGTGGTTGAAAAACTTTTCTATAAAATTTTATTAAAAGTTTAATTTCGGTTCAACTAAAATTTTAAAAGAGGGCTAAGTTTTTAAAACTACCAATTTACCCCCCCTCTTGGTAGCCTTGGGATATTAGCTTAGGTTTAACAACCTATTCACTAGACTGAACAAGTGGGGGTTCAATCAAGTCTAATAAAAATTCTTTATGATTGTCCAAATCTTGCTCATTTATTGAGTTAAGGTCCTTTGCATCGTTCAAATTAGTATCCAAATAAAATTCAACAATTTTCAAAGTCCTTCAATTTTCAATCCAAATTTTGGCAGCCTCCCGGTGTAACTCCCCAAGATCTAACTTGGAAAGAATTTCAAGCAATCCATCAACAATTTACCAGAGCTATCTATAACTTCAATCAAACAGTATAACAAAGACCTATAACAATAAAAACATCAATGTACGATTCTATTCATATCTTCAAAAGATCATATACAATACTCAGGAGCTACACTAGGAATACAACACAAGAATTGAAATCTATCCTGTCATGAGTACAAAAGAATCACTATCACCAAAAAGAACAAAAACCTAAAGATTCCTGATCAACCTCAATCTCCTGCTCCCTTGCCCTGACTTAAAAATATTAACTACATATAATGAGCTTCAAAAAGCCCAGCAGGTCACCTAATACCTATAACTGAAATCAAAGCACGGTACTGGAAACAATATGCATGTCAGTTAATCAAATCCATAATAGTCTATTGCACATGATCAGTGAATCAATGCAGCGAAAACAAAAATCAATAATCAATGCCCAATCGATAAAATCCAGAGTCAGCGATAGAAGAATCGATAAACAGTAGAAAATCAGTCGATCAGTCAAATCAATCGTATCAAATCGAATCAATCAAAACAATACTATCTGGTCAATTAAATCGATCGGTATGAAATCATAAAACCAATATAATAAAGCCAGTCTATACTAGCATTGAATCAAATGCAGCAGTTCAATACAATGCAGAAGCAATAGTATCAATGAATCAATATCAATGGATCAGTATCAATGAATCAGTAGTGTCCATATATATAGTGTCAATGAATCAATTACAGTATTCATATCCATACAGTATCTATAA
This sequence comes from Dendrobium huoshanense, assembly GCA_016618105.1. NCBI lineage: Eukaryota > Viridiplantae > Streptophyta > Magnoliopsida > Asparagales > Orchidaceae > Dendrobium > Dendrobium huoshanense. The sequence continues at coordinate 55,284,556 of CM028353.1, forward strand.
TAGTAGCAATACGCAGTGACAGAATATAAATATCAATGAAATCGTACGATAACAATAAGTCCGTAAATTCGTTAGTAAATTCAAATCAATAAAGCAATAAATCCATCACGAGTCAATGCCGAACACATGCATTTCAATACGATAGTCTTACTGAACAAGTACAATCACTGGCTATTAAGGCATTTTTCAAGTCGATAATCCATAGTGCTGTTGTAGAAATCCATAGTGTTGTTGTAGATATCTATCCGTTGGTTCAATAAGAGTCGTCACTCTGTGCCCGTCGGCATAGTAATTTCCTTATGACTCCCAATCGTTATATCAATGATCAATAGAGGATATCGCCAAACCCTTTTTAAAGGAAAGCCTATTGGCCCACCATCCTGTACAGGTCAATCAATCTCCAACCAACAGTTCAACCAGTCTTAACTTATCTTTTAGTAACAATAATCATATATTCACATTCGTATGCATATCAGTTCAAATCATCAATTTCAGAAAATTGAAAATCGTATGAAAATCCAGCGGCATAACGGCAGTATACGGAATTTACACACAGAAATTCCTAAAAATCACAATTTACCAAATTAATACAGAACATGCAAGACAACAATATAAGACTTTTATTCTACTGAAGCAATATCAATCAACATCCTGATATTTATCTATTCGATCAAAATCGCACAGAACCCAAAATAACCAGTAGAATCGTTACAGAAAATACTCAAAACGTGTAGAAAAATCATATCGATAACATATCAAAAGTTGTGCGGTGTAAGTTTCGTCAATACAAAATGGTGTGCGTTTATCGATAACGAAAACACTATTCTGTACACAAAATGACCAAAACTCAACATCTTCGAAAACAAAAATAGGATTCGGAGTCCTTACCGCGAGATAAACAATCCTTCCAACAACGGCGATGGACGAAAAGCGCTCCGCGGCCTCCGAAACCAAGCTTTTCCTTTGCTTTCCTTCTCCTTCTCTCTCCTCAAATATTGTTTTTTTAAAAAATGATTTTTCTCTCTCATCACACGAGCTGGTTTCCTTTTAACCCAGACCTGATCGGCCCGGCCGATCGCCACATCGTCCAGGACGATGTGAACAAAATCCAATCGTTCAGGACGATATCTCAGGACGATAATTAATTTCCTCTGACGATAAAATCCCTTGCTCACTGACTTTGCCATTAACTGATCGTCCCAGGATGATCCAAAAATCGGCCCGGATGATCCACCCTGAAATCAGTTATTTCTGATCGTTCTGAACGATCTCAACATAGTCTCGAACGATCCCAGAAGGAAATCAAAGAAACGAGCTCTCACACCCGGCATCTCCCCCATTTAGGGGAAAAAACTAGGAGGCAACCATTCCCCTCGACGCTACGTGAGCGCTTCAGGTAAGTGTCAAAAATGACACCGCGGTCGCAAATATATATTTTTTATCCTCGCCCGTTATGTGAGCGTTTTAGGGTTTTTTTTAGGTTTGTTTATACGAAGAAAATCGGTGTTAGAAATAAGCACAGATTTCCCCCCTCTACACCACGTGGGCGTTCGGGGGTACTTATGAAAATTAAAAAAAAATATATTTTTTTATCCCCTTCGCCACAAGCGCTGCACCGATTTTTCGCCCTACAACGCTACTTGAGCGCCTCGGGGGTTTGCCGGCTCGTTGCTAGCATTGAAGAAGGATCCTTAAATCGTCGCAAGTATCGCACCGGTTTCCCGCCCTCAACGCTACGTGAGCGCCTTGAGGGTTTGCCGGCCCGTCGCAAGTATCGAGAAAAGAACCATTTTTTTTATTTTGAAATCTCTTTTCCTTTTCTTTCTTTTATTTTCTTTTTCTCTCTTTTTTTCACTTTTTTTTTCTTTTCTTTTTTGAAACTTTCCGTCTTCTTTTTTTTTTTTTTACTACACTAAACGGACAGAATGCTTAGAATAATGGCAAAAGAAAACTCTTTTTTTTTTTTTTTTTTAAAGATAAGAGTAAAACTCGGGCGAGGACTCCATGCTCAATCATAAGCTCCTTGCTTTCTCCATTTTTTCTGGTTTGCTTGGTATTCAGTTTCCTGAATGGAGGAACTTCTGGGAAAGAAGAAATCAATGAATCACCTTCTAATGCAAGTTCTTCAAGTGCAAGCCACCACCTTTACTTATATTTAAGCCAAGTCACCTTGAAGCCATCTTGCTGTTTTATTATAGAGCTTCCACATAATGAACACCAAAGATGGGTAAAATAATTCTTCCAGCAACTCTCTGAGCCTTAGTAACACCAGTCATGTAAACAAAGACTTAGACCTTGCCCAATAGTTACAGTGACAACATAAAGATCTTCTTAGGCTTCTAATGTGTCCATCCCCCTCTTGATCGAATGAAACACCTCCCTCCATCTGGTTCGGTGGAAAGAGCTAGTGGAATTTATGACCAACTTCTATTGATCGATCCTGCATAAGTTGCTCCACTCCTTGGATGGATGGAACCAGGTCTCGGCTTTGATGGAGAGAGCAAGGAAGGCCGACGAGTGGAGGTAAGGGCGGAGGAAGTTGCTGCAATCTTTAAGTGTGGAAGAAAATACGGCCTGGAGATTGAGTGGCTTGCATGCGAACATAGATGCAGCTTCTCCAGGTGTTTTGAGGATGAATAGAGCAGCGTGACGATGTCCTATTTCATGCTCTCCAGCTAAAAGCACTAGTGATTTGTGGTTGGAATAAGGAAAGGTAGAGTTGCAGCTTCACATAGATAGGATATGAACTCTAGGTGGACGGTCAAGTGTTGCACGTAGATGAGAGGCTTGGCTCCTTCAAGTTGGGTTAGGGAATCTTGCTGAGATCTGGAGTTCGCCAATCACAGGGAATCCCAAGATGAGATCAGAAGGCTACATGTGTGGTGAGGTTGGCTTCAATGTGGAGCTCGTTAGAAGATTGAGATTTCTGGAGCTTAATTGAGAACGAGTGTGGGAGAAGGGTCGGAAGTGGGGAGGGAAATCACCTGAGTTTTTGTCGCTGCAGGAGTTTGAGAAGGAAGATTTGAATAGGGGCTGTTCGGCCAGGATTTGAGGATAACTCCATGGTTGCTAGAGGCTGATTGGAAGTTTTGAGATGGGAGGGAGAAGAAAAATCGGGTGAGCAGAGGAAGGGAGCAGGTTGTAAAGAGGCTTTTGGTTCGGCTCTTTGGAGTTAGAATGAATAGACCTCATGTCTTCTGTCTTTAACCACTCTTAATGATTAAGCGCATCTTGAAGAACAGCTGGGTTGATTAAAACAACAGCGAGATTCATGGGATTTTGACGGAGTTCAGAGCAGGTTTCAATATCCGAGGTAATCAGCATTTAATTCGGATTAAATTTTTCATTGGACTTGCTGATTTTTGGTAAGATCATTTGGAAATGTTAATGATGACCTACCATAATTAGAAATAACATTAATTAGGCTTACAGTCATGTTCCAATCAATCAAAAATCAACCCGATTTGCGTGTTTTCTCGATTCGCAAGCATTTTGCTTCGTTTAACGTGTCGAATTCACCGAATCTCGAAATTAAATAAATTAATAGTGGATTTAGGATATTGCTGATGTTCCGATCACAATGACGTAGTCCGTTTTGAGATTGGACATCATTTGGGAGGCGATGAGGCTTAATTCCTTTGAAACGCCTGTTGTCTCGATTTGAGCGCTAAACCTCAATCAAACAAATTGGCACTGCCTTCATAGTATTGATGGTGTTTCGGATCCAATGACGTAGTCCGTTTTGCAATCGGACATCGTTTGGGCAACCTCAAGACCTCTTTTCTCAGTATGTGTGTTTGGCCTTGAGTTTCGTGCCAATGTTATGGATACTTCAAATTAAATAAAAAAAATGCAGTTTTCAGAGGTTAGCAATGTTCCGGATGCAATGGCGCAGTCCATTTTGCGATCGGATGTCGTTTGAGCATCGTCGAGGCCTCATTTCCCAATAATGTATGCCTTCGCATCATATTTAGATTGCCTTTGAAATTTGCGACACCATCTCAAACGATCCAATTTGATCAAATAAAATATATATTCTAAATGTAGACGACGTCCCGGACATAATGACATTGTCCGTTTGTCGATATGAAATTATTTGGGCAACATCGAGGGCCAAATTTCTCGATATGCATGTTATTACCTTGGGATCCATCTCACCATTACGATTGATCCCAATTATTCACAAAAGATGTATATTTTGAATGTTGAGAATGTTGAGTCCAGTAATTAGGTTGTTAAGCCTAAGTAAATGTCCCACGGCTACCAAGAGGGGGGTGAATTGGTAGTTTTAAAAATTTTAAACCCTCTTAATAATAAAGTTGAACCGAAATAAAATTTTCTTTTAAAGTTAGTAGAAAAATGTTTTTCAACCACAGAGTTGTTAAAACTGAAATTCAAAGTGCGGAAACGTAAAAGCAATAAAGTAAAAGACACCAGATTTATAGTGGTTCGGTCTATAACAAGACCTACATCCACTCCTCAGAGGCACCCTCTGAGTATTGCACTAATACCACAAAGTGACTCTCCTTTAGCACCCACAGCAAGGCGGAGAAGCCTGTACAAAACACTCTTTTCACCACTACCCGGTGCGGCAGAGAACCGTTGTCCTTTTACACAATCCACAGTGCTGGCAGAGAACCGTCGTCCTTTCACACTCTCCTAGTGTGGGCAGAGAACCCTACGGCTGTTCACACTCTCCAAGTGTAGGCAGAGAACCTTCTTCCTTTTACACTCTCCTAGTGTAGGCAGAGAACCCACGTCTGTTCACACTCTCCAAGTGTCGGCAGAGAACCGGACCTTCTTGAATGATCTTCTCACAAGAATCTAGAAGGAAGAAAGAAAAGAGTGAAGAAATCCAATTTCACAAGTAGAGACTCTTACCTTAGCAATCCAAGTGAAGCCTTCTCGCTCCAATGGTAGGAATCCTCCTTTGAAAGCTCTCTTCCACTCTCTCCTTGGCTATTCTCTCAATAGGCACGAAGATCAAATGACAAAAAGATTGGGTGGCAGTCTAATTTGGACTATTTATACAAAAGACATGAAAAACTGCCCAAAAACTGCATATTTTCAATTCTGTACGCAGTGGATCGTCCTGTACGATCCTGGATCGTCCTGGACGATTTTACTTAAACGATCTGAAACGACCCAATTTGTATATGTGTACGAAATGACTTCGTACAGCTGATCGTCCTGTACGAACTAGGTTCGTCCAGTACGAACGGTTATTACAAGGTCGGTTCTAGAAACTGCTGAAAACTGTTCTAAGTCGGTTTATCGTTTGGACGAAAATGTGTTCGTCTGGACGAAAATTTTCCAGAGAGCCGATTGTCCTGGACGATTATTTATTTCGTCTGGACGAAAATTTTCCAGAGCACCCATCGCCGCGGACGATAATTTGCTTTCATCTGGACGAAAATTTTCCAGAGAGCTGATCGTCCGGTACGATAATTATTTTCGTCTGGACGAAAATTTTCCAGAGGACTGGTCGCCTCGTACGATGGTAAAATTCGTCTGGACGAAATTTGACAGAGAACCCATCGTCCGGGACGATATTAAAATTCGTCCTGGACGAATAGGACTTAGAAAAAAAAATTTTTCCAAGCAAGTTCCTATTCGTTCCAAATGCTCTATAGGAGATAACTGACAGATCGTCCAGTACGATAAATATCGTCCTGTACGATCAGTATAGAATTTCAAGATCTCCTTATTTGTGTGTGTAAGATTTTATTCACTCAATTACAATCACTCCCTTTCAAAATTAATTCAGAGAAAAGACAAACTTCAAATAAACAAAATTTCTCATGTTGAATTTGATTTGAAGTTTTCGTAGTCTGGAGTCTGATTTTCCTGAAATGTTAGTACACACAAGAGCAAGTGCAAATCTTCTGAAATTGATAGGAGATAATTATACATTTGAACAATAATGTTTGGAATCATCAAAATTACATAAGTTGCACAAATATAAATCATTCAAATAGCAATTATTCAAACAATCTCCCCCTTTTTGATGATGGCAAAACAATTATTATTAGTATGGTTTCAAGTTAAAATAAATCTCTTATCTCCTAAACTCCCCCTGAATTTATGAGTACATTAAAATAAGGAGGCATTAAAGAACAATATTTTTGTTTTTCAAAAATTTTTAACACAGAAAACACAAACCACAAAAACACAAACACAAACATAATAATTTCTGATACCATATTTTTGTTTTTCAAAAAAAATTTTTAACACAGAAAACACAAACACAAACATAATAATTTCTCCCCCTTTTTGACAGCAACAAAAAGTGAAGAAGAAAAAGACAAGAAATGTAAATAATAATATGAAATTCATTTTTTTAAAATTTAATCTAAATTGTGATTTGACATAGGGTATGCAATTTTAAACTAAGGATATTAGATCAATCATAGAAATTCATAAAATTTATGAAATGATATAACTTTGTAAGTAAGAAGAATTTATCAAAGACATGATTCAATTTAGACATTTTGATTATTGAAAATCATTACAAGTGAGATGTAAAAAAAATTCTATATTTCAAAGTTCAATAGAATATAAATGAACATTAGATCAACTTGAATTAAGAGATTAAACGAATTTGGAAAGAAGAGAATTACCTCATGTGGTGCTTTGCACATCTTTTCAAAGTTTTGGAGCATATTTTTGTGCATTTTTCTTTGGTTGGGCTTATTTTGTGCCTCTTTTTCACTTTGCAAATTTTTGCTAATCCCTTTTGATTTTTGTATATTTGTACAATGTTCAAGAGTAATTTGACCAATTCTTTCCAAAATCTATAATCTAAGATTTCAAATATTTCTAGGTGCATAAATATCATTTGAGCATAGAAATATAAAATAAGAAAACATCAAAATTGCAATAACAATATTAACTTTTATGTAGTCTAAATGAATAGACATGAATTTAAAAATTCTAATTATAACAAGTTATAAACAAATTATAAATTTAGAAAGTCTAGATTTTCTAATATAGATAATCTCACATTACAATCGAATTTAAGCACAATGTAGATTAAAAATAATATTAATGAAATTCATAAAGATTAGCCACATTTCAAAACAAATCTAAAACAAACAAACTTTCATTGATTAAAAAAAAATTACAAAAAAAAAAAAATTGAACTTAAACAAAAACATAACAACAATCACAATAACACATATAAGATAAAAAACAAAACAACACAAAAAAAATACAACAGACACACATAAAAAACACTTCTACTGTTCTGGAGGAGGAGGAGGAGGAATGCCGCCAAAGAGGTTGAAGTAGGAGGCTATCAACATTACATTGGTATTTATTTCATGAACTTCATCTCTAATATTACCAATGTCATGTTGCTGCTGAGTAAGATGAGCATCAAATTGATCAAACCTTTGATCAATGTGAGTCTCTAGTCTATCAAATCTCTCAATCAGATTCTGATAATCTGATTGAGAAGCAGAACCTTGCACTCCTTCTTCTTCTTCTTCTTCTGAAGCACTAGCATGTGCTTTCTCTTTCTCCTCCTTGAAGAGCAATCTGAAAGATGCATCGTTATAGTAAACTGGCTCTTCATATTCTTCATCAGGATGCACTATATTGTACTTCTTCTCCAAAATATAAGTAATCAAGTGCCCTAAAGAAATGTTCTTCTTCCTCTTCTGATCAGGCTGTCCTATTTCTGAAAGCCCATAGATATGATCTAGGATGAGTTGGGCTTCATCAATAGGATGTCTTTTCATGATTAAAAAAGTTAGACAAGAAAGGAGAGGAGTAATGTTAATCCTATCACCAGCTTTAGAAATAATTGAGGATCTAAGGATATGCTGGATGATTCGGGCATCTTGGGTCATACCGGCCACTCTAGCAACATGATTGTCAATCGCATTTTCTCTAATTACCGTATTGATTTGAAACCATTTGAAGGAGGTTTCTGACATTAGGGTGTGGGCTCTATATCCTTCAGTCCTTAAGTTTAAAAATGCACCAAGGTCGTGCTTGGTGATCTCAACTTTTTTCTTAAAAACAAAAGAACTAATGATAGAGTGGTCAGAATTGAAACTCATGTTGGCTAGGAAGTAATGGTAGGTTTGCTTATTGTAGAAGTGGACAAGAGAAAGAATGAACTGAAATTAGGTTGAGGCGAAGAGGTGTAATACCCGAAATTTCAACTCTGTTTGGATAAGAATGCGAGACGGAGTGATTTTTGCAGATGCAAAACGAGGAAAAGATTCCTCATTTGCCTTGGAAAGAAAGTTGTCTGGGGCATTCCTGTTAGGTTTCTTCACCAAAACTTTTTGTCTTTTGCTAGAGGAGGCCATAGTTGATTTGATGTAGAAAGGGATTGAAAAAGATGTTTGAAAGTGTGATTGTCAAGTTTGAAAGCCTTCATATTTAAAGAAAAACGATACGTTCGTGCTGGACGAAAATATTCGTCCTGGACGAAAAATTATCGTTCGTCTGGACGAAGTAATTTCGTACAGACGATCCAATTCGTCCAAAATGTAACGGCTTTTCGTATTCAACACAACTTACGATGCGTCCCTTCGTACAGGCTTTTTGACTTGACCGATCGTACATACGAAAAAATTTCGTACAGACGATCGAAAAGTGTTTCGTTTTAATGACTCTTGAAAACCGTCCCCTACAATGAACCGACACATGTTCGTACAGATGAAAAAATTTCGTACAGACGAAGTTCGTATTAAAAACTGTCTTATCCACTCAACCGCTGCATTCAATCGTCCCGACGTTTGAGAAAAAGAAAAAATTTGTACTGGACGAACACAGATCGTACAGACGATCCAATAAAAAACTGCTCTCAAAACGGTTTAAATTCGCGCAAACTGTTTCTTTACACATCGTCCCGTACGAAAATATTTCGTCCTGGACGATTTCCTCCAAAAAAAATTTTAGTTTTGAAATTTTTAAATTAACAAAATCAACAAAAATAATCAAAAACACAGAAAACATAAAACAAAATCATAAATCCAAAAACAATTCATTAAAAACACACAAAATTCACAAAATTACAAAAACAAAACACAACAAGTATCAATGTTGTAAAGACATTTTAGTTAAGCATTCAAATCAATAACACCAAGCCTTGTTCTTAAAGTACTGAAGGTATCAAAGGCTAAAGGTTTTATAAAAATGTCTGCAAGTTGATTTTCAGTTGAAACATGAATGAGTTCAATTTCTCTTTTGGATACATGATCCCTTATGAAATGATGCCTTATATCGATGTGTTTGGTTCTAGAATGTTGAATAGGATTTTTGGAAATGCAAATAGCACTAGTATTGTCACAATAAATTGGAATAGTGCCTATAGTTAATCCTAAGTCAATCAACTGTTGTTTTAACCAAAGTACTTGTGCCACACAACTTCCTAATGCAATGTATTCTGCTTCTGCAGTAGATAGTGCCACTGAATTTTGTTTTCTACTAGACCATGAAACTAATAAATTTCCAATGAATTGACATGTTCCAGAAGTGCTTTTCCTATCCACTCTACAGCCTGCAAAGTCAGAATCTGAGTAACCAATAATTTCAAATGAAGAGCTAAACTTAGGATACCAAATTCCTAAGTTTTGAGTTCCTAGTAGATATCTTAAAATCCTTTTCACTGCTGTCAAATGTGATTCTTTTGGATCTGATTGAAATCTAGCACATAGGCAAACACTAAACATAATATCTGGTCGGCTAGCAGTCAAGTAAAGTAAAGATCCAATTATCCCTCTAAATTTCTTTTGATCAACAGATTTTCCCTTAAGGTCTTTATCCAACTGAACTGAAGAACTCATTGGTGTACTAACAGGTTTAGCATTGTCCATTTCATATTTTTTGAGGATGTCCTTAATATATTTGATTTGACTAAGAAAAGTACCTTCCTCAAGTTGCTTAATGCTAAATCCTAGAAAGTAATTTAAATCTCCCATTAGACTCATTTCAAATTCACTACTCATTGTTTTAGAAAAATCATCACAAAGATGTTTATTTGAAGATCCAAAGATGATGTCATCCACATAAATTTGAACAATAAGTATATCCTTTCCAATTTTCCTTAAAAAGAGAGTTGTATCCACACTTCCTTTTTCAAAAGATCTTTCAAGTAGGAAGGTGCTTAACCTCTCATACCAAGCCCTAGGTGCCTGTTTCAATCCATATAATGCCTTTTTTAATTTGAAAACATGATTTAGAAATTTAGAATTTTCAAAACCTGGAGGTTGTTCTACAAAAACATCTTCTTCAATTACTCCATTTAAAAAGGCACTTTTGACATCCATTTGAAACAATTTAAAACCTTTAAAACAGGCAAAGGCTAGTAAAACCCTAATTGCTTCAAGTCTAGCTACAGGGGCAAAAGTTTCCTCAAAATCAATTCCTTCAATTTGATTATACCCCTTAGCTACTAATCTAGCCTTATTTCTAATGACTACTCCTGAGTCATTCATTTTATTTTTGAACACCCACTTGGTTCCAACAACACTTTGATCTTTTGGCCTTGTAGTTAGTTCCCAAACTTTATTTCTTACAAATTGATTCAACTCTTCTTGCATGGCCAATATCCAAAATTCATCTGAAAGTGCTTGATCAATGTTAGTGGGTTCAATAGTTGAAATAAAGGCTGAATGATTGACTTCCTTGTTTAATCCACGCCTAGTTCTAACACCCTCACTTGGTTCACCTATGATTAATTCCTTTGGGTGGTTTTTAGAAAATCTCAAATCTCTAGGCAAAGGGTCTTCTCTTTCTAAATTTTCTTCCACATTTTCTTCCAAATTTAATCTATCAATATTTTGGGAGTTTTTTCAATTTCTTCTTCAACAACTTTTGGCTCTTCCATGTTTCCATTTTCATCAAAAACAACATGTGTGGTTTCTTCAATGACTAAAGTTCTTTTGTTGAATACTCTATAAGATTTTCCAACACTTGAATATCCAACAAAAATTCCTTCATCTGATTTTGGATCAAATTTTCCTAAGGCAGATTTTCCATTATTATGTATGAACACCTTGCAACCAAATACATGCAAATGAGACAAATTTGGTGTTCTTCCTTTTAGCAACTCATAGGGTGTTTTATTCAAATTTGATCTCACATTCACCCTATTCAGAACATAGCATGCAGTGCTAACCGCCTCAGCCCAAAAATATCTAGGAAGTGAGTATTCTGCTAACATTGCTCGGGCGGCTTCTATTAATGTTCTGTTCTTTCTTTCAACTACTCCATTTTGTTGAGGAGTTCTAGGTGCAGAAAAATTGTGATCAATCCCCTTTTCTTTACAGAAATCTTCAAATCTTTCATTTTCAAATTCTCCTCCATGATCACTTTGTATAGAAATTATTTCACATCCTAGTTTTCTTTGTATCCAAGTTGAAAAATTTCTGAATTCCTCAAATGATTCACTCTTATGAAAAAGAAATTTAACCCAGGTGAATCTTGAAAAATCATCTACTATAACAAATCCATATACCTTTCCTCCTAGACTAACAGTGCTTACTGGTCCAAAAAGATCCATGTGTAGAATTTCTAAAGGTTTACTGGTCCTAAGATCTTTAATGGACTTAAAAGAGGACTTCACTTGTTTTCCTAATTGACATGCATCACACAGATGGTCCTTAGTAAAGTCTAGTTTAGGTATTCCTCTCACCAAATTCTTTTGGGTAATTTTTCTAAGATTTTTCATACTAGAATGACAAAGTCTCCTATGCCAAAGCCATGATTCATCAGAAACAGTTTTCAAACAAAATGCAGTAGGAGATTGAATACAATTTAAATCTAGCATGTAAACATTGTTCACCCTTTTTCCATTTAAAACAATTTTCCCATTTAGGCTAATTATGCAGCTAGTAGGTAAAAATTTTACATTATAGCCCTTATCACATAGCTGACTTATGCTAAGCAAATTATGTTTTAAGCCTTCAACTAATAAAACATTATCTATGAAAAAGTTTTTCAAATTTCCAATCATACCTGATCCAACCACTTTCTTTGTGGTATTATCTCCAAGTGTAACCTTGCCTCCACTCCTGGCTTCCAGCGTTATGATTTGAGCAGTATCTCCAGTCATGTGCTTAGAACATCCGCTGTCCAGGTACCATATACTCTCACGAGGTCTTGTGTGAGAGTATTCCTGCAAAATTCTCAAATGTTAGACCTGGGAACCCAAACTAGTTTGGGTTCACCTTTATGAAATTTATAATCAGATGCATGTGTGATATGTCTAGGTTTATGCATCTTAGTTCTCCACACCAAATTAGGTTTCATCTTTAAAGTGCAGGTGTGAGATATATGTCCCAAAAATCCACAATTGTTACATTTAACATTAGGAAAAATATTCCTATGTTTTCTCTCATATGATTGTCTTCTAAGAGATTTCATGAATTTAGGATAATATTTAAGATTTGTAAAATCTTCAAGTTTAGGGGGGTTCCTATTATCCTCGAGAGCTCTTATAGTAAGTTTGTAAAATGAATTCATTTTCTCCAAGATTCGATTTGTATAATTGACTCTATATGTCTTGTGCTCAGATTCATCCTTAAATTTTTCAAATTCTTTTTCAAGTTCAGCATAGGATGATTTTAAATTCTCAAAATTTTTATTCAAGTCATCATATTCATCAAGTAATTTCATGTGGTTGCTATCAATTAAAGCATGATCTTTCCTAAGGATTTTGTGTTCCTTATTAAACTTTTCCAATTCTAAAACTAAACTAGCATGCATCTTTTTCATTTTCCTATATGTATCATGCATGTGTTCAGAAACTTCAAACAATTCATTATAGGTTAAATCACATACCTCTTCTTGATCTGATTGTTCAGCTTTATCTGCCATCAAGCAAAGGTTGGTGACTTCTTCTTCTTTTTCAGTCTCAGATGAGTCTGAAGCTGAGTCCGCCCAAAAAGTCTTTTGAAACTTCTTCTTGCCCTTCTTTACCATTGGTTTCTCCTCTACCTTCTCCTTGCTAGGAGTGGCTTTGAGTTTTGGACAATCAGTCTTTATATGACCTGGTTTCCTGCATTCATAACAAATCACTTCATTAGAAACCTTGCCATTTCTGTTATACTTACCTCTATTCCATTGCTGGCGTCTCTTCTGCTTCCTTTTTAAAAAGCTTTTGAATTGTCTAGTCATCAGTGCTATATCATCTTCATCCTCAGGTTGTGAGTGTTCACTTTCTGACTCTTCCACATTTAGTGCAATATTCTTGTCCTTTCTTGGTTCACCTGCATCAATCTTTCTTTGACTTACTCCTTGCTCGTAAGCAATGAGTGAACCAAGAAGATTGTCAATAGAATAAATGTTCAGATCTTTTGACTCTGTAATTGCAGTAATTTTAGCATCGTATGCAGTAGGTAAACAATGAAGAATCTTATTAACCATTTCAGCATTAGTTAATTCCCTATCAAGTGCATGCAAAGAGATGACAATTTGAGTGAATCTTGTGTACATGTCAGATATAGATTCATTAGGTTTCATGCGAAATAATTCGTAGTCATGTAACAAGATATTGAGTCTTGATTGCTTAACCTCATTTGTCCCTTCATAAGTAATACAAAGTCTATCCCATATGTTTTTTCCGCTTTTACAAGTGGAAACTCGCATGTAGTCTTCAGATTTTAAAGCACAAAAGAAACTATTTAAACATTTCGCATTTAATTGTGCTAAGTCACGTTCTTCTATAGTCCAATCTGCATAGGGTGTATCTACCCTAATTCCATCAACTAATCTAGTTGGTTTTGTGTAACCTTCCTGGACTAACATCCACATGCGATAATCAAGTGACTGTAAGAAAGCAGACATGCGTGTTTTCCAAAAATCAAAAGGAATATTGTCAAACAGTGGAGGTCTAGTGATAGAGTAACCCTCAGGTGTGTTTCGGTTTCCAAATGTAGCCATCTACGTTAATCAAAAAGTAGTTCAAACTTATGATTTTGAAACAATGCTCTGATACCACTTGTTGAGTCCAGTAATTAGGTTGTTAAGCCTAAGTAAATGTCCCACGGCTACCAAGAGGGGGGTGAATTGGTAGTTTTAAAAATTTTAAACCCTCTTAATAATAAAGTTGAACCGAAATAAATTTTTTTTTAAAGTTAGTAGAAAAATGTTTTTCAACCACAGAGTTGTTAAAACTGAAATTCAAAGTGCGGAAACGTAAAAGCAATAAAGTAAAAGACACCAGATTTATAGTGGTTCGGTCTATAACAAGACCTACATCCACTCCTCAGAGGCACCCTCTGAGTATTGCACTAATACCACAAAGTGACTCTCCTTTAGCACCCACAGCAAGGCGGAGAAGCCTGTACAAAACACTCTTTTCACCACTACCCGGTGCGGCAGAGAACCGTCGTCCTTTTACACAATCCACAGTGCTGGCAGAGAACCGTCGTCCTTTCACACTCTCCTAGTGTGGGCAGAGAACCCTACGGCTGTTCACACTCTCCAAGTGTAGGCAGAGAACCTTCTTCCTTTTACACTCTCCTAGTGTAGGCAGAGAACCCTTGTCTGTTCACACTCTCCAAGTGTCGGCAGAGAACCGGACCTTCTTGAATGATCTTCTCACAAGAATCTAGAAGGAAGAAAGAAAAGAGTGAAGAAATCCAATTTCACAAGTAGAGACTCTTACCTTAGCAATCCAAGTGAAGCCTTCTCGCTCCAATGGTAGGAACCCTCCTTTGAAAGCTCTCTTCCACTCTCTCCTTGGCTATTCTCTCAATAGGCACGAAGATCAAATGACAAAAAGATTGGGTGGCAGTCTAATTTGGACTATTTATACAAAAGACATGAAAAACTGCCCAAAAACTGCATATTTTCAATTCTGTACGCAGTGGATCGTCCTGTACGATCCTGGATCGTCCTGGACGATTTTACTTAAACGATCTGAAACGACCCAATTTGTATATGTGTACGAAATGACTTCGTACAGCTGATCGTCCTGTACGAACTAGGTTCGTCCAGTACGAACGGTTATTACAAGGTCGGTTCTAGAAACTGCTGAAAACTATTCTAAGTCGGTTTATCGTTTGGACGAAAATGTGTTCGTCTGGATGAAAATTTTCCAGAGAGCCGATCGTCCTGGATGATTATTTATTTCGTCTGGACGAAAATTTTCCAGAGCACCTATCGCCGCGGACGATAATTTGCTTTCGTCTGGACGAAAATTTTCCAGAGAGCTGATCGTCCGGTACGATAATTATTTTCGTCTGGACGAAAATTTTCCAGAGGACTGGTCGCCTCGTACGATGGTAAAATTCGTCTGGACGAAATTTGACAGAGAACCCATCGTCCGGGACGATATTAAAATTCGTCCTGGACGAATAGGACTTAGAAAAAAAAAATTTTTCCAAGCAAGTTCCTATTCGTTCCAAATGCTCTATAGGAGATAACTGAAAGATCGTCCATTACGATAAATATCGTCCTGTACGATCAGTATAGAATTTCAAGATCTCCTTATTTGTGTTTAAGATTTTATTCACTCAATTACAATCACTCCCTTTCAAAATTAATTCAGAGAAAAGACAAACTTCAAATAAACAAAATTTCTCATGTTGAATTTGATTTGAAGTTTTCGTAGTCTGGAGTCTGATTTTCCTGAAATGTTAGTACACACAAGAGCAAGTGCAAATCTTCTGAAATTGATAGGAGATAACTATACTTTTGAACAATAATGTTTGGAATCATCAAAACTACATAAGTTGCACAAATATAAATCATTCAAATAGCAACTATTCAAACAGAGGATGTTCTGAATGCAATGGCATAGTCCATTTCATGATCGGACATCATCTAAGCGACGTCAAGGCCTGATTTCCTCGAAATACGTGTTGTCTCAAAATTCATGTCACTCGTTAGAATGATCCAAATTGAACAAATAAAATACAGTTTTTTAGTATTTGTAATGTTTTTAACACAATGGCGAAGTCCGTTTGTTAATCCGACATCGTTTGATCAGCCTCGCGCTTTAATTTCGGGTGTCGGTCGTCTCTTTTGACCAATCTCATCCGATTCAATTACGGGGTACTTGACCCAACATAATTCAATATCCTGATCGCAACAATACCATCCATTTGGCAATCAGAGGTCATTTAATCCCTTAAGTGATGTGTTTTGTCAATGCACGCATTGCCTAAATGTTCATTTTTTCCTATTTACACATAGTTTATATGTAGGGGTCAACAATGGAGGCCAACTCCGTGTGATCACTGTGGTTCTTTATTCCATTCCCCGACCTCTTGTCCATCCTAGCCTTCCAGCCAATTAATAGTGACCCAACCTTCCAATCCTGCTAATAGAGGTGTTGAGTCTAGTAATTAGGTTGTTAAGCCTAAGTGAATGTCCCAAGGCTACCAAGAGGGGGGGGGGTGAATTGGTAATAAAAAAAATTTAAATCCTCTTTGAAGATTAAATTGAACCGAAATAAAAATTTCTTTTTAAAGTTTGTAGAAAAATATTTTTCAACCACAGAGTTGTTAAAATTAAAATTTAAAGTGCGGAAACGTAAAAAACAATAAAGTAAATGACACCAGATTTATAGTGGTTCGGTCTATAACCAGACCTACATCCACTCCTCAAAGGCACCCTCTGAGTATTGCACTAAAATCAATAGTGACTCTCCTTTTGCACCCACAGCAAGGCGGAGAAGCCTTTACAACACACTCTTTTCACCACTACCCGGTGTGGCAGAGAACCGTCATCCTTTTACATAATCCCCAGTGCTGGCAAAGAACCGTCGTCCTTTCACACAATCCCTAGTGCTGGCAGAGAACCGTCGTCCTTTTACACTTTCCTAGTGTGGGCAGAGAACCCTACGGCTGTTCACACTCTCCAAGTGTAGGCAGAGAACCCTTCGTCCTGTTTACACTCTCCAAGTGTAGGCAGAGAACCCTTCGGCTGTTCACACTCTCCAAGTGTCGGCAGAGAACCGGATCTCCTTGACTGATCTTCTCACAAGACTCTAGAAGGAAAAAGGAAAAGAGTGAAGTAATTCCAATTCACAAGTAGAGACTCTCACCTTTGCAATCCAAGTGAAGCCTTCTCGCTCCAATGGTAGGAATCCTCCCTTGAATGCTCTCTTCCACTCTCTCCTTGGCTATTCTTCTTAAGAGGCATGAAGATCAAATGACAAAAAGATTGGGTGGCAGTCTAATTTGGACTATTTATATAAAAGATAAGAAAAACCACCCAAAAACTGCAAGTTTTCAATTCTGTACGCAGTGGATCGTCCTGTACGATCGTGGATCGTCCTGAACGATTTTACTTAAACGATCTGACACGACCCTATTTGAATATGTGTACGAAATGACTTCGTACAGCTGATCGTCCTGTACGAATTTAGGTTCATCCAGTACGAACAGTTATTACAAGGTCGATTCTAGAAACTGCTGAAAACTGTTCTAAGTCGATTAATCATTTGGACGAAAATATGTTCGTCTGGACGAAATTTTTTCAGAGGACCGATCGTCCTGGATGATTCTTGACTTCGTCTGGACGAAAATTTTCCAGAGGACCAATCGCCATGGATGATAATTTATTTTTGTCTGGTCGAAAATTTTCCAGAGACCTGATCGTCCTGGACGATTTTTATTTTCGTCTGGACAAAATTTTTCCAGAGGACCAGTCGTCATGGATGACAATGTAAATTCGTATAGATGAAAATTTTATAGAGAACCAATCGTCCTGGACGATAATTAATTTCATCCTGGACGAATAGGACTTAAAAAATTTTTTTTTGAATAATTTCCTATTCGTTCCATGAGCTCTTACAGGAGATAACTGTCTGATCGTCCCGTACGATCAGTATAAAATTTTTATGATCTCCTTATGTGTGTGGTATGTTTTTATTCACTCAATTACAATCACTCCCTTTCAAATTTAATTCAAAGAAAAAATGCAAGTTTTCAAATTAACAAAGTATCTCATGTTGAATTTGATCTGAAGTTTTCGTAGTCTGGAGTCTGATTTTCCTGAAATGTTAGTACACACAAGAGCAAATACAAATATTCTAAAATTATTAGGAGATAACTACATATTTGAACAATAATGTTTGAAATCATCAAAACTATACAAGTTGCACAAATGTAAAGCATTCAAATAGCAACTATTCAATAATCTCCCCCTTTTTGATGATGGCAAAACAATTATTGTTTGTATGGTTTCAACAAATCTTCTATCTCCTAAACTCCCCCTGAATTAATGAATACATGAAAATAAGGAGGCATTTTGAAGCAAAGAACAACATTTTTGTTTTTCAAAAAATTTAACACAAACAATCACAAAAGCAAAATGCAATGCAAACAGAATAATCAAAACAAAACAAATCAATAACAACACAAACATCAATTACCAACACAAACACAATAATTTCCCCCCTTTTTGACAACAACAAAAAGTGAAGAAGAAATAAACTAGAAATGTAAATAGTTATATGAAATTTATTTGAAAATTTAATCTAAATGGTGATTGACATAAGGTATGTATTTTTAAACTAAAAACATTAGGTCAATCATAGAAATTCATAAAATTTAAGAAGTGATATAACTTTGTACGTAAGAAGAATTTTTCAAAACATGATTCAATTTAGACATTTGAATATAGAAAATCATTACAAGAGAGATGTAAAAAAGATTTTATATTTCCAAGTTCAATGGAATATAAATGAACATAAGATTAATTTGAATTAAGAGATTGAAAGAATTTGGAAAGAAGAGAATTACCACATGCGGCGCTTTGCGCATCTTTTTCAAATTTTTGGGCACATTTTTGTGCATCTTTTGACATTGGGCTAATTTTGTGCCTCTTTTTCACAATGTAAATCTTTGCACATTCCTTTTGATTTTTGTACTTTTTGTACAATTTTCAAGAGTAATTGAGACCAATTCTTTCCAAAATCAATAATCTAAAATTTCAAATATTTCTAAGTGCATAAATATCACTTGAGCATAAAAATATAAAATAAGAAAACATCTAAATTGCAATAATAATATTAACTTTTATGTAGTCTAAATGAATAGACATGAATTTTAAAAGTTCTAATTACAACAAGTTATAAACAACTTTTAAATTTAGAAAGACTAGATTTTCTAATATAGATAATCTCAAATTACAATCTAATTTAAGCACTATGAAGATTAAATAATACTAATGAAATTCATAAAAATTAAGCACATTCCAAAAAGCAAATCAATTTTGAAACAAGTACAACATCCATTGATATTAATGAAAGGATTACATATTTCATAATATCTAAAAAAAAAAGGAAAAAAACACTGAACAGCATAAATAAAATAAACATGAAAACAAACACAAAACATAAGAACTGACGCAACAAACATCTCTACTATTATGGAGGAGGAGGAGGAGGAATGCCGCCAAAAAGATTAAAGTAGGAGGCCATCAACATTACATTGGTATTAATTTCATGTGCTTTATCTCTAATGTTACCAATGTCTTGTTGATGCTGCTTAAGTTGAGCATCAAATTGATCAAACCCTTGATCAACGTGAGTCTCTAATTTATCAAATCTTTCAATCAGATTCTGATAATCTGACTGAGGTGCAGATGTTTGCTCTACTTCTTCTTCTTCCTCTTCTGAAGCACTGGCATATGCTTTTTCTTTTTCCTCCTTGAAAAGCAATCTGAAGGAAACATCATTATAGTATACTAGCTATTCGTATTCTTCATCAGGATGCACTAAGTTGTATTTCTTTTCCAAAATGTATGTGACTAAGTGCCCTAATGAGATGTTCCTTTTTCTCTTATATTCTGCATGTCCTATTTCTGAAAGCCCATATATATGATCTATGATAAGTTGGGCTTCGTCAATAGGATGACATTCTATAATCAAAAAGGTTAGAACAGAAATGAGAGGGGTAATATTAATCCTATCACCAGCTTTAGGAATGATTGAAGATCGAAGGATATGCTGGATGATTCGGGCATTTTTGGTCATACCAAAGACTCTAGCGACATGATAGTCAAGACCATTTTCTCTAATTACCCTATTGACATGATACCATTTGAAAGAGATTTCTGACATTAGGGTGTGAGCTCTATATCCCTCAGTTCTTAAGTTAAAAAATGCACCAAGGTCGTGCTTGGTGATCTCAACTTTTTGCTTGAAGACATAAGAACTTATGGAGGAGTGGTCTGAATTAAAACTCATGTTTGCTAGGAAATAATGATAGGTTTGCTTGTTGTAGAAGTGGGCGAGAGAAAGTATGAATTAAAATTGGGTTGAGGCAAAAAGGTGCATTACCTTAAAATTTAACTCGCTTTAGATTAAAATGCGAGGAGTTATTTTGGTGGATGCAAAACGAGGAAAGGATTCCTCATTCGCCTTAGACAGAAAGTTTTCTGAGGAATTCCTATTTGGTTTCTTGACCAGCACCTTTTGTCTCTTGCTTGAAGAGGCCATTGTCGATTTGAAGTAGAAAGGGATTGAAAGTGAGGTTTGGAAGTGTGATTGTTAGGTTAGAAAGCCTTCCTATTTAAAGAAAAATGATACGTTCGTCCTGGACGAAAACTTTCGTCCTAGACGAAAAATCATTGTTCGTCTGGACGAAAATATTTCGTACAGACGATCAAATTCGTCCTAAATATAAAGGCTTTTCATAATCAACACAACTTACGATGCGTCCATTCGTACAGGCTTTTTGACTTGACCGATCGTACAGACGAAAATATTTCGTACAGACGATCAAAAAGTAACTCGTTTTAATGTCTCTTGAAAACCGTCCCCTACAATGAACCGACATCTGTTCGTCTGGACGAACCAAAAATTCGTACAAACGAAATCCATATTAAAAACTATCTTATCCACTCAACCTCTGCATTCAATCATCCCGACGTTTGAGAAAAAAAATTTTTCGTCCTGGACGATCGTCAGATCGTACAGACAATCTAATTAAAAACTGCTCTAAAAAACGGTTAAAATTCGCGCAAACGTTCTTTCACACATCGTCCAGTACGAAACAGAATTCGTCCTGGACGATTTCCTCCAATTTTTGAATTTTAAATTTTTTTTATTTAAGAAAACAAACTAAACATTCAAAAATACAGAAATCATAAAACAAAATCATAGACCTAAAAACAAATTCATTCAAAACACATAAAATTTCACAAAATAAAAAACAAAACAAAACAAATATCAATGTTGCAAAAGACATTTTGATTAGGCATTCAAATCAATAACATCAAGCCTTGTTCTTAAAGTACTGAAGGTATCAAAGGCTAAATGTTTTGTAAAAATGTTTGCAAGTTGATTTTCAGTTGAAACATGTGTGAGTTCAATTTCTCCCTTGGATACATGATCCCTTATGAAATGATGCCTTATATCAATGTGTTTGGTTCTAGAGTGTTGAATAGGATTTTTGGAAATGCAAATAGCACTAGTATTGTCACAATAAATTGGAATAGTGCTTATAGTTAATCCTAAATCAATCAACTGTTGTTTTAACCAAAGTACTTGTGTCACACAACTTCATAATGCAATGTATTCTGCTTCTGCAGTAGATAGTGCCACTGAATTTTGTTTTCTACTAGACCATGAAACTAATGAATTTCTAATGAATTGACATGTTCCAGAAGTGCTTTTCCTATCCACGCTACAGCCTGCAAAGTCAGAATCTGAGTAACCAATAATTTCAAATGAAGAGCTAAACTTAGGATACCAAATCTCTAAGTTTTGAGTTCCTAGTAAATATCTTAAAATCCTTTTCACTGCTGTCAAATGTGATTCTTTTGGATCTGATTGAAATCTAGCACATAAGCAAACACCGAACATAATATCTGGTCTGCTAGCAGTCAAGTAAAGTAAAGATCTAATTATCCCTCTAAATTTCTTTTGATCAACAGATTTTCTCTTAAGGTCCTTATCCAACTGTACTGAGGAACTCATTGGTGTACTAACAGGTTTAGCATTGTCCATTTTATATTTTTTGAGGATATTCTTAATATATTTAGTTTGACTAAGAAATGTACATTCATCAAGTTGCTTAATGCTAAATCCTAGAAAGTAATTTAAATCTCCCATTAAACTCATTTCAAATTCACTACTCATTATTTTAGAAAAATCATCACAAAGATTTTTATTTGAAGATCCAAAGATGATGTCATCCACATAAATTTGAACAATAAGTATATCCTTTCCAATTTTCCTTAAAAAGAGAGTTGTATCCACACTTCCTTTTTCAAAAGATCTTTCAAGTAGGAAGGTGCTCAACCTCTCATACCAAGCTCTAGGTGTCTGTTTCAATCCATATAATGCCTTTTTTAACTTGAAAACAGGATTTAGAAATTTAAAATTTTCAAAACCTGGAGGTTGTTCTACAAAAATATCTTCCTCAATTACCCCATTTAAAAAGGCACTCTTGACATCCATTTGAAACAATTTAAAACCTTTAAAACAGACAAAGGCAAGTAAAACCTAATTGCTTCAAGTCTAGCTACAGGGGCAAAAGTCTCCTCAAAATCAATTTCTTAAATTTAATTATACCCCTTAGCAACTAATCTAGCCTTATTTCTAATGATTACTCCTGAGTCATTCATTTTATTTTTGAACACCCACTTGGTTCTAACAACACTTTGATCTTTTGGCCTTGTAGTTAATTCCCAAACTTTATTTTTTACAAATTGATTTAACTCTTCTTGCATGGCCAATATCCAAAATTCATCAGAAAGTGCTTCATCAATATTAGTGGGTTCAATAGTTGAAATAAAAGTTGAATGATTGACTTCCTTGTTTAATACATGCCTAGTTCTAACACCCTCACTTGGTTCACCTATAATCAATTCCTTTGGGTGGTTTTTAGAAAATCTCAAATCTCTAGGCAAAGGGTTTTCTCTTTCGAAATTTTCTTTCATATTTTCTTCCAAATTTAATCTATCAATCTTTTGGGAGTTTACTTCAATTTCTTCTTCAACAACATTTGGCTCTTCCAAATTTCCACTTTCATCAAATACAACATGTGTGGTTTCTTCAATGACTAAAGTTCTTTTGTTGAATACCCTATAAGATTTTCCAACAGTTAAATATCCAACAAAAATTCCTTCATCTGATTTTGAATCAAATTTTCCTAAGGCAGATTTTTCATTATTATGTATGAACACCTTGCAACCAAATACATGCAAATGAGTTAAATTAGGTGTTCTACCTTTTAACAACTCATAAGGTGTTTTATTCAAATTTGATCTCACATTCACCCTATTCAGAACATAACATGCAGTGCTAACCGCCTCAGCCCAAAAATATCTAGGTAGTGAGTATTCTGCTAACATTGCTCGGGCGGCTTCTATTAATGTTATGTTTTTCCTTTCAACTACTCCATTTTGTTGAGAGGTTCTAGGTGCAGAAAAATTGTGATCAATCCCCTTTTCTTTACAGAAATTTTCAAATCTTTCATTTTCAAATTCTCCTCCATGATCACTTTGTAAAGAAATTATTTCACATCCTAGTTTTCTTTGAATCCAAGTTGAAAAATTTTTGAATTCCTCAAATGATTCACTCTTATGAAAAAGAAATCTAACCCAGGTGAATCTTGAGAAATCATCCACTATAACAAATCTGTATACCTTCCCTCCTAGACTTACAGTTCCTACTGGTCCAAAAAGATCCATGTGTAAAATTTCTAAAGGTTTACTGGTTCTAAGATCCTTATTGGACTTAAAAGAGGACCTCACTTATTTTCCTAATTGACATGCATCACATAGATGGTCCTTAGTAAAGTCTAGTTTAGGTATACCTCTCACCAAATTCTTTTGGGTAATACTCCTAAGATTTTTCATACTAGAATGACAAAGTCTCCTATGCCGAAGCCATGATTCATCAGAAACAGTTTTCAAACAAAAAGCAGTAGGAGATTGAATACAATTTAAATCTAGCATGTAGACATTGTTTACCCTTTTTCCATTTAAAACAATTTTCCCATTTAGGCTTATTATGCAGCTAGTAGGTAAAAATTTTACATTGTAGCCCTTATCACATAGTTGACTTATGCTTAACAGATTATGTTTTAAGCCTTCAACTAATAACACATTGTCTATGAAAAAGTTTTTCAAATTTCCAATCATACCTGATCCAACCACTTTCTTTATGGTATTATCTCCAAGTGTAACCTTGCCTTCATTCCTGGATTCCAACGTTATGAATTGAGCAGTATCTCCAGTCATATGCTTTGAACATCCGCTGTCCAGGTACCATATACTCTCACGAGGTCTTGTGTGAGAGTACTCCTCTTCTTGATCTGATTGTTCAACATTATCTGCCATCAAGCAAAGGTTGGTGACTTCTTCTTCTTTTTTAGTCTCAGATGAGTCTGAAGCTGAGTCCGCCCAGAAAGCTCTTTGAAAATTCTTCTTGCCCTTCTTTACCATTGGTTTCTCCTCAACCTTCTCCTTGCTAGGAGTGGCTTTGAGTTTTGGACACTCAGTCTTTATATGACCTGGTTTCCTGCATTCATAATAAATCACTTCATTAGAAACCTTGCCATTTCTGTTATACTTACCTCTATTCCATTGCTGGCGTCTCTTCTGCTTCATCAATGCAATATCATCTTCATCCTCAGGTTGTGAGTGTTCACTTTCTGACTCTTCCACATTTAGTGCAATATTCTTATCATTTCGTGGTTCACCTGCATCAATCTTTCTTTGACTTACTCCTTGCTCATAAGCAATGAGTGAACCAAGAAGATTTTCAATGGAATAAATGTTTAGATCTTTAGACTCTATAATTGCAGTAATTTTAGCATCATAAGCAGTAGGTAAACAACGAAGAATTTTATTGACCATTTCAACATTAGTTAGTTCCCTACCAAGTGCATGCAAAGAGGTGACAATTTGAGTGAATCTTTTGTACATGTCAGATATAGATTCATTAGGTTTCATGCGAAATAATTCGTAGTCATGTAACAAGATATTGAGTCTTGATTGCTTAACCTCATTTGTCCCTTCATAAGTAATACAAAGTCTATCCCATATGTCTTTTCCGCTTTTATAAGTGGAAACTCACATGTAGTCTTCAGATTTTAAAGCACAAAAGAAACTGTTTAAACATTTTGCATTTAATTGTGCTAAGTCACGTTCTTCAATAGTCCAATCTGCATAGGGTGTTTCTACCCTAACTCCATCAACTAATCTAGTTGGTTTTGTGTAACCTTCCTGGACTAGCATCCACATGCGATAATCAAGTGACTGT
The DNA here is from genome assembly GCA_016618105.1 of Dendrobium huoshanense. Lineage (NCBI taxonomy): Eukaryota > Viridiplantae > Streptophyta > Magnoliopsida > Asparagales > Orchidaceae > Dendrobium > Dendrobium huoshanense. The sequence goes on from CM028353.1 coordinate 55,309,748, forward strand.
AAGAAAGTAGACATGCGTGTTTTCCAAAAATCAAAAGGAATATTGTCAAACAGTGGAGGTCTAGTGATAGAGTAACCCTCAGGTGTGTTTCGGTTTCCAAATGTAGCCATCTACGTTAATCAAAAAGTAGTTCAAACTTATAATTTTAAAACGAAGCTCTGATACCACTTGTTGAGTCTAGTAATTAGGTTGTTAAGCCTAAGTGAATGTCCCAAGGCTACCAAGAGGGGGGGGGTGAATTGGTAATAAAAAAAAATTTTAAACCATCTTTGAAGATTAAATTGAACCGAAATAAAAATTTCTTTTTAAAGTTTGTAGAAAAATATTTTTTAACCACAGAGTTGTTAAAATTAAAATTTAAAGTGCGGAAACGTAAAAAACAATAAAGTAAATGACACCAGATTTATAGTGGTTCGGTCTATAACCAGACCTACATCCACTCCTCAGAGGCACCCTCTGAGTACTGCACTAAAACCAATAGTGACTCTCCTTTTGCACCCACAGCAAGGCGGAGAAGCCTTTACAATACACTCTTTTCACCACTACCCGGTGCGGTAGAGAACCGTCGTCCTTTTACACAATCCCTAGTGTTGGCAGAGAATCGTCATCCTTTCACACAATCCCCAGTGCTGGCAGAGAACCATCGTCCTTTTACACTTTCCTAGTGTGGGCAGAAAACCCTACGGCTATTCACTCTCCAAGTGTAGGCAGAGAACCCTTCGTCCTGTTCACACTCTCCAAGTGTAGGCAGAGAACCCTTCGACTGTTCACACTCTCCAAGTGTCGGCAGAGAACCGGATCTCCTTGACTGATCTTCTCACAAGACTCTAGAAGGAAAAATGAAAAGAGTGAAGTAATTCCAATTCACAAGTAGAGACTCTTACCTTTGCAATCCAAGTGAAGCATTCTCGCTCCAATGATAGGAATCCTCCCTTGAATGCTCTCTTCCACTCTCTCCTTGGCTATTCTTCTCAAGTGGCACGAAGATCAAATGATAAAAAGATTGGGTGACAGTCTAATTTGGACTATTTATATAAAAGACAAGAAAAACCACCCAAAAATGGCAAGTTTTCAATTCTGTACGCAGTGGATCGTCCTGTACGATCGTGGATCGTCTTGGATGATTTTACTTAAACGATCTGACACGAATCTATTTGAATATGTGTACAAAATGACTTTGTACAGCTGATCGTCCTGTACGAATTTAGGTTCATCAAGGACGAACAGTTAATACAAGGTCGATTCTAGAAACTGGTGAAAACTGTTCTAAGTCGGTTAATCGTTTGGACAAAAATATGTTCGTCTGGACGAAATTTTTCTAGAGGACCGATCGTCCTGGACGATTCTTGACTTCGTCTGGACGAAAATTTTCCAGAGGACCAATCGCCATGGACGATAATTTATTTTCGTCTGGACGAAAATTTTCTAGAGACCTGATCGTCCTGGACGATTTTTATTTTCGTCTGGACGAAATTTTTTCAGAGGATCAGTCGTCATGGACGACAATGTAAATTCGTCTGGATGATAATTTTACCGAGAACCAATCGTCCTGGACGATAATTAATTTCGTCCTGGACGAATAAGACTTAGAAAAAATTTTTCGAACAAGTTCCTATTCATTCCATGTGCTCTTACAGGAGATAATTGTCTGATCGTCCCGTACGATCAGATATCGTCCCGTACGATCAGTATAAAATTTTTATGATCTCCTTATGTGTGTGGTATGTTTTTATTCACTCAATTACAATCACTCCGTTTCAAATTTAATTTAAAGAAAAAATGCAAGTTTTCAAATTAACAAAGTATCTCATGTTGAATTTGATCTGAAGTTTTCGTAATCTGGAGTCTGATTTTCCTGAAATGTTAGTACACACAAGAGCAAATACAAATATTCTAAAATTGTAAGGAGATAACTACATATTTGAACAATAATGTTTGGAATCATCAAAACTATACAAGTTGCACAAATGTAAAGCATTCAAATAGCAACTATTCAACAAGAGGCAGGCGGCCTTCCAGGGATCATGTTGTTACTCATTACCGTTTAAAAAGCAGGAGTAAAGCCCCTCCTCCTCGAGCCCAAAATCATTTTGTCCCTTAGTAGTTTTCTCCACAAAATACCTCCCACACTCAACTCATGCCTCAATCATAACATACACCTCAAAACCAGCCACAACAAAATGCTTCGCAAACTGTTGACCATCAAGTTGAAAAGCTAGCTTCAATTTCTACTCCTCCCTCTTAAAATTCTGATGGATGTAATGGTGTGAAAGATCCCGAAAATTTAAACTCTTAACAAAACCTATCCCAAGCCCCCCTACCTCTCATACTATAAAAATTTTTATGGAACATCCTCCTCCACCCAAAATCGGTTACAATATGGCTTAATCCTCCATAGCCATTCCTCCTCCCAATCACATTCCCAACCTTAATTCCCCAACCGATGAAGTGGTTGTGACTTCTATAAGGCAAAATGTTTTTTATGAAGGCCCGCCTAATATAATTTCTCCTAATAAATACGATGTTCTTAATGATTCTCAATCAGAAACCAACTATATCGAAGATGCTATGGTTGATAAGAGCTCCTCTCATAAGCCCACTATAGAAAACCCTAACAAACAAATTTCCACTACATCTTATCAAAAAAATGCTAGATCAAAGCACACAAGAAAGGCTTAATCCTCTTCCACAAAAACCCAATGACTCTTCCATCTATTGCCTTTTGAAATATTAGGGGTTTTAATGACCCCAGCAAGGATTTTACTTACAAGCAATTGGCAAAAGCTCATAAGCTAGATTTGTTGTCTTCTAGAAAATAAAATTCAGAATAATGCTATGTATGATCCCTGATTTCTCTCCTCGCATTCAGTCTTTGATTTTGAAGGAAGTGTCAATAATTTTGAGAATGCTACTCCTGGTAGAATTGGAACAAATGGTCCACTAATAAGGTTCACTTTAACCCTATTTTTACTTCAGCTCAAATGATTAGTGGTTGTGTTATTTATGGCCATTCTGCTTCTTTCCTCTTATCGGTTATTTACGCTTCTAATTCTATTGAGGAGAGATCTACCCTTTGGCATCAAATCTGTGATAATGCCCCTTCATCTCCCATGCCTTGGATAGTGTTGGGGGATTTTAATTGCTGCAGATTTCTAAATGAAATGGCTGGAGGTGTGAGCCTACATTATAGTAGGCTTAGAGATTTCAATTCTCTCATTTTCATATGCAGCTTAAAGATTATGCGTCCAAGAGCCATTTCATGACATGGTTTAACCAACAAACTGAGAATCCAATTCATATAAAATTAGACAGAGTTCTTGTCAATGAAGATTGGTTATCTAGATATCCTTCCTCCTGCTTAGTTGGAGATCCTACTTGCTCGGATCACTCGCCTCTTGTTCTTAAAGATGGGTTTACTTACAATAAGCCCAGGTGTTTTCAATTTAAAAATTTATGGACTTTTAGAGATGAATAGTGGACCATTCTTCTTAATGTTTTCATGGAACCCTCTTTTGGTAATCCGATTCAGGACTTTGTCATAAGCTTGTGAAGGTTAAGAATGGTATAAAATCTAAATATTGGGCATCCTCTACTAGTATTGAAGAATCCTTAAAGAAGTTACATGAAAGGAAAAATTTCTTCTTATCTCTTTTAGAAGGTGATCCCACTAATGTTCAATTGAATTCTGAGCTCAAAGTTACCAACTATGAAATTGCTCATCATTCTACATCCTGGTCCTCCTGGATTATTCAAAGAGGTAAGGCTAATTGGTTGAAGCATGGGAAAGATGATATCAAATTCCTTTATTCCAAAATTAGAATAAGGAATAACTTTAATGGGGCCTCTATTAATTTTCTTTAGAAGGAAGTCTTGGTAACCACAATAATGTTAACTCTACTATTATTCAGCACTTCCAAAACCTTTATAACCCGCTGCCGCTTCCTCTTCCCGATATCTTCCTCTTTCTGATTGGTGCCGTTATTCCTTCTCATATGGTTACTTTCCTCTCTAACCCTATCTCTACTAATGAAATTAAAAAGATAGTTTTTTCTCGTGCTTCTTTGTCATCTCCTATGCCGGATGGTTTTAATTTCCATTTTTATAAATCGAGTTAGCACATTTACGGCCTGATTTATGCAAAGCTACCATGTCTTTTTTTTTTTTTAGAAAAGCTATATGCCAAAAACGGGTTAAAGTAATGGATATTGCTCTCTTACCAAAATCCTCACATGCCTCCACTATTTCAAATTTTATGTTGATTTCTTTATACAACACCCTTTATAAGATCATTGCAAAAATTTTTGCCTCTAGACTAAATTATAGCATGCCTCTTATTATCAATCAATCTCAAGCTGGTTTCATTAATAAAAGAGTGGCCACTGATAACATTATCCATGTGGCTAAGCTGTTGAGATTCAGCTTAAAATATTCTATAGGGAATTTCATGTGTGCTAAGCTTGATATTAAGAAGGCATTTGACTTTGTTTCTAGAGATTTCTTATTTAAAAGGATGACTCAAAAGGGCTTCCCCCTATCTTTATTGGTTGGGTTCATGCCTGTATCTCTGATGTTCATTTCTTTGTGTGTTTGGATGGCAGTCTGGAAGGTTATTTTAGCTTTGGGTCCGGCCTCAAGCAGGGCTGCCCCTTAAGCCCGTATCTATTTTGAATGGTCATGGATGCCCTCTCTAGTTTATTAGATTCCCCCTGTTGTTGCGAGAGGTTTTGAGGCTATTGATTTTAATGGTTTACACATCTCTTATCTCCTTTATGCTGATGATCTTCTCATTTTTGGTAAAGCTTCCTTGCATAATTGTATGGCTCTAAAGGGTATTCTTGCCTCTTTTACTAATTCTTCAGGTCTTGTGGTTAACGCTAAAAAAAGTAACATTATTCTCCACCCTAATAATCCATTTGCAAATGATATTTGTGCCTCTCTTAACATTCCTTCTTTTTGCTCCTCGATCACCTATTTAGGGTTGCCTTTCTCCATCAAGAGAGTCTTTTTTGCTGACTTCTCTCCACTTCTTGATGCTATTACTAACAAGCTTTTGGGTTGGAAAGCAAAATCTCTTTCTTTTGCAAGTAGGTTACAATATCTTAAATTTACCATTTGGAACACTATAGCATATTGGATTCAGGGATATATTATACCTAAATGATGTGCCAAGCAAATTGAGAAATTATTTACTAAGTTTCTTTACTTTGGAGATATTATTGCTAAGAAATTGCATATGGTCTCTTGGGGTAACACATACAAGCCAAAAAATAAAGTGGGTTTAGGCATTCCATCCTTCAATGCTCTTAGATATGCTGCTAACTTCTCACTTATTATTAGAATTTATAATATTCCATCTTTGCTTTCCTCTTGGATGTTTAACTATTACTCTTTACTTTAGAAAAACCCTTCACTTGCTGCCTCCATTATGTGGAAAAGTATATGTTCTTTTGTTATTAAAGCAAAAAATAGTTTTTATTTCAATGTCAAGCCGTCCAGTTTCTTATCCCTGCAATGGGATCCTTGGTGTTATGGTTTATCACTTAATGAGATCCCGAATGGTAACATTCTGACTTCTTCCTTTTCTCCTAATGCCCATCTTGGTGTTATTGTTGATTCTAAGGGTTGGAATCTTCCTGGTTCTTGTCCCATTACGTCAGAGACAAAATTCAGTCTATTTCTATAGTATCTAATGCTAGTAAATGTTGTTTGATTTGGGATTCAGGCACTGTGGGTGGTTTTCATGTCTTTATTCAAGATTTTTACCATGAAGAAAATTTAGTTCCCTGACATTCTATGGTTTGGCACAAACATTATCCTCTTAGATTTTCTATTTTTGGTTGGCTTGCTTTGGTTGGAGGGTTGAAAATTGTGGATTCTCTCATTAAAAGAAATATTGTTATTGACTCAGTTTGTTGCCTTTGCAAATCAAATTTAGAAAGTACTTCACACCTTTTCTTTGAGTGTGACTTCTCTTCTATATTATTTCTACTATCATGCCTAGGTTAAAGGATTTTCTTATGAGACCAAATCTATATGAGCTGATGGAGTTTATTGTTGCGGGTGAGAATCACAATCCGTTGAATTCTTTGTTCTTGTGGTGCTAAGTTTACCATATTTGGTGAGAAAGGAAGGCTAGAAAATTTGCTAATAGTACTAAAAGCCAAATCACTTTATGTGATAATATTAGTAAGGGTGTCTATCTCAAGGCTTTGAAGTTGAAAATTTGAGAAGTGCTCGTTTATTGTGGTTTTATTACTTATGGCTTCTCTTGGCTCTATTTTTGGCCTTGTGCTGATATTGTGTTTTTTTGGGATGTTCCTGCTACGTTTTGGCTTGCCCAACTAAGATTTATCACCTGAGTTGTCTAATATAGATGGTGTGTTACTTTTTTTTCGGTTTACTACTCTTGGTTTTTTCTAATGGCTAAAGTTTGGTATTTGGGGCAAGGATGATCAATTTGCATCTTTCTTCCCCTGGATGGCTACTCTTTGCAACATTATATCCTTTTTTATGGCAATTATAGCAACCGGGGTTGTTTCCTACTAGTGGGTTACAAATTTTGTTACTGAGCATTTTGGTCCTCGAATTGCTATTTTTGGAGTTCTTTGTGGTTTTTTTCCAGCTTTTTGTGTTTTTAGCTGGTTTTCTTTTTTTCATTCTCTGTTGGGCTTTTTGTTCTTTTACTCAACTCCATATGTTTCCTTTATTTGCTTACTGATTGCTCTCTCCATCCTCTTTACATGTAACTATTTTATTTAATGGAATGGGCTTTGCCCTTAGTTTCCCTAAAAAATAATATTTAGGAGTGAGTATTAAACTGTTAAAGCTAGTCGCCCAAGCCATGGTCTACTAAACCAAGCAGTCCCAACCTTGGGCGACTTGCTGGTGGTCGCTGGCTACTTGCTGCCCATTTAGATATATATATTGTTAAAATAGTTGCTATTTGCATGCTTTACATTTTTGCAACTTGTATAGTTTTGATGATTCCAATCATTATTGTTCAAATATGTAGTTATCTCCTAACAATTTTAGAAGATTTGTATTTGCTCTTGTGTGTACTAACATTTCAGGAAAATCAGACTCCAGACTACGAAAACTTCAAATCAAATTCAACATGAGATACTTTTTGAATTTGAAGCTTATTTTGAATTAAATTTGAAAGGGAGTGATTATAATTGAGTGAATAAAAACATACACACACACACATAAGGAGATCATATTTAAGTGATACTGATCGTACGTGAAGATATCAGATCGTACGGGACGATCAGACAGTTATCTCCTATTGAGCACATAGAACGAATAGGAACTGGCTTGAAAAATTTTCTAAGTCCTATTCGTCCGGGACGAATTTAATTATCGTCCAGGACGATCTGGTCTCTGTAAAGATTTCGTCCAGACAAAATTAATTATCGTCAGAAAATGAGTTGCTCTCTGTAAAATTTTCGTCCAAACGAAATTAATTATCGTCCAGGACGATCTGGTCTCTGTAAAAATTTCGTCCAAACGAAATTAATTATCGTCAGAAAATGATATGCTCTCTGTAAAAATTTCATCCAGACAAACCAATTTTTGTCCAGACGATTAATCGACTTAGAACGGTTTTCAGCAGTTTTCTAGACCGACCTAGTAATAACCGTTCGTACCGAACGAACTTAGTTTGTACGGGACGATAAGTGTGTACGAACACATTTTGTACACATATACAAATAGGGTCGTTTCAAAGCGTTTAAGTAAAATCTTCCAGGATGATCCACGATCGTACGGGACGATCCACTACGTACAGAATTGAAAACTTGTAGTTTTTGGACAGTTTTTCTTGTCTTTTGAATAAATAGTCCAAATTAGACTGCCACCAAATCTTTTTGTCATTTGATCTTCGTGCCTCTTAAGAGAATAGCAAAGGAGAGAGTGTGAGAGTGCATTCAAAGAAGAATTCCTACCACTGAAGCGTGAATGCTTCACTTGGAGTTCAAAGGTAAGAATCTCTAATTGTGAATTGGGATTACTTCACTCTTTTCTTTCTTCCTTCTAGATTTCTTGTGAGAAGATCTGTCAAGGAGATCTGGTTCGCTGCCGACACTTGGAGAGTGTGAATAGCCGAAAGGATCGCTTCCTACACTTGGAGAGTGTGAACAGCTGTAGGGTTCTCTGCCCACACTAGGAGAGCGTGAAAGGACGGAAGGGTTCTCTGCCCACACTAGGAGAGTGTGAGAGGACAGACGGTTCTCTGCCAACTCTGGGGATTGTGTAAAAGGACGACGGTTCTCTGCCGCACAGGGTAGTGGTGAAAAGAGTGTGTTTGTAAAGGCTTCTCCGCCTTGTTGTGGGTGCAAAAGGAGAGTCACTTTGTGGTATTAGTGCAATACTCGGAGGGTGCCACCGGGGAGTGGATGTCGGTCTGGTTATAGACCGAACCACTATAAATCTGGTGTCATTTACTTTACAGTTTTTACGTTTCCACTTTTTATTTTGTTTGTCTTAAAAACTCTGTGGTTGAAAAACTTTTTCTATAAAACTTAAAAGAAATAATTTTTATTTCGGTTCAACATAATTTTAAAAGAGGGCTTAAATTTTTTAAACTACCAATTCACCCCCCTCTTGGTAGCCTTTTGGACATTAACTTAGACTTAACAACCTAATTACTAGACTCAACAAGTGGTATCAGAGCATCATTTCAAAATCATAAGTTTGAACTACTTTTTGATTAACGTAGATGGCTACATTTAGAAACCGAAACACACCTGAGGGTTACTCTATCACTATACCTCCACTGTTTGACAATATTCCTTTTGATTTTTGTAAAACACGCATATCTACTTTCTTACAGTCACTTGATTATCGCATGTGGATGCTAGTCCAGGAAGGTTACATAAAACCAACTAGATTAGTTGATGGAGTTAGGGTAGAAACACCTTATGCAGATTGGACTATAGAAGAACGTGACTTAGCACAATTAACCAAATGTTTAAACAATTTCTTTTGTGCTTTAAAATTTAAAGACTACATGCGGGTTTCCACTTGCAAAAGCGGAAAGGACATATGTGATAGACTTTGTATAACTTATGAAGGGATAAATGAGGTTAAGCAATCAAGACTCAATATCTTGTTACATGACTATGAATTGTTTCGCATGAAACCAAATGAATCTATTTTAGACATATACACAAGATTCACACAAATTGTCACTTATTTGCATGCACTTGGTAGGGAATAAACTAATGCTGAAATGGTCAATAAGATTATTCGTTGTTTACCTATTGCTTATGATGCTAAAATTACTGCAATTACAGAGTCTAAAGATATAAACATTTATTCTATTGACAATCTTCTTGGTTCACTCATTGCTTATGAGCAAGGAGTAAGTCAAAGAAAGATTGATGCAGGTGAATCATGAAAGGACAAGAATATTGCACTAAAGGTGAAAGAGTCAGAGAGTGAACACTCACAACCTGAGGATGAAGACGATATTGCATTGATGATTAGACAATTCAGAAGCTTTTTAAAGAGGAAGCAGAAGAGACGCCAGCAATGGAATAGAGGTAAGTATAACAGAAATGGCAAGGTTTCTAATGAAGTGATTTGTTATGAATGCAGGAAACTAGGTCATATCAAGATTGATTGCCCAAAACTTAAAGCCACTCCTAGCAAGGAGAAGGTAGAGGAAAAACCAATGGTAAAGAAGGGCAAAAAGAAGTTTTAAAAAGCTTTCTGGGAAGACTCAGTTTCACACTCATCTGAGACTGAAAAAGAAGAAGAAGTTACTAATCTTTGCTTGATGGCAGACAATGTAGATTACTCAGATCAAGAAGAGGTATGTGACTTAACCTATGATGAATTATTTGAAGTTTCTGAACACATGCATGATGGATATAGGAAAATGAAAAAGATGCATGCTAGTGTAAGCTTAGAACCAGAAGAGCTCAAGAAGGAACATGAAATCCTTAGGAAAGATCATGCTTTAATAGATGACAACCACATAAAATTACTTGATGAATATGATGACTTGAATAAAAATGTTTAGAATTTAAAATCATCCTATGCTGAACTTGAAAAAGAATTTAAGAATTTTAATGATGAATCTGAGAGAAAGACATATAGAATCAATTATACCAATCAAATCTTGGAAGATATGAATTCATTTTACAAACTCACAATAAGAGCTCTCGAGGATAATAGGACCCCCCTAAACTTGAAGATTTTATAAATCCTAAATATTATCCTAAATTCATGAAATCTCTTAGAAGACAATCATATGAAAGAAAACATAGGAATATTTTTCCTAATGTTAAATGTAATAATTATGGATTTTTGGGACATATATCTCACACCTGCACTTTAAAAATAAAAATTAATTTGGTGTGGAGAACTAAGATGCATAAACCTAGACATATCATACATGCATATGATTATAAATTTCATAAAGGTGAACCCAAACTTGTTTGGGTTCCCAGGTCTAACATTTGAGAATTTTACAGGAGTGCTCTCACACAAGATCTCGTGAGAGCATATGGTACCTGGACAGCGGATGTTCAAAGCATATGACTGGAGATACTGCTCAATTCATAACGCTGGAAGCCAGGAGTGGAGGCAAGGTTACACTTGGAGATAATACCACAAAGAAAGTGGTTGGATCATGTATGATTAGAAATTTGAAAAACTTTTTCATAGACAATGTGTTATTAGTTGAAGGCTTAAAACATAATTTGTTAAGCATAAGTCAGCTATGTGATAAGTGCTATAATTTAAAATTTTTACCTACTAGCTGCATAATAAGCCTAAATGGGAAAAATGTTTTAAATGAAAAAAGAGTAAACAATGTTTACATGCTAGATTTAAATTGTATTCAATCTCCTACTGCTTTTTGTTTGAAAACTGTTTCTGATGAATCATGACTTTGGCATAGGAGATTTTGTCATTCTAGTATGAAAAACCTTAGAAGAATTACCCAAAAGAACTTAGTGAGAGGTATACCAAAACTAGACTTTACTAAGGACCACTTTTGTGATGCATGTTAATTAGGAAAACAAGTGAAGTCCTCTTTTAAGTCCAATAAAGATCTTAGGACCAGTAAACCTTTAGAAATTCTTCACATGGATCTTTTTGGACCTGTAGGAACTGTAAGTCTAGGAGGGAAGGTATACAGATTTGTTATAGTGGATGATTTCTCAAGATTCACTTGAGTTAGATTTCTTTTTCATAAGAGTGAATCGTTTGAGGAATTTAGAAATTTTTATACTTGGATTCAAAGAAAACTAGGGAGTGAAATAATTTATATACAAAGTGATCATGGAGGAGAATTTGAAAATGAAAAATTTGAAAATTTCTGTAAAGAAAAAGGGATTGATCACAATTTTTTTGCACCTAGAAGCCCTCAACAAAATGGGGTAGTTGAAAGGAAAAACAGAACATTAATAGAAGCAGCCCGAGCAATGTTGGCAGAATACTCACTTCCTAGATATTTTTGGACTGAGGCGGTTAGCACTGCATGTTATGTTCTGAATAGGGTGAATGTGAGATCAAATTTGAATAAAATACCCTATGAGTTGCTAAAAGGTAGAACACCTAATTTATCTCATTTGCATGTATTTGGTTGCAAGGTGTTCATACATAATAATTGAAAATCTACCTTTGGAAAATTTGATCCAAAATCAGATGAAGAAATTTTTGTTGGATATTCAAGTGTTGGAAAATCTTATAGGGTATTCAACAAAAGAACTTTAGTCATTGAAGAAACCACACATGTTGTGTTTGATGAATCTAGAAATTTGGAAAAGCCAAATGTTGTTGAAGAAGAGATTGAAGAAAACTCCCAAAAAATTGATAGATTAAATTTGGAAGAAAATGTGGAAGAAAATTTGGAAAGAGAAAACCTTTTGCCTAGAGATTTGAGATTTTCTAAAAACCACCCAAAGGAATTGATTATAGGTGAACCAAGTGAGGTGTTAGAACTATGCATGGATTAAACAAGGAAGTCAATCATTCAGCCTTTATTTAAACTATTGAACCCACAAACATTGATCAAGCACTTTCTGATGAATTTTGGATATTGGCCATGCAAGAAGAGTTAAATTAATTTGTAAGAAATAAAGTTTGGGAATTAACTATAAGGCCAAAAGATCAAAGTATTGTTGGAACCAAGTGGATATTCAAAAATAAAATGAATGACTCAGGAGTAGTCATTAAAAATAAGGCTAGATTAGTTGCTAAGGTGTATAATCAAATTGAAGGAATTGATTTTGAGGAGACTTTTGCCTCTGTAGCTAGACCTGAAGCAATTAGGGTTTTACTAGCCTTTGCCTGTTTTAAAGGTTTTAAATTATTTCAAATGGATGTCAAGAGTGCCTTTTTAAATGGGGTAATTGAGGAAGATGTTTTTGTAAAACAACCTCCAGGTTTTAAAAATTCTAAATACCCAAATCATATTTTCAAGTTAAAAAAGGCATTATATGGATTGAAACAGGCATCTAAAACTTGGTATGAGAGGTTGAGCACCTTCCTACTTGAAAGATCTTTTGAAAAAGGAAGTGTGGATACAACTCTCTTCTTAAGGAAATTTGGAAAGGATATACTTATTGTTAAAATTTATGTGGATGACATCATCTTTGGATGTTCAAATAAAAATCTTTGTGATGATTTTTCTAAAACAATGAGTAGTGAATTTGAAATGAGTCTAATGAGAGATTTAAATTACTTTCTATGATTTAGCATTAAGCAACTTGAGAAAGGTACATTTCTTAGTCAAACTAAATATATTAAGGACATCCTCAAAAAATATGAAATGAACAATGCTAATCCTATTAGTACACCAATGAGTTCCTCAGTTCAGTTGGATAAGGACCTTAAGGGAAAATCTGTTGATCAAAAGAAATTTAGAGGGATAATTAGATCTTTACTTTACTTGACTGCTAGCTGACCAGATATTATGTTCAGTGTTTGCTTATGTGCTAGATTTCAATCAGATCCAAAAGAATCACATTTGACAGCAGTGAAAAGGATTTTAAGATATTTACTAGGAACTCAAAACTTAGGGATTTAGTATCCTAAGTTTAGCACTTCATTTGAAATTATTGGTTACTCAGATTCTGACTTTGCAGGCTGTAGAGTGGATAGGAAAAGCACTTCTGGAACATGTCAGTTCATTAGAAATTCATTAGTTTCATGGTCTAGTAGAAAACAAAATTAAGTGGTACTATCTACTGCAGAAGCAGAATACATTGCATTAGGAAGTTGTGTGGCACAAGTACTTTGGTTAAAATAGCAGTTGATTGATTTAGGATTATCTATAGGCACTATTCTAATTTATTGTGACAATACTAGTGCTATTTGCATTTCCAAAAATCCTATTCAACATTCTAGAACCAAACACATTGACATAAGGCATCATTTCATAAGGGATCATGTATCCAAGGAAGAAATTGAACTCACACATGTTTCAACTGAAAATCAACTTGCAGACATTTTTACAAAACCTTTAGCCTTTGATACCTTCAGTACATTAAGAACAAGGCTTGGTGTTATTGATTTGAATGCTTAAATAAAAATGTTTTTGCAACATTGATATTTATGTTTTCTTAGTTTTTTTGTCATTGATTTTTGTTTTGAATTTTGTGATTTTTGAGTGTTTTGATTGAGTTTATTTTAGAGTCTGTGGTTGTCTTTATTTTCTGTGTTTTAAATGTTTTGTTGTGTTAGCGTTTATTTTTAGTGGTTGTTTTAGTTTGTCTTTATTAAAAAGTTCAGTGTATTTTCTTAGTTATTTTAATATTATGAAATGAATATGTAATCTTTTTCATTAATATCAATGCATGTTGTACTTGATTCAAATTTGGTTTATTTTTGGAATGTGATTAATTTTTATGAATTTTATTAGTCTTATTTAATCTTAATTGTGCTTAAATTAGATTGTAATTTGAGGTTAATTACATTAGAAAATCTAGTCTTTCTAAATTTAAAAGTTGTTTATAACTTGTTATAATTAGAACTTTTAAATTCATGTCTATTCATTTAGACTACATAAAAGTTAATATTATTATTGCAATATAGATATTTTCTTATTTTGTATTTCTATGCTCAAGTGATATTTATGCACTTAGAAATATTTGAAATTTTAGATTATTGATTTTGGAAAGATTTGGTCTCAATTACTCTTGAAAATTGTACAAAGAGTACAAAAATCAAAAGGAATGCACAAAGGTTCACAAATATGAATAAGAGGCACAAAATTAGCCCAATGTCAAAAGATGCACAAAAATGTGGCCAAAAATTTGAAAAAGATGCGCAAAGCGCCACATGTAGTAATTCTCTTCTTTCTAAATTCTTTCAATCTTTTAATTCAAATTGATCTTATGTTCATTTATATTCTATTGAACTTTAAAATATAGAATTTTTATATATCTCTCTTGTAATGATTTTCTATATTCGAATGTCTAAATTGAATCATGTCTTTGATAAATTCTTCTTACTTACAATGTTATATCACTTTTTAAATTTTATGAATTTCTATGATTGACCTAATGTTTTTAGTTTTAGATTGCATACCTTATGACAATCACCATTTAGATTAAATTTTCAATGAATTTCATATAATTACTTACATTTCTTGTCTATTTCTTCTTCACTTTTTGTTGTTGTCAAAAAGGGGGAGAAATTATTGTGTTTGTATGTTTTTTTTGTTTTAATTATGTTTTAATTGTTTTGTTTGCATTTTGGTTTTGTGTTTAACTTTGTAATTTTGTTAAATTTTTTTTTTGAAAAACAAAAATTTTGTTCTTTGGTTTAAAATGCCTCCTTATTTTCATGTATTCATCAATTCAGGGGGAGTTTAGGAGATTTGTTTAAATTGAAATCATACAAACAATAATTGTTTTTGCCATCATAAAAAAGGGGGAGATTGTTAAAATAGTTGCTATTTGCATGCTTTGCATTTTTGCAACTTGTATAGTTTTGATGATTCCAAGTATTATTGTTTAAATGCGTAGTTATCTCCTAACAATTTTAGAAGATTTGTATTTGCTCTTGTGTGTACTAACATTTCAAGAAAATCAGACTCCAGACTACGAAAACTTCAAATCAAATTCAACATGAGATACTTTGTGAATTTGAAGCTTATTTTGAATTAAATTTAAAAGGGAGTGATTGTAATTGAGTGAATAAAAACATACACACACACACATAAGGAGATCATATTTAAGTTATACTGATCGTACGGGACGATATCAGATCGTACGAGACGATCAGACAGTTATCTCCTATTAAGCACATAGAACGAATAGGAACTGGCTTGAAAAATTTTCTAAGTCCTATTCGTTCGGGACGAATTTAATTATCGTCCAGGACGATCTAGTTTCTGTAAAAATTTCGTCCAGACGAAATTAATTATCGTCAGAAAACGAGTTGCTCTCTGTAAAATTTTCGTCCAGACGAAATTAATTATCGTCCAGGACGATCTGGTCTCTGTAAAAATTTTGTCCAGATGAAATTAATTATCTTCAAAAAATGATATGCTCTCTGTAAAATTTTCGTCCAGACGAACCAATTTTTGTCCAGACGATTAACCGACTTAGAACGGTTTTCAACAGTTTTCTAGACCGACCTAGTAATAACCGTTCGTACTGGACGAACTTAGTTCGTACGAGACGATCAGTGTGTACGAAGACATTTCGTACACATATACAAATAGGGTCGTTTCAAAGCATTTAAGTAAAATCGTCTAGGACGATCCACGATCGTACGGGACGATCCACTACGTACAGAATTGAAAACTTGCAGTTTTTAGATAATTTTTCTTGTCTTTTGAATAAATAGTCTAAATTAGACTGCCACCAAATCTTTTTGTCATTTGATCTTCGTGCCTCTTGAGAGAATAGCAAAGGAGAGAGTATGAGAGTGCATTCAAAGAAGGATTCCTACCACTGGAGCGTGAAGGCTTCACTTGGAGTTCAAAGGTAAGAATTTCTACTTGTGAATTGAGATTACTTCACACTTTTCTTTCTTCCTTATTGATTTCTTGTGAGAAGATCTGTCAAGGAGATCCGATTCGCTGCCGACACTTGGAGAGTGTGAATAGCTGAAAGGATCGCTTCCTACACTTGGAGAGTGTGAAAAGCTGTAGGGTTCTCTGCCCACACTAGGAGAGTGTGAAAGGATGGAAGGGTTCTCTGACCACACTAGGAGAGTGTGAAAGGATGGACGGTTCTCTGCCAACATTGGGGATTGTGTAAAAGGACGACGGTTCTCTGCCGCACCGGGTAGTGGTGAAAAAAGTGTGTTTGTAAAGGCTTCTCCGCCTTGCTGTGGGTGTAAAAGGAGAGTCACTTTGTGGTATTAGTGAAATACTCGGAGGGTGCCTCCGGGGAGTGGATGTAGGTCTGGTTATGGACCGAACCACTATAAATCTGGTGTCATTTACTTTACAGTTTTTACGTTTCGCATTTTATTTTTTTTGTCTTAAAAACTCTGTGGTTGAAAAACTTTTTCTATAAAACTTAAAAGAAACAATTTTTATTTCGGTTCAACATAATTTTAAAAGAGGGCTTAAATTTTTTAAACTACCAATTCACCCCCTCTTGGTAGCCTTTGGGACATTAACTTAGGCTTAACAACCTAATTACTAGACTCAATATATATATATATATATATATATATATATATATATATATATATATATATATATATATATATATATATATATATATTTAAATTATATTTTTTAAGTGTGAAAGTATGACGAATTGGAATATTAATAATTAAAATTTTAGAAGTGATATATCATAAAAAAATTAACTTGATCGTGGACGAATTCGATGCAAAATCAAGTTGGAAACTTCAAAAATTAAATCAAGAACCCTTTGAACTCTGATTTCAGTAAACTTATAGTCGAACTTAACATCTAAAAAATATAAACCAAACAACATAAAATTCGACCCATCAAATGGGTCAAAATTAAAGACCTGAAGTGCTTTTGGAATGTTTAATCCATAATTTGGATTATCAAAGAGTTTGCAAATGTTACGCGCTTATAGTGGCATCGATTGGCTCGATGAGACAAATCCAATGAGCTTTAGATCGTAAAATTCTGAAATCACTAAGACAATCAAATGTCCAATAAAAGGTCCATGATCATGGGATTCAACATCGATCATCCATTCAAATAAATCCTCTTAATTTACCATTGATCTTTCTCTTATTTACTGGCCATACCACTCTAAAAAAACTAGAAATAAACCTCTTATTTCTCATGAGGTAGGGACCCAATCAAGAAGAGAAGAGAAGGAAGCAAGAAAGCAAGAAGATAAGGAAGAATAGGAAGAGAAGGAAGAGAGCTCTCATGCCACTAGACTCCTCATCGACAACCATCAAAATTCCACTCGGCAGTCGACAGACATCAAATTTCTATCCGACTGGTGACTGATGCCCGAGTTCAGCTCTACCACTGACTGATGTCGGATTTCTACTCGACCGCCGACTAATGTCATAGTTCTACCCGATTGTCGACTGACACCAAAATTCTTCCCGACTGCTGTCTAATGTTGGATTTCTGCCCGATCATCATATGAAGTTAGATTTCCTCCCAACCACCAAACATCATTAGATTTTTTATCTCCATTTATAATTGGCATTTCAACATAATGGTTGATTATTGTAATCTGATCCTCCTCAAACTTGGGGACGAGTCAGTTACTCTTAATCCAACCAAATACTAGTGGAATCATTTCAACTAGTGTGGCCCCGTAGTTTTGCCTTTTTTTTAGGGTTTTCCACATAAAATTTTGGTGTTCCTTTTTTATTCTATTTATGTATTAGATATCTATACAAGGCTAAGAAAAAAAATTTCTAACTCGATCTCTACGTATATTCTAGCTCATAATAGTTTGGTGTCATCTATGAGAAATAATCCCACAATTCTAAGTATTTCTTCAAAGGCCAACATACGTAACAATAACATCTTGGGAGCCTCTTGCTCCAATACCCACCAATCTGTTCCAACATAGACTTTAATATTGAGTTTTATATAATATGACTTTTTGATAATAACAAAATATTATTATTTTGATTTTTGTTTCTCTTAACATACATTAGGTAAATTTTCTGTTTGTTGCTTATGTGTACTAACATTTCAAGAAAATTATACTCTAGATTATTGAAGATTTCAAGACAATATTGATTAGGGTTTCATATAATGAAGTTTGTAAATTTTTTATTTTTTTTTAGCCTGAGAGATTGTGATTTTAATCAGGTAACTGTGTACACACATACTGGGAGTGTGTCAAAACTTAAAAATTTTAAAACTAATCATTCTATGTGATTTGCAAGTTTCTTTTCTCCAAAATGAAGTTAATCAAATCCTTTTAATTTTTTTAATTGTTCATATTATACGAAGGTTTTTTGTACAGATGATTTATATAGAACAAAATGGGTGCGTATGAGTTCTTCCCAAACAAACATCATTTATTTTTTATATTGTTCATACTGTATGATGTAAGTTTATATAGATGACTGACATAGTATGAAATGGGGTCATCCACTAGACCACTAATAAAATGAGGCATGATTTGTTTTATCTATTTATATTATACGATGTTAGTTCGTACAGATGATTGATAGAGTACGAAATGAGATTCATACAGGATCGTACGAGATGAATATGTTTAGTTTTGAACTGTTTGTATAGTATGATGTATGTTCGTACAGACAACTGACAGAGTATAATATCAAGTTTATATAGGTTTGTGTATTAATTTTTTGAATTGTTTGTACAGACAATTCTTGATCGTACTATACAATCCTAGGTTGGTTGACTTGTAATTTTTAATTCTTTAGATTATTTTTCTTGTGTTTAATACATAAAAATCCTAAAAACTGACACTCATATCTATTGCAGTGAATTTCTCTTGAGAGCAAAAAAGATAGTGATTTGGGAGAGTGTTTGGAAGTGGAGAGTGGGAGATCATGTAAGAGGAAATTATGAAAGATTCGGAAGGTTGCCCAATGGTGAGGATATCTTAATTACTTTTTAAAACTTTATCCTACTTCTTTGAAGACTCTTAAGAGAAAATCTCCAGAGTAGAACGGGTACTCTAGCTTCACCAGGAGAGTGAAAATAGATGACAATATTCTTCCTTCACTAGGAGGGTGAAAAATGACGGTACTCTACCTTCACCAAGAGGGTGAAAAAGGATGATGGTACCCTGCCTTCACCAGAAGGGTGAAAAGGAACGATGGTACTCTGCCTTTATCAGGAGGGTGAAAAAGGATAATGGTTCTCTATCGCATTGAGTTGATGGAAGAGAGACTTTGTAAGGGATTTTTCATCTTACCATGGGAGAAAAAGGAGAGTCACTTATGTTTAGTGCAATACCTTAAGAAGAAGTCTCTATTACAAATCTATTTTTCATGGCTTATATTTTGATGATTGACAAACAGTGTTTCTCTTGGACTACTTGTTGCTTCTAACTTTTTAGGAATCAAAGATCGGATGATCAAGAAGGAGCCAAGTTCAGGATTGCATAGGATTTAGGGTTGAGTATGTCTGTACGTTTGATTTTCACCTCTTGAGTCTACTTGTAATGGTCAAAGAGACTGATGCTATGTAACCCTTCACACACACACTTGAGAGACTTAGAATTTCTGTTTTTACTCATATCGGCCAGGACAATTTTTTGATCGGCCTGGACGATCAGCTTAAAAAAGAAAGTCTAATTAAGGATTCTTAATTAAGGTAGCCGACATTAATAGATTGTCCTGGACGATACGTGTATCGGCCAGGACGATAAGCTCAAAACAGAAAGAAGTAGCCGCCATAGTCAATTATGGTATACTGTATTTTTAAATTATCGGCCAGGACGATCCTAGTATCGGCCTGGACGATATTCACAAATTATGCCATAATTATTCAGGAAATCAAGGGAGTAATTAAGGATGATTGATACGATCATATCGTCTTGGACGATCGCAGGATCGGCCAGCACGATCCAGTCAAAAATCTTAAGTTACTTCAGGACGATCAATATAGGCCAGCCCGTATCCAGGGCTATTATCAGGATGATTTTCCTCTGATTTGAACTGATCGGCCAGGACGATCGTGAGATCGGCCTGGACGATCAAGCCAATTTTCAATCGTCCAGCTTTGCATCCAGGGCTATGCTCTGGCCGATCTTCATTGATTTGTACCGATCGGCCAGGCCGATGTCCATATCGGCTTGGACGATATAGTCGGCAACTTGCAATTAATGAGCTCCTTTGAAGCTCTTCTATTTAAGAGCTCTTGTTCAACATTTTTCAAGACCTTTGGCTGCTGTCATGACCTGAGAAGACCTTGAGAAGAGAAAGAGAGAGAGGAGAGAGAGAGGATCTTGTGAGGGGGAGCTTGTGAGGGGATTCACAAGGGTTGCTTCAAGGATCGCTCTGCTTCATCTTCGTCTAGAGTTTCTCGTCCATGGAAGGGTCGGTAGAGGTAAGGAGTTTGCTTTTTATTTTGGTTCTCTGCCAGCTTCAGGAGGAAGCAAGAGGAAGGTTCTCTGCCTTGCCGGGGTGGCAAAAAGGAGGTTCTTGTGAGGGCTTCTCTACCTAGCCGTGAGGGCTAAAGGAGAGTCACGTTTTGTAGTGCAATACTTGGAGGGTGCCTCCAAGGAGTGGACGTAGGTCGAGTCGACCGAACCACTATAAATTTCTATGTTCCTTTTCTTGCTTCCGCGCTTTTAAATTCTGCATTTATTTTTTGTGGTAATTTTGGTTTGTGATTTTTATTCTTTGTGAAAAGAGTTTTTAAAATACCAATTCACCCCCCTCTTGGTTAGCTTGGGACTAAGTTCATAGGGCTTAACATCCCTAACGGACTTTCAAGTGGTATCAGAACGGGATTCGAAAATTAAAGTTTGAAAACTTTTTGAATTTGATCCATGTCTAACTTTGAGAATCGCAACACTAAGGAAGGGTATTCCATTACCCGACCTCCCCTGTTCGATAACCTACCTTTTGATTTTTGGAATACTCGCATGTCAACGTTTTTACAATCTACTGATTATCGCATGTGGATGCTTGTTCAAGAAGATTATTCTCCACCTTCTTGTGAAATTAATGGTGCTAAAACTGAAGTTGCCTTCACTGAGTGGACTTTTGATGAACGTGATTTAGCTCAACTAAATGCGAAATGTTTGAACTATTTTTTCTGTGCTTTGAAATCTGAGGATTACATGCGTGTTTCAACTTGCAAAACTGGTAAAGAAATTTGGGATAAATTGTGCATTACTTATGAAGGTACTAATGAAGTTAAACAATCCGCATTTAAACATTCTCTTGCATGACTACAAACTTTTTCGTATGAAACCTCATGAATCGATTTCTGACATGTACACTAGGTTTACTCAGATTGCTACTTCATTGCATGCACTAGGAAAAGAACTTTCAAACTATGAAAAAGTTAACAAGATTTTGAGATACTTGCCTTCGTCTTATGATGCAAAAATCACTACAATCATTGAATCTAAGGATTTGAACACCTATTTTATTGATAACTTGCTTGGCTCACTAATTTGCTTACGAGCAAGGGATGAATCAAAGAAATCTTGATACAGATGAGAAGAAAAATGAGAAAACAATTGCATTGAAGGCGCATAAATCGGATTCTGAATCTTTCGGGTCTGAAAGCGATGAAGTTGCCTTCATCACAAGGCAATTCAAAAGCTTTCTAAGGAAGAAACAAAAGCATCATCAAAGTTGGAGAAAAGGTAAGGATCATAAACATATTAAAGGATCTTCTGATGTTGTTTGTTTTGAATGCAGGAAATCTGGACATGTGAGAGCCGATTGCCCTACACTTCAAGATCATTCAAGCAAAGAAAAGGAAAAAGGTAAGGAGAAAGCCAAGTCAAGGAAGGAGAAGAAGAAAATCCAAAGAGGTTTTTCGGCAGAATCTGGTACTGATTCCTGTGAAACTGAACCAGAGGAAGAGACTACAAACTTGTGTTTCATGGGAGAAAATCAAAGTGATGAGGAAGAGGTATGTAAACCAACCTATAATGAATTGTTTGAAATTTGTAAAAAAATCCATGCATCATACAAAAAACTTAAGAAAACTCATGCTAGCCTAAAATTAGAACATTCAAATCTACAAAAAGAGCATGAAGTTTTTCTCAAAGATCATGCAACGATTGATTCAAATCACATGGCTCTTCTTGATGAATTTGATGAGTTGAACAAAAAGCATTTGGAATTAGTTGATGAAAGTAATGCATTAAAAGCTTCACACACCACACTTAAGGATGATCTTAAGAAATCTAAAGAGATTGATAAAAATTTGAGGTTTGACAATGATGCCTTAAAAAGAACCAACTTGAGGATTTAAAATGATTTGGAAACATGTAAGAAAGCTAGGATGACACCAATTACTAATCAAAAGCCAGAACCTAGGAAGAGGCATTTTTACCCAAACCATTTAAGAAAACCTTTTCCTGGAGTTCAATGTTTTTCTTGTGGCATGCTAGGACACATCTCACACACTTGCAAAGTTCACCGTAGTACACATTGGGTGTGGAGACCTAAGATGCATGATTCAAAGCATACCACATCTGTATTGCACTCTACATTTCCTAAGAAGGAGCCCAAACCTGTTTGGGTTCCTAAATCTGACTGTCGTTGAGTTTTGCAGGTGTGCTCTCACCAAAGACCTCGTGGGAGCATAAGATAACTGAACATAAGGAGGCTCGCAGCTCAAAATTGCTTAAACTCGCTGCTTTATCACTTGCTTGAAATCTTTAGTTTTTGTGTGTCATTTATTTTATTTTTGTGCTAGTTTTTGTGCTCACTTTGTGTTGTTTTTAGTTTGCTTTATTATTTTATTTTATGTGTTTTGTTTTTCACATTGTTCTTTAGTTTTGGCCTTCCATATGATAAAACTTTTCAAGCTTTTAAATTTTGGAGTTTTGGAGATAGGGTTTAGCTTTTCTAAATTGGTTAAAGGAAGTAATACTGTTGATGTTTTCCCTTCTTCTGATTTTGTTTAGTGGCATGATTTTCTTCTCTAAAACAAACGTCTAAACTCAGTTTAACCAATAAATTTTTATATAAGATCTTTTTCTTATCATGCTACATTAAATTATCTTATGCATAATAGCCAAAATTCTTAGATATCATTCAAGCTTTTGAAATCTTGTCATTGCATTTATCAAGTGATTTTGATTTTGTGTTGTGGATTGTTCTTCCATATGTTAGAGAGAGAGAGCTCTTATTCTCTAATATTTGGAGGATATACTCACAACTAAGTATTTTTCGTTAAGGGTATATTAAAGAGTTTTTAGCTTGCAAGAGTTAAAAAGGAAAGAGGCCAATGAAGCCAAATTGAAAAAAAAAAGAAGAAAGCTATATACACAAAAGTGTATCAAAAATTAAAAGATGCTCAAAGAGTCAATCAAAGTGACAAGAGGCATAAAAAGAGCCCACTAAATACAAGCTATCCTCTCTTTGGTAAAACTCTTAAAACTTAGAATACTCATTGATTATGTGATACTTTCAAAGACTTGATTTCAATTTCCATGATTGAGAAAAATTACTTTGGTTTATTATTTATGAGATATTTTAGTTGTAAACAAGTCTTGAATAGATCTTCTTATCCTATTTTATTATACCAAGTTAGGCCTCTGTTTTCCAAAAGAATTTTGTACCCTGAAGGATGTCCGATCTAGGGTTAACGGAATCAGATTTTCTACCTTCTTCTGATTGGGATTTGTTAAACTTCTTGATCTCTTGGAACTTTAAAAGTTTAATTTTTGGAAAGAATTCTCATATGATGCCTCCATAAAACAAAAAAAATAGAAAAATTAAAATAAAAAAATATTCATTGTTTGGTTTTCGTTGTGTTTTATTTTTCTGTGTTTTGACTGTTTCTCTTTTGTTTTATTTTTTTGAGGGTCTTAATCATCACCATTCTTCTCTTGATTTAAATTTCAAGTCACATCGGCCTAGCCGATACTTCTATCGTCCCGGACGATGTGACAAATTTTCTTCATAACTCCATCTGCTGAACTTTTCTGTGCTTAACAATACTCATCGTCCTGGACGATACTATATCATCCTGGACGATTTGATCGAACTCATGGTGATAGTCCTGGTCGATAGTATATTTGTCTGGCCGATGCATTTTATGTGCATCGTCCTGGCCGATACACTGGATCATCCTGGACGATCCACGTGTCAGCACGTTTTAATCTTTAAATTCGGCCTCGGACGATCCATTATTGAACAATCGGCAGGGCTGATCCACTGTTCGTCCTGGACGATACACGTGGCAAGCATTTAAAATGTTTTAACTTCGGCCGGTACGATCAATTATTGTGCATCGTCCTGGACGATACACCTTATCGTCCTAGATGATATGTTTTTTCAACGGTCGTCCAGATTGACTCCTCGGGCCGATTGCCTGTGTCTAATCAGCCTGGCCGACCTCTGATCAGCCCGGACGATCGGACCACCTTTTTTACCAATCGGCCTGTACGTAATTATTGAACCATATCAGCCCGGACGATTCTGCGATCGGCCAGGATGATATGGCCGTTTCTTTAAATTCAGGCCGTTCCAGCCATTGTTTTTCACTTCCAACCCTTTCTCCTCTTGTGTTCTTTGCTTAGTGCTCTCAATGGCTGGTGGGAAATGCGCCCGAACAGACTTCTGGGAGTTCCTCGAGGGCAAGAATTGACCCTCATTTCCGGGAAGCAGAAGATGAAGCCGCCTATCATCGTTACAAAGAGTGTGGAATTACGATCTCCAGAATCATCAATCCTGTCCACATCTCTTACCCGGTAATGGATCCTTTTGCTCACACATCCCTTTGCTTCATTTTGTCTCTTGCCTTCCCTTTCAATTCAGAATTTCTTCGTGAATTTTTCGCAAACATTCGCATCAACTCTACCTTCACAGCCCTGACCTCCTATGTGAATCGACGACTTGTCGAAATCATATATCAGGATTGTGTTGATCTTTTACAGCTATCCACCACTAGGGATAAGCTGCACATAATCGCCTCTGACCCTGATCTTGACTGGTCCACGGCGAATCACTTTCTTTGCCAGACCAATGTACCTTACCATGTTGGAGAGACTAGCTATTTAGTCAGAGATGCTAGGACAATCCAACATGTCCTTCGCACCTCCTTCATTCCAAAAGCTGATGACCGAGTCCACATCACCCCTCTACTCTCCCTCACTACCTTCTACATCATGGCTCATAGGGAATTCAACACTACAGACCTAAATTTTTGATACATTGATCACCTAACCACAATTCGCGATCCAGGCCACAAAAGGAAACCAAATCTAGCCTTAGGACACATCATAGCCTATATTCTTGAAATTAAATACCAACTTTAATATCCTATTCCACCAAACCTCCCAACTCCCTTCTACTCAAACAATTCCTTCAGCACCCTTCACAGTACTCATCTCCACCCTGAGGAACCTCGGGGGGCTAGAGAGGAGGAGGCTTCCGCTCCAGCTCCCTTTCCTGACCCTGTTCCTCTCCACTAGCACTCACCGGTTGATCAGTTGATTGAGAGATTTGATAGATGGGAGACCCGGTTTGATGCCTATATTGCTGCACAGGAGCAGCAACACTCTGAGGACATTGCCCATTACGAGCATCACTGCGCTGAGGATTTAGCCTGATTTGATAGTTTCCTTACTCACCAGCAGCAGCAGCATGACCAGGACATCGCCTGGTTCAATGCTCAGTTTACCACACTAGCCGGTTACTTTCAGCAGCCACCTCCATAACCTCCATCTGATGATCAGGATCCCTCGTTCGTTTAGTCTATGCTTTGTGTTGTTTGTTTCTTATCTTTTTGTAGTTTGCTTGTTAGTCTTTTGTGATATTTTTCTGTTGTTTCTGGACCCTCTTTTTGTGATGATAAAAGGGGGAGTAGGATAGGGTGTGGTAGGAAAAAATTGTTGTAACTTTAATTTTCTAATGAACCTGTGTTTTTGTTTAATTTTTTCCTACTTGTGTTTGCCATCATCAAAAAGGGAGGGATTGTTATAAATCTATTTTTCATGGCTTATGTTTTGATGATTGACAAACACTGTTTCTCTTGGACTACGTGTTGCTTCTAACTTTTCAAGAATCGAAGATCGGACGATCAAGAAGGAGCCAAGTTCAGGATTGTGTAGGTTTATGGTTGAGTCAGTCTGTACGTTTGATTTTCACCTATTGAGTCTACTTGTAATGGTCAAAGAGACTGATGCTATGTAACCCTTCACACACACACTCTAGAGACTTAGAATTTCTATTTTTACTCATATCGGCCAGGACGATTTTTGGATCGGCCTGGACGATCAGCTTAAAACAGAAAGTCTAATTAAGGATTATTAATTAAGGTAGGCAACATTAATAGATCGTCCTGGACGATACGTGTATCGGCTAGGACAATAAGCTCAAAACAAAAAGAAGTTGCCGCCATAGTCAATTATGGTATACTATATTTTTAAATTATCGGCCAGGATGATCCTAGTATCGGCCTGGACGATATTCACAAACTATGTCATAATTGTTC
Organism: Dendrobium huoshanense; assembly: GCA_016618105.1. Taxonomy (NCBI): domain Eukaryota; kingdom Viridiplantae; phylum Streptophyta; class Magnoliopsida; order Asparagales; family Orchidaceae; genus Dendrobium; species Dendrobium huoshanense. The sequence goes on from CM028353.1 coordinate 55,336,287, forward strand.
AGGAAATCAAGGGAGTAATTAAGGATGATTTATACGATCATATCGTCTTAGACGATCGCAGGATCGGCCAGGACGAACCAGTCAAAAACCTTAAGTTACTTCAGGACGATCAATATCGGCCAGCCCGTATCCAGGGCTATTATCAGGATGATTTTCCTCTGATTTGAACTGATCGGCCAGGACGATCGTGAGATTGGCCTGAACGATCAAGCCAATTTTCAATCGTCCAGCTTTGCATCCAGGGCTATGCTCTTACCGATCTTCGTTGATTTGTACCGATTGGCCAGGCCGATGTCCATATCGGCTTGGACGATATAGTCGGCAACTTGTAATTAATGAGCTCCTTTGAAGCTCTTCTATTTAAGAGCTCTTGTTCAATATTTTTCAAGACCTTTGGCTGCTGCCTTGACCTGAGAAGACCTTGAGGAGAGAAAGAGAGAGAGGAGAGAGAGAGAGGATCTTGTTAGGGGGAGCTTATGAGGGGATTCACAAGGGTTGCTTCAAGGATCGCTCTTCTTCATCTTCGTCTAGAGTTTCTCGTCCGTGGAAGGGTCGGTAGAGGTAAGGAGTTTGCTTTTGGTTTTGGTTCTCTGCCAGCTTCAGGAGGAAGCAAAATGAGGAAGGTTCTCTGCGTTGCCGGGGTGGCAAAAAGGAAGTTCTTGTGAGGGCTTCTCCGCCTAGCCGTGGGGGCTAAAGGAGAGTCTCGTTTTATAGTGCAATACTTGGAGGGTGCCTCCAAGAAGTGAACGTAGGTCGAGTCAACCGAACCACTATAAATTTCTGTGTTCCTTTTCTTGCTTCCACCCTTTTAAATTTTGAATTTATTTTTTGTGGTAATTTTGGTTTGTGATTTTTATTCTTTGTGAAAAGAGTTTTTAAAATACCAATTCACCCCCCCTCTTAGTTAGCTTGGGACTAAGTTCATAGGGCTTAACATCCCTAATGGACTTTCAGTCTCCATGGAGTGGATGCATGTATAGTTGGACCGAACTACTATAAAATTTGGTGTTTTTCTATTCGTTTACTTTTTACTACATTTTTATTTTCTACACTTTATAATACTGTGTTTGAAAAATGTTATGTGAAAATTTTATCATTATATAAAATATTTTAAAATGATTTTCTAAAATCCAAGAAATTTTTTAAATTAATAATTCACCCCCGCCCCTCTGGGTTAGCCTTGGGACTGTTCTATTAGGTCTAACAACCTACACAAACTTTCAAGTTATATCAAAAAATATTTCAAAAATTAAAGTTTAGACAACTTTTTGAAAAATGATTTTGGCTGCTTTTAGAAATTGGAACACTTCTAAAGGATATTCGATCAGTAGAACAGCACTATTTGATATCATTCCTTTCAACTTTAAGAAAATTCACATGTCTACTTTTCTACAATCACTTGACTATCTCATGTGAATTTTAGTATTGAAAGGTTACACTAGACCCACTAGACTTGTTGATGGCAATAGGATTGAAATACCTTTTATTGATTGGACACTAGAGGAAAAAAACTTAGCTTAATTAAATGCAAAATATTTAAATATTTTTTTTGTGTCCTGAAATTTGAGGACTACATATGTGTCAAAAACATATTAAAAAAAAAAATTTGTTATAGACTTTGTATAATGTGTGAAAGAACTAATGAAGTGAAATAATCTAGATTGAACATTCTATTACAAGACTTCAAACTTTTTTGTATGTGTTGACCTCATTTTTGTATGAGGTCACTAAGGCCATTCCAAACCCCAGATCAATTCTAGGTCCTAGGATCCCCTCTAGAGTTTAAGATTCTTTCATATAGCCAGACCTTAGGGCCTACTCTAGAGCTTAAGATTCTATTCTAGATCCAAGACCTTAGGGCCTACTCTAGAGCTTAAAATTCTTCCATAATCCAAATTCTAGAGCCCCTCTAGATCCTAGATCTTAAAATTTTTCTAAACCCTTTGATCAACTCAAACTTTAAATCAATCCCTACCTTTGATCAAATCCAACCTCAAATTAATTCATACCCTTGATCAATTCAAATCTCAAGCTTCATTCAATTCAAATCCAAATTAATTCAAGCTTCAACACATCCAAACTTTGATCCAATCAACTTGAGAATCCAAACTTCAATCTAGACTTTGATCCTACCTTTGATCTAGCTTTGACCCTATCCATTCATTAACAATCACCACATGATTGTAAATGATTTGGATATTTCAATATTAATCATTCAAACTTGAAATCCATTCCAAATCCAGACTCAAATCCAAAGTCTTATGGTCCTGTCCTAAAGACCTTTTTCAAGGATTTTTTAAACATTTCAAAACCCAGTCAAATGATCTCTGATTTAGAACCTATCAATTGAAAAGTGATAAGACATGTCTCTAGAGGTTACCCTCCAATTTTGAGCCCATTATGAGGTCCCTAACCCCAGAATCTAAATAAAATCCAAAGGCTGTAAAACCTTCAAATATTTACAGCCTATGCCATTGGACCTAACACCTTGAAGATTTTGATCTTGGGGCCCTCATCAAAGCCTCCAATCACTTCCAGACCCTTGATTGTAACCCATTGAGCAATAAACTGCATTTTTTAGACCCATTTTTAACCCTAGTTGACCAATGGGTCAAAATTGACCAAAATATCTTTATGGGGATTTCAAATGCCCATTTCAATCCAAATCAACTCTAAATTCATTGAAACCACTTTCAACAAGTTTCAAATATCATACCCAACTTTTGGAACTTGAACTCAGACCTTGGGTCAACCTGGCTGACCAATTCAACCAAGTTTGACCCATTAACCCATACACCCCTTCTCTTTCAAACCTTTGAATCAAGTCCATTCCAAGTCCTTTTGAATGTAAGGGATGACCCCTTGGGTACCCAAGAGACCTCTCTTGGAGACCCAAGCCTTGGGTTCACTTGGGTTAGCCATTTAGCTTGACCAAAGTGACCAAAGAGAGGTCTCCCTTGTCATTTAGCTTGACCAAAGTGACCAAAGAGAGGTCTCTCTTGAGCCATCTATTAACCTTAATCAAATTGAATCTAAATCAAGGTGTCATTGGGTTCCCATTGACCTAATACACCTTCCTTGACCAGCCCAACCCTAGGGCTCACTTGGGTCAAGAGTTAGGCTAATCCAAAGTGCCCAAGATCACTTGGGTTTAAGCCAATTTTTAACCTAAGCCCAATTGAACTTGATCAACACCTCCCATAGGTGGCCCTAGGTCCAACACACCTTTTCCAGCCAGCCCATGCTCTGGGCTAACCTGGGTCAGGTTTTAGGCTAACCCAAAGTAGCCAAAAACACATGGACCCAAGCCATCTTCCAACTTAGATCAAATTGGACCCAATTGCCACTTGTATTGGGTCCACCAGACCCAGACCCACTTCCCACCTCAAGCCCAAGGTTTGGCTGACCTGGGTTGAGCCCAAATTGACCCGAACGGAGCAGATTTGGATCAACCCGAGCCATCTTTTAACCTAGACCAAGTTGAATCCAATTGCCACCTGCATTGGGTGCACCAGACCCAGACCTATCACCCACACCAAACCCAGGGTCTGACCTGACCTGGATAAAGCTCAATTCGACTCGAACCGAGCAGGTTTGGGTCCAACCTAGCCACCAGTTCAATCCAAACATCCACAGGCCAAATTGACTCCACCCTTGACTCCAGCATGTCCCCATCGGCCTCCCCCAGTCAACCTGACCCAAACCATGGCCGGTGGTGGTCAGAACCAATGGAAAACGAGTTCTTGTGGTCCCCCCCAGACAACTCCTGGATCAAAGCTGCTTCCCACCGGTTTGATCCCCACGACCTCCCTAGGACATCTCCATCTTCTACCTGGCAGTGATCCGAGCCCCCTCCAGCTCAATCTCGGCCGTCCATGCTTACGAAAGGTGGCCGAGTAGGCTCGAGTTCCCCAGACCGCAAAAAGCTTCCTGAATAACTCAAGATCATTTCCCAGAGCTCCTGCGACCTCCCGAGCTCTCCCTTCGAGCTCCCAGATCGATCCCTTCACCCGTTCTAGCGAACGCCCGTTAAAGCTTTCGGCATCCAGCTCGAAGTCGCACCTCCGGCCGTCCTCCGGTTCCGACGTCTGAAGGAGATTAGTTCGCTATCATCCCCTGAAGCTTCCTGATAGAGAAGCTCATTCATTGAGACTTTCTCTGCGGTAATCGCCTCATCCCGAGCTCCCTAGCTGGGTAGTCCTGTCAAGTGTGAAGGAAACCTTCACCCCAACGGATCTCCACCATTGGATTGAAGGTTTCCACTGTTCTGATCCTCCCTATGAAATTTCATCGGAGTTCATCGGCGGGATCGCTCGGATCATGCCGGAGAAGCTCCACGGTCTCGGATACAAGCGGGAGGTTGAAGACGTAATCTCAGCCGTTGATTCCGATCAACGACTCAGATTAGATCCCGCGGTATCGGAGCGCGTTTAATCCTAGCCATCCAATCCGCCATCCGATGGCTGTGGTTAATCGGATCGTTAGCAGTTAGCACCAATGATTGCCCAGCCAATCAGCGCGCGGCGCGTATAAAGGGCTGCTGACTGTGTAATGGCCGAATTAATAATTCCAGAAATTCAAGGGAACTTCAAAAAATCATAACTCCCTCCACACTTTTCCAAATTAGGTGTTCTTAGGCTCATTGGAAAGGTCTCAGGAGAGATTTACAAAAGCTCTATGGTTCCAGGCCCTAGTAGGTCAGTGTTAGGTTTAATTTCAGTTTGAGCATTTTATCAATTTCTTTAATTACTCTTTAAATACAAGTCTACCAAGCCTGGAATTTTGGGATATTGAAATTGAACATGTTTTTGACATGTCCAAATTTTATCTCCCCATTTTAAGATGTTCAAGGGCATTTTCCCCAAATTTTAAGTTCAAGGGTCATGGTTTGACCCTTATCTTCAAAATGGGGTATAGACCTATCTAATGGGATTTAGGGTGTGATTCTTTGTGTGATGATGATGTGTAGGGTAAGGAGTGTAGAGCCACTGATTTTGCCCCAATCCAAGCTTAGGATAGATCCCTATAGGGATTTGAAGGTGACTTAGAGTTCACCTTGGGTGGTTTAGTTAACCACCTTAGAGTACTCCATTTGAGCTCAAATTTTGTCGGTTTAGTCCTCAAGGTCAGTTGAACCTATGGTCCAAATATCATCAAATTTGGAGTTCATTTGGTTCCCCAAGTAGGAGCCTTAAAATCCCTCTTAAGAGTGGCCTATTAACCCTAATTAATTACTAATGAACTATCTTTAACTCATAAAATAAAATATTTATAATTGTTCCTAATTAATCCCTTGATCATTGAGAATTGAAACCCTCTTGAATTGGCTTCTAGATTTGGCTTAATTTAGTCTTTAAGTAAGATCAAGTGTTAATCAATTTTAATTAATTAAAAATTATTAAAAATCCAAAAAAAATCTTTAAACACTTGCTGATCTCTCCTTAGATCATTTCTGATCTTTGAAGTTGATCTCAAGAAGTTTAAGACTCATTTGGGTTTCAAATCATTAAAAGAGCACTTAATTGAAATAATTTAATAATTCCAATAAATACCCAAATTTCCAAAATTTATAATTAATTATAGAAAATCTCAAATCACTAAAACTCAATGGAAAATGACTTCAATTAGAATGTAGTGTTCTTTAAAAATATTAAACCTCCATAATCTTGTCAAAGTCAAGGAGTCAGAATTTTAGGTCAACTTTAGGTCAAAATCGGGCCAAAACTTCTAAAAATCATAACTTTCATAGAGAACTCCAAATTGAATGTACCACCTGTCTAACAACTCATAATATAGGTCTAGTATTTATTAAAAATCTGAAACCCTTAAGATTAACTCTAATTTTTAAAAGTCAAATTTTGACCCCTTAGTTAACATATCTAGATAACCTCCAAAACTTATTAACTCCCCCAAACTCTAGAATTTCCTTAATAGGATAATAAAATTCTCAACCAACATATTAAAATCAGTAACCAACTCCCTTTAATATCAATCCACTCCTTTAATTCCAACCAATTTAAATAACTTAATCAACTCTGATTGCTACTTGGTAACCCAGGCCTACGAGGCTATTAGCTTAGTCCCAAGGAAGGTGAAATAAACTTCACGGCCTCGGTATGAAATAAAGGTAGTAATCAATTAACTTTTAAAATATATTTAATTAAAAATCTTAATCTATCAATACTTAAATTTTAATCTAAATCCCCTTCTAAGCCTTAACAAATTTAGAACTTTTCTAGACAACTTTAACTAATCACCCACTTTAGGACCTACCCCAGCCACACGACCTTTTACACACACTTTAGATGATGTGCTAAGACAACCAATTCTAGACCTAAGTTAGGCCGGTGTTTACTTTACTGCTGTGTGCCGAATTTTTCGTGGTTTTCACTGCATGTTGTGGATGAAATTGCTTTGCTGTGTCTGCTTACTTTTTCTGCACTCTGTGGATGGATTAATGTGTTTGGCGATTAGATTACCCTTAGGTTAGGTACGATCTAGATGTTCACACAGTTTTCTGTAGGTGGCCACGCTCATGCAGGGCATAAAATGGGGCTAAATCAATAAAAAATATTAATTGCTATAAATGCTTGCACAGGTGCTTCAGCTGCTAAAGCCCCCAAATAAAAGGAGCGTGGCCAGTGTGTTTACTTTCTTTTCTACATAAATATAACTGTTTGGGAATAATTACTTTTCATTTATTAACTGCTTAGGATAACCTTGCAGGTGAGTCTAGATTTTATTTTCAAATAAATGTAATTTGTGTAATTGTCAAGTATTGTGAAAGTTAATTTTGAGTTGGGATATAGGTCCAAAGTTTGGATTCCAAAGAGGAAAGGATGACCCTGTGGGAAACATTCCTTCTCCATTTGGGAATACAAATTTGGATCATACCTCTTCTATACCCAGAGAGGAAAGAGTGGCCTTCCCTTTTGAAAGGAAGTGCCCTCTTATCGATTTGGGTAGTTCACCACGAAGAATCCGAGGAGTTTGGAGAAAAGGAGTTCAAAGAAGAACAAGATTGAAGACTTGAAGATTGAGAATATCCCACTCAAAATTATTTGCGTCATTACTAGGTTTAGAATCCGAGTTGTTGTCAGTGGTGCCCGACCACTTTACCTTCTACAAAATTCTGGTTTGTAATAAGCAAGGCAACTTTTCCTATGGACATTTATTAATTAGTTAATTTATATTTGATGTGATGAATTGATTGCCTCTAGGACTGCCTGCTTTTCTTAGTTTTTTGGCGATTGTGTGCTACTTTTATTTTTGCCTAGATACGTGAGACTCGTGAGGGTTTGAAAGTTTTCTACTCAAAATATTAAATGTCTAAAATTTTAGTGAGTCTAAATAACATAAAAAGATAACGAATCTAGAGAATTAGCCGGGGATTGACCCCGGGGTCGCATGCATATTTCTATATTATTCTTTCCTTGTTTTAGACCCTTCTCCGCCTGCGGGTAGAGTTCGGATAGTCTGACTTATGAGGACGAGGTGCCGGACCTGGGAAAGTCCGGTTTTCTATAAAAAAAATTATTTTTTAAGTCTGTCTTTAAAATTTCAAGCATATTTAATTTGGAAGTTGTTGACCAGCATGCATTGCATTAGATACAAATTAAAAGAGTCAAGATTTTAATTCCATCAGTTTTAGCATTTTAGCACCCAGCATAAGTCGAAGGGGCCAATTAGGAAAATTGCTAGATGTCGGCCCCAACTCTTCAAAACTTTAAGTACAACGTCCCTACCACTCTTTCATAAAAGACCGGACTCATCTCTTTTAAATCGATTAGGTGGTTAGCTGGCTCCCCAATCCAGGCCGGGGTAAGTCCAGACATTGCATTGCATTAGTTAGGTTCGAACAACTGTGATCCAGTGTCTAAAATTGATTTAGGATCTGGGGCAGATCTTTGATCATAAGACCCCAAATTTTGGGAGTATAATCCCAAATTTCTAATAAGATGCTCAACTTCAATTAAAAGTTTTCTTTCAATCCTAAGACATAAAGCCCAACACTTAGATTAAGTTGGGACACTTCAGGATGGTTCTGGAATCTCAAAGTGTCTCCTACCTTTCTTCCCCTGTCTCTGTTAATAAATGTTCAATCTCGATCCATTCCCTCTTGATTTTCCAAAAAAATTCATTCATCTTTGATATCACTCTTAGAAAATCTAACAAAATTTCATTATTATTTTAATCGAGAGTTTTCGTAGGGGATTCTGTCTCCCTACGATGTAATTAACTACGAGGGCTTGCACTCGTAGGAGATTTGGAACCACACGCACCTGATTTCAAAATTAATCTTTTTTAAATCTTCTTAGATTTCTTTGGGAAAAGTTAAGGGATGATCGCTATTATTATATCAGAAGAACTATCATTGAAAGGTGTCATCTCCTTTCGGGGAGGTACATCCTTCTTTGATAAGGCTTCAGATATAAATTCGACGATCATACTTCTTGGATATCATAACTAGATATTTAGTTGAACTTTATCTTGTCCCCTAGGGGCAATATAAAGTTCTCCTTAGAATCTGGTCATGATATTCAAGATGAGTTTCGTAATTCTAAGTCTGAATACCGTTATGAAATTTTATTTTCGTCCTTCAGGGCGATATACTTTTTTTTACCAAGTTGATTCGACTCTAGAATTAGAATCCAATTTCGATTTTAAAATTCCAAAAGAAAGCTAATATTTTCAAAACATGTTTTCAAAATTCCACCAATAAAAAAATGGCACGCACGATGGGATAAATCTCTCTCTCCATCTTTAATAAGAATAAAATTTTATTTCATCGGTAGTCTTAACTACCTTCCTTCCGTTGGTCCCTCAACCCATTTCTTCCTCGGGGGAGTGTGGCCAACATCTAAAAACAATTTAAAACATTAAAAGAGAGGTTCTACCTCTAAAATTTGTTACATGCTAACTTAATCGTCTTGATTTTGACCTTCTGCCCTGGGATTTCCTATGAGGCGACAGTGTCAAATCAGGTCCCAAAACATTCTTTTTAAAATTATGATTAACAAATGTCACATTCAATATATATATTTTTCGAATTGAAAGGAGTCAAAAAAAAAAAAACCTTTGATTTTAAGAAGTTTCGAAGTATTTTTAGTCTTAACCCCTTTACTTGGGTTTGAGGGTTAGACTGTTTGCTTTACTTAGTTTTTCTTCTTACAATTCCATATGCCTTCGGGCAAGGGGAAACTCTGTCCGTTGTGTTTTGGATTTTGTAGAAAAAACCCCTTTTTAAATCATTCAAAATTCAAATTCCCTTCAAAACATAGAAAACAAGATAATAATAATTTTCTCCAAATTCCAAACCTTCATATGTTACCCCATACGACCATCTTATGGGCTAACATATGTTGACCTTTTGAGAAAATCCATCTTTTGGCATGTATTTAGTCTCTTTATCTTCTTAACGTGTGTTGGGTGTTTTCTACCACTCAACATGTGTTGGAAGGTTGAGGCTATCCTACAAGCCTTAAGTTTCAAGATAACAAATGCTTTTCCACTTCTCTTATAAGAAATCTAATTTCAATCCCCTCTTTAATTTTTAGAAAATTCAAATGGCTGGCCAATTGATCTTTTCTTTCGACCGAGAGTTATTCTCAACAGTTAATGACCAAGGGAGCACTATCATCTTTGGAATGGGATTCAGTACCCTTGAGCTCTCTATGGATGGACACCAGATTGTTAGTTTGGATGCTAGTAAGGAAGTTCCCCCAGTGGTTGAGTTGATTATGGGATCTGCACCTACCTTGCCAGTAATTAGTGATAACCAGAAACAGTCTGAGTCCGTTGTTGAGCCTCCTACCGAAGTCAAATTTGTTTTTGAGGATGGATCTAGTTCTGGACTTAACTTCTCCACTAAGAATCAAAAGAAGAACTATTTGAGGAGACTTAGGAAGAAGATTTCTAAGGCAAAGAGAATTGTACCTTTTAAGACTTTAGCTCAAGTAGAGCCTGAGGTTGACGAGGAGCTACCTATTCTTGCTTCCTCTCCCCTTCTGAAAGGGAGCCGCTTTTACCCCTTAGCTTCTGCTCAAGGGGAGGAGAGGATAGCTAGGATAGCCTGTTCCCCACCATGCTCGGTCGACTACTCGACTAAAAAGACTCCAAAGGAAAAGCATCTGTAGAATACAAGGGCTTTGAGAAATATAATTCACACCTATGCTGCACAATCTGGGCAAACAAAGGAGCAGTACATGAAACAATTGAAGGGAGTGATCTCTCATCACTTCCAAAAAGAAGTGTTAAAAGAAGAGGCGTCTGAGGCGAAGAATTTGACTCCATAACCTGTTAGAAGAAATAAGACGTATGTTAGACAGCCCGCCACTTCAGTACTAGTTGATGGATACCACTGGGCTCCACGCCCTCCTTCTTCCAAGACGGAGGGTATTGTGTTGACTGGGTCCGAGAGAGGTCGCCGTTCTGTTGGTAGACCCCCAGTACCCCCTTCCAAAGCTGTAAAGTTTGCCTCAGTAGTTGTCAAACCTGAGGGGAATGAAACTCTAAAATATCTGGATATCAAGGACTAGAGGCCCAAATCCCCTGAGAAGAAGTTTGTCCCAAAAACGACTAAGTTGGAGAATTTACCACCGCCTCCAAGAACCCCAAAGTTGATTCTCCAACTCCAATGAGTCCCAGTTAAACCTCATGTAGTCTTGATTGAGTCGATTGATGTTCTACCTAGTTCTCCAGTTGTTGCAGTAGATAGCCCTCTTACAGCCAGTCCAGTTCCTGATTCAGTTATGATTCCCATTGATGATCCGGTTGTTGATAGCATAGATTTATGTGTCATTCCTGGGCTTCCCACACAGGAGTCTGAGGGCCTTACCTTACCTGATGTAGGAGCTGGTAGAAAAAAAAATTGTGTAACCACGCAGATTTTGATTTCTCCTATTTTGTAATCGAATACTGCATTAAGAATAAAGTACAATCTCGAGAGACTGACACAATATTCTATAATGGATTCAATATCAAAATAGGGTTTTGAAAATTGATATTTCTATAATCAAACAGTTCAAAGAATAACATATCATCTCAAAAGATGAACATAAAATTCTATAGAATATGTATAAAGATAGAAATAAGATTTTTGAAAAAACGTTTATTCATTCTTTTATATAGATATGGCAAGAAGAATATTATATCATCTTAAAAGACGAACATAATATTCTTCAAGATATCCAAAAGCGAGAATGAGTTTTATAAAATTCATTATTTCTAAAGTTGAATATAACAAGTATAATATTATATTATCTGAAAAGATAATAATAATATTCTACAAGTCTATTCAAAATTAAAAATAAGGTTTTAAAAAAATATCTACGTTCCCAAAGATTCTTCCCTTATTTTATACGAATAAAATAAGGTTTATTTTAGTCTGGTATTCTCAAATCCCTATAAAAGCAAGCTCCTATAGTTAATTACATCTTAGGAGGAATGCTCCTAAGAAAACTCTTGATTAAAGCAGTGATTTTATACCCTTTGACTATAAAGTAAAAGACAAGGAATAAAAGTAGGAATTTTCCAAGGTGAAAGCTCAATGTTGAACATTTATTAGCGAGTCAAAGGATGAAAAGTAGGAGGTGTCGGATTCTGAGAAGCCCAGAGACAACCTCAATCTATCCTACGTTGGGCTTTACGTTTTAGGAGAAAATTTTATATTTAAGTTGACATTTTATTAGAAATTTGGGATTTATATTCCCGGAGGGTAAGGACTTAAGATCTAAAAAGAATCTGCCTCAGAACCTAAATCTAATTTGGGTACTACAAAGTAGCGACCCGAACCTAACTAATGAAGTGCAAATCTGGACTTACCCCCGGCCTAGATTAGCAAACCAGCTAACCACCTAGTCGCTTTAAAACCATGTGTCCAATCTCTTATGAAAGATGGGTACGGATGTTGTTTAAGTTTTAAGGAATTGGGGCTGACATCTAAGACAATTCCTAATTAGCCCCTCAACTTATGTAGGGTGATAAATGTCTAGAAATGCAATTAATATTTTAGACTCTTTTTAGTTTGTATCTAATGCAATGCATGCTAATTGACTCGAATGCATAAAATGATAATGAAGCAGTTTAAAAATTTAGGCTTAGAAAATAGATTTTTCCCTAGAGATTGCACAACTTCCCCTTGACAGAACTGTACCCTCATAGGTCAAGTGGTCTGCCAGAACCCGCAGGCGGGGAGGTGCCTAACAAGGAAGAGAAAGTATTAATATGCTTATGCTGACTCTCGGCAGTCCTGAGCTTACTTCTTAGATCGTTAGAGTTACTATGTGAGCCTAAAAATTTTATTAGAATTTCAAGTAAAAGAATTTTGAGCGTACCCTTACGAAAAAAAATCTATCCGATTTGAATCCAGGCTAAAACAAAACACGACATGCAAGGGCCCTAAAAAAAGCTACTGCACAAACAATGTAAACAATCAATTTTAATAATCCAAATATAATGTCCAATGTCCAATGTTCATATTACACCCAGAATTTGCAGAAAAGTAAAGTGGCCGGGCACCACTGCCAAAAAATCTGGATTCTAATCCTAAGAATGACGCAAGTGATTTTTTTAAACTGGGATATATTATTCCTTGAATCTTTATTTCTTCATCTTCTTTCTTCAATCTTCTCGTTCTGCTTTTTCTTCTTCTACGAACTTCTTGGGTCCGTCGGGTTCTGGATATCCAAATGAAAAGAAACTCATCCCTAAGAGAGGTATTTTATTTTCTATTTGGATATTGAATCATCCTAATTTGGCTTTCCAAATAAAAGAGAATAATCCTTTAAGATATATTCTCCTTTCTTTGGATTCCAAATTAGATGTAATATCCCATTTTCAAAAAAAAATCACTTTCACATTTATTGACTCTTGATATATTATATTTACATTACATTTCATTTCACAGAAAGGGATGAAAACCTAGTCCACTTATAGGGTTATCCTAAGCAATTTATAATAAAAATCATCCCACGCAGTTATATATATGCAATTGAATTTAAATTATTAAGCCACACTTGGCCACACTCTTCTTCATTTGGGGGCTAAGCATCTAAAACACCTGTAGCATTTATTTATTAATAATTAATTAGCCCCCCTTTTTCTTCCCTGCATGAGTGTGGCCACCTGTAGAAAATCATGTTAACAATCCAGATCGCTCCTAGCCTATGGGTAATCTAATCGTCAATCAAACCAACATCACAGAGTGCAGTAAGAGTAAGTAAGCAAACACACCAATATTTGTTTTTACAACCAGCATGCAGTGAAAATCGAGAAAAAGCCCGTCACACAGCAGTAAGAAAATAAACACCGGCCTAACCTAAAACTAGAGTCGGTTGTCCTAACAAACAAATCTAAGTGTGTGCAGTAAGCTGTGAGGTTTTGAAATATCCTAAGTCAATTATTGGCTAAAATTTTCTAATTGATTGAATTCTAATTTAAAGATGTTTACTAATTCTAAAGTGAGATGTCACTAGATTTTCTATGTTATAAGTTTCTATCCTAAAGTGTGCATGCATCCTATATCTAGATTTTATAAGACTCAGTCCTTAATTTTTGTCCTTAAGTGTCACTACTGTTATATAGGATAAATTGTTTTGTTATTACTAACTCTTAGGACTTTGCATGCGTGTAAAGGTTTAAGGATCTAAAATAAAATAAAAGTAATCCTAATAAAATTGAAGTTGCTACAAGGACCTAAAAAGGAAGGGTTTACGCACACCACATCAAGGGGCCCCTAAAGCTTTTCTAAGTTTAGAAATACTTACAGTCACCGGGGGGCTACGACCCGGTGGTTTCGCCCGTAGCAGCTCTACCCGGTTGGATAGAGGCGACTGACTCCTTTAGCTCCATGTCCTTTTGTTCCCTCGACCGTACCATTCCTCGCAGTTTATGCAAATAAAATAAAGAAACAAGGGAAAATAGGGATTAGAAAGCACATTTAATAATTAATAATAAAATAATTAAAATTTACTAAAAATAAAGACGTACCTTTCTTCGGGCTTGAACACTGGTTTGGTTGATCACCTTTTGAAACTTTTACTTTTAGAAGCATGCTTTATATATTTCCAACATTCATTTCCACTCTTCTAAACTTACATAATTTTTATAATATAAACAATTTATCTCTCACACTTACTCATTTCACTATTCCTAAAATAATACTATATAATATATATTTTAAAACACTTTTATACATTTCAATATTCAAAGCACTTTTCTACACATTTCAAATTTTAACATATACGTTTATCATTTACAAAATAATACCTTTCATTTTCCAAAATCGCAAAATTCACTTTTCAAACCAAACACACACTTTACTTTTCTTTTCCAAAATACACAATTTTTATTCTCCCACTCACACAAATTCACCTTTCAAAATCACACACTTTTCATTTCTTAAACCGTTTACACTTTTCACTTCTTTGCTTACATACAAAACATTTTACCCTTCATCTTTCATAAACACCATCTTTTAAAACCTACACTTTTCACTTTCAAATTTCATACTCTATTTTTTAAAACATCACATTTCCACTTTCAAAAACATACAAAGAATCAATCAATTTTTGATATATCATATAGTACTAAACCTTTACACATGAATGCAATCTTTCCAATTTACTAATTTATTCCAAATCGACACATGCCATATGATAGTTTTATACTTCAATTATGCATATAATCCATCTAATAATTTCTAAAATCCATAACCATCTTATTTGAGTTCAAATATAAAAGTTGTATGCTGGAACAAACTTCAATATTTGGCTAATACCATTGACGATTCTAGCAAACTTAGATAAAATAGATGTATCTAATTCTGTTGTCAAAATAGAAACAGAAGATTTAAGATAATAAAAACATATATATCGTTCTATGCAATAAAAGAAGACTTCTTAAACAACATGTTTTCAAATTTTCAATGAAATGAATATCATATTTCAAGAAATAAAGATGTTAAATTTCATTTCTTATTTCTACAAATACATAGATAAATGAGAATCAATTTATCTTGATCTTTTGATGATTGATATAAAAGAAGAAGAATGTTAGAATTAAGAAGAAGGTTTACTACTTTTTGTTACCTTTGGTCGGATAAATCGCAGCAGAAAAAAAATTTGTTTGAGGGTCCCTAGGGCTGCGACGGACTTGCGAATCTTTCGAACAGGAGAGGGAGTTCAGGATTTCTGTGTGAGAGGGAGGCTTCGAGTTTTTTGTGTCATGTATGTGAGGAAGAGGCTTGGGGTATGTGTCATGTATGAGAGGAGGAGGCTTGGACATTTTTTGGGTTGAGGGAGAGGGAGAGTGGTGGTTATGGGTTGTTGTTGAACCCTTTGACCGTGGACCGTTCGTTGGACATTTGAAGTCCTTATTGATTTCGGAATTTGGTGATCTTGGGCTCATTGGATTCGTCTCGTCGAGCCGTTCGATTCGCATATAAGCTCGTCAAAATTGGAGACCGTTTGGTAACTCAAATTGCAGTTTGAACCTTCCAATTGCGCTTTGAGCCCTTGATTCAGACTCATTTGGGCTCGGATTGGGTTGATCTTGATGTCGTTGGGTTCGGTTATACTAGCCCTAACTCTTATTTCGTTTTGGTTTTAATAATGTTAATCATTTCTTTGAATCAATTTCAGTCTTAATAGGTCTAAATGAAATTATCTATCTCTCAATTCAAATAGAGGGCTAGGATTAAAGAAAGATTTAAAGGTTGATTCGATTTGATCGAAAAATTAAATCCGACTTTATTAGAAAGAAATTTGGGTTTGATTGATGAGTTGATTTGAGCTCAATAATGTATCAATTTGATAGAAAATAAATTAGATTGAGTGGATCGACATCGATGAATCAAAAATCGAGCCTGATTTGAGTTCATTTTGGAGTTGAATTGAAATTGGATTGAATTGATTTTGATTCGAATTGAATGGTAGGTTTCAGTCGACGCTACATCAATGGGTATCCACCTAAGAGAAATCCTGTGGGGGTAACGTCTACACTAGGTTACGAAGACCTAGGTGCTAAAGATGAACCTGGGGAAATTGACCTCGAAAAATAAGGTCAACAAATGGACCCCCAATAGGCATGATAAACTTGCCAAAGTTTATCGTGCGTATTGGTGTTGACCAAAATGATCAACTAGATCCAGAGTTGAAGTTGAAGATTTGAGTACATGAATTGAACGAATTTTGAGAATTGATTGAAAATCTAGATAAAAAAAATGATAGAGTTTTGAGTTGATTCAGTGATTTTGAAGTTGATGTTGACATTGATGGTTTTAGCAAATAAAAACTAATGAAATTAGTATTATTTAATAAAGCCCAAGATATTGAAAAGTTGAATGAGGTTTGTGTTTGAATAGTTGCTATTTGAATGAGTTATATTTGTGCAACTTATGTAGTTTTGATGATTCCAAACATTATTGTTCAGATGTATAGTTATCTCCTAACAATTTTAGAAGATTTGCACTTGCTCTTGTGTGTACTAACATTTCAGGAAAATCAGACTCCAGACTACGAAAACTTCAAATCAAATTCAACATATGATATTTTGTTTATTTGAAGTTTGTCTTTTCTTTGAATTAATTTTGAAAGGGAGTGATTGTAATTGAGTGAATAAAATCTCACACACACAAATTAGGAGATCATTAAATTCTATACTGATCGTACAGGACGATATTTATCGTACTGGACGATCTGTCAGTTATCTCCTATAGAGCACTTGGAACGAATAGGAACTTGCTTTGAAAATTTTTTCTAAGTCCTATTCGTCCAGGACGAATTTTAATATCGTCCCGGACGATGGGTTCTCTGTAAACATTTCGTCCAGATGAATTTTACCATCGTACTGGGCGACCAGTCCTCTGGAAAAATTTCGTCCAGACGAAAATAAATATCGTACCGGACGAACAGCTCTCTGGAAAATTTTCGTCCAGACGAAACCAAATTATCGTCCCCGGCGATTGGCTCTCTGGAAAATTTTTGTCCAGACGAAATAAATAATCGTCCAGGATGATCGGCTCTCTGGAAAATTTTCGTCCAGACGAACATATTTTCGTCCAAACGATAAACCGACTTAGGACAGTTTTCAGCAGTTTCTAGAACCGACCTTGTAATAACCGTTCGTACTGGACGAACCTAGTTCGTACAGGACGATCAGCTGTACGAAGTCATTTCGTACACATATACAAATTGGGTCGTTTCAGATCGTTTAAGTAAAATCGTCCAGGACGATCCAGGATCGTACGGGACGATCCACTGCGTACAGAATTGAAAATTTGCAGTTTTTGGGCGGT
This sequence comes from Dendrobium huoshanense, assembly GCA_016618105.1. Classification (NCBI taxonomy): domain Eukaryota; kingdom Viridiplantae; phylum Streptophyta; class Magnoliopsida; order Asparagales; family Orchidaceae; genus Dendrobium; species Dendrobium huoshanense. Next base: position 55,353,583 of record CM028353.1, read on the forward strand.
TTTTCTTGTCTTTTGTATAAATAGTCCAAATTAGACTGCCACCCAATCTTTTTTTCATTTGATCTTCATTCCTATTGAGAGAATAGCCAAGGAGAGAGTGGAAGAGAGCTTTCAAAGGAGGATTCCTACCATTGGAGCGAGAAGGCTTCACTTGGATTGCAAAGGTAAGAATCTCTACTTGTGAAATTGGATTTCTTCACTCTTTTCTTTCTTCCTTCTAGATTCTTGTGAGAAGATCATTCAAGAAGGTCCGATTCTCTGCCGACACTTGGAGAGTGTGAAAAGGACGAGGGTTCTCTGCCTACACTAGGAGAGTGTAAAAGGAAGAAGGTTCTCTGCCTACACTTGGAGAGTGTGAACAGCCGTAGGGTTCTCTGCCCACACTAGGAGAGTGTGAAAGGACGACGGTTCTCTGCCCACACTAGGAGAGTGTAAAAGGACGACAGTTCTCTGCCAGCACTGTGGATTGTGTAAAAGGACGACGGTTCTCTGCCGCACCGGGTAGTGGTGAAAAGAGGGTTTTGTACAGGCTTCTCCGCCTTGCTGTGGGTGCTAAAGGAGAGTCACTTTGTGGTATTAGTGCAATACTCAGAGGGTGCCTCTGAGGAGTGGATGTAGGTCTGGTTATAGACCGAACCACTATAAATCTGGTGTCATTTACTTTATTGCTTTTACGTTTCGCATTTTAAATTTCAGTTTTAACAACTCTGTGGTTGAAAAACATTTTTCTACAAACTTTAAAAGAAAATTTTATTTCGGTTCAACTTTAATTTTAAGAGGGTTTAAAATTTTTAAAACTACCAATTCACCCCCCTCTTGGTAGCCGTGGGACATTTACTTAGGCTTAACAACCTAATTACTAGACTCAACAAGTGGTATCAGAGCATTGTTTCAAAATCATAAGTTTGAACTACTTTTTGATTAACGTAGATGGCTACATTTGGAAACCGAAACACACCTGAGGGTTACTCTATCACTAGACCTCCACTGTTTGACAATATTCCTTTTGATTTTTGGAAAACACGCATGTCTACTTTCTTACAGTCACTTGATTATCGCATGTGGATGTTAGTCCAGGAAGGTTACACAAAACCAACTAGATTAGTTGATGGAATTAGGGTAGATACACCCTATGCAGATTGGACTATAGAAGAACGTGACTTAGCACAATTAAATGCGAAATGTTTAAATAGTTTCTTTTGTGCTTTAAAATCTGAAGACTACATGCGAGTTTCTACTTGTAAAAGCGGAAAAGACATATGGGATAGACTTTGTATTACTTATGAAGGGACAAATGAGGTTAAGCAATCAAGACTCAATATCTTGTTACATGACTACGAATTATTTCGCATGAAACCTAATGAATCTATATCTGACATGTACACAAGATTCACTCAAATTGTCACCTCTTTGCATGCACTTGGTAGGGAATTAACTAATGCTGAAATGGTTAATAAGATTCTTCGTTGTTTACCTACTGCATACGATGCTAAAATTACTGCAATTACAGAGTCAAAAGATCTGAATATTTATTCTATTGACAATCTTCTTGGTTCACTCATTGCTTACGAGCAAGGAGTAAGTCAAAGAAAGATTGATGCAGGTGAACCAAGAAAGGACAAGAATATTGCACTAAATGTGGAAGAGTCAGAAAGTGAACACTCACAACCTGAGGATGAAGATGATATAGCACTGATGACTAGACAATTCAAAAGCTTTTTAAAGAGGAAGCAGAAGAGATGCCAGCAATGGAATAGAGGTAAGTATAACAGAAATGGCAAGGTTTCTAATGAAGTAATTTGTTATGAATGCAGGAAACCAGGTCATATAAAGACTGATTGTCCAAAACTCAAAGCCTCTCCTAGCAAGGAGAAGGTAGAGGAGAAACCAATGGTAAAGAAGGGCAAGAAGAAGTTTCAAAATGCTTTTTGGGCGGACTCAGCTTCAGACTCATCTGAGACTGAAAAAGAAGAAGAAGTCACCAACCTTTGCTTGATGGCAGATAAAGCTGAATAATCAGATCAAGAAGAGGTATGTGATTTAACCTATAATGAATTGTTTGAAGTTTCTGAACACATGCATGATGCATATAGGAAAACGAAAAAGATGCATGCTAGTTTAGTTTTAGAATTGGAAGAGCTTAATAAGGAACACGAAATCCTTAGGAAAGATCATGCTTTAATTGATAGCAACCACATGAAACTACTTGATGAATATGATGACTTGAATAAAAATTTTGAGAATTTAAAATCATCCTATGCTGAACTTGAAAAAGAATTTGAGAAATTTAAGGATGAATCTGAGCACAAGACATATAGAGTCAATTATACAAATCGAATCTTGGAGGAAATGAATTCATTTTACAAACTTACTATAAGAGCTCTCGAGGATAATAGGAACCCTCCTAAACTTGAAGATTTTACAAATCCTAAGTATTATCCTAAATTCATGAAATCCCTTAGAAGACAATCATATGAGAGAAAACATAGGAATATTTTTCCTAATGTTAAATGTAACAATTGTGGATTTTTGGGACATATATCTCACACCTGCACTTTAAAGATGAAACCTAATTTGTTGTGGAGAACTAAGATGCATAAACCTAGACATATCACACATGCATCTGATTATAAATTTCATAAAGGTGAACCCAAACTAGTTTGGGTTCCCAGGTCTAACATTTGAGAATTTTGCAGGTATACTCTCACACAAGACCTCGTGAGAGTATATGGTACCTGGACAGCGGATGTTCTAAGCACATGACTGGAGATACTGCTCAATTCATAACGCTGGAAGCCAGGAGTGGAGGCAAGGTTACACTTGGAGATAATACCACAAAGAAAGTGGTTGGATCAGGTATGATTGGAAATTTGAAAAACTTTTTCATAGATAATGTTTTATTAGTTGAAGGCTTGAAACATAATTTGCTTAGCATAAGTCAGCTATGTGATAAGGGCTATAATGTAAAATTTTTACCTACTAGCTGCATAATTAGCCTAAATGGGAAAATTGTTTTAAATGGAAAAAGGGTGAATAATGTCTACATGCTAGATTTAAATTGTATTCAATCTCCTACTGCTTTTTGTTTGAAAACTGTTTCTGATGAATCATGGCTTTGGCATAGGAGACTTTGTCATTCTAGTATGAAAAATCTTAGAAAAATTACCCAAAAGAATTTGGTGAGAGGAATACCTAAACTAGACTTTACTAAGGACCATCTGTGTGATGCATGTCAATTAGGAAAACAAGTGAAGTCCTCTTTTAAGTCCATTAAAGATCTTAGGACCAGTAAACCTTTAGAAATTCTACACATGGATCTTTTTGGACCAGTAAGCACTGTTAGTCTAGGAGGAAAGGTATATGGATTTGTTATAGTAGATGATTTTTCAAGATTCACCTGGGTTAAATTTCTTTTTCATAAGAGTGAATCATTTGAGGAATTCAGAAATTTTTCAACTTGGATACAAAGAAAACTAGGATGTGAAATAATTTCTATACAAAGTGATCATGGAGGAGAATTTGAAAATGAAAGATTTGAAGATTTCTGTAAAGAAAAGGGGATTGATCACAATTTTTCTGCACCTAGAACTCCTCAACAAAATGGAGTAGTTGAAAGAAAGAACAGAACATTAATAGAAGCCGCCCGAGCAATGTTAGCAGAATACTCTCTTCCTAGATATTTTTGGGCTGAGGCGGTTAGCACTGCATGCTATGTTCTGAATAGGGTGAATGTGAGATCAAATTTGAATAAAACACCCTATGAGTTGCTAAAAGGAAGAACACCAAATTTGTCTCATTTGCATGTATTTGGTTGCAAGGTGTTCATACATAATAATGGAAAATCTGCCTTAGGAAAATTTGATCCAAAATCAGATGAAGGAATTTTTGTTGGATATTCAAGTGTTGGAAAATCTTATAGAGTATTCAACAAAAGAACTTTAGTCATTGAAGAAACCACACATGTTGTTTTTGATGAAAATGGAAACATGGAAGAGCCAAAAGTTGTTGAAGAAGAAATTGAAGAAAACTCCCAAAATATTGATAGATTAAATTTGGAAGAAAATGTGGAAGAAAATTTAGAAAGAGAAGACCCTTTGCCTAGAGATTTGAGATTTTCTAAAAACCACCCAAAGGAATTAATCATAGGTGAACCAAGTGAGGGTGTTAGAACTAGGCGTGGATTAAACAAGGAAGTCAATCATTCAGCCTTTATTTCAACTGTTGAACCCACTAACATTGATCAAGCACTTTCAGATGAATTTTGGATATTGGCCATGCAAGAAGAGTTGAATCAATTTGTAAGAAATAAAGTTTGGGAACTAACTACAAGGCCAAAAGATCAAAGTGTTGTTGGAACCAAGTGGGTGTTCAAGAATAAAATGAATGACTCAGGAGTAGTCATTAGAAATAAGGCTAGATTAGTAGCTAAGGGGTATAACCAAATTGAAGGAATTGATTTTGAGGAAACTTTTGCCCCTGTAGCTAGACTTGAAGCAATTAGGGTTTTACTAGCCTTTGCCTGCTTTAAAAGTTTTAAATTGTTTCAAATGGATGTCAAAAGTGCCTTTTTAAATGGAGTAATTGAAGAAGATGTTTTTGTAGAACAACCTCCAGGTTTTGAAAATTCAAAAATTTCCAAATCATGTTTTCAAATTAAAAAAGGCATTATATGGATTGAAACAGGCACCTAGGGCTTGGTATGAGAGGTTAAGCACCTTCCTACTTGAAAGATCTTTTTAATTGGATCTTTACTTTACTTGACTGCTAGCCGACCAGATATTATGTTTAGTGTTTGCCTATGTGCTAGATTTCAATCAGATCCAAAAGAATCACATTTGACAGCAGTGAAAAGGATTTTAAGATATCTACTAGGAACTCAAAACTTAGGAATTTGGTATCCTAAGTTTAGCTCTTCATTTGAAATTATTGGTTACTCAGATTCTGACTTTGCAGGCTGTAGAGTGGATAGGAAAAGCACTCTGGAACATGTCAATTCATTGGAAATTCATTAGTTTCATGGTCTAGTAGAAAACAAAATTCAGTGGCACTATCTACTGCAGAAGCAGAATACATTGCATTAGGAAGTTGTGTGGCACAAGTACTTTGGTTAAAACAACAGTTGATTGACTTGGGATTAACTATAGGCACTATTCCAATTTATTGTGACAATACTAGTGCAATTTGCATTTCCAAAAATCCTATTCAACATTCTAGAACCAAACACATTGATATAAGGCATCATTTCATAAGGGATCATGTATCCAAAGGAGAAATTGAACTCATACATGTTTCAACTGAAAATCAACTTGCAGACATTGTTACAAAACCTTTAGCCTTTGATACCTTCAGTACTTTAAGAACAAGGCTTGGTGTTATTGATTTGAATGCTTAACCAAAATGTCTTTGCAACATTGATACTTGTTGTGTTTTGTTTTTGTGATTTTGTGAATTTTGTGTGTTTTTGTATGAATTGTTTTTGGATTTATGATTTTTGTCTTATGTTTTCTGTGTTGTTGATTGTTTTTGTTGATTTTGTTAAATTAAAAAATTTAAAATCAAAAATTTTTTTTTGGAGGAAATCGTCCAGGACGAAATATTTTCGTACGGGACGATGTGTTAAGAAACAGTTTGCGCGAATTTAAACCGTTTTGAGAGCAGTTTTTTATTGGATCGTCTGTACGATCTGTGATCGTCCAGTACGAATTTTTTCTTTTTCTCAAACGTCGGGACGATTGAATGCAGCGGTTGAGTGGATAAGACAGTTTTTAATACGAACTTCGTCTGTACAAAATTTTTTTCGTATGTACGAACATGTGTCGATTCATTGTAGGGGACGGTTTTCAAGAGTCATTAAAACGAAATGCTTTTCGATCGTCTGTACGAAATTTTTTCGTATGTACGATCGGTCAAGTCAAAAAGCCTGTACGAAGGGACGCATCGTAAGTTGTGTTGAATACGAAAAGCCGTTACATTTTGGACGAATTGGATCATCTGTACGAAATTACTTCGTCCAGATGAACGATAATTTTTCGTCCAGGACGAATATTTTCGTCCAGGACGAATGTATCGTTTTTCTTTAAATATGAAGGCTTTCAAACTTGACAATCACACTTTCAAACATCTTTTTCAATCCCTTTCTACATCAACTCAACTATGGCCTCCTCTAGCAAAAGACAAAAAGTTTTGGTGAAGAAACCTAACAGGAATGCCCCAGACAACTTCCTTTCCAAAGCAAATGAGGAATCTTTTCCTCGTTTTGCATCTGCAAAAATCACTCCGTCTCGAATTCTTATCCAAACGGAGTTGAAATTTCGGGTATTACACCTCTTCGCCTCAACCCAATTTCATTTCATTCTTTCTCTTATCCACCTCTACAATAAGCAAACCTACCATTACTTCCTAGCCAACATGAGTTTCAATTCTGACCACTCTATCATTAGTTCTTTTTTTTTTAAGAAAAAAGTTGAGATCACCAAGCACGACCTTGGTGCATTTTTTAACTTAAGGACTGAAGGATATAGAGCCCACACCCTAATGTCAGAAACCTCCTTCAAATGGTTTCAAATCAATACGGTAATTAGAGAAAATGCGATTGACAATCATGTTGCTAGAGTGGCAGGTATGACCCAAGATGCCCGAATCATCCAGCATATCCTTAGATCCTCAATTATTCCTAAAGCTGGTGATAGGATTAACATTACTCCTCTCCTTTCTTGTCTAACTTTTTTAATCATGAAAAGACATCCTATTGATGAAGCCCAACTCATCCTAGATCATATCTATGGGCTTTCAGAAATAGGACATCCTGATCAGAAGAGGAAGAAGAATATTTCTTTAGGGCACTTGATTACTTATATTTTGGAGAAAAAGTATAATATAGTGCATCCTGATGAGGAATATGAAGAGCCAGTTTACTACAACGATGCATCATTCAGACTGCTCTTCAAGGAGGAAAAAGAAAAAGAAAAAGCACATGGCAGTGCTTCAGAAGAAGAAGAAGAAGGAGTGCAAGCTTCTGCTTCTCAATCAGATTACCAGAATCTGATTGAGAGATTTGATAGACTAGAGACTCACATTGATCAAAGGTTTGATCAATTTGATGCTCATCTTACGCAGCAGCAACATGACATTGGTAACATTAGAGATGAAGTTCATGAAATAAATACCAATGTAATGTTGATGGCCTCTTACTTCAACATCTTTGGCGGCATTCCTCCTCCTCCTCCAGAACAGTAGAAGTTTTTTTTTTTTTTTTTTTTTTTATGTGTGTCTGTTGTATTTTTTGTTTTGTTGTTTTGTTTTTTATCTTATATGTGTTATTGTAATTGTTGTTATATTTTTTTTTTGGTTCAATGTTTTTTATGTAATTTTTTTTTAATCAATGAAAGTTTGTTTGTCTTAGATTTGTTTTGAAATGTGGCTAATCTTTATGAATTTCATTAATATTGTTTTTAATCTACATTGTGCTCAAATTCGATTGTAATGTGAGATTATCTATATTAGAAAATCTAGACTTTCTAAATTTATAATTTGTTTATAACTTATTGTATTTAGAATTTTTAAATACATGTCTATTCATTTAGACTGCATAAAATTTAATATTGTTATTGCAATTTTGATGTTATCTTATTTTGTGATTCTATGCTCAAATGATATTTATGCACCTAGAAATATTTGAAATGTTAGATTATAGATTTTGGAAAGAATTGGTCAAATTACTCTTGAAAATTGTACAAATGTACAAAAATCAAAAGGGATTCGCAAAAATTTGCAAAGTGAAAAAGAGGCATAAAATAAGCCCAACCAAAGACAAATGCACAAAAATGTGCTCCAAAACTTTGAAAATATGTGCAAAGCACCACATGAGGTAATTCTCTTCTTTCCAAATTCGTTTAATCTCTTAATTCAAGTTGATCTAATGTTCATTTATATTCTATTGAACTTTGAAATATAGAATTTTTTTTACATCTCACTTGTAATGATTTTCAATAATCAAAATGTCTAAATTGAATCATGTCTTTGATAAATTCTTCTTACTTATAATGTTTTATCATTTCATAAATTTTATGAATTTCTATGATTGACCTAATATCTTTAGTTTAAAATTGCATACCCTATGTCAAATCACAATTTAGATTAAATTTTAACAATGAATTTCATATTATTATTTACATTTCTTATCTTTTTCTTCTTCACTTTTTTTTGCTGTCAAAAAGGGGGAGAAATTATTATGTTTGTGTTTGTGTTTTTGTGGTTTGTATTTTCTGTGTTAAAAATTTTTGAAAAACAAAAATATTATTCTTTAATGCCTCCTTATTTTAATGTACTCATAAATTCAGGGGGAGTTTAGGAGATAAGAGATATTGTTTTAACTTGAAATCATACTAATAATAATTGTTTTGCCATCATCAAAAAGGGGGAGATTGTTTGAATAGTTGCTATTTGAATGAGTTATATTTGTGCAACTTATGTAGTTTTGATGATTCCAAACATTATTATTCAGATGTATAGTTATCTCCTAATAATTTTAGAAGATTTGCACTTGCTCTTGTGTGTACTAACATTTCAGGAAAATCAGACTCCAGACTACGAAAACTTCAAATCAAATTCAACATATGATATTTTGTTTATTTGAAGTTTGTCTTTTCTTTGAATTAATTTTGAAAGGGAGTGATTGTAATTGAGTGAATAAAATCTCACACACACAAATTAGGAGATCATGAAATTCTATACTGATCGTACAGGACGATATTTATCGTACTGGACGATCTGTCAGTTATCTCCTATAGAGCACTTGGAACGAATAGGAACTTGCTTTGAAAAATTTTTCTAAGTCCTATTCGTCCAGGACGAATTTTAATATCGTCCCGGACGATGGGTTCTCTGTAAACATTTCGTCCAGACGAATTTTACCACCGTACTGGGCGACCAGTCCTCTGGAAAAATTTCGTCCAGACGAAAATAAATATCGTACCGGACGAACAGCTCTCTGGAAAATTTTCGTCCAGACGAAACCAAATTATCGTCCCCGGCGATTGGCTCTCTGGAAAATTTTCGTCCAGACGAAATAAATAATCGTCCAGGACGATCGGCTCTCTGGAAAATTTTCGTCCAGACGAACATATTTTCGTCCAAACGATAAACCGACTTAGGACAGTTTTCAGCAGTTTCTAGAACCGACCTTGTAATAACCGTTCGTACTGGACGAACCTAGTTCGTACAGGACGATCAGCTGTACGAAGTCATTTTGTACACATATACAAATTGGGTCGTTTCAGATTGTTTAAGTAAAATCGTCCAAGACGATCCAGGATCGTACGGGACGATCCACTGCGTACAGAATTGGAAATTTGCAGTTTTTGGGCGGTTTTTCTTGTCTTTTGTATAAATAGTCCAAATTAGACTGCCACCCAATCTTTTTGTCATTTGATCTTCGTGCCTATTGAGAGAATAGCCAAGGAGAGAGTGGAAGAGAGCTTTCAAAGGAGGATTCCTACCATTGGAGCGAGAAGGCTTCACTTGGATTGCAAAGGTAAGAATCTCTACTTGTGAAATTGGATTTCTTCACTCTTTTCTTTCTTCCTTCTAGATTCTTGTGAGAAGATCATTCAAGAAGGTTCGGTTCTCTGCCGACACTTGGAGAGTGTGAAAAGGACGAGGGTTCTCTGCCTTCACTAGGAGAGTGTAAAAGGAAGAAGGTTCTCTGCCTACACTTGGAGAGTGTGAACAGCCGTAGGGTTCTCTGCCCACACTAGGAGAGTGTGAAAGGACGACGGTTCTCTGCCCACACTAGGAGAGTGTAAAAGGACGACGGTTCTGTGCCAGCACTGTGGATTGTGTAAAAGGATGACGGTTCTCTGCCGCACCGGGTAGTGGTGAAAAGAGGGTTTTGTACAGGCTTCTCCGCCTTGCTGTGGGTGCTAAAGGAGAGTCACTTTGTGGTATTAGTGCAATACTCAGAGGGTGCCTCTGAGGAGTGGATGTAGGTCTAGTTATAGACCGAACCACTATAAATCTTGTGTCATTTACTTTATTGCTTTTACGTTTCCGCATTTTAAATTTCAGTTTTAACAACTCTGTGGTTGAAAAACATTTTTCTACAAACTTTAAAAGAAAATTTTATTTCGGTTCAACTTTAATTTTAAGAGGGTTTAAAAATTTTTAAAACTACCAATTCACCCCCCTCTTGGTAGCCGTGGGACATTTACTTAGGCTTAACAACCTAATTACTAGACTCAACAGTTTGGCACAAATAGGAATTTTGAATTTGATTTTGATTTTGATAAAAGCTAGAAATCAATAGGATGCCGTAAGAGCGGGCTTAAACTTAAAGATGGATTTAAGATTTAAAATTTAGATGAAGAGAAGATGCCGCTAGGGATGCTTATACTTCTCCTCGGGACGAAGACTAGGATGCCACTAGGGATGCTTATTCCTAACTCCAAAGATGTCAATAGGATGCCATAGGAGGACTTATACCTAAAGACGGATTTAAGATTTAACATTTAATGAAGAGAAGATGCCGCTAGGGATGCTTATACTTCTCCTCGGGACGAAGTTTAGGATGCCACTAGGGATGCTTATACCTAACTTCAAAAATATCAATAGGATGCCGTAAGAGGACTTATACCTAGAGGCGAATTTAATCAGAATTGGCTGCCGTAAGAGCGGACTTAAGCCAGAATATCGATAGGATGCCGTAAAAGCGGACTTAGACCTAAAGACGGATTTAAACAGGATTGTCTGCCGTAAGAGCGGACTTAAGCCAGAAAGCCAATAGGATGCCGTAAAAGCGGACTTAGACCTAAAGACTGATTTAAACTGGATTGGCTGCCATAAGAGCGTACTTAAGCCAGAAACCCAATAGGATGCCGTAAAAGCGGACTTAGACCAAAAGACTGATTTAATCAGGATTGGCTGCCGTAAGAGCGGACATAAGCCAGAAAGCCAATAGGATGCCGTAAAAGTGGACTTAGACCTAAAGACTGATTTAAACTGGATTGGCTGCCGTAAGAGCGGACTTAAGCCAGAAAGCCAATAGGATGCCGTAAAAGAAGACTTAGACCTAAAGACTGATTTAAACTGGATTGGCTGCCGTAAAAGCGGACTTAGACCAGAAAACCAATAGGATGTCATAAAAGCAGACTTAGACCTAAAGACTGATTTAATCATGATTGGCTACCGTAAGAGCGGACTTAAGTCATAAAGCCTATAGGATGCCGTAAAAGCGGACTTAGACCTAAAGACTGATTTAAACTGGATTGGCTGCCGTAAGAGCGGACTTAAGCCAGAAAGCCAATAGGATGCCGTAAAAGCGGACTTAGACCTAAATACAGATTTAAACTGGATTGGCTGCCGTAAGAGCGGACTTAAGCCAGAAAGCCAATAGGATGTCGTAAAAGCGGACTTAGACCTAAAGACTGATTTAAACTGGATTTGCTGCCGTAAAAGCGGACTTAGACCAGAAAGCCAATAGGATGCCGTAAAAGCGGACTTAGACCTAAAGACTAATTTAAACTGGATTGGCTGCCGTAAGAGCGGACTTAAGCCAGAAAGCCAATAGGATGCCGTAAAAGCAGACTTAGACCTAAAGACTGATTTAAACAGGATTGGCTGCCGTAAGAGCGGACTTAAGCCAGAAAGCCAATAGGATGCCATAAAAGCGGACTTAGACCTAAAGACTGATTTAAACTAGATTGGCTGCCGTAAAAGCGGACTTAGACCAGAAAGCCAATATGATGCCGTAAAAGTGGACTTAGACCTAAAGACTGATTTTAGGGTGGTGAATTTTTAAAGTAAAGTTGATTTCTTTAAAGCTTTGAATCTTTTCCCTCAACCACAAATGACATTGATAATTTGCAAATGTTATACTAGAGATCATAAGCTTTTATACATGTCATTTTCTAGAAGGGAAAGAAAAACATTTTGACGATTGACAGACTTGAAAATTTTTTGATTAAAATTTTGTTTTATCCTTCATTAAAAATGATCTTTATAACTTATAAATAATCCACTCTGGATTATGTTTTTATATTGGATCATCATATATGAGAAAAACAAAAGGGGAGTAGTTTGATCATCTTTGATAAGTAAAAGACTTAAAAAAGCATCTCGACCACCAAAGGAGAAATGCAAGATTTTATTTAAAGATTGATTCTATGATTGAATTTATCTAGAATAACTCAAAGAAAATCATATGAATTTTCTAGAGTTCTCATTTGCATGTTCTAAGAGAACTAAATGCAACATGATAAAATTTTCCTTAAAAAAATTTTTAACTTTTGCATGAGTTGTTATAGAACAATGAGTATATTTGAGCATCCTTTATAGTGAAAACACTAAGGAATATCAAATACTCATAATGATTGAGAAAAGTTTGATTTTCATAAAAAAGTCACAGCTTTATTTTTTTTTATTAATTTTCTTATAATATTTGACTGTGATCGCTTAAGTTTTAATCATCTTCACCCAATCAAAATGACATTGGAAAAGATTCAAAGACTCAACAAAGAATGGGTTGACTCCCTCTGAATTAAATAGTTTGAATGTGACCAACATGAGTTTAATCAAAATATCCAAAACTTAACAACTTTTTTTAAAGAAAATTGTAGTTTCAAATAATTTAGATTTCAATGCTATGGAAATATTATTTAACAGGGATAGAGTTGGTTAGACTCTAACATCCGATTCTAATTTATGAAAAAGATATACTTTGAATTAAATTTTAATATCTTTTTGACGACGTTACCATTGACTTTATCAAGAATAGAATCCCTCCAATTCTAACATCCGAGATTAGTCAATTATAGACTTAGTCAAATTGTAGTTTGATTTTGTTTTGAAGTTTGACAAAGATTCAAACAAAGGTATCATCGACATCACTAAGGATAGAACCCCTCATGTTCTAACATCCTAGTTCAGTCAATAATAAATTTAAATTTGTATGATATCTACTCAATAGTGAATGAGAACATTAGACAATCATCTCAAAACCAACTAAGGGATGTCCCTTAGTTTAGTTTGAAAATTTTGAATCTAAAGAAAGTGATTTTTATATCCATAAATATCACTATAGGTTATCTAGCATCAGGATCCTATCTAGAATCTCATTCAAATTGGAAGATACTCAAAAGAGAGTTAAAGATATTTGGATAATGATTTGTTTATACATCACAATTAGGTTAGATATGTGAAACCCAATAATGCACAACCATCACCATTATAATTTCAATTAGATTGATCATCTATGTGATTTTTCTTGAAAATGATTTGAAGATATGAACTGACCTACTCAAGTTGCTAACTAGAGAGGTCCCAAGATTTATATTTTGTTAATCCAGATCAAAGCTCCCTACAAGTAAAATTGGGGTTTCCTTCTTCATCTTTTTCTTCTTTTTAAACTAAGATATAAAGAAATTAAATTGGAGGTAGAAATTCAATCTTTTCAAATCTTTCAGATGATATATGTATTTTACATCTAATAGAACATCAATGTTTGATGATAAACCAAAATTTTGAATTCTCAAAGTCAAGTGTTAAAAATACTAAAGGATGAATAGGTCCTATGATATTAAAGATTTAAAAAGGGAAGCCACCTTATTTTATTTTTGTTTTTGCTACACATTTAATGAATGTGTTTCTTTTTTGCTTTTCTTTTCTTTTCCTTCTTCACTTTTTTTTTAGGAGGCTTCCTCTATTTAAATCTTGAAATAATTATTTTAGTTGTAAAACCATCTTCCAAGTATAAGAGTAAAAAATTAACCCTCTTATATAAGGAATATGGATCTACAAATCGGACCCAATCCTATAGTATAAATAAATAACTTGAATGAGATAATTATGAAATAAGTTCATCAATTTGCAAGATGCCTATGAAATGTATAACAACGAGGTGAACAAAACTTTCCTTTCCTCCACTTTTAATTTGACATAAATCTTTATTCAAAAGAAGATATGTATGAATATCATAATGAGTGAACCCAAATATGATAATTTTAATTTTATCATTATTGAAGAAGAAAATTATTAAAGATGTTATAAAATCATTTGACTTGGTATCAATTCAAGGTGTGTCAATTAATTTTAAGGAAAAGCCACATGACAAAGAAATGTTTATCATATCATGGGTTAGCCTTAATAAAGAACCTTGAATTATCCCAAGTCTTTGACTGAAAGAGGAATTTAAGATGATCAATCTTAACAAGATTGCTCATAAGTTTTCTCAAATGGAGTAATAAAGCCAAGAGTAAACTTAGCTAATATTTGATTTAATAATATTACCATAAGAGAAAACTACATATGATGAACATAAGCTTTTATATAACTTGTCTATTTATCTTCATTGTATGTCTTAAGATCCATTTTCTATCAGAGTTAAATCACATGGCAGAGGACAAATCGTCGTATCCATGTATTACTCTTAGGGAATAAGATTTATAGGCATATTAAACTTTAACCTACAAGAAGGTTTAAAGGTAAGAGAATTTAGAATGATTTTCAAACTTCAATATGTCAACCAATATTTATACATTCTTAAGATTAGAAAAATCATAATATGGTTGAATAGAAGATTTGAAGATATATTTGAATTTAATTCAGCGATTGCTAGGAACCTAGCAAAATTAGCTAAACTTTTATGCTTTTAGGTTCCAAAAGAAAATGAGATTAAATATATCTTCATCTAAAGCGTTAATCCACCCAAGTGGAGGGAGGGAGGGAACACACTTTTCATTTTAGCATTGATAATCATTGGTCTTATTCTTTAAGTGTTTAGAGAAGTCAACCACAATGAAGTTTCAATTACAATTTAAGGAAGATAGAGGTAAATTTCTTTTTAAAAAAAATCAACCTGCTATTTTTTTCTAGTAAAATTATTTTTATAAGCTTGAACTTTCAAACTTTTCTCAATGTAAATTGACTTTAATCTTGAAATCTTGCATAGATCAGGTTATGGACCCTGTCCTAGCAAACATATCAAGCTACAAAGGACATGTAACTACAATATATTAATGGGACAAGCAAAAAGTTTTGATTTGAAGGTTTGAGCTTTTGGACCCTATCCTACCAAACATATTAAGCTATAAAAAATATATAACTGTAATATGCTGATTAGATAAGGAGAAAACTTTGATTTGATTTAAAAGATCAAATTTTCTTGAGATTTGTCCAACCACATATTGAGTTATAAAAATATAAAACTGCAACATATTAGCTAGGACACATAAGTTTAAAATTTTTAAGATTTAAAATTTTTCAGACTCAATCCAAATAATACATTAAGTTACTAAAAAAAAGTAACTATACATATTACTAAAGATTGGGCAAAGGGATTTTGGACCCAGTGCTAAGTCAAATACCAAGCTACAAGAAAAATGTAACTACAACATTCGAATTAGCACAGGAATTTTCTTTACAAAAAGATCATTACAAAGGAGCTCCTCGTTAGTTTTCTAACGGGGTCCAAAATAAGACCACTAAAGTATTTAGATGCCGGCCAAATTATCCAAGAATGAAATGAATAAAATAACCAGCGGAAGAAAGGTAGTTACAACCTATGACGAGCACAAGTATACTACCAATTAAAGGGTATAAAATACTGCTAAAGATGGAGAGAGGACTCAATCCCCAGCGGAGTCGCCAGAAAAACTTTGGTGGAAAAAAAAATTATGTCACCACGCAGATTTTGATTTCTCCTATTTTGTAATCGAATACTACATTAAGAATAAAGTACAATCTCGAGAGACTGACACAATATTCTATAATGGATTCAATATCAAAATAGGGTTTTGAAAATTTATATTTCTATAATCAAATAGTTCAAAGAATAACATATCATCTCAAAAGATGAACATAAAATTCTATAGAATATGTATAAAGATAGAAATAAGATTTTTGAAAAAAACTTTATTCATTCTTTTATATAGATATGGCAAGAAGAATATTATATCATCTTAAAAGACGAACATAATATTCTTCAAGAAATCCAAAAGCGAGAATGAGTTTTATAAAATTCATTATTTCTAAAGTTGAATATAACAAATATAATATTATATTATCTGAAAAGATAATAATAATATTCTACAAGTCTATTCAAAATTAAAAATAATGTTTTAAAAAAATATCTACGTTCCCAAAGATTCTTCCCTTGTTTTATATGAATAAAATAAGATTTATTTTAGTCTGGGATTCTCAAATCCCTATAAAAGCAAGCTCCTATAGTTAATTACATCTTAGGAGGAATGCTCCTAAGAAAACTCTCGATTAAAGCAGTGATTTTATACCCTTTGACTACAAAGTAAAAGATAAGGAACAAAAGTAGGAATTTTCCAAGGTGAAAGCTCAATGTTGAACATTTATTAGCGAGTCAAAGGATGAAAAGTAGGAGGTGTCGAATTCTGAGAAGCTCAGAGACAACCTCAATCTATCCTATGTTGGGCTTTACATTTTAGGAGAAAATTTTATATTTAAGTTGACATTTTATTAGAAATTTGGGATTTATATTCCCGGAGGGTGAGGACTTAAGATCTAAAAAGAATCTGCCTCAGAACCTAAATCTAATTTGGGTACTACAAAGTAGCGACCCGAACCTAACTAATGAAGTGCATATCTGGACTTACCCCGGCCTGGATTAGGGAGCCAGCTAACCACCTAGTCGCTTTAAAACCATGTGTCCAATCTCTTATGAAAGATGGGTAGGGATGTTGTTTAAGTTTTAAGGAATTGGGGCTGACATCTAAGACAATTCCTAATTAGCCCCTCAACTTATGTAGGGTGATAAATGTCTAGAAATTTAATTAATATTTTAGACTCTTTTTAGTTTGTATCTAATGCAATGCTTGCTAATTGACTCGAATGCATAAAATGATAATGAAGCTGTTTAAAAATTTAGGCTTAGAAAATAGATTTTTCCCTAGAGATTGCACAACTTCCCCTTGACAGAACTATACCCTCATAGGTCAAGTGGTCTGCCAGAACCCGCAGGCAGGGAGGTGCCTAACAAGGAAGAGAAAGTATTAATATGCTTATGCTGACTCTCGGCGGTCCCGAGCTTACTTCTTAGATCGTTAGAGTTACTATGTGAGCCTAAAAATTTTATTATAATTTC
Source organism: Dendrobium huoshanense (assembly GCA_016618105.1). Taxonomy (NCBI): domain Eukaryota; kingdom Viridiplantae; phylum Streptophyta; class Magnoliopsida; order Asparagales; family Orchidaceae; genus Dendrobium; species Dendrobium huoshanense. The sequence goes on from CM028353.1 coordinate 55,370,687, forward strand.
AAGTAAAAGAATTTTGAGCGTACCCTTACGAAAAAAAATCTCTCCGATTCGAATCCAGGCTAAAACAAAACACGACATGCAAGGGCCCTAAAAAAAGCTACTGCACAAACAATGTAAACAATCAATTTTAATAATCCAAATATAATGTCCAATGTCCAATGTTCATATTACACCCAGAATTTGCAGAAAAGTAAAGTGGCCGGGCACCACTGCCAACAAACCCGGATTCTAATCCTAAGAATGACGCAAGTGATTTTTTTAAACTGGGATATACTATTCCTTGAATCTTTATTTCTTCATCTTCTTTCTTCAATCTTCTCGTTCTGCTTTTTCTTCTTCTACGAACTTCTCGGGTCCGTCGGGTTCTGGATATCCAAATGAAAAGAAACTCATCCCTAAGAGAGGTATTTTCTTTTCTATTTGGATATTGAATCATCCTAATTTGGCTTTCCAAATAAAAGAGAATAATCCTTTAAGGTATATTCTCCTTTCTTTGGATTCCAAATTAGATGTAATATCCCATTTTCAAAAAAAAAATAACTTTCACATTTATTGACTCTTGATATATTATATTTACATTACATTTCATTTCACAGAAAGGGATGAAAATCTAGTCCACCTGCAGGGTTATCCTAAGAAATTTATAATAAAAATCATCCCACGCAGTTATATATATGCAATTGAATTTAAATTATTAAGCCACACTTGGCCACACTCTTCTTCATTTGGGGGCTAAGCATCTAAAGCACCTGTAGCATTTATTAATTAATAATTATTTAGCCCCCTTTTTCTTCCCTGCACGAGTGTGGCCACCTGCAGAAAATCATGTTAACAATCCAGATCGCTCCTAGCCTATGGGTAATCTAATCGTCAATCAAACCAACATCATAGAGTGCAGTAAGAGTAAGTAAGCAAACACACCAATATTTTTTTTTACAACCAGCATGCAGTGAAAATCGAGAAAAATCCTGTCACACGGTAGTAAGAAAATAAACACCGGCCTAACCTAAAACTAGAGTCGGTTGTCCTAACAAACAAATCTAAGTGTGTGCAGTAGGCTGTGAGGTTTTGAAATGTCCTAAGTCAATTATTGGCTAAGATTTTCTAATTGATTGAATTCTAATTTAAAGATGTTTACTAATTCTAAAGTGAGATGTCACTAGATTTTCTATGTTATAAGCTTCTATCCTAAAGTGTGCATGCATCATAAGTCTAGATTTTCTAAGACTCAGTCCTTAATTTTTGTCCTTAAGTGTCACTACTGTTATATAGGATAAAAGTTTTTGTTATTACTAACCCTTAGATTTTGCATGCGTGTAAAGGTTTAAGGATCTAAAATAAAATAAAAGTAATCCTAATAAAATTGAAGTTGCTACAAGGACCTAAAAAGGAAGGGTTTACGCACACCACATCAAGGGGCCCCTAAAGGTTTTCTAAGTTTAGAAATACTTACAGTCACCGGGGGCTACGACCCGGTGGTTTTGCCCGTAGCACCTCTACTCGGTTGGATAGAGGCGACTGACGCCTTTAGCTCCTTGTCCTTTTGTTCCCTCGACCAGTACCATTCATCGCAGTTTATGCAAATAAAACAAAGAAACAAGGGAAAATAGGGATTAGAAAGCACATTTAATAATTAATAATAAAATAATTAAAATTTACTAAAAATAAAGACGTACCTTTCTTCGGGCTTGAACAATGGTTTGGTTGATCACCTTTTGAAACTTTTACTTTTAGAAGCATGCTTTATATATTTCCAACATTCATTTCCACTCTTCTAAACTTACATAATTTTTATAATATAAACAATTTATCTCTCACACTTACTCATTTCACTATTCCTAAAATAATACTATATAATATATATTTTAAAACACTTTTATACATTTCAATATTCAAAGCACTTTTCTACACATTTCAAATTTCAACATATACGTTTATCATTTACAAAATAATACCTTTCAATTTCCAAAATCGCAAAATTCACTTTTCAAACCAAATACACACTTTACTTTTCTTTTCCAAAATACACAATTTTTATTCTCCCAAACTCACACAAATTCACCTTTCAAAATCACACACTTTTCATTTCTTAAACCGTTTACACTTTTCACTTCTTTGCTTACATACAAAACATTTTACCCTTCATCTTTCATAAACACCATCTTTTAAAACCTACACTTTTCACTTTCAAATTTCATACTCTATTTTTTAAAACATCACATTTCCACTTTCCAAAACATACAAAGAATCAATCAATTTTTGATATATCATATAGTACTAAACCTTTACACATGAATGCAATCTTTCCAGTTTACTCATTTATTCCAAATCGACACATGCCATATGATAGTTTTATACTTCAATTATGCATATAATCCATCAAATAATTTCTAAAATCCATAACCATCTTATTTGAGTTCAAATATAAAAGTTGTATGCTGGAACAAACTTCAATATTTGGCTAATACCATTGACGATTCTAGCAAACTTAGATAAAATAGATGTATCTAATTCCGTTGTCAAAATAGAAACAGAAAATTTAAGATAATAAAAACATATATATCGTTCTATGCAATAAAAGAAGACTTCTTAAACAACATGTTTTCAAATTTTCAAAGAAATGAATATCATATTTCAAGAAATAAAGATGTTAAATTTCATTTCTTATTTCTACAAATACATAGATAAATGAGAATCAATTTATCTTGATCTTTTGATGATTGATATAAAAGAAGAAGAATGTTAGAATCAAGAAGAAGGTTTACTACTTTTTGTTATCTTTGGTCGGATAAATCGCAGCAGAAAAAAAATTTGTATGAGGGTCCCTAGGGCTGCGACGGACTTGCGAATCTTTCGAACATGAGAGGGAGTTCGGGATTTCTTTGTGAGAGGGAGGCTTCGAGTTTTTTGTGTCATGTATGTGAGGAAGAGGCTTGGGGTATGTGTCATGTATGAGAGGAGGAGGCTTGGACGTTTTTTGGGTTGAGGGAAAGGGAGAGTGGGTGGTTATGGGTTGAGGGAGAGGGAGATTGGGTGGTTATGGGTTGTTGCTGAACCCTTTGATCATGGACCATTCGTTGGACATTTGAAGGCTTTAATGATTTCAGAATTTGGTGATCTTGGGTTCATTGGATTTGACTCGTCGAGCCGTTCGATTCGAGTATAAGCTCGTCAAAATCGAAGACCGTTTGGTAACTCAAATTGCAGTTTGAACCTTCCAATTGCGCTTTGAGCCCTTGATTCGGACTCATTTGGGCTCGGATTGGGTTGATCTTGGTGTCGTTGGGTTCGGTTATACTAGCCCTAACTCTTATTTCATTTTGGTTTTAATAATGTTAATCATTTATTTGAATCAATTTCAGTCTTAATAGGTCTAAATGAAATTATCTATCTCTCAATTCAAATAGAGGGCTAGGATTAAAGAAAGATTTAAAGGTTGATTCGATTTGATCAAAAAATTAAATCCGACTTTATTAGAAAGAAATTTGGGTTTGATTGGTGAGTTGATTTGATCCCAATAATGTATCAATTTGATCAAAAATAAATTATATTGAGTCGATCGACATCGACGAATCAAAAATCGAGCCTGATTTGAGTTCATTTTGGAGTTGAATTGAAATTGGATTGAATTGATTTTGATTTGAATTGAATGGTAGGTTTCAGTCGACGCTACGTCAATGGGTATCCACCTAAGAGAAATCCTGTGGGGGTAACGTCTACACTAGGTTACGAAGACCTAGGTGCTAAAGATGAACCCGGGGAAATTGACCTCAAAAAATGAGGTCAACAGGAGCTATTTCTCTACAAGCTCCTGCTTCACCTCCTGAGGTATGTGCCCCTCTCCCTGTAGAGAATGCCACTTTTCCGACTACCGATCTTAGGACAGTCGAGAAGGAAGGAATTGACCTAAATCTTGAGATAGAAGAAGAGCTAGTTACAGAGCCTCAACCGGATCCTAACCCAAAACTTATAGAAATCATTGCTCTCTTGGATTCTGAAGAATTATTCGATATGGCTGAGTACAAAGGATACTTGCCCCTCGATCCTAAGTCAACTGGGGATAGACCGGTCGAGGAGGTAGTTCAAGAAATAAGAAATATTTTATTGAATAAAGAGGGAATGGCTTCTTTCGACCCAGACCTGGATGACCTCCTTGGAGAGGAAGATGATTACGTTGGTAGCGTTTCCATGGTCGAAACTAGAGGGTCCAACAAAGAGGCCGAACCTGGTAGGCGCTGGCTTGCTAGAGATGATGATCCCCATGGTTCTAAGTCCGATTCAGATGAGTTCGTAAGGGCTAAGGGTGAGGAGCACATTAAAGATTTGGAGAATCAGTTGACAACTATGATGTCACAAGTCAAAGAAATGCAAGAAAGATTTGATAAGTCAGAGCAGGATTCACTTAAGATTCAACAAATGGCTCGAGAGATTGTGTAAAGGCTTAGAAAGACAGAGTCTGGTTCCAAGCCTCCCAAGTAAATACCAGTGATCCCTCCTTGCCTACCAGAGGCATCTGCAGCAGCACCTACAGTTCCCCCTGTCCCTCCAATTCTGCCTCAGAAGGATATTAAGCAACTGATTGAGGACCAGGTAAGGCAGGCCTTAGCCTTTTTGCAAGGAACCGCATCTATTCTGAAGGGTAGACCTTACCCCGAAGAATATGATTCTGTTCCTTACCCAAAAGGCTTTGTGCCACCAACTTTTAAAATTTTCACTATGATAGAAAACTAGAGACAACATCTGGCCCACTTCAGAGCAAGTTGTTGCAATGCGGGAGGGTCAGATGCTCTTCTATTTCGCTAATTTATAAGTAGTCTATCCGGCATCACTTTTGAATGGTACGCCGATCTGCCCAATGGTTAAGTGAAAACCTTTAGCGATCTAGAAAGCCTTTTCCTTAAAAGATTTTCTGGAGCGCAACAACGAACTACTTTGGGCGATCTTGTTGTTGAGGAACAAAAGCCGGGAGAGTCTCTGGTTGAGCACATCTTGAGGTGGCGAAATCTCTCGATGAAGTGTGAACCCCAGTTGCAAGAGCCACATGCGGTGGAGATCCTCCTTAAGAATATCCATGGCCCTGTTGCTTTTCTCCTGAAGGGTTTCTCCATTAAAACTTTTGAAAAACTTCTTAATAAGGCTAGCAATTTGCAGGAAGAGGCTCATAAAATGCCATTCCTACGAGAGCATTCTGAAGACAAGAAAGGTCCTAGATTGGTTAAGACTTTTGAGAAAAAGGCAATAGTGTCGGCAGTTGACAAGGGAAAAAGACCAATGGCTAGTCAGTCCAGTATTCCTCCACCACCGCCACCACAGCCAGCTCAGAGACAACCCTTTCAGGTCACTCCTCAGTACACCAGAGACCCTAACTTTGTCCCTTTTAGAGAGAGATTGACAAAACCATATCCATTTAAGAGGGAATCAGTTAAGAGGATTTTCAAGAGTTTGTTAAAGAAACCAAATTTTTAGCTGCCAGAGGACAGGAGGCCTGAAGATGAAAGTAAGAAAGATGATCCCAAGTATTGTCCATACCACCGGATGCTTAGTCACCCTCTTGAAGACTATGTTGTGTTCAAAGATTGGCTTGAGAGGAACTACACCCAAGGTAATATCATAATTCCTAAGGAATACTTGGTCGATCCAGAGAAAGCTTCCATTAAAACTATTTCAGGTAACTCTCTTAACTCTCCTTGTCTTGTTGAAGATGGTTGGGATATTGCTTTGTCTCGGGTACTTAGAAAGTCGATTAACAAGTCTTTTCGTCTTTCTAAATAGCTGACTACGATAGCCCAGGCCCGACGTGGAAGGTTGACCTGGACGCTTCGCAGGAGGATGTTGAGCCACTTTCCTCTCCAGTAGTCACAAGAACTACTGTTAAGTGTTTAAAAGAAAGAGAAGTTGATTTTGTAGAGAGGAAATGTGTAGATGAGAGATGTATTAGGATGGAAGATGGGGGTGTTAAAACCCTCTCCCCTCTTTTGTTATCTAACTTTTACTTTGCCCCATCAAAGGCGAAGGGTCAGAAGATGAATAAAAAATATCCTTTTTCTTCTGTCTTGATGATTAACCATGGAAATTAAATGCAAGTTAATGACTCTCATGTTTTAAATCAAAGTTCTGTTGAAGAAAGTTTTAATATCAAAGAAATTGACCTTCCCGAATCAGCTATTCAAGAAGAGGTCGAATGTGAAGCTTTATCAGAAAGTGAATTCCCTCAAATTAATTTTCAAGGAAGTCCTATCTTGATAGAACTTTTAGATTCTGACTCGCTTTCGGGAAATGATGATCCAACGCCTATGGCGTGTGTAAACACTGCCCTAGTTTACCCTCCCAAAGATATTGAGCAGGTGCAACTCCGCGGCGATAAAGTCTTACCCCCTAGGCTTCCCCCTCAGGAGAAAGGCAAGCAAATAGATTTAAATCCAAATTCTCCTCAGCAATCAGAATTTCCTCTAATTCCTCCCAGTTTTGAGTCCGTCGTTCCTAAGGTTGATTACATAGTTTTAGCCCATCTTAGAAAGTTGCCAGCAAAATTAAGTATTTATGACGCCCTCCTTCTCTCCAAAGAAATGAGGGAGTCTTTAATTAAAGCGCTTCTCGACCCCGAGATTTGCTTAACCCAGTTTGCTGCAACTTCAAAAGGTGAGGAATTCTACTTCAAAGAGGTTCCTGGAGTTACCTTTTCAGATGAAGATTTGCTCTTGAGAACTACTGACCATAATCGTCCCCTTTACATTACTGTAGATGTGGGAAATTTTAAGTTATCAAGAGTCATCATTGATCCGGGTGCATCGGTCAACATAATTAATATAAAAACCCTCGCATACCTCAGAGTTGATACTAGCAAGCTCTCAACCGATAGGTTGGTGCTTCGTGGGTTCAATGAAAAGGGCGAGAGGGCCTTAGGTTCAATCACTTTGCTCTTAGAAATAGGAGACTTGAAAACTGAAGCTAAGTTTCATATAATTGATTCGGCGACGTCCTTTAATGCCCTTTTAGGTAGACCCTGGATTCATGAATATAAAATGGTTCCATCTACCATTCACCAATGCATCAAGTACAAATGAGATGTCATTGAACACGTGATTAAGGGTGATATGCAATCATTTTCGATTCAAGAAATCGAGATCTACGAAGATGCTACATATTTTGTTCCAAAAGGGTCCTCGTCCCACTCTAAGTTATAGATCAAAATTGAGGAGAAATTGGTTGGACAAAAGTCCAATCAAGAGAAAGAAAAAGAAAAGTTTACTGATCAAGAAATGATACAATTAAGTAGTGAAGACGACTCTAACATCGTCGTCCTTAGGCCTCTAAACACATTACCTTAAATAAGTGGGAGGATGGCCTTATGGGCACGAGGTCGAGGCCGTGCTTCATCAGAGAGGAGAACAACACCTATTTATATTGATTTGGAATCAGATTCTGACGTTGAGTCCAAAGATCAAGGTGCTGCTTTCTCCCTCAATTATAAAAATACAAATACTTCTCCAAAATTTGATCTCACCTTAGAAGAGGACTGTGACATTGAGGAAGATGTTGTAAATGTGAAAAGTGACGAGCCTGAATTGACAATGTACAAAAGCTCAGTAGAAGAATTGAGGCTCTTTCTCTGACCCCACTGTCAGTTGGCAGGATTGCTGGGTTAGAAGTTAAAGTGGCGGCCAACTTGAACAGCGAAGTAAAGAAAGTCCAGAAATTCTTTCCTGACTCCTCCTCCGCAAGGGATGAAAGTGATGTAACTCTTGATGAGGAAAATTTTAATGAATTAATGGAATTACCTTTCGACTACTTCCTTGTTTGTGTGAAAAATACTTTCTCTAAAGGTCCTGTACCATACCGATGTACTAAGGGTCAGGCTAGATACCACGAAAATATTTGACAAGCAAAAATTAAGAATAATCCTACAAGTGGTATCAGCTTTGGAACTTTTAGTTCATTCGATGACGATGAGTATTGCCTAATGATAACTTACCATCTTGAATCGCCAAATGTCCCTACAGATCCTTTTTGTGCTCTTGATGGGCTATGTTTGGAGACTTTAGATGATCCCTATGATCTTCGAGTTCGGGATGCACTCCCTGAATTAGAAGAAGAAATTAAATCGACAGTCGATGAATTAAAAGAAATTAACTTGGGAACCGATGATGACCCCCGTCTAATCTTTATAAGTGCTCTATTGAGCGAGGGTGAAACCAAAGATTTGATTCAACTGTTGTCTGAGTTTAGGGATTGCTTTGTCTGGACATACGACGAAATTCCAGGTTTACCTGCTAAGGTAGCGGTTCATAAACTTGGAGTTTGGCACGATGTCATTCCTGTAAAACAAGCTCCTCGACGCATACGCTTGGAAATCGAGTAACAAGTCGTTTCTGAAGTTAAGAAATTGGCCGAAGCTGGGTTTATTCGAGAGAAACAATACCCCTCTTGGGTGGCCAGCGTTGTGCCGGTCCGAAGGAAAAATGATCAAATTCGGATTTGCGTCAATTATAGGGATCTGAATAAGGCATGTCCTAAGGACGAGTTCCCTCTACCAATACCAGAACTCATGGTAGACATTGCCTCCTCACATGCCATTTTCTCATTCATGGATGGCTCGTCGAGTTATAACAAAATCTACATGGCCCCAGAAGATGAGAGAAATACTGCGTTCAGAACCCCTATAGGAATCTTTAGTTACAAGGTGATGCCATTTGGCTTTGAAAGTTCGTTAGGTATGTTAAGCCCTATGAACTTAGTCCCAAGCTAACCAAGAGGGGGGGTGAATTGGTATTTTAAAAACTATTTTCATAAAGAAAGAAAATTACATAAACCAAATCACACCACAGAAATAAATACGGAATTTAAAAGCGCGGAAGCAAGAAAAAGAAAATAGAAATTTATAGTGGTTTGGTCGACTCGACCTATATCCACTCCTTTGAGGTACCCTCCAAGTATTGCACTACAAAATGTGACTCTCCTTTAGCCCCCACAGCTAGGCGGAGAAGCCCTCACAAGAACCTCCTTTTTGCCACCCCGGCAAGGTAGAGAACCTTCCTCCTTTTGCTTCCTCCTGAAGCTGGCAGAGAACCAAAACTAAAAGCAAACTCCTTACCTCTACCGACCCTTCCACGTACGAGAAACTCTAGACGAAGATGAAGTAGAGTGATCCTTGAAGCAACCCTTGTGAATCCCCTCACAAGCTCCCCCTCATAAGATCCTCTTTCTCTCCTCTCTCTCTTTCTCTCCTCAAGGTCTTCTCAGGTCAAGGCAGCAGCAAAAAGTCTTGAAAAACGTTGAACAAGAGCTCTTAAATAGAAGAGCTTCAGAGGAGCTCATTAATTGTAAGTTGCCGACAATATCGTCCAGGCCGATATAGACATCGGCCTGGCCGATCAGTACAAATCAATGAAGATCGGCCAGAGCATAGCCCTGGATGCAAAACTGGATGATTGAAAATTGGCTTGAGCGTCCAGGCCGATCTCACGATCATCCTAGCTGATCAGTTCAAATCAGAGGAAAATCGCCCTGACAATAGCCCTGGATACGGGCTAGCCGATATTGATTGTCCTGAAGTAACTTAAGGTTTTTGACTGGATCGTCCGGTCCGATCCTGCAATCGTCCCGGACAATATGATCGTATCAATCATCCTTAATTACTCCCTTGATTTCCTGAACAATTATGGCATAATTTGTGAATATCGTTCAGGCCGATCCAAGGATTGTCCTGGCCGATAATTAAAAAATATAGTATACCTTAATTATCTATGGCGGCAACTTCTTTCTATTTTGAGCTTATCATCCTGGCCGATACACGTATCGTCCAGGATGATCTGTTAATGTCGGCTGCCTTAATTAAGAATCCTTAATTAGACTTTCTGTTTTAAGCTGATCGTCCAGGCCGATCCAAAAATCGTCCTGGTCGATATGAGTAAAAATAGAAATTGTAAGTCTCTCAAGTGTGTGTGTGAAGGGTTACATAGAATCAGTCTCTTTGATCATTACAAGTAGACTCAAGAAGTGAAGAACAAAAGTACAGATTGACTCAACCCTAAACCTACGCAATCCTGAACTGACTTTTTGTTGATCGTCCGATCTTCGATTCCTGAAAAGTTAGAAGTAACAAGCAGTCCAAGAGAAACTGTGTTTGTCAATCATCAAAACATAAGCCATGAAAAATAGATTTGCAACAATCTCCCCCTTTTTGATGATGGCAAACACAAGTAGGAAAAATTAAACAAAAATATAGGTTCATTATAAAATCAAAGTTACAACAGTTTTTTCCTACCACACCCTATCCTACTCCCCCTTTTGTCATCATAAAAAAAGGATCCAGAAACATTAGAAAAATATCACAAAAGACTAACAGCAAACTACAAAAAGAGAAGAAACAAATAACACAAAGCACAGACTAAAAGAACAAGGGATCCTGATCATCAGATGGAGGTGGTGGAGGTGGCTGCTGAAAGTAACCGGCAAGTGTGGTAAACTGAGCATTTAACCAGGCGATATCCTGGTCATTCTGCTGCTGCTGGTGAGTAAGAAAACTATTAAATCGGGCTAGATCCTCAGCGCGATGATGCTCGTAACGGGCAATATCCTCCGAGTGTTGCTGTTCCTGTGCAGCAACATAAGAATCAAACTAGGTCTCCCATCTATCAAATCTCTCAATCAACTGATCAACCGGTGAGTGCTGGTGGAGAGGAACAGGGTCAGGAAAGGGAACTAGAGCGGGAGCCTCCTCCTCTCTAGCCCCCCGAGGTTCCTTAGGGTGGAGACGAGTACTGTGAAGGCTGCTGAAGGAATTGTTTGAGTAGAAGGGAGTTGGGAGGTTTGGTGGAATAGGATACTGAAGTTGATATTTAGTTTCAAGAACATAGGCTATGTTGTGTCCTAAGGATAGATTTGGTTTCCTTTTGTGGCATGGATCACGAATTATGGTTAGGTGATCAATGTATCATAAAATTAGGTCCGTAGTATTAAATTCCCTATGAGCCATGATGTAGAAAGTGGTGAGGGAAAGTAGCGGGGTGATGTGGACTCAGTCGTCGGCTTTTGAAATGACGGAGGTGCAAAGGACATGTTAGATTGTCCTAGAATCTCTGACTAAAGAGCTAGTCTCTCCAATATGGTAAGGTACATTGGTCTGGCGAAGAAAGTGATTCGCCGTGGACCAGTCAAGATCAGGGTCAGAGGCGATTAGGTGCAGCTTATCCCCGGTGGTGGATAGCTGTAAAAGATCAACACAATCCTGATATGTGATTTCGACAGAGCGTCGATTCACATAGGAGGTCAGGGCTGTGAAGGTAGAGTTGATGCGAAGGTTTGCGAAAAATTCTTGAAGAAATTCTGAATTGAAAGGGAAGGCAAGAGACAAAATGAAGCAAAGGGAAGTGTGAGCAAAAAGATCCATTACCGGGTAAGAGATGTGGACAGGATTGATGATTCTGGAGACAGTAATTCCACACTCTTTGTAACAATGATAGGCGGCTTCATCTTCTGCTTCACGAAAATGAGGGTCAATCCTTGCCCTCGAGGAACTCCTAGAAGTCTGTCGGGCGCGTTTCCCACCAGCCATTGAGAGCACTAAGCAAAGAACACAAGATGAGAAAGGGTTGGAAGTGAAAAACCATGGCTGGAACGGCTTGAATTTAAAGAAACGGTCATATCATCCTGGCCGATCGCAGAATCGTCCAGGCCGATATGGTTCAATAATTACATACAGGCCGATTGGTCAAAAAGGCGGTCCAATCATCTGGGTCGATCAGAGATCGGTCAGGCCGATTAGACACAGGCTATCAGCCCGACGAGTCAATCCGGACGACCGTTGAAAAAGCAGATCATCCGAGACGATTAGGTGTATCGTCCAACACGATGCACAATAATTGATCGTACCGGCCGAAGTTAAAATGTTTAAAATGCTTGCCACGTGTATCGTCCAGGACGAACAGTGGATCGGCCCGGCCGATTGTCCAATAATGGACCGTCCGGGGCCGAATTTAAAGATCAAAACGTGCTGACACGTGGATCGTCCAGGACGATCCAGTGTATCGGCCAGGAAGATGCACATAAAATACATCGGCCAGACAAATATACTATCGGCTAGGACTATCACCATGAGTTCGATCAAATCGTCCAGGATGATATATGATCGTCCAGGACGAAGAGTAATATTAAGCACAGAAAAGTTCAGTAGATGGATTTTTGAAAAAAATTTGTCACATCGTCCAGGATGATAAAAGGATCGGCCAGGCCGATGTGACTTGAAATTGAAATCAAGAGAAGAAAGGTGATGATCAAGACCCTCAAAAAATAAAACAAAAGAGAAACAGTCAAAACACAGAAAAATAAAACACAACGAAAACTAAACAGCAAGTATTTTTGGATTTTAATTTTTCTAATTTTTTTTGTTTTATGGAGGCATCTTATGAGAATTCTTTTTAAAAATTAAACTTTTAAAGTTCCAAGAGATCAAAAAGTTTAACAAATCCCAATCAGAAGAAGGTAGAAAAACTGATTTCGTTAACCCTAGATCGGACATCCTTCAGGGTACAAAATTCTTTTGGAAAATAAAGGCCTAACTCGGAATAACAAAATAGGATAAGAAGATCCATTCAAGACTTGTTTACAACTAAAATATCTCATAAATAATAAACCAAAGTAATTTTTCTCAATCATGGAAATTGAAATCAAGTCTTTGAAAGTATCACATAATCAATGAGTTTTCTAAGTTTTAAGAGTTTTACCAAAGAGAGGATAGCTTGCATTTAGTGAGCTCATTTTATGCCTCTTATCACTTTGATTGGCTCTTTGAGCATCTTTTGATTTTTGATACACTTTTGTGTATATAGCTTTCTTTTCAATTTGGCTTCATTGGCCTCTTTCCTTTTTAACTCTTGCAAGTTAAAAACTCTTTAATATACCCTTAAAGAAAAAGACTTAGTTGTGAGTATATCCTCCAAATATTAGAGAATAGGAGCTCTCTCCCTAACATAGGGAAGAATAATCCACAACACAAAATCAAAATCACGTGATAAATGCAATGGCAAGATTTCAAAAGATTAAATGATATCTAAGAATTTTGGATATTATGCATAAGATAATTTAATGTAGTCAGATAAGAAAAAGATCTTAGATGAAAAGCCATTGGTTAAACTGAGTTTAGACTTTTGTTTTAGAGAAGAAAATCATGCCACTAAATAAAGTCAGAAGAAGGGAAAACATCAACAGTATTACTTCCTTTAACCAATTTAGAAAAGCTAAACCCTATCTCAAAAACTCCAATATTTAAAAGCTTGAAAAGTTTCATCATATGGAAGGCCAAATTTAAAGAATAATATGAAAAACAAAACACATAAAATAAAATAATAAAGCAAACTAAAAATAACACAAAGTGAGCACAAAAAAAAAAGAAAAATTAGCACAAAAATAAAATAAAATAAAACAAAATAAAATAAAAGACACACAACAACTAAAGATTTCAAGCACGTGATAAAGTAGTGAATTTAAGCAATTTTTAGCTGCGAGCCTCCTTATGTTCAGTTATCTTATGCTACCACGAGGTCTTTGGTGAGAGCACACCTACAAAACTCAAGAACAGTCAGATTTAGGAACCCAAACAGGTTTGGGCTCTTTCTTAGGAAACGTAGAGTGCAATGCAGAAGTGGTATGCTTTGAATCATGCATCTTAGGTCTCCACACCCAATGTGTACTACGGTGAACTGTGCATGTGTGTGAGATGTGTCCTAGCATGCAACAAGAAAAATATTGAACTCCAGGAAAAAGTTTCCTTAAATGGTTTGGATAAAAATGCCTCTTCCTAGGTTCTGGCTTTTGATTAGTAGTTGGTGTCATCCTAGCTTTCTTACATGTTTCTAAATGATTTTGAATCCTCAAGTTGGTTCTTTTTAAGGCATCATTGTCAATCCTCAAATTTTTCTCAATCTCTTTAGATTTTTTAAGATCATCCTTAAGTGAGGTGTGTGAAGCTTTCAATGCATTATGTTCATCAATTAACTCTAAATATTTCTTATTTAACTCATCAAATTCATCAAGAAGAGCCATGTTATTTGAATCAATCGTTGCATGATCTTTGAGAACAACTTCATGCTCTTTTTGTAGATTTGAATGTTCTAATTTTAGACTAGCATGAGTTTTCTTAAGTTTTTTGTATGATGCATGAATTTTTTCACAAATTTCAAACAATTCATCATAGGTTGGTTTACATACCTCTTCCTCATCACTTTGATTTTCTCCCATAAAACACAAGTTTGTAGTCTCTTCCTCTGGTTCCGTCTCAGAGGAATTAGTACCAGATTCTGCCCAGAAACCTCTTTGGATTTTCTTCTTGTCCTTCCTTGACTTGGCTTTCTCCTCACCTTTTTCCTTTTCTTTGCTTGAATGATCTTGAAGTGTGGGGCAATCGGCTCTCACATGTCCAGGCTTCCTGCATTCAAAATAAACAACATCAGAAGATCCTTTAACATGTTTGTGATCCTTACCTTTTCTCCAACTTTGATGATACTTTTGTTTCTTCCTTAGAAAGCTTTTGAATTGCCTTGTGATGAAGGCAATTTCATCGCTTTCAGACCCGGAAGAATCAGAATCCGATTTGTACGCCTTCAGTGCAATTATTTTCTCCTTTTTCTTCTCACCTGCATCAACATTTCTTTGATTCACCCCTTGCTTGTAAGCAATGAGTGAGCCAAGTAAGTTATCAATAAAATAGGTATTCAAATTCTTAGATTCAGTGATTGCAGTGATTTTAGCATCATAAGACGAAGGCAAGCATCTCAAAATTTTATTAACTTTTCATAGTTCGAAAGTTCTTTTCCTAGTGCATGCAATGAAGTAACAATCTGAGTAAACCTAGTGTACATGTCAGAAATCGATTCATGAGATTTCATGCAAAAAAGTTTGTAGTCATGCAAGAGAATGTTTAAACGGGATTGTTTAACTTCATTAGTACCTTCATAGGTGATGCACAATTTATCCCAAATCTCTTTACCAGTTTTGTAAGTTGAGACACGCATGTAATCCTCAGATTTCAAAGCACAGAAAAAACAGTTCAAACATTTCGCATTTAATTGAGCTTAATCTCGTTCATCAAAAGTCCATTCAGTAAAAGCAACTTCAGTTTTAACACCATTAATTTCACGAGAAGGTGGAGAATAACCTTCTTGAATAAGCATCCACATGCGATAATCAGTAGATTTTAAAAATGTTGACATGCGAGTTTTCCAAAAATCAAAAGGTAGGTTATCGAACAGGGGAGGTCGGGTAATGGAATACCCTTCCGTAGTGTTGAGATTCCCAAAGTTAGCCATGGATCAAATTCAAAAAGTTTTCAAACTTTAATTTTTGAATCCCGCTCTAATACCACTTGAAAGTTCGTTAGGGATGTTAAGCCCTATGAACTTAGTCCCAAGATAACCAAGAGGGGGGTGAATTGGTATTTTAAAAACTATTTTCACAAAGAAAGAAAATTGCATAAACTAAATTACACCACAGAAATAAATGCGGAATTTAAAAGCGCAGAAGCAAGAAAAAGAAAATAGAAATTTATAGTAGTTCGGTCGACTCGACCTACATCCACTCCTTGGAGGCACCCTTCAAGTATTGTACTACAAAACGTGACTCTCCTTTAGCCCCCACAGCTATGCGGAAAAGCCCTCACAAGAACCGCCTTTTTTCCACCCCGGTAAGGCAGAGAACCTTCCTCCTTTTGCTTCCTCCTGAAGCTGGCAGAGAATCAAAACCAAAAGCAAACTCCTTACCTCTACCGACCCTTCCACGGATGAGAAACTCTAGACGAAGACGAAGCAGAGCGATCCTTAAAGCAACCCTTGTGAATCCCCTCACAAGCTCCCCCTCACAAGATCCTCTCTCTCTCCTCTCTCTCTTTCTCTCCTCAAGGTCTTCTCAGGTCAAGAATATAATAAAAGGTCTTAAAAAATATTGAACAAGAGCTCTTAAATAGAAGTGCTTCAAAGGAGCTCATTAATTGCAAGTTGCCGACAATATCGTCTAGGCCGATATGGACATCGGCCTGGCCGATCAGTACAAATCAATGAAGATCGGCCAGAGCATAGCCCTGGATGCAAAGCTGGACGATTGAAAATTGGCTTGATCGTCCAGGCTGATCTCACGATCGTTCTGGCCGATCAGTTCAAATCAGAGAAAAATCGTCCTGACAATAGCCCTGGATACGGGCTAGCCGATATTGATCGTCCTGAAGTAACTTAAGGTTTTTGACTGGATCGTCCGGGCCGATCCTGCGATCGTCCCGGACGATATGATCGTATCAATCATCCTTAATTACTCCATTGATTTCCTGAATAATTATGGCATAATTTGTGAATATCGTCTAGGCCGATCCAAGGATCGTCCTGGCCGATAATTAAAAAATACAGTATACCTTAATTGTCTATGGCGGCAACTTCTTTCTGTTTTGAGCTTATCGTCCTGGCCGATACACGTATCGTCCAGGACGATCTGTTAATGTCGGCTGCCTTAGTTAAGAATCCTTAATTAGACTTTCTGTTTTAAGCTGATCGTCCAGGCCAATTCAAAAATCATCCTGACCGATATGAGTACAAACAGAAATTCTAAGTCTCTCAAGTGTGTGTGTGTGAAGGGTTACATAGCATCAGTCTCTTTGATCATTACAAGTAGACTCAAGAAGTCAAGAACAAAAGTACAGACTGACTCAACCCTAAACCTACGAAATCCTGAACTGGCTTTTTCTTGATCGTCCGATCTTCGATTCCTGAAAAGTTAGAAGTAACAAGCAGTCCAAGAGAAACAGTGTTTGTCAATCATCAAAACATAAGCCATGAAAAATAGATTTGCAACAATCTCCCCCTTTTTGATGATGGCAAACACAAGTAGGAAAAATTAAACAAAAACATAGGTTCATTAAAAAATCAAAGTTACAACAGTTTTTTCCTACCACACCCTATCCTACTCCCCCTTTTGTCATCACAAAAAGAGGGTTCAGAAACAACAGAAAAACATCACAAAAGACTAACAAGCAAACTACAAAAAGAGAAGAAACAAACAACACAAAGCACAGACTAAAAGAACAAGGGATCCTGATCATCAGATGGAGGTGGTGGAGGTGGCTGCTGAAAGTAACCGGCAAGTGTGGTAAACTAAGCATTTAACCAGGCGATGTCCTGTTCATGTTGCTGCTGCTGGTGAGTAAGAAAACTGTCAAATCGGGCTAGATCCTCAGCGCGGTGATGCTCGTAACGGGCAATGTCCTCCGAGTGTTTGCTGTTCCTGTGCAGCAACATAGGCATCAAACCGGGTCTCCCATCTATCAAATCTCTCAATCAACTGATAAACCGGTGAGTGCTGGTGGAGAGGAAAAGGGTTAGGAAAGGGAGATAGAGCGGGAGCCTCCTCCTCTCTAGCCCCCCGAGGTTCATCAGGGTGGAGATGAGTACTGTGAAGGGTGCTGAAGGAATTGTTTGAGTAGAAAGGAGTTGGGAGGTTTGGTGGAATAAGATACTGAAGTTGATATTTGGTTTCAAGAACATAGGCCATGATGTGTCTTAAGGATAGATTTGGTTTCCTTTTGTGGCCTGGATCGCAAATTGTGGTTATGTGATCAATGTATCAAAAAATTAGGTCCGCAGTATTAAATTCCCTATGAGCCATGATGTAGAAAGTGGTGAGGGAAAGTAGCGGGGTGATGTGGACTCGGTCGCCGGCTTTTGGAATGACGGAGGTGCGAAGGACATGTTGGATTATCCTTGCATCTCTGACTAAAGAGCTAGTCTCTCCAAACGTACAGACTGACTCAACCCTAAACCTACTCAATCCTGAACT
Source organism: Dendrobium huoshanense (assembly GCA_016618105.1). Lineage (NCBI taxonomy): Eukaryota > Viridiplantae > Streptophyta > Magnoliopsida > Asparagales > Orchidaceae > Dendrobium > Dendrobium huoshanense. The sequence goes on from CM028353.1 coordinate 55,388,498, forward strand.
GGCTTCTTCTTGATCGTCCGATCTTTGATTCCTGAAAAGTTAGAAGCAACAAGCAGTCCAAGAGAAACAGTGTTTATCAATCATCAAAACATAAGCCATGAAAAATAGATTTGCAACATGCTTAAAGAATGCCGGGGCAACCTACCAATGGGCCATGACCTGTATCTTTGACAACTTAATTCATAATCAAGTTGAGTGTTGTATTGATGATTAAGTTGTCAAGAGCAAGGTCAAAGAGGCTCACTTGTATGTTTTAAGAGTTTTATTTGAGCGGTTGCGCCGCTACGATTTGAAAATGAATCCCTTGAAGTGTGCCTTCGGCGTCACCTCAGGGAAATTCTTAGGATTCATAGTGAGGCATCGCGGAATTGAGATTGACCCTGCTAAAATTGAAGCCATCTTAGATATGCCACCTCCTAAGAGCCTTACCCAGTTAAGGTCTCTATAAGGTAGATTGGTGTATATAAGGAGGTTTATTTCTAATCTTTCCGGGAGATGTCAACCCTTTTCTGTCCTTGAGAAAAAAGACACTAAATTCATATGGGACGAGAAGTGCCAAAATGATTTTGATAATATTAAACAATACCTTTCTAACCCACCAATTTTGGCAGCCCCAATTCCGGGAAAGCCCTTAATTCTCTACACTGCAGCCTTAGATGAGTCTTTAGGTGCCATGTTGGCTCAAGTCAACGACCAAGGAAAGGAGAATGCTCTCTATTACCTTAGTCGAAGACTTCTTCCTACTAAAATTTAATATCCGTCAATTGAAAAGCATTATCTTGCTTTAGTTTTTGCAGCCCAGAAACTGAGGCACTACATGCTCTCCCACTCAATCAGTTTGATTTCAAGAGTTAATCCTTTGCAGTATCTTATGACCCGACCTATGTTGTCAGGACGTTTAGCCCGTTGGTCTATGATATTACTGTAATTTGAGATTACTTTCACTCCCCTTCGTGTTGTGAAAGGACAAGCCATTGCCAACTTTCTGGCAGCACACCCACTGCCGGCAGACTCTCCTCTGAATGATGATTTACCCGACGAACAAATCATGAGTTTTAGGGAATCTAACGGGGCCGTCTGGGAATTATATTTTGATGGAGCAGCATCCTCCCGTAGGAATACGACCCAACATTCTATAATTCTTAGAAAGGTTAGAGTCGGTCTAATTTTTATAACGCTAGAAAAAGGAATGATGCATTTCTCCTACCATTTATCGGAGCCCTGCACAAATAATCAAGCTGAATACGAAGCTCTGATAACCGGTTTGGAACTTGCAATTTTAATGGAAATTAAAGAGATTAAGATCTTTGGAGATTCCCAATTGGTGATTAACCAAGTGGCCGGAACCTATAAAGTCTTGAATCCTAATCTCCTAAGATACTGCCGGTACACACTTCACTTGTTGGAACATATTCCTACCGCCACTTTGTATAGGGTTCCCCGTGGAAGTAACTTTGCAGCGGATGCCTTAGCAAAACTTGTAAAGGAATTTTCATGTCCTGAGGAAGATTCCATCCATATAGAGATTCAGGGTCATAAAGCCCTCTCTCTTATAGATTTGAAATACATTAGTAAGACTCTCCTTTAAATCCTTTATGCCTCTTCGATAACCGACGAAGAAGGCGATTGGAGATGACCCTTAATCGACTACCTTAAAGAAGGGAAGCTTCCCCAGGATAAATCACTCTCCAACCAGATTAAGAAATATACCCTATCTTATGCACTAGTCAATAATTTACTGTACCGTTGGTCCTTCGATCACATGTGTTTGCACTGTTTAGACAAGCGAGAAGCCCTAAAGATTGTTAATGAGGTTCATTCAGGACTATGCGGTGCACATCAATCGGGTCCAAAAATGAAATTGAAAATTAAAAGACTTGGATATTACTGGCCTACAATGATTGACGATTGCATAAATACTGCAAAACACTGTCATCAATGTCAGGTCCATGGTGTGGTTTTGCATCAGCCGCCTAATGTGTTACATCCTACGATAGCCTTGTGGCCCTTCGAGAGTTGGGGCACAGATTGTTAGGAAAGTTGCTATTTGCATGTTTTACATTCTTCCAACTTGTATAGTTTTGATGATTCTAAATATTATTGTTTTATGTGTTATTATCTTCTAACAATTTTTGGAAGATTTGTTTTTGCTCTTGTGTGTACTAATATTTCAGGAAAATCGAACCCCAGACTACAAAGACTTCAAATCAGATTCAGCATGAGATACTTTTTGAATTTAAAGCTTGTACTTTTTATTTGAATTAAATTTGAGAGGGAGTGATTGTAATTGAGTGAATAAATTTACACACAATTAAAGGAGATCTTGAAAAAGTTTTTGTACTGATCGTACGAGACGAACATTATTCGTACGGGACGATCAGATCAGTTATCTCCTTGTAAGAGCAATAGAACGGACAGGAACTGAACTGGAAAATTTTTCTAAGGAATGATCGTCTAGTCGAAATCATTTTCGTCCCAAGACGAGTTTCTCTCTGTAAAAATTTTGTCCAGATGAAGTCATGTTCGTCTAGGACGATGGGAACCGACTATGGCAGTTTCTGCCAACATTCTGTAGTTTTCGGAACCAACTTTTGATATAACTGTTCGTACTGGACGAAATATTTTCATACGGGACGAACCTATTTCGTCCAGGACGAAATTGGTTCGTACAGATGCACAAATGGTTCATACGGGACAGTTTTTTAAACAGTTCGTCCGTACTAACTCAATTTCATACGGGACGATCCAGTGCTCAGAAAAACATGTTTTTAGCAGTTTTTTGGATGGTTTTTCATGTCCTTTCTATATAAGGAGTCCTAGAAACTATTACAAGTGCCTTTGGAGTTATTTTCTCTTGAGAGGGATTATTGAGAGTGAGAGAGATTGTAAGAGTGAAGAGGGAGAGATCAAGTGAGGGGTTTATGAGGGATTCACAAGGTTACTTAAAGAAGAAGATCTCTTTGTTTCTTCTCATCTCCTTTGAAGGCTCTCAAGTGAAATTCAACAACATCGGTCTGGTTCTTTGCTGACACTTGGAAAGTGTAAAAGGATGACAAAGTGTATCTTTGACTGTCATTGTGTCTTCATTCTTTTGGAGAAAACTAGAAGAGAGAACTTGAAAGGGAGAGAGGAAAGGGTGGAGTTTGAGAGGGAGAAGATTCTTGGAGGGGATTTAAAGGGAGTGTGAAGGGGATATTCACACGGTTGCTCCGGCGAACTTGCACTTCAGTACCATCGGATTCAAGGGTCATCTTGAGGGAAGTTTTGGCGAGAAGAAGATCTTTTTGATGTCAAAGAACCCGGCTACTCGGCCGCACCGAGGAAGGTGAAAGTGATTTTGTACAGGCTTCTCCGCCTTGCTGTGGGGGCAAAAGAAGAGTCACTTTGTGGTATTAGTGCAATACTCGGAGGGTGCCTCCGGGGAGTGGACGTAGGTCAAGATTTGACCGAACCACTATATATCTGGTGTGTTCTTTCTTATTTTCTTTTGCATTTAATTTCATTGCAAGTTGTTTACTCTGGTTGAAAAGTTTATTTTTAAACTTTAAATTTAACTTACATTAATAATTAAAAAGGTTTTCTAAAAATCCAAGAGTAGAAGTATAATTTTTAAATTACCAGTTTACCCCCCCTCTTGGTTAGCCTTGGGACATGTAGTTAGGCTTAACATCCTAATTCTTATTGAATGAGTTCCAATAAGGGGTATCAGAGCTTTGTTTCAAAATCATAAGTTTAGACTACTTTTTGAAAAACGAGTATGGCTAATTTTAGAAACCGTAAAATATTAGAAGGATATTCAATTGTTAAACCAACTTTATTTGAAAATATTTCTTTTAATTTTTGAAAAATTTGAATGTCTACTTTCTTACAATCAATAGATTATCGAATGTGGCATATGATTCAAAATGGCTATTCTATACCATCACGTATTATAGATAGAATCAAAACTGATACCCCATTTTCTGAATGGAGTAGAGTAGAACAAATTTATGCTGAATTAAATGTTAAATGTATGAATTGTTTGTTCTGTGCTTTAAATTTGGAAGATTATATGAGAATCTCTACATGTACTACTGGCAAGAAAATTTGGGATAGTTTATGCATTACATATAAAGATACTAGTGAAGTCAAGCAATCTAAGTTAAATTTTTTGATGCATGACTATGAACTCTTTAGCATGAAATCTTATGAGACAATCTTAGACATGTATACTAGGTTTATTCAAATTGTAACATCATTGCATGATTTAGGTAAAGAATTTTCAAACTTTGAAATAGTCAATAAAATTCTACATTGTTTACTTGACAAATTTGATGCCAAAGTTGTTGCTATTTGCGAATCAAAAAATTTGAATGAATATTCTATTGATAATTTGATTGGCTCACTCATTGCCTACGAGCAATATTTGGGTCAAAAACTTTTGGATGTAGGTGAAATAATAATGCTAAAAGCGAAAGACATGGAGAAAAGTTGCTTAGTTGGTAAGGAAAGCGATGACTTAACAAGCAAATTGAAAAGTCCACTAAAGCAAAAGCATAAGCATCAACAAAAGTGGAATAAAGGTAAAATGGTAAGAATGTTCAGATTTCTTGAAGTATTATTTGCTTTGGATGTAGGAAATCTGGACATCTGAAAAGTCAGTGCCCTAATTTGAGAACTCTTCCTGCTAAAGAAAAGGGCAAAGCTAAGCAAATTATAAAATGGGAAAATAATGAAAAGCAAAAAATCTCCTGGTCAGATCTAGCTTCTGAATCATCAGACCAGGAGCAAAATGATGTTTAAACCCTTTATTTATGTGTTTTTGTGTGTATGTTTTTTATTTGTTGAGTTTTTATTTTTGTTTGTTTTATATGTTTTTCTATTTTTAATTTTTGTGTGTTTGTATGATTTTGAAATATTTTCATATAGAATTCCATGTTTCTTGTTGTGAGACATTTGGAATGTGATATGAAAATTTTTATAGTTTATGTACTTGTATTTTGTTTAGTGTTTTTCTATTCTTTTATTGCTTTAGATTTTTTTTTTTTTTGTTTAAGTGTTTTTGTTCTATGTTTGAAATGTTCGTTAGCCTATATGAAAAATCCTTAAATTTTTGATCTTACAAGTGCTATACTTTGAACTGCAACATAAAATTGAATTCATTAGAAAATCTAATTTTCTAAATTTAAGTTGTGTTTATAACTTGATATTATTAAGATTGTCAATTTCATGTCTCTTATTTAGACTACATTAATTTTTATATTATTATTGCAATTGTGACGTTTTCTTATTTTGTATTTCACTTATCAATTAATATTTATGCACTTAGAAAGATTTGAAGTTTTAGATTATTGATTTTGGAAAGAATACAATTACTCTTGAAAATTGTACAAATGTAAAAAAAAATCAAAAGAAATGTGCAAAGAATTGCAATGTGAAAAACAGGCACAAAATAAACCCAACAAGTGAAAAGATGCACAAAAATGTGCCACAAAATTGAAAAAGATGTGCAAAGCGTCACATGTGGTAGTTATTTCTTTCCTTAATTTTTTAATCTCTTAATTCAAAATTGATCTTATGTACATTTATATTACATATTGAAATATGAAATATAAAATTTTTATATCATCATTTTTACAATAATTTTCTCTATCTTAAATGTCTAAATATACTCATGTGTTGATTAATTCTTTTTAGTTTCTATGTTATATCTCTTCTTAAATTCTATGAATTTTATGATTTAGCTAATGTTTTAATTTTATTTGCATACCTTATGTCAATCACTTTAAAGGTTAAATTTATTTAAATTATTTTCATATGTCTGCTTACATTTCTAGTCTTTTTCTTCTTCACTTTTTGATGTTGTCAAAAAGGGGGAGAAATTGTTTGTTGTGTCTTGTGTATTTGTATCGTTGTGTGTTTATTTTGTTTAGTGTATGTGTGTTTGTTTTCTTTATTTTGTATTTCTAAAAATTTTGAAAACAAAAATAATTTTAATGCCTCCTTATTTTCATATGTTCATTAATTCAGGGGGAGTTTAGGAGATTCTTAGAATTTCAAATTATACAAACAATAATTATTTTGCCATCATCAAAAAGGGGGAGATTGTTAGGAAAGTTGCTATTTGCATATTTTACATTAATGCAACTTGTATAGTTTTGATGATTCCAAATATTATTGTTTTATGTGTTGTTATCTCCTAACATTTTTTGGAAGATTTGTTTTTGCTCTTGTGTGTACTAATATTTCAGGAAAATCGAACCCCAGACTACGAAGACTTCAAATCAGATTTAGCATGAGATACTCTGTGAATTTGAAGCTTGTACTTTTTATTTGAATTAAATTTGAGAGGAAGTGATTGTAATTGAGTGAATAAATATACACACACTTAAAGGAGATCTTGAAAAAGTTTTTGTACTGATCGTACGGGACGAACATTATTCGTACGGGACAATCAGATCAGTTATCTCCTTGTAAGAGCAATAGAACGGACAGGAACTGAACTGGAAAATTTTTCTAAGGACTGATCGTCCAGACGAAATCATTTTTCATCCCAGGACGATGGGTTCTCTGTAAAATTTTCGTCCAGACGAAGTCCAGTTCGTCCAGGACGATGGGAACCGACTATGGCAGTTTCTGGCAACGTTCTGTAGTTTTCGGAACCAACTTTTGATATAACTGTTCGTACCGGACGAAATTTTTTGTACCGGGATGAACCAATTTCGTCCAGGACAAAATTGGTTCGTACAGATGAACAAATGGTTCGTACGGGACGATCCGGTGCGCAGAAAAACATGTTTTTAGCCATTTTTGGACAGTTTTTCATGTCCTTTCTATATAAGGAGTCCTAGAAACTATTACAAATGCCTTTGGAGTTGTTTTCTCTTGAGAGGGATCATTGAGAGTGAGAGTTTGGGAGAGATTATAAGAGTGAAGAGTGAGAGATCAAGTGAAGGGTTTGTGAGGGATTCACAAGGTTACTTGAAGAAGAAGATCTCTTTGTTTCTTCTCATCTCCTTTGAAGGCTCTCAAGTGAAGTTCAACAACATTGGTCCGGTTCTCTGCCGACACTTGAAGAAGTGTAAAAGGACGACAAAGTGTATCTTTGATAGCCATTGTGTCTTCATTCTTTGGGAGAAAACTAGAAGAGAGAACTTGAAAGGGAGAGAGGAAAGGGTGGAGTTTGAGAGGGAGAAGATCCTTGGAGGGGATTTCAAGGGAGTGTGAAGGGGATATTCACACGGTTGCTCCGGCAAACTTGCACTTCAGTACCATCGGATTCAAGGGTCGTCTTGAGGGAAGTTTTGGCGAGAAGAAGATCTCTTTGGTGTCAAAGAACCCGGCTACTCCGCCGCACCGGGGAAGGTGAAAGTGATTTTGTACAGGCTTCTCCGCCTTGCTGTGGGGGCAAAAGGAGAGTCACTTTGTGGTATTAGTGCAATACTCGGAGGGTGCCTCCGGGGAGTGGACGTAGGTCAAGGTTTGACCGAACCACTATAAATCTGGTGTGTTCTTTCTTATTTTTCTTCCGTATTTAATTTCATTGCAAGTTGTTTACTCTGGTTGAAAAGTTTATTTTTTAAACTTTAAATTTAACTTGCATTAATAATTAAAAAGGTTTTCTAAAAATCCAAGAGAAGAAGTATAATTTTTAAATTACCAATTCACCCCCCCTATTGGTTAGCCTTGGGACATTTAGTTAGACTTAACATCCTAATTACTAGACCCAACAAGTGGTATCAGAGCTTTGTTTCAAAATCATAAGTTTAGACTACTTTTTGAAAAACGAATATGGCTAATTTTAGAAACCGTAAAACATTAGAAGGATATTCAATTGTTAGACCACCTTTATTTGAAAATATTTCTTTTGATTTTTTGAAAATTCGAATGTCTACTTTCTTGCAATCAATAGATTATCGAATGTGGCATATGATTCAAAATGGTTATTCTGTACCGTCACGTATTATAGATGGAATCAAAACTGATACCCCTTTTTCTGAATGGAGTAGAGTAGAACAAATTTATGCTGAATTAAATGCTAAATGTATGAATTGTTTGTTCTGTGCTTTAAATTTGGAAGATTATATGAGAATCTCTACATGTACTAATGGCAAGGAAATTTGGGACAGTTTATGCATTACATATGAAGGTACTAGTGAAGTCAAGCAATCTAAGTTGAATTTTTTGATGCATGATTATGAACTCTTTAGCATGAAACCTTATGAGACGATCTTAGACATGTATACTAGGTTTATTCAAATTGTAACATCATTGCATGCTTTAGGTAAAGAATTTTCAAACTTTGAAATAGTCAATAAAATTCTACGTTGTTTACTTGACAAGTTTGATGCCAAAGTTGTTGCTATTTGCGAATCAAAAAATTTGAATGAATATTCTATTGATAATTTGATTGGCTCACTCATTGCCTACGTGCAATATTTGGGTCAAAGACTTTTGGATGCAGGTGAAACAATAACGCTAAAAGCAGAAGATATGGAGAAAAGTTGCTTAGTTGGTGAGGAAAGCGATGACTTAACAAGCAAATTGAAAAGTCCAATAAAGCACAAGCATAAGCATCAACAAAAGTGGAATAAAGGTAAAAAAGGTAAGAATGTTCAGATTTCTTCAAGTATTATTTGCTTTGGATGTAGGAGATATGGACATCTGAAAAGTCAGTGCCCTAATTTGAGAACTCTTCCTACTAAAGAAAATGGCAAAGCTAAGCAAATTATAAAATGGGAAAATAATGAAAAGCAAAAAATCTCCTGGGCAGATCTAGCTTCTGAATCATCAGACCAGGAGCAAAATGATGTTTAAACCCTTTGTTTATGTGTTTTTGTGTGTATGTTTTTTATTTGTTGAGTTTTTATTTTTGTTTGTTTTATGTGTTTTTCTATTTTTAATTTTTGTGTGTTTGTATGATTTTGAAATATTTTCATATCGAATTCCATGTTTCTTGTTGTGAGACATTTGGAATGTGATATGAAAATTTTTATAGTTTATGTACTTGTATTTTGTTTAGTGTTTTTCTATTCTTTTATTGCTTTAGATTTTTTTTTTTTTTTGTTTAAGTGTTTTTGTTCTATGTTTCAAATGTTCGTTAGCCTATATGAAAAACCCTTAAAGTTTTTGATCTTACAAGTGCTATACTTTGAACTGCAACATAAAATTGAATTCATTAGAAAATCTAATTTTTCTAAATTTAAGTTGTGTTTATAATTTGAAATTATTAAGATTGTCAATTTCATGTCTCTTATTTAGACTACATTAATTTTAATATTATTATTGCAATTGTGATGTTTTCTTATTTTGTATTTTACTTATCAATTAATATTTATGCACTTAAAAAGATTTGAAATTTTAGATTATTGATTTTGTAAAGAATACAATTACTCTTGAAAATTGTACAAATATACAAAAAATCAAAAGAAATGTGCAAAGATTTGCAATGTGAAAAACATGCACAAAATAAGCCCAACAAGTGAAAAGATGCACAAAAATGTGCCACAAAATTGAAAAAGATGTGCAAAGAGCCACATGTGGTAGTTATTTCTTTCCTTAATTTTTTTAATCTCTTAATTCAAATTGATCTTATGTACATTTATATTACATATTGAAATATGAAATATAAAATTTTTATATCATCATTTTTACAATGATTTTCTCTATCTTAAATGTCTAAATATACTCATGTTTTGATAAATTCTTTTTAGTTTCTATATTATATCTCTTCTTAAATTCTATGAATTTTATGATTTAACTAATATTTTAATTTTATTTACATATCTTATGTCAATCACTTTAAAGGTTAAATTTTTAAATGATTTTCATATGTCTGCTTACATTTCTAGTCTTTTTGTTCTTCACTTTTTGATGTTGTCAAAAAGGGGGAGAAATTGTTTGTTGTGTCTTGTGTATTTGTATCGTTGTGTATTTGTTTTGTTTAGTGTATGTGTGTTTGTTTTGTTTTGGTTTGTATTTCTAAAAATTTTGAAAACAAAAATAATTTTAATGCCTCCTTATTTTCATATGTTAATTGATTCAGGGGGAGTTTAGAAGATTCTTAGAATTTGAAGTTATACAAACAATAATTGTTTTGCCATCATCAAAAAGGGGGAGATTGTTAGGAAAGTTAATATTTGCATGTTTTACATTCTTGCAACTTGTATAGTTTTTATGATTCCAAATATTATTATTTTATGTGTTGTTATCTCCTAACAATTTTTGGAAGATTTGTTTTTGCTCTTGTGTGTACTAATATTTCAGGAAAATTGAACCCCAGACTACGAAGACTTCAAATCAGATTCAACATGAGATACTTTATGAATTTGAAGCTTGTAATTTTTATTTGAATTAAATTTGAGAGGGAGTGATTGTAATTGAGTGAATAAATTTACACACACTTAAAGGAGATCTTGAAAAAGTTTTTGTACTGATTGTACGGGATGAACATTGTTCTTACGGGACGATCAGATTAGTTATCTCCTTGTAAGAGAAATGGAACGGACAGGAACTGAACTGGAAAATTTTTCTAAGGAATGATCATCCAGACGAAATCATTTTCGTCCCAGGACGAGTTGCTCACTGTAAAAATTTTTTCCAGACGAAGTCATGTTCATCCAGGACGATGGGAACTGACTATGGTAGTTTCTGGAAACGTTCTGCAGTTTTCGGAACCAACTTTTGATATAACTGTTCGTACCGGACAAAATGTTTTTGTACGGGACGAACCTATTTCGTCCAGAATGAAATTGGTTCGTACAGATGCACAAATGGTTCGTACGGGACAGTTTTTTTACACAGTTCATTCGTACTAACTCAATTTCATACGGGACAATCTAGTGCGCAGAAAAACATGTTTTTAGCAGTTTTTTGGACGGTTTTTCATGTCCTTTCTATATAACGACTCCTAGAAACTATTACAAGTGCCTTTGGAGTTGTTTTCTCTTGAGAGGGATCATTGAGAGTGAGAGAGATTGTAAGAGTGAAGAGGGAGAGATCAAGTGAGGGGTTTGTGAGGGATTCTCAAGGTTACTTAAAGAAGATTTCTTTGTTTCTTCTCATCTCCTTTGAAGGCTCTCAAGTGAAGTTCAACATGAAAGTTCGATGGGGATGTTAAGCTCTATGAACTTAGTCCCAAACTAACCAAGAGGGGGGGGGGGTGAATTGGTTTTTTAAAAACTTCTTTTTAAACAAAGAAATAAAATCACATAAACCAAATCACACCACAAAAAAAAATGCGGAATTTAAAAGTGCGGAAGCAAGAAATGGAACACAGAAATTTATAGTGGTTCGGTCGACTCGACCTACGTCCACTCCTTGGAGGAACCCTCCAAGTCTTGCACTACAAAAAAATGACTCTCCTTTAGCCCCCACGGCTAGGCGGAGAAACCCTCACAAGAACCTCCTTTTTGCCACCCCGGCAAGGCAGAGAACCTATCTCCTTTTGCTTCCTCCTGAAGCTGGCAGAGAACTAGAACCAAAAGCAAAACTCCTTACCTCTACCGACCCTTCCACGGACGAGAAACTCTAGACGAAGACGACGCAGAGAGATCCTTGAAGCAACCCTTGTGAAACCCCTCACAAGCTCCCCCTCACAAGATCGTCTCTCTCTCCTCTCTCTCCCTTTCTCTCCTCAAGTTCTTCTCAGGTCAAGACAACAGCCAAAGGTTTTTAAAAATGTTGAACAAGAGCTCTTAAATAGAAGAGCTTCAAAAGAGCTCATTAATTGTAAGTTGCAGACAATATCATCCAGGCCGATATGGACATCGGCTTGGCCGATCAGTACAAATCAATGATGATCGGCCAGAGCATCGCCCTGGATGGAAAATAGGATGATTGAAAATTGGCTTGATCGTCCAGGCCGATATCATGATCGTCCTGGCCGATCAGTTCAAATCAGAGGAAAATTGTCCTGACAATAGCCCTGGATACGGGCTGGCCGATATTGATCGCCCTGAAGTAACTTAAGGTTTTTGACTAGATCGGCCTGGCCGATCCTGCGATCGTCCAGGACGATCTGATCGTATCAATCATCCTTAATTACTCCCTTGATTTCCTGAATAATTATGGCATAATTTGTGAATATCGTCCAGGCCGATCCGAGTATCGTCCTGGCCGATAATTTAAAGATACAGTATACCATACTTGACTATGGCGGCTACTTCTTTCTGTTTTGAGCTTATCGTCCTGGCCGATACACGTATCGTCCAGGACGATCGGTTAATGTCGGCTGCCTTAATTAAGAATCCTTATTTAGACTTTCTGTTGTAAGCTGATCGTCCAGGCCGATCCAAGAAATCGTCCTAGCCGATATGAGTAAAAACAGAAAATCTAAGTCTCTCAAGTGTGTGTGTGAAGGGTTACATAGCATCAGTCTCTTTGACTATTACAAGTGGACTCAAAAGGTAAAAAATAAAAGTACAGACTGACTCAACCCTAAACCTACGCATTCCTGAACTTGGCTCCTTTTTAATTGTCCGACCTTCGATTCCTGAAAAGTTAGAAGCAACAAGCTGTCCAAGAGAAACAGTATTTGTCAATCATCAAAACATAAGACATAAAAAATAGATTTGCAATAATCTCCCCCTTTTTGATGATGGCAAAACACAAGTAGGACAAAAAAAAAGATTCATTAGAAAAATAAAGTTACAATATCAACTTTTTCCTACCACACCCTATCCTACTCCCCCTTTTTGTCATCACAAAAAGAGAGTCCAGAAACAGCAGAAAAAAAAAACATCACGAAAGACTAACTACAAAAAGACAAGAAACAATAACTCAAAGCACAAACTAAAAGAACGAGAGATCCTGATCATCAGATGGAGGAGGTGGAGGTGGCTGCTGAAAGTAACTTGCAAGGGTGGTAAAAATGTGGACTCGGTCGCCGGCTTTTGGAATGACGGAGGTGCGAAGGACATGTTGGATTGTCCTAGCATCTCTGACTAAAGAGCTAGTCTCTCCAACATGGTAACGGACATTGGTCTGGCAAAGAAAGTGATTTGCCGTGGACCAGTCAAAATCAGGGTCAGGGGCAATTATGTGCAGCTTATCTCCGGTGGTGGATAGCTGTAAAAGATCAACACAGTCCTGATATGTGATTTCGACAGGGCGTCGATTCGCATAGGAGGACAGGGCTGTGAAGGTAGAGTTGATGCAAATGTTTGCAAAAAATTCTAGAAGGAACTCAGAATTGAAAGGGAAAACAAGAGACAGAATGAAGCAAAGGGAAGTGTGAGCGAAGATATCCATTACCGGGTAAGAGATGTGGGTCGGATTGATAATTCTGGAAACAGTAATTCCACATTCTTTATAACGATGATATGCGGCTTCATCTTCTACTTCCCGGAAACGAGGGTCAACCCTTGCCCTCGAGGAACTCCCAGAGGTCTGACGGACGTGTTTCCCACCAGCCATTTGAGAGAACTTAAGCAAAAACACAAAGGAGAAAGGATGAAGAGTGAAAAATCATGGCTGGATCGGCCTGAATTTAAAGAAACGGCCATATCGTCCTGGCTGATTAAGAAAACGTCCAGGCCGATATGTGTCAATAATTACGTACAGGCCGATTGGTCAAAAAGGCGGTCCAATCGTCCAGGCCGATCAAATATTGGCTAGGCCGAGTAGACACAGGCTATCGGCCCGAGGAGTCAGTCCGGACGACCGTTGAAGAAGCAGATCGTCCGGGCCGATTAGGTGTATCGTCCAGGACGATGCACAATAATTGATCGTACCGGCCGAAGTTAAAACATTTTAAATGCTTGTCACGTGTATCGTCCAGGACGAACAGTGGATCAGCCCGGCCGATGGTCCAATAATGGATCGTCCGGGGCCGAATTTAAAGATCAAAACGTATTGACACGTGGATCGTCCGGGACGGTCCAGTGTATCGGCTAGGACGATGCACATAGAATGCATTGGCCAGACAAATATACTATCAGCCAGGACTATCACCATGAGTTCGATCAAATCGGCCAGGACGATAATGTATCGTCCAGGACGAAGAATTGTAGTAAGCACAGAAAAAGGTCAGCAGATGAATTTTGGAAAGAATTTGTCATATCGGCCAGGACGATATAAATATCGGCCAGGCCGTTCTGACTTGAAATTGAAATTAAGACAGAAAAGGTGATGATCAGGACTCTAAAAAAAATAAAATAAAAGAAAAGACAGTCAAAGACAAAAAAATGACACAATGAAAACCAACCACCGAACATTTTTTTTTTAATTTTTCTATTTTTTTTTATGGAGGCATCATATGAGAATTCTTTTCATGAATTTAAACTTTTAAAGTTTTTGGAAATCAAGAGGTTTAACAAAATCCAATCAGAAGAAGATAGAAAAATTGATTCCATTTACCCTAAATCGGACATCCTTCAGGGTACAAAATTCTTTTAAAAACAACAGAGTCCTAACTCGGAATAACAAAAGAGGATAAGAAGATCCAATCAAGGCTTGTTAACAACAAAAATATCTCATAAATAATAAACCAAAATAATTTTTCTCAATCATGGAAATTGAAATCAAATCTTTGAAGGTATCACATAATCAACGAGTTTTCTAAGTTTTAAGAGTTTTACCAAAGAGATGATAGCTTGCATTGGGCTGATTTTATGCCTCTTGTCACTTTTATTGGCTCTTTGAGCATCTTTTGATTTTTGATACACTTTTGTGTATATAGTTTTTCTTTTCAATTTGGCTTCATTGGCTTCTTTCCTTTTTAACTTTTGCAAGCTAAAAATTCTTTAATATACCCTTAAAGAAAAAATACTTAGTTGTGAGTATATCCTCCAAATATTAGAGAATAGGAGCTCTCTCTCTAACATAGGGAAGAACAATCCACAACACAAAATCAAAATTACGTGATAACTGCAATGGTAAGATTTCAAAAGCTTGAATGATATCAAAAAATTTTGACTATTATGCATAAGATGATTTAATATAGCAAGATTAGAAAGAGATCTTAAAAAGCCATTGGTTAAACTGAGTTTAGACTTTTGTTTTATAGAAGAAAATTATGCCACTAAATAAAGTCAGAAGAAGGGAAAAACATCAACAGTTTACTCCCTTTAACCAATTTTAAAAAGCTAAACCCTATCTCCAAAAACTCCAATATTTAAAAGCTTGAGAAGTTTCATCATATGGAAGCCAAAAAAAAAATAAAGACCAAAGTGAAAAAGCAAAAGCTAAAAAAAAAAAGCAAATTAAAAACAACACAAAGTGAATACAAAAACTAAAAATAAAAGACATACAAAAACTAAAGATTTCAAGCAAGTGATAAAGCAATGGATTTAAGCAATTGAGCTGCAAGCCTCCTTATGTTCAGTTATCTTATGCTCCCACGAGGTCTTTGGTGAGAGCACTCCTGCAAAACTCAACAACAGTTAGTTTTAGGAACCCAAACAGATTTGGGCTCCTTCTTAGGAAATGTAGAGTGCAATGCAGATGTGGTATGCTTTGAATCATGCATCTTAGGTCTCCACACCCAATGTGTACTGTGGTGAACTGTGCAAGTGTGTGAGATGTGTCCTAGCATGCCACAAGAAAAACATTGAACTCCAGGAAAAGGTTTTCTTAAATGGTTTGGGTAAAAATGCCTCTTCCTAGGTTCTGGCCTTTGATTAAAAGTTGGTGTCATCCTAGCTTTCTTACATGTTTCCAAATCATTTTGAATTCTCAAGTTAGTTCTTTTTAATGCATTATTCTCAATCCTCAAATGTTTCTCAATTTCTTTAGATTTCTTAAGATCATCGTTAAGTGAGGTGTGTGAAGCTTTTAATGCATTACTTTTATCAACTAATTCCAAATGCTTCTTGTTTAATTCATCAAATTCATCAAGGAGAGCCATGTGATTTGAATCAATCGTTGCATGATCTTTGAGAAAAACTTCATGCTCTTTTTGTAGATTTGAATGTTCTAATTTTAGGCTAGCATGAGTTTTCTTAAGTTTTTTGTATGATGTATGAATTTTTTCACAAATTTCGAACAATTCATCATAGGTTGGTTTACATACCTCTTCCTCATTACTTTGATTTTCTCCCATGAAACACAAGTTTGTAGTCTCTTCCTCTGGTTCAGTCTAAGAGGAATCAGTACCAGATTCTGCCCAGAAGCCTCTTTTGATTTTCTTATTCTCCTTCATAGACTTAGCTTTCTCCTCACCTTTTTCCTTTTCTTTGCTTGAATGGTCTTGAAGTGTAGGACAATCGGCTCTTACATGTCCAGGTTTCCTGCATTGAAAACAAACAACATCAGAAGATCCTTTAATATGTTTATGATCCTTACTTTTTCTCCAACTTTGATGATGCTTTTGTTTCTTCCTTAGAAAGCTTTTGAATTGCCTTGTGATGAAGGCAACTCCATCGCTTTCAGACCCGGAAGATTCAGAATCCGATTTATGTGCCTTCAATGCAATTATTTTCTCCTTTTTCTTCTCACCTGCATCAAGATTTCTTTGATTCACCCCTTGCTCGTAAGCAATGAGTGAGCCAAGCAAGTTATCAATAGAATAGGTGTTCAAATCTTTAGATTCAGTGATTGCAGTAATTTTTGCATCATAAGACGAAGGCAAGCATCTCAAAATCTTGTTAACTTTTTCATAGTTCGAAAGTTCTTTTCCTAGTGCATGCAATGAAGTAGCAATCTGAGTAAACCTAGTGTATATGTCAGAAATCGATTCATGAGGTTTCATATGAAAAAGTTCGTAGTCATGCAAGAGAATGTTTAAACGGGATTGTTTAACTTCATTAGTGCCTTCATAAGTAATGCACAATTTATCCCAAATTTCTTTACCAATTTTGCAAGTTGAAACATGCATGTAATCCTCAGATTTTAAAGCACAGAAAAAACAATTCAAACATTTCGCATTTAATTGTGCTAAATCTCGTTCATCAAAAGTCCATTCGGTAAAAGCAACTTCAGTTTTAAAACCGTTAATTTCACGAGAAGGTGGAGAATAACCTTCTTGAATAAGCATCCACATGCGATAATCAGTAGATTGTAAAAAAGTTGACATGCGAGTTTTTCAAAAATCAAAAGGTAGGTTATCGAACAGAGGAGGTCGGGTAATAGAATACCCTTCCGTAGTGTTGCGATTTCTAAAGTTAGACCTGGATCAAATTCAAAAAGTTTTTAAACTTTAATTTTCGAATCAAGCTCTGATACCACTTGAAAGTTTGATGGGGATGTTAAGCCCTATGAACTTAGTCCCAAACTAACCAAGAGGGGGGGGGGGGGGGGGATGAATTGGTATTTTAAAAACTTCTTTTTAAACAAAGAAATAAAATCACATAAACCAAATCACACCACAAAAAAAAAATGCGGAATTTAAAAGTGCGGAAGCAAGAAAAGGAACACAGAAATTTATAGTGGTTCGGTCGACTCGACCTACGTCCACTCCTTGGAGGCACCCTCCAAGTATTGCACTACAAAAAAATGACTCTCCTTTAGCCCCCACGGCTAGGCGGAGAAACCCTCACAAGAACCTCCTTTTTGCCACCCCGGCAAGGCAGAGAACCTGTCTCCTTTTGCTTCCTCCTGAAGCTGGCAGAGAACCAGAACCAAAAGCAAAACTCCTTACCTCTACCGACCCTTCCACGGACGAGAAACTCTAGACGAAGACGATGCAGAGAGATCCTTGAAGCAACCCTTGTGAAACCCCTCACAAGCTCCCCCTCACAAGATCCTCTCTCTCTCCTCTCTCTCTCTTTCTCTCCTCAAGGTCTTCTCAGGTCAAGGAAGTAGCCAAAGGTTTTTAAAAACGTTGAACAAGAGCTCTTAAATAGAAGAGCTTTCAAAAGAGCTCATTAATTGCAAGTTGCCGACAATATCGTCCAGGCCGATATGGACATCGGCCTGGCCGATCAGTACAAATCAATGATGATCGGCCAGAGCATCGCCCTGGATGGAAAACAGGACGATTGAAAATTGGCTTGATCGTCCAGGCCGATATCACGATCGTCCTGGCCGATCAGTTCAAATCAGAGGAAAATCGTCCTGACAATAGCCCTGGATACGGGCTGGCCGATATTGATCGTCCTGAAGTAACTTAAGGTTTTTGACTAGATTGGCTTGGCCGATCCTGTGATCGTCCAGGACGATCTGATCGTATCAATCATCCTTAATTACTCCCTTGATTTCATGAACAATTATGGCATAATTTGTGAATATCGTCCAGGCCGATCCGAGTATCGTCCTAGCCGATAATTTAAAGATAATTTAAAGATACAGTATACCATACTTCTTTTTGTTTTGAGCTTATCGACCTGGCCGATACACGTATTGTCCAGGACGATCGATTAATGTCGGCTGCCTTAATTAAGAATCCTTATTTAGACTTTCTGTTGTAAGCTGATCGTCCAGGCCGATCCAAGAAATCGTCCTGGCCGATATGAGTAAAAACAGAAAATCTAAGTCTCTCAAGTGTGTGTGTGAAGGGTTACATAGCATCAGTCTCTTTGACTATTACAAGTGGACTCAAAAGGTAAAAAACAAAAGTACAGACTGACTCAACCCTAAACCTACGCATTCCTGAACTTGGCTCCTTTTTGATTGTCCGATCTTCGATTCCTGAAAAGTTAGAAGCAACAAGCTGTCCAAGAGAAACAGTGTTTGTCAATCATCAAAACATTAGACATAAAAAATAGATTTGCAACACAACAACATCGGTCCGGTTCTCTGCCGACACTTGGAAAGTGAAAAGGACGACAAAGTGTATCTTTGACTGTCATTATGTCTTCGTTCTTTTGGAGAAAACTAGAAGAGAGAACTTGAAAGGGAGAGAGGAAAGGGTGGAGTTTGAGAGGGAGAAGATCCTTGGAGGGGATTTAAAGGGAGTGTGAAGGGGATATTCACACAGTTTCTCCGGCGAACTTGCACTTCAGTACCATCGGATTCAAGGGTCATCTTGAGGGAAGTTTTGGCGAGAAGAAGATCTCTTTGGTGTCAAAGAACCCGGTTACTCCGCCGCACCGGGGAAGGTGAAAGTGATTTTGTACAGGCTTCTCCGCCTTGCTGTGGGGGCAAAAGGAGAGTTACTTTATGGTATTAGTACAATACTCGGAGGGTGCCTCCGGGGAGTGGACATAGGTCAAGATTTGGGAACCACTATAAATCTGGTGTGTTCTTTCTTATTTTTCTTTTGCATTTAATTTCATTGCAAGTTGTTTACTCTAATTGAAAAGTTTATTTTTTAAACTTTAAATTTAACTTGCATTAATACTTAAAAAGGTTTTCTAAAAATCCAAGAGTAGAAGTATAATTTTTAAATTACCAATTCACCCCACTCTTGGTTAGCCTTGGGACATTTAGTTAGGCTTAACATCCTAATTCTTTTTGAACGAGTTCCAACATAGATATCATTGGGCCGATTGACCCTCCCTTCGTGAGAGGTCATCATTTCATATTAGCAGTGACTGATTACTTTTTAAAATGAGCAGAAGTAATTCCCCTACACAACATAACATCATACCATGTCTTAAAATTCTTTCGTGACCATATCGTATATCGATTTGGCGTACCCCGCAGAATCATATCCGATAATGGGTCCGCATTCAAGTCTACAAAAATCAACAGTTTTGTGAGACGCCATAATATTGATTGGAGATACTCGACGATCTATTACCTTCGGGCAAATGGATTAGCCGAGGCCTTCAACAAAACCTTGGTACAAATTGTTAAAAAGACCTTTGATGATAACAAACTATAATGGGATGAGCGGTTGGTGGAAGCTCTGTGGGCTTATCGTACCACTTATAGAACCTCGACCCAATCCACCACGTTTGCACTAGTGTATGGATCTGAGGCCGTTTTACCCTTGGAAATACAAATCCCTTCGCTCAGGATTGCAGTTCAGAATCAGATTATAAATGAACAAAATGCAAAACTGCAGTTGGAAGAACTTGAAGGCCTTGAAGAGCGACGTCTCCAAGCTCAACAAAGTTTAGAGTTATGTAAATCCCGTATGGTTCAAGCCCATGATAAGCTAGTGCGACCTAGGACCTTCCAAGCCGGAGACTTGGTGTTGGTCCTTCGGAGGCCTATCTTAGCCCATCGAAAGTTGGTAGGCAAATTTGAACCCACTTGGGAAGGACCCTTCGTCATAGAGACTGTCTACGAAGGAGGCTCGTATCAGTTAGTAGATTGTAAAGGAAATCACCCAATGCTACCTGTCAATGGGCATTTTCTTAAGAAATAATATGCTTGATGTAGCTCGTTTTGTCAATTAATGAAATTTTCCTTCTTGATTTGAATCCCAGTTCTTTTTTTTTAAATTCTTTTACTTTTTAACGCTCTTCGCCTTCTCCTTAGGGTCGGACCGTCCCCTCCCTTAGGATCGCACCCGCTAGTGGTGGAGTACGCCCTCCGTGGCACCACCCTGGCATTTGAATTGGGGATTAGTGATGGAGTACGCCCTTCGTGGCACCATCCTGATTCACACTCGCTAGTGGTGGAGTATGCCCTTCATGGCACCATCCTAGTTTGCCAGTTTCGGTCCTCTGTATGGAGCAAGTTTCCTCCCCACATGACCATTCGCTAGTGGTGGAGTATGCCCTTCGTGGCACCATCCTAGTTTGCTAGTTTCGGTCCTCTGTGTGGAGCAAGTTTCCTCCCCACATGACCATTTGCTAGTGGTGGAGTACGCCCTTCGTGGCACCATCCTAGTTTGCCAGTTTCGGTCCGCTGTGTGGAGCAAGTTTCCTCCCCACATGACCATCCCAATTAATTTGCCTATTAGGAGTAAGTCTTCTATCAGCATCCTATAGGCCTAAGGTTGGGTGATGTCCTTCCTTAGACCCAAGGCTAGGTATTCCCTACCTTGGTTTCCCAGTTGATCTGTCTACTAGGAGTAAGTCTTCTATCAGCATCCTGTAGACCTAAGGTTGGGTGATGCCCTTCCTTAGACCCAAAGCTAGGTATTCCCTACTTTAGTTTCCAGTTAATTTGCCTATTAGGAGTAAGTCTTCTATCAACATCCTATAGGCCTAAGGTTGGGTGATGCCCTTCCTTAGACCCAAGGCTAGATATTCCTTCCCTACCTTAGTTTTCCAATTGATTTGTCTACTAGGAGTAAGTCTTCTATCAACATCCTGTAGACCTAAGGTTTGGTGATGCCCTTCCTTAGACCTAAGGCTAGGTCTTCCCTACTTTGGTTTCCAGTCAATTTACCTATTAGGAGTTAGTCTTCTATCAGCATCCTATAGGCCTAAGGTTGGGTGATGCCCTTCCTTGGACCCAAGATTAGGTATTCCCTATCTTAGTTTCCCAGTTGATCTGTATACTAGAAGTAAGTCTTCTATCAGCATCTTGTAGACCTAAGGTTTGGTGATGCCCTTTCTTAGACCCAAAGCTAGGTATTCCCTACTTTGGTTTCCAGTTAATTTGTCTATTAAGAGTAAATCTTCTATCAGCATCCTATAGGCCTAAGGTTGGGTGATGCCCTTCCTTAGACCCAAGGCTAGATATTCCTTCCCTACCTTGGTTTCCCAGTTGATCTGTCTACTAGGAGTAAGTCTTCTATCAGCATCCTGTAGACCTAAGGTTGGGTGATGCCCTTCCTTAGACCCAAGGCTAGGTATTCCCTACTTTGGTTTCCAGTCAATTTGCCTATTAGGAGTAAGTCTTCTATCAGCATCCTATAGGCCTAAGGTTGGGTGATGCCCTTCCTTAGACCCAAGGTTAGGTATTCCCTACCTTAGTTTCTCCAGTTCTCTTGTCTAATAGGTGTAAGTCTTCTATTAGCATCCTATAGACCTAAGGTTGGGTGATGCCCTCCCTTACAGTCTTAAGATTCTACTTCTATTCGGTCAACGCCAATGTGTGCAATAGAAGTTCGTTCTACCACACACATTGGGGGTCCATTTGTTGACCTCATTTTTGTAAGAGGTCACTAAGGCCCTTCCAAACCCCAGATCAATTCTAGGTCTTAGGATCCCCTCTAGAGTTTAAGATTCTTTCCTAGAGCTAGCCTTAGGGCTTACTCTAGAGCTTAAGATTCTTTTCTAGATCTAAGACCTTAGGGCCTACTCTAGAGCTTAGGATTCTTTCATAATCCAAATTCTAGAGCCCCTCTAGATCCTAGATCTTAGATATCTTCTAAACCCTTTGATCAACTCCAACTTTAAATTAATCCCTACCTTTGATCAACTCCAACCTCAAATTAATTCCTACCCTTGATTAATTCAAATCTCAAGCTTCATTCAATTCAAATCAAAATTAATTCAAGCTTCAAACACATCCAAACTTTGATCTAATCAACTTGAGAATCCAAACTTCAATCTAGACTTTGATCCTACCTTTGATCTAGCTTTGACCCTATCCATTCATTAACAATCACCACATGATTGTAAATGATTTGGATATTTCAATATTAATCATTCAAACTTGAAATCCATTCCAAATCCAAAAATCCAGACTCAAATCTAAAGTCTTAAGGCCCTGTCCTAAAGACCTTTTTCAAAGATTTTTCAAACATTTCAAATCCCAATCAAATGATCTCTGATTTAGAGCCTATCACTTGTAAAGTGATAAGACATGTATCTAGAGGTTACCCTCCAATTTTGAGCCCATTATGAGGTCCATAACCCCAGAATCTAAATTAAAATCCAAAGGGTGTAAAATCTTCAAATATTTACAGCCTATGCCATTGGACCTAACCTTGATGATTGTGATCTTGGAGCCCTCATCAAAGCCTCCAATCACTTTCAGACCCTTGATTGTAACCCATTGAGCAGTAAACTGCATTTTTTAGACCCATTTTTAACCCTAGTTGACCAATGTGTCAAAATTGACCAAAATACCCCTATGGGGATTTCAAATGCCCATTTCAATCCAAATTAACTCTAAATTCTTTGAAACCACTTTCAACAAGTTTCAAATATCAAACCCAACTTGTTGAACTTGAACCCAGACCTTGGGTCAACCTGGTTGACCAAGTCAACCAAGTTTGACCCATTAACCCATACACCCCTTCTCTTTCAAACCTTTGAATCAAGTCCATTCCTTGTCCTTTTGAATGTAAAGGATGACCCCTTGGGTTCACTTGGGTTAGCCATTTAGCTTGACCCAAGTGACCAAAGAGAGGTCTCCCTTGAGCCATCTCTTAGCCTTAATCAAATTAAATCCAAATCAAGGTGTCATTGGGTTCCCATTGACCCAATACACCTTCCTTGACCAGCCCAACCCTTGGGCTCACTTGGGTCAAGAGTTAGGCTAATCCAAAGTGCCCAAGATCACTTGGGATTGAGCCAATTCTTAACCTAAGCTCAATTGAACTTGATCAACACCTCCCATAGGTTGCCCTAGGTCCAACACAACTCCTCCAGCCAGCCCATGCTCTGGGCTAACCTGGGTCAGGTTTTAGGCTAACCCAAAGTAGCCAAAAACACATAGACCCGAGCCATCTTCCAACTTAGATCAAATTGGACCCAATTGCCACTTGCATTGGATCCACCAGACCCAGACCCACTTCCCACCTCAAGCCCAAGATCTGGCCTGACCTGGGTTGAGCCCAAATCAACCTGGACCGAGCAGATTTGGATCAACCCGAGCCATCATTTAACCCAGACTAAGTTAAATCCAATTGCCACTTACATTGGGTGCACCAGACCCAGACCTATCTCCCATACCAAACCCAGGGTCTGAACTGACCTGGATCGAGCTTAATTCGACTCGAACCGAGTAGGTTTGGGTCCAACCCAGCCACCAGTTTAATCCAGACATCCTCAGGCCAAATTGACTCCACCCTTGACTCCAGCATGTCCCCATCGGCCTCCCCCAAACAACCTGACCCAAACCATGGCCGGCGGCGGTCAGAACCAATGGAAAATGAGTTCCGGTGGTCCCCCCTGATAACTCCTGGATCAAAGCTGCTGCCCACCGGTCTGATCCCCACGACCTCCCTAGGACGTCGCCATCTTCCACCAGGTAGCAATTCGAGCCCCCTCCAGCTCAATCTCGGCCGTCCATGCTTGCAAAAGGTGGCCGAATAGGCTCGAGTTCCCCAGACCGCAAAAAGCATCCTGAATCGTTCGAGATCATATTGCAGAGCTCCTGCAACCTCCCGATCTCTCCCTTCGAGCTCCCAGATTTATCCCTTCACCCGTTCGAGCGAGCACCCGTGAAAGCTTTCGGCATCCCTCTCGAAGTTGCACCTCTGGCCGTCCTCTAGTCTCGACGTCTAAAAGAGATTAGTTCACCATCATCCCCTGAAGCTTCCTGATAGAGAAGCTCATTCTTTGAGACTTTCTCTGCGATAATCCCCTCATCCTGAGCTCCCTAGCTAGGTAGTCCGGTCAAGTGTGAAGGAAACCTTCACCCCAACGGATCTCCACCGTTGGATTGAAGGTTTTCACTATCCTGATCCTCCCTGTGAAACTTCATCAGAGTTCGTCGGCGGGATCTCCTGGATCACGCCGAAGAAGCTCCACGGTCTCGGATACGAGCGGGAGGTTGAAGACTTAATCTCAGCCGTTGATTCTGATCAACGGCTCAGATTATATCCTGCGATATCAGAGCGTGTTTAATCCCAGCCGTCCTATCTACCATCCGACAGCTGTGGTTAATCGAACCATTAACAGTTAGCGCCAATGATTGCCCAGCCAATCAGTACGCGGCGCGTGTAAAGGGCTGCTGACTGTGTAATGGCCAAATTAATAATTCCAGAAATTCAACGGAACTTAACAAAATCATAACTCCCTCAACACTTGTCCAAATTAGGTGTTCTTAGGATCATTAGAAAGGTCTCCGAAAGATCTACAAAAGCCCTATGGTTCCAGGCCTTGGTTAAGTCAGTGTTAGGTTTAATTTTAGTTTGAGCATTTTATCAATTTATTTAATTACTCTTTAAATACAAGTCCACCAGACCTGGACTTTTGGGAGATTGAAATTGAACATGTTTTTGACATGTCCAAATTTTTTCTCCCCATTTTAAGATGTTCAAGGGCATTTTCCCCAAATTTTGAGTTCAAGGGTCATGGTTTGACCCTTATCTTCAAAATGGGGTATAGACCTATCCAATGGGATTTAGGGTGTGATTCTTTGTGTGATGATGATGTGTAGGGTAAGGAGTGTAGAGCCACTGATTTTTCCTCAATCCAAGCTTAGGATAGATCCCTATAGTGATTTGAAGGTGACTTAGAGTTCACCTTGGGTGGTTTAGTTAACCACCTTAGAGTACTCCATTTGAGCTCAAATTTTGTGGGTTTAGTCCTCAGGGTCAAGTAATCCTATGGTAAAAATTTTATCAAATTTAGAGTTCATTTGGTTCCCCAAGTAGGAGCCTCAAAAATCCCTCTTAGAAGTGGCCTATTAACCCTAATTAATTAATAATGAACTATCTTTAACTCATAAATTCATTTAAAATGTTTATAATTGTTCCTAATTAATCCCTTGATCATTGAGAATTGAAACCCTCTTGAATTGGCTTCTAGATTTGGCTTAATTTAGTCTTTAGGTAAGATCAAGGGTTAATCAGTTTTAATTAATTAAAAATTATTAAAAATCCCAAAAAAATCTTTAAACACTTGCTGATCTCTCCTTAGATCATTTCTGATCTTTGGAGTTGATTTTAAGAAGTTTAAGACTCATTGGGTTTCGAATCATTAAAAGAGCCCTTAATTAAAATAATTTAAAAATTCCAATAAATACCCAAATTTCCAAAATTTATAATTAATTATAGAAAATCCCAAATCACTAAAACTCAATGGAAAATGACTTCAATTAGAATGCAGTGTTCTTTAAAAATATTAAACCTCCATAATCTGGTCAAAGTCAAGGAGTCAGCATTTTAGGTCAACTTTAGGTCACAATCGGGCCAAAACTTCTAAAAATCATAACTTTTCATAGAGAACTCCAAATTGAATGTACCACCTATCTAACAACTCATAATATAGGTATAGTATTTATTAAAAATCTGAACCCTTAAGATTAACTCTAATTTTTAAAAGTCAAATTTTGACCCCTTAGTTAACATATCTAGATAACCTCCAAAACTTATTAACTCCCCCAAACTCTAGAATTTCCTTAATAGGATAATAAAATTCTCAACCAACATATTAAAATCAGTAACCAACTCCATTTAATATCAATCCACTCCTTTAATTCCAACCAATTTAAATAACTTAATCAACTCTGATTGCTACTGGGCAACCCAGGCCTACGAGGCTATTAGCTTAGCCCCAAGGAAGGTGAAATAAACTTCATGGCCTCGGTGTGAAATAAAGGTAGTAATCAATTAACTTTTAAAATATGTTTAATTAAAAATCTTAATCTATTAATACTTAAATTTTAATCTAAATCCCCTTCTAAGCCTTAACAAATTAAGAACTTTTCTAGACAACTTTAACTAATCACCCACTTTAGGACCTACCCCAACCACACGACCTTTTACACACACTTTAGATGATGTGCTAGGACAACCAACTCTAGACCTAGGTTAGGCCGGTGTTTACTTTACTGCTGTGTGCCGGATTTTTCATGGTTTTCACTGCATGTTGTGGATGAAATTGCTTTGTTGTGTATGCTAATTTTTCTGCACTCTGTGGATGGATTGATGTGTTTGGCGATTAGATTACCCTTAGGTTAGGTACGATCTGGATGTTCACACAGTTTTCTATAGGTGGCCACGCTCATGCAGGGCAATAAAATGGGGCTAAGTCAATAAAAAATATTAATTGCTATAAATACTTGTACAGGTGCTTCAGCTGCTAAAGCCCCCAAATAAAAGGAGCGTGACCAATGTGTTTACTTTCTTTTCTGCACAAATATAACTGCTTGGGAATAATTACTTTTCATTGATTAACTACTTAGGATAACCCTGCAGGTGAGTCTAGATTTTATTTTCAAATAAATGTAATTTGTGCAATTGTCAAGTATTGTGAAAGTTATTTTTGAGTTGGGATATATAGGTGCAAAGTTTGGATTCCAAAGAGGAAAGGATGCCCCTGTGGGAAACATTCCTTCTCCATTTGGGAATACAAATTTGGATCATACCTCTTTTATACCCAAAGAGGAAAGTGTGGCCTTCCCTTTTGAAAGGAAGTGCCCTTTTATCCATTTCGGGTAGTTCACCACGAAGAATCCAAGGAGTTTGGAGAAAAGGAGTTCAAAGAAGAACAATATTGAAGACTTGATGATTAAGAATATCACACTCAAAATTATTTGCGTTATTACTAGGTTTAAAATTCGGGTTGTTGTCAGTGGTGTCCGTCCACTTTACCTTCTGCAAAATTCTGCTTTGTAATAAGCAAGACAACTTTGCCTATGGACATTTATTAATTAGTTAATTTATATTTGATGTGATGAATTGATTGCCTCTAGGACTGCCTGGTTTTCTTAGTTTTTTGGCGATTGTGTGCTGCTTTTGTTTTCGCTTGGATACGTGAGACTCGTGAGGGTGTGAAAGTTTTCTACTCGAAATCTTAAATGTCTAAAATTTTAGTGAGTCTAAATAACATAAAAAGATAACGAATCTAGGGAATTAGCCGGAGATCGACCCCGGGGTCGCATGCATATTTCTATATTATTCTTTCCTTGCTTTAGACCCTTCCCCGCCTGCGCGTAGAGTCCGGATAGTCTGACCTATGAGGACGAGGTGCCTGACCTGAGGAAGTCCAGTCTTCTAAAAAAAAATTATTTTCTAAGTCTGTCTTTAAAATTTCAAGCATATTTGATTTGAAAGTTGTCGACCAGCATGCATTGCATTAGATACAAATTAAAAGAGTCAAGATTTTAATTGCATCAATTTTAGCATTTTAACACCCAAGATAAGTCGAAGGGGCCAATTAGAAAAATTGCTAGATGTCAGCCCCAACTCTCCAAAACTTTAAGTACAACGTCCCTACCACTCTTTCATAAAAGACCGGACTCATCTCTTTTAAATCGATTAGGTGGTTAGCTGGCTCCCCAATCTAGGCCTGGGTAAGTCCAGGCATTGCATTGCATTAGTTAGGTTCGGACGACTGTGGTCTAGTGTCCAAAATAGATTTAGGATTTGGGGCAGATCTTTGATCATAAGACCCCAAATTTTGGGAGTATAATCCCAAATTTCTAATAAGATGCTCAACTTTAATTAAAACTTTTCTTTCATTCCTAAGACATAAAGCCCAATACTTAGATTAAATTGGGACACTTCTGGATGGTTCTGGAATCTTAAAGTGTCCCCTACCTTTCTTCCCCAGTCTCTGTTTATAAATGTTCAATCTCGATCCATTCCCTCTTGATTTTCCAAAAAATTTCATTCGTCTTTGATATCACTCTTAGAAAATCTAACAAAATTTCATTATTATTTTAATCGAGAGTTTTCGTAGGGGATCCTGTCTCCCTACGATGTAATTAACTATGAGGGCATGCGCTCGTAGGAGATTTAGAACCACAAGGACCTGATTTCAAAATTAATCTTTTTTAAAGCTTCTTAGATTTCTTTGGGAAAAGTTAAGGGATGATCGCTGTTATTATATTACAAGAATTATCATTGAAAGGTGTCATCTCCTTTCGGGGAGGTACATCCTTCTTTAATAAGGCTTCAGATATAAATTCGATGATCATACTTCTTGGTGAAAGTTCGTTAAAGATATTAGGCCCTATAGAACTGGCCCAAAGCTAATTTAAAAGAGAGAGGTGAATTGGAAAACTTTAAAACCAAAGATAAAACTAAAACCAATATCACCACATAGAAAATCAACGATGCGGAAATTAAAGTGCGGAATTAATAAAGAAAGAACACACCAGATTTATAGTGGTTCGTTCAAACCTTGACCTACGTACACTCCTTGGAGGCACCCTCCAAGTATTGCACTAAATCGTGACTCTTCTTTAGCCCCCACAGCTAGGCGGAGAAGCCCTTACAAAATCACTTCCACCTCTCCCGATGCGGCGGAGTTGCCAGGTCCTTTGACACCAAAGAGACTTCTTCTTTGGTGAACTTACCTCGAGACAAGCCTTGAATCCGATGGTACTAAAGTGCGAGTTCGCCGGAGCAACCGTGTGGAACCCCCTCCACACTCCTTTGAGTCCCCCCTCACAGGATCTTCTCCCTTTCTCAAACTTCACCCTTTCCTCTCTCCCTTTCAAGCTCTCTCTTCAAGCTTCCCCCCACAAGAACAAAGCTACAATGGCTGCCAAAGACACTTACAAAGTGCCATGCCAAAGCTTAAATAAAATCTCTCAAAACGAGCTCATTAATGCAAGTTGCTGACATTATCGTCTAGGATGATAGGCATATCGTCCTGGCCGATCAGTACAAATTAAGCTCATTAGCCTGGGATGATTTGAGACGATCAGAAGAAAATTGGTTACATCGTCCAGGCCGATCTCACGATCGTCCTGGCCGATTAGTTTAAAACCGATTTCAATCATCCTGATCATCGCCCTGAATACAAGCTGTCCGATGTAGATCGTCCAGGTCATCGTCCTGGCCGATCATGTGATCGTCCCGGACGATGTGATCGTATTAATCAACCATTAATACTTTCCAAAGATACCAGATCAATTTAGGCATGATAGAGTTAGATCGTCCTGGACGATAATAATATCGTCCTGGCTGATTTCCTAAAATAAAGAATTCCTAAACTGATTATGGCGGTTGATTCTTTCTGAATTGAGATTATCGTCCTGGCCGATATAAGTATCGTCCAGGCTGATTTGTTGACGGCTGCCTTAATGAGGATGCCCTAATGAGGGTTTCTGATTTTGGACATATCGTCCCGGCCGATATTACCAAAAATAGAAATGTTATAGGGAACAACAGGAGATCTTCTAAATTACAATCCAACTAGTCCCACACCAAATACAACAGACTCAAGAAAGGAAAAGATTACAAACTGACTCAGACCTAGTCTACCCAATCTTGAGCTGATTCCAAATTGCAGTCCGATCGTGTGAACCTGAAATGTTAGCACATAAGGTAATCGTAGAGAAATAAGGAATGTTTGCTATCATCAAAATCATAAATCATAGATCCACAACAATCTCCCCCTTTTTGATGATGGCAAAATTTCAATTTGAATTTTCAAAAGAAAATAATTTCTCCTAATCTCCCCCTTACTAGAATAACACGTTAAAAAATAAGGGAGATAAAAATATTTTTGTTATTTTTAATTTTTTGAAAACAAGATACAAATACGATAACAGTACAAAAATTAAACAAATACGTTCTCCCCCTTTGATATTATCAAAAAGAGAGGAGGCACAAATAAAAACAAAACGACCAAAAGACAAAAACTATTCCCTGATCTAGTGAAAAACAAATATTCTTAAAATGAGAAAGTTACCTCTTGGTTTTAATAAAAAATATAATAGAATTTGATTGACAAAACATAACCCAGTAAAGATTAGAAAATCAAGAATTGATAATCTAAACTCAAGTTCTTTAAAGAGGCTCAAAAACGTTTTAATTCAATATCTAAATCAAAGAATAAATTAGAGAAAGAAACAATAATTTTTCAAAACTCCTTTCATAAAATATATCAAATAGAAGATTAATACACGAATTGTTGAATCAAGAATTAAAATTTTCAAAGTCAAGTATCGAAAGTATCAAGGGTTTTCTTAAGCTTTTTAAGAAGTATAAGAATGGTAAGCATTAACTTTTTGTGGGCTCATTTTATGCCTCTTGACAATTGGTTGGCGCACTGCGCATCTTTTGATACACTTTGTGTATTCTATATTTTTCAATTTGGCGCTTTGCGCATCTTTTATTTTTGGCATCATTGGCCAATTTTTTTTAATATGATACCTTTCTTAATCTAAAAAAAACAAAGGAAAACCCATCTTAGTGACAAAATAAATTTCTTGATTAAAAAAATTTTGAGTTAGATTCAACGACTTGCAAAAGATTCCTATGCGATAAATAAAACGTTGGAAGATAAAAAATTTTGTTTCAAAAACCAATTTAAAAGATGAAAGAGATTTTAAATCAAAAGTAGGATAACCTCTTTTAGAAAATAGAGATTGAGAGTTAAAAATAAATGAGTTCCTTCCTTTGACTGTTTTAGAGAAGTTAAACACAACTTACCAAAGATTTTAAGAAAAATCAGGAAGTATATTTTTCATTTTTAAAAAAGTGAGTGTGTGTGTCGATGAGAGAAAAAATTTCACAGAGACAAAAAGGAATGAAAAAAGCATAAAACGAAAAACATAAAAACAAAAAACACAAAAAAAGGAAAAAACACAAAAACATAACACAAAAAAAATACGAAAGTCTCTTAACCATTATCTCTCTCCTGGTCCGATGCTTTAGAGACCAGATCTGCCCATGAGATTTTTTGCCTTTCATTATTTCCCCAGTTTAAATTTTGCTTCACCTTGCCCTTTTCTTTCGTAGGAAGAATTCTTACATTAGGGCACGTATTCTTCATATGTCCAGGTTTCCTACATCAAAAGCAAATAATGTCAGAGGAAATATGGACATCCTTACCACTTTTACATTTCTTCCACTTTTGCTTATGCATTGGTGAGCTTTGTGTTTTGCTTGACAATTCATTGCTATCGTCACCAACTAAGCTTCCTCTTTCCGTATCTTCAGCTTTTAGAATGATCGTTTCACCTGCATCTAAAAGTCTTTGACCCAACCCTTGCTCATAGGCAATGAGTGAGCCAATCAATTTATCAATAGAATAATCATTCAAATCTTTAGACTCACAAATAGAAACAACTTTAGAATCAAATTTATCCAGTAGACATCGAAGAATTTTGTTAACTTTTTCAAAATTTGAAAAATCTTTTCCTAAAGCATGCAATGATGTAATAATTTGAATAAACCTTGTATACATGTTTAAAATCATTTCAATAGGTTTCATAGAAAACATTTCAAAATCATGCATTAAAATATTCAACTTTGATTGCTTAATTTCATTAGAGCCTTCGTATATGGTGTGCAATTTATCCCAAACTTCCTCACCAGTAGTGCATGTGGAAATTAACAAAATATCATCAGAATTTAAAGCACAGAAAAATTAATTTAAAGATTTTGCATTTAATTGAGCATCCATTCGTTCATCCCTATTCCATTGATTAAAAGGAATATCAGTTTTAATTCCATTAACAATACGTGATGGTGATGAATAACCAGTTAAAATCTCATATGCCACATACGAAAATCAATCGATTGCAAAAAATTAGACATAAGAAATTTTCCAAAAATCAAAATTTATATTTTCAAACAATGGTGGTCTAGTGATTGAATATCCTTCCGTAAAAGTACGATTAGCTATGGATCGAAATTCAAAAGCTTTTAAAAACTTATTTTATGAAAACCGCTCTGATACCACTTGAAAGTTCGTTAGGGATGTTAGGCCCTATAGAACTGGCCCAAAGCTAATTTAAAAGAGAGAGGTGAATTGGAAAACTTTAAAACCAAAGATAAAACTAAAACCAATATCACCACATACAAAATCAACGATGCGGAAATTAAAGTGCGGAATTAATAAAGAAAGAACACACCGGATTTATAGTGGTTCGGTCAAACCTTGACCTACGTCCAATCCTTGGAGGCACCCTCCAAGTATTGCACTAAATTGTGACTCTCCTTTAGCCCCCACAGCTAGGCGGAGAAGCCCTTACAAAATCACTTCCACCTCTCCCGGTGCGGCGGAGTTGCCGGGTCCTTTGACACCAAAGAGACTTCTTCTTTGGTGAACTTACCTCAAGACAAGCCTTGAATCTGATGGTACTAAGGTGCGAGTTCACTGGAGCACCTCCACACTCCCTTAAGTCCCCCCTCACAGGATCTTCTCCCTCTCTCAAACTCCACCCTTTCATTTCTCCCTTTCAAGATCTCTCTTCAAGCTTCCCCCACAAGAATGAAGCTACAATGGCTGTCAAATACACTTACAAAGTACCATGCCAAAGCTTAAATAGAAGCTCTCAAAATGAGCTCATTAATGCAAGTTGCCGACATTATCGTCCAGGATGATAGGTATATTGTCCTGGCCGATCAGTAGAAATTAAGCTCATTAGCCTGGGATGATTTGAGACGATCAGAAGAAAATTGGTTACATCATCCAGGACGATCTCACGATCGTCCTGGCCGATTAGTTTAAAATCGATTTCAATCGTCCTGATCATCGCCCTGAATACAAGCTATCCGATGTAGATCGTCCAGGTCATCATCCTGGCCGATCATGTGATCATCCCAGACGATGTGATCGTATTAATCAACCATTAATACTTTCCAAAGATACCAGATCAATTTAGGCATGATTGAGTTAGATCGTCCTGGACGATAATAATATCGTCCTGGCTGATTTCCTAAAATAAAGAATTCCTAAACTGATTATGGCGGTTGATTCTTTCTAAATTGAGATTATCGTCCTGGCCGATATAAGTATCGTCCAGGCCGATTTGTTGACGGCTGCCTTAATGAGGATGCCCTAATGAGGGTTTCTGATTTTGGACATATCGTCCCGACCGATATTACCAAAAATAGAAATCTTATAGGGAACAACAGGAGATCTTCTAAATTATAATCCAACTGGTCCCACACCAAATACAACAGATTCAAGAAAGGAAAAAGATTACAAACTATCTCAGACCTAGTCTACCCAATCTTGAGCTGATTCCAAATTGCAGTCCGATCGTGGGAACCTGAAACGTTAGCACATAAGGCAATCATAGAGAAATAAGGAATGTTTGCTATCATCAAAATCATAAACCATAGATCCGCAATACTTGGATATCATAACTGGATATTTAGTTGAACTTTACCTTGTCCTTTAGGGGCCATACAAAGTTCTCCTTAGAATCTGGTCATGATATTCAAGATGAGTTTTGTAATTCTAAGTCTGAATACCGTTATGAAATTTTATTTTCGTCCTTCGGGGCGATATACTTTTTCTACCGAGTTGATTCGACTCTAGAATTATAATCCAATTTTGATTTTAAAATTCCCAAAGAAAGCTAATATTTTCAAAACATGTTTTCAAAATTCCACCAACAGTATGAAATTAAATAAATCAATCACTGACATATATACACATTTTACATAAATAGTTACCTCATTGCATGCTTTAAGCAGGGAATTAACGAATTAAAAAAAAAAAATCATATATTGTTTGCCTACTTCATATGATGCAAAAATAACTGCCATAACGGAGTCAAAAGACCTAAAGGTTTATTCTATTGATAATATGCTTAGATCACTGATTGCTTATGAGTAAAGAGTGACTCAAAGACATATTGATATAGATGACAAGCGGATGGAGAAGAATATCACATTGAAAGTGGATGACTCAAAAAGTGATCAATTACTACATGGGGAAGAAGAAGATATTGCACTCATGATGAGGCAATTCAAAAGTTTCCTAAGAAGAAAGTAATGAAGATGTCGGCAATGGAACAAGGATAAGTTCTACAATAATGGAAAAATTTCCTAATAACGTCATTTGGTATGAATGCAAGAAGCCTGGATATATTAAAATAAACTTCCTAAATCTCAAAGCTAATCCTGACAAGGAGAAAGTTGAGGAGAAAATCAATATTTGGAAGGGCAAAAAAAGATTGTAGAGAGCTTTCTAGGCTGACTCAACTTCAAATTCCATAGAAATAGAAGCATAAGAGGAAGTCACAAACTTGTGCTTAATAGAAGACAAACTTGACCATTTAGATCAAGAGGAGATATGTGATTTATTCTATGGCAAATTATTAGAAGTTTCTAAGAAAATACATATTGCATATAGAAAACTCAAAAAATTACATGTTAAACTGAACATAGAATATTTAAATTTATAAAAAGAGTATGAAATCCTTAGGAATGATCACAAATCCATAGATAATAACCACATGACATTATTGGATGAATTTGATGATTTAAATAAGAAATATGATTTATTAAAAACATCCTATACTGATCATGAGAAGGAATGTAAGATGTTTATAGCTTAAGCGAATCAAAGAGAACATGAGTTGAAAGTTAACAATGTAATTTTAAAAAGTACAAACTCGTATCTTAAAGAAAAATTGAAATCTTTTGAGGAAAATAAGAAGCCCCCTACACCTGAATAATTTTATAATCCTGATCCTAAATGTATAATTTCAAAACTTAGGAAAGGACTTTATAACTCACATAGATTGGTATTTTTTTTCTGGTGTTAAATGCTTTTCATGTGGAATGATATGACATAATTCTCACACTTGAACAATTAATAATAGAATATATCTAGTGTGGAGACCTAAGATGCATAGATCACAACATATCAAGCATGCATCTGGTTTTTTATTATCAAGTGAACCCAAATTTATTTGGGTTCCCAACTGTAATGTTAAATAATTTTGTAGGAACGCTCTCATATAAGCCCTTATGAGAGCATTTTGTACATGTATAGCAGATGTTCGAAGCATATAATTGAAGATGCATCTCAATTCATATCACTGGAAGTCAGGAATGGAGGGCGAGACAATACTGAGAGTGGTAGGTATATATATGATTAACAACGAGAATAATTACTTTATTTAGAATGTATTATTGGTTGAATGCTTAAAACAAAACTTATTAAGGATTAGTTAACTTTGTGATAAGAATTTTAGTATTAAAATTTTATCTACAAGCTACATTGTAATAAAAAATGGAATCTCGTTATTTCCGTTTGAAGATGATTTTGAATTCCATCTTTGTGGGTTTTCCGCAGCCCGTTGATGGCGACGGAGGATCGCCGGATTGCGGCTGCTGGTGCCCCAGTCAGCCTCCATCCTCCTCCTCCATCATTTCGGAAGGTCTCGTGTCAATTTGACTCATCTCCGCCGACTTTCGGAGACACTGGAGGTGAGAAAGAAAGTAAGTTCAGGTTCAATAAAGATCGTCCTCTAGTTATCAAGGAAGGAGGACTGATAGTTAAGAAGAAGAGTTTTGATTTCATTGATAAGGTAAACAAATCCTGATGGAAGAAGACATTAATTCCCAGTCCAAGGAAATATGTGTATCCAACATGAACCTTCATCCTGGTAATTTATACCAAAAAGCAAATAACATGCCAACCTCTTATAATAATGTGGCAATAATAACTGAAATAGTTTTAAATGGAAAATTGAAGAGCAACCAGATTATTGATGATCTAGTTAAAGCATGAGCAAAATTGATTACTAATGAACAAGATGGCTTAGATAGAAGATTTGTTAATTATGATCTTATCAAGGTACGTGAATGTGAAGCGGGAGAACTGGGAAACTGAAGTAATCAAATAAAAAATGCTGAATGTTCTAGACCATTGGTTGAAAACACTAGTATGAATGTATGGAAGAAGAAAGCTAATATTAAAGTTTTAGAGCTGAACTTTGGTGACAATTTTGTGAAGGAAGACGGTATGGTAAAGCTACATGTGGAGAATGAGCAAGTTAACTCAAATAGACTTAAGAAGTCTCTAGTGATCAAGGTTTTTGGCCTATAATATCCCTTTCAATGTCATAAGTGCTGAGTTGAGGAAGCAGTGGTCTATAATTGGTAAATTCCATTTAACACGATTATGATTGGGATGGGTGCTCTGTGCCTTTGAAGAACAGGACTCTTTGGAGGAAATCATAGCTTCAGGCCCCTGGTATATTAATGGTAAAAAAGAAAGGATGTGAAACAATTGAAAGGGTTGGGACCCATCAATTTGAAGCCTAGGAATAGGAAAATGGACGGAGATGATTAGGAGAAAGGGGGGAATTCTTGCCCACTGATCCATAAATGAATTCTATATTTATATGGAATTATAAAGGAGTTAAGACAAAAAAGGATTCTCTCTACCTCAAGGAGGTGGTGAAAGATCACAATGTTCTATTTGTTGGGCTGTTGGAGACTAAAATGGTCTCTATTGAGCATAAGGAAGTGGAGTTATTGATTGGAACTGGTTGGGACTTCAGTTATGTACCTTCAGTTGGATTATTAGGAGGCATTTTTGTTCTTTGGAGGAGTAGCTTGACTAATTTCAGCAGTTAGGATCTTCTTCCCAATTCATTATTGGTGATTTGGATATCCTTAACAAGGGAAAATGGAGGATTGCTACAATTTATGGAAGCAAAGATGTTTACAATAGAAGACTTCTATGGAATGGGTTGGAACCTCATATCACCAATGATTGGCCTATGGTGATTGGTGGAGACTTTAATTTTCTTTTGTCTAAAGAAGACAAGAAGAGTAAGAGATTTTCATTTTCTTTGGGGCCCAAAGAGATGAAATCTTTCAAGACGTCTAATGATATTCATGAGCTAGGATTCATTGGTCCTAGGCTAACTTGGAGCAACTACAAGAAAGGAGCAGATCGAATTATGGAAAGATTAGATCGAATGATGGTCAATTCAATTTCAGTTAACTATAATCAGCATATGGTGGTTAAGCAACTTCCTAGGATTGCTTCGAATCATTGTCCCATTCTCCTTAACAGTTTAGACTCTTCATCTAAAATAAAAAAAAAATTAATTAAATTTGAGGATGTTTGGGCATCATATCTAGCATCTTATGCAGTGGTGGAGAAATCTTGGAACAAAAATGACTCTGGTTTGGCAGCTGATATTCTTAACTTCAAGATGAAAAGAACTCTTAAATCCTTATTCTTTTGGAGTAAGGCCAAGCTTAAAGACTTGAATCAATTGAAAGACTTACTCAAAGAAGAAATCCTAAAGCTTCAAACTAATGAAGAAAAGGTTGGTGAAATTCAAAATTAATGAGCTCAATACTACTTTGGCACGGTTAAGCACGTGGTGGAAACAATGATCCAAAGTAAAATGAATCGGAGAAGGTGATCAAAATTCTAAATTTTTTCACTCAGTTTCTAGTGCTAGAAAGAATACAAATTTCATCCCTAGCATTGAGGATGGTAACGGGATCATGGTGGAGGAGAAAAATCAAATTGAAGATGTATTAATTCAATTCTTCAAAAACAAATGGTGTGATAGGAGGTTCTTGCTTGAGGGTTGGCCAAATAATCAACATCATCTGGAAGAGGTGGATAAAACCCAATTAAACAGCAATTTCAAAATAGAGGAAGTAGAAAAGGCTATTAGAGAAACTACTGGATTTACTTCTCTAGGTGAGGATGGAATTTCTTATTCCTTTCTTAAAAGCTATTGGTCTATCATTAAAATAGATTTCTGGAAAGCTATGAAAATGTTTTTTGAAACGGCTGAAATGAATGTTAACTGGAAGAGAACTATTATTGTCCTTATTCCAAAAATCAACAATCCGAAATATGCTTATAACTATAGGCCTATTAGCCTTTGTAACACATTTTACAAAATTGATTCCAAGGTTCTTCTCAATAGATTAAATGGTATCATTCCAAAACTAATCTCTCTAGAGAAAGTAGCTTTTGTTAAGGGGAGATCTCTTCAAGAATATGTGTTGATTGCCGAAGAACTATTCCACAAATTTAGATACTCTAAAGCATCTAAAGGTCTAGTGTCAATCAAGTTTGACATGGAACAGGCCTATGACTCAATGGGGTGGCCAACTCTGCATAAAGTTCTTTCTTATTTTGGATTTCCTGAATTCTTCTCTAAGTTAATCTTAGAATGTGTTCAAAATCCTTCTTTCTCTATTTTGATCAATGGGAATCCTTCCAGTTGGATCAATGCTAGGAGTGGATTCAAACAAGGATTCCCTTGTCACCTTACCTCTTTATTCTATTTTCTCAGCTCCTTTTTAATGCCATAATGGAGAAGGAAGAAATTGGTGTTCAGGTAAGCCAAAACAGCCAAGGATCTCACATTTGCTATATGCGGATGATATCATTTTCTTTGCTGAAGCAAAGTTTAAAAATGTGAAGAATATCAAAGGCCTTATCAACAGGTATTATGATTGGACCAGTCAAAAAGTAAACATAAGCAAATCTGGAATTTTATTTGGGAAAGCAGTCAAAAGCAGGAAGAAAAGAAAAATCAAAAGTATTATGGGATTCAAAGAAGTAAAAGAGTTCAACTATCTTGGAACTAAATTGGATTTAAGAA
The DNA here is from genome assembly GCA_016618105.1 of Dendrobium huoshanense. Classification (NCBI taxonomy): domain Eukaryota; kingdom Viridiplantae; phylum Streptophyta; class Magnoliopsida; order Asparagales; family Orchidaceae; genus Dendrobium; species Dendrobium huoshanense. The sequence goes on from CM028353.1 coordinate 55,427,390, forward strand.
GACTTTCAATGGTCGACTTTCAATTCATTATAGACAAAGTTCTGAAGAAGCTCAAAAGTTGGGGATTAAAGTTCATATCATTAGCAGGCAAAATCACATTGGTCAAGTCAGTTATCCTTTCTCTTCCATCCTTTCATTCTACAATTTCTCTGGTTCCAAGAGCTGTTCCAGAAGAAATTGAGAAATTTTGCTGTAATTTTATCTGGAATAAGTCGAATAAAGAGCACAGCTTGCACTATGTAAGCTAGAACAAAATGTGTGAACCAATAGAATATGGAGGCAGAGGGCTACATTCATGCTCCAACAAATTGGGTCCTTTAAGGGCCAAATTAGCTTGAAAATATTTGAAAGAAGAAGACTCTTTATTGCATAAAACTGTGTATCCTAAATATGGTTCCTGTTGGAATGCTGTGAATAGAACTAAATCCACTTCTACGGCGTGGAAGCTTATTAAAGATGGAAGTAAATTCCTTAAATAAATTGTGAGGTGGAATATAGCAAATGGTCAATCTATTGATGTCTTTGAAGACACATTGATTTTGGACAAATGCCTTAACAAATGGCCTACATTTGTCAATTCACAAGAAGAAATGGTTGGATCCTTAACAGTGGAAAGTTTTATTTTGGGAGATCAATGGTGCAGTTCAGAACTACAAAAGTTTTTCGGGAAGGACCTTGTTGATCTCATATGCAAGATTGAAATAAAACCAAAAATTAATGAAGATCAAATTGAACTCATTCACATGGAATCTGGGAAAACAATTACTTCAATGGCTGCCGGTAACAATTTCTCTCAATACACTGACAACAAAGAATGAAAATGGTTGAAGAAATCAAAATTGAATGCTAGAGTGGAAAATTTCTGGTGGAGGGTTTTAAACAATGCATTGCCAACCAATTCATTTTTAACATATAGAAGACTTCAAAGGATAGCTTATTGTCCTAGAGGTTGTTTTGAGGAAGAAAATATTTGTCATATGACCTGCAGATGCTACAAGGTTGCAGAAGTTATTCAGAAGATGAAAAAGTTGGGTTTTCATATCCCTCTTTTCATTATAAGGAGGAGATGTACAATTGGTTTGTAAGACAAAAAGCATTTCTTTCTAGCTTGCTCAGCAATGCCATTTACTCTACTTGGAAGGAGAGAAATGAACTAGTTCATGGGAAGAAGGAAAGAAGCTTAGTTCATATAACTGTTGAGGCGGTAAGCTATGTAGGAGTATTTAATGCTCCTAATTACATCAACACAGACTGGTTGAGTACTAATCAGCTTTTGTTGTTTGAAAATCGTTGGTACTCTCCTCCAACCGATTAGATTAAGGTGAATGTAGATGCAACATTATTCCCTTCCTATAAAGGAGGTATTGGAGGAGTGGTTAGAGATCATAAAGGAAGATTGATAGCAGCTTATGGAAGACCTCATATGCATTGGGATATCACTTACCTAGAGTTTCTAGCTATATCATATGTTAAAGATGTGATCAAGGATCAGGTGCATGGATATAATGGTATAATAATTGAAAGTGATAATGCAAATGTTATCAAATTCATCCACAAGGATCTCAAAAAAGGATGTAAAGGTATGGATAAAATTTCTTTTGTAGATAGTTTTAATTATGTTATTTTCAATTGTGTTAAAAGAGATTGTAATAACTTAGCGTACTTATGTGCTAACTTTGGAGCTTTTTCTACTTTTTTTTAGGGATGATATTTTTCTTGATAAGGTTCCTCCTTCGTTTGTTAATATTTTGAAGGAGGAATCATTAGCTTGTGCTTTGTAGGGTCTTTTTCCCCTATCTTTAGTAATGTTATTTGCTTTCTTAAAAAAAAAATCAAAAATGGAATTGATGTGTTGTATGAAAATAAAATAAATAATTTATACATGCTTGATTTAAATTATGTTAAATCTTCTAATTCTTTTTGTCTCAAAACTATTACTAATGAATCTTGTTTATGACATAAAATACTTTGTCATACGAGCATGAAAAATCTTATGAAGAATACTTAAAAAGAATTGGTTAGAGGAATACCCAAATTCTTCACTAAAGACCACATATGTGATGCATGCCAATTAGAAAAATAAGTGAAATTCTCCTTTCATTCAATTAAAGAACTTAGAAATAGCAAACCATTAGAAGTCCTACACATAGATTTTTCTGAACTGGTTAGCACTATAAGTTTAAGAGGAAACATTTTTGGGTATGTAATTGTTGATGATTATTCAAGATTCACTTGGATTATATTCTTATCACATAAGAGTGAATTATTTGAAGAGTTTAGATATTTTTATACTTGGATTCATAGGAGGTTAGGTTTTAAATTTTTAGCAATTCAAAGTGATCATGGAGGAGAATTTGAAAATGAAAAAATTTGAAAACTTTTATAAAGAGCAATGAATTGATCATAACTTTTCAACACCTAAGACCCTTAGCAAAATAGGGTTACTGAAAGAAAGAATAAAACTTTGAAAGAAGTCATTATAGCCATGTTGGCTGAATATTCACTTTTAAAATATTTTTAGGTTGAAATGGTTAGTACAACTTGTTAAGTTCTAAATAGGATGAACATTAGATCCAAGTTGAATAAGCACCCTATAATTTTTTTTAAGGGGAGAACACCTAACCATTCATATTTACTTATCTTTAGATGTAAGGTGCTCATTCATAATAATGGCAAAACTCCTTTAAGAAAATTTGATCCTAAATTTGATGAAGGAATTTTTCTAATATATACTAGTGTTGGTAAATCCTATAGAGTTTTTAACAAAATGATATTGATAGTTAAGGAGATCACACATGTAGTTTTTGATAAATTTTGTATTTTTGAAGAGTAAATATTAGAGGAAGAACATATTAAAGTGATCTCCCAATGAATTAAAAAAATAAATATTGAAGAGAATGTTGGAATAGAAAATATTTTTCCTAAAGAATGGAAATATTCTAAAAGTCATCCTAAAAATTTAATTTTAGGTGAACTAAATGAAGGTCTTAGAACTAGGCATTAACTTAACAAAGAAGTGAACCAGGCTGCCTTTTTTTTATTAATATAAATCAAGCACTTTCTAATAAATATTATATTTTGGTCATGCAAGAAGAATTGAATCAATTTATTCGAAATTATATTTAGGAATTGATCAAAAGGCCTAAAAGTTAAAGTGTTGTTTGAACTAAGTGGGTGTTCAAAAATAAAATGAATAATTTAGGTGTAGAGGTTAGAAATAATGTAAGATTGGTGGTTAAGGGATATAATCAAATAGAAGGAATTGATTTTGAAGAAACTTTTGCCCTAGTAGCCAGACTTGAAGCGATAAGGGTGCTACTTGCATTTGCTTGTTTTAAATATTTTAAATTGTTTCAAATGGATATTAAGAGTGCTTTTCTTAATGGGATGATACAAGAGGATATTTATATTGATCAACCAATAGGTTTTGAAAATTAAAAAGTATCTAATAATGTATTTAAATTAAAAAAGGCATTGTATGAACTAAAATAAACACCTAGGGCTTGGTATGAGTGGCTAAGAACTTTCTTACTAGAAAGATCATTTATTAAAGGAGGTGTGGACACCACTCTCTTCTTAAATAAAGTAGGAAATGAGATACTCATTATTCAATTATATATTGATGATATCTTGTTTGGATCTACTAATAAAAATCTTTATAATGATTTTTAAAAAATAATGAGCAGTAAATTTAAAATGAGTTTGATGAGAGATTTGAGTTACTTTCTTAGTTTTAGTACAAAAAAAGAGGATGAAACATTTCTTAGCTAGTCAACATATATTAAGGACATACTCAATAAATATAAAATGGATAAAGCTACACCAATGAGTTCCTCAGTATAGTTAGATAAGATCTCTAAGAGAAAATCTATTGATTAAAGAAATTTGGAGGAATAATTGGATCAATACTTTATTTAACTACTAGTAGATCTGATATCATATTTAGTATTTATTTCTATGCTAGATTTTAAGTTGATCTAAAGGAATCATATTTGACTGCTATGAAAAGAATTTTGAGATATATTTTGGAAACTCAAAACTTAGGGATATGGTATCCAAGGCATAGCTCTTCTTTTAAAATCATTGGATATTCTAATTCAGATTTTATAGGATGTAGGGTAGATTAAAAAAGTACTTCTAAAACTTATCAATTCAATTGAAACTCTTTAGTTTTTTGGTCTAGTAGAAAATAGAATTCTATTACCCTTTCAACTGCTGAAGCTAAATACATTGCATTAGGTAGTTATGTGGCACAAGTTCTTTGGTTAAATAACAACTTATTGATTTAGGATTTTCTATTGGCACTATTACATTTTTTGTGATAATATGAGTGTCATATGTATTTCAAAGAATCCATTCAATATTTTAGAAAGAAGCATATAGATATAAGGCATCACTTCATTAGAGATCATGTGTCTAAAGGAGAAATTAAACTACATGATGTAGCTGCTAGAAAGTAAATTACATATATTTTCACTAAACCACTTGCTTTTGAAATATTTAGCACCTTAAGAACCAAATTGAATGTAATTGATATTCATACTTAAGAATTGAAATTCAGCAAAATTCATTTTTGATTTAACTTATTGTTAGTATTTATACTGTCTTTATTTGTGATTTTTTTTTTGTTTGTTGATTTTTGTTTTCTTTATTTTGGATTTGATTTCTCTTTTGTATTATTTTATTTTTATTATTGTTTTGTTTTGTTTATGTCTCATGAATTTTTTTTTTTACTTTATTTTTGTAAAGAGTCATAATTATCATGCGCAATTCTAAAAATTTACTTTTCAATTATACTTTATGAATCATTTTTGTACTATACGATATCACTATATTTTGCATGATAATTTTTCTAAGTTTTTAAGATAAAAATATGTTTTTATAAACAGATCATATAGTACGAACATGTCATCGTACTATATGAAAACTTCATTTTTTTGTTTGTATGAATAGGGAGGTTATTTAAAAGGTAGTTATTTTAAAAATAGTTCTAGATGAACACTTATTCATCTGTATGATCCTGTTGTCATTCTGTATATAGATGGACCCAATAGCTAGAGTGATCCTATTGTCATTCTGTATATAGACGAACCCAATAGCTAAAGTACGATCATTATTATCTAATCGTCCTGGACGAACCATATTAATTTGTACGATCATTTTGGTCAAAAATATATACAAAACGACTCCTCGGGAATGATAGTTTATGAAAAGTCGTTTCTTTTTTTGCAGTTTCCATTCATATGTATGAAAGTTTTTCATCTCGAACGAATGCAAGGTCATACGCACAAACTGTGTTTTGTGCTATATGATCATGCCATTTTCTTTAAATTCGAAGGCATTCATTGAGTTTTACTCACCAATCACTTTCAATCTCAAATCATCTTGTCTTTTAAAACTTTCCAAATGGAAAGTAGTAGTAAGTGCGCTCAAATCTCCAAAGGCTCTTCTTCTCATTCTGGCAAAGAGAATGAAGAAGCCTATGTTCGCTTCTTTGAGATAAAAATGACTCCTTATTGGTGGAATTTTGAAAACAAGTTTTAAAAATTTTGTATTTCTTTGGGAATTTTGAAATTAAAGTTAAATTCTAATTTTAACATCGAATTATCCTGTTTGAAAAGGTATATCACCTCAAAAGGTGAAAATAAAATTTCAGAATGAGATTCAGATTTAGAATTATGAATCTCATCTTGAATATTATAATCGGATGCTAAAGAGAACTTTGTATGGCCCCAAAGGATCAAAGTGAGGTTCAACTAAATATCTAGCTACAATAGCCAAGACGGGTGATCGTTAAATTCATATCCAAAGCTCTATCAATGAAAGATATATCTCCTTAGAGGGAGAAAATATCGTTCGATGATAATTCTTTGAATATGATGATAACGATCACTAGTATTTTAATTTTTCCAAAGAAATCCAATTGAATTTAAAAAAATCAATTTTTAAAATTAGGTGCGTGTGTGGTTCTACATCTCCTATGAGCATAAGCCCTCATAGTTAATTACATCGTAGAGAGACAGAGTCCCCTATGAAAACTTTTGAATAAAATAGTGACAAAATTTTGTTAGATTTTTCAGGAGTGATATCAAAAAGAGGAGAATTTTGGAAATTCAAAAAAGGGAATAAATCAAAATTGAGCAGTTATTATCGGAATCAAGGGAAGAAAATTAGGTGACACTTTGAGATTCTGGAACCATCCGAAAGTGTCTCAACTTAATCTAAGTGTTGAGCTTTATATTTTGGATTGAAATGAAAATTAATTAATGTTGAGCATTTTATTAGAAATTTGGGATTATATTCTCAAAGGTTGGGGTCTTATAATTAGAGATCTGCCCCAGATCCTAGATCTAAATTTGGACACTAGACCACAGTCGTCCGAACCTAACTAATGCAGTGCAAGATCTTGACTTACCCCAGCCTAAATTAGGGAGCCAGCTAACCACCTAATAGATTTAAAATATATGAATCCAATCTTTTATGAAAGAGTGGTAGGGATATTTTCTTTAAGTTTTGGAGAGCTGAGTCGACATCTAGAGATTTCCCTAATTGGCCCCTTTGACTTATGTTGTGTGCAAAATGCTAAGGACTAATGCAATTAAAATTTTGACTCTTTTAAATGTATTTCTAATACATTGCATTATAGTTGACAACTTCAAATTAAATATGCTTGAAATTTTAAAAACAGGCTTAGAAAATAATTTTGTAGAAGACTGGGCTTCCCTAGGTCCGGCACCTTATCCTCATAGGTCAAACTATCCGGATTCTGCGTGTAGGCGGGGATGGGTCTAAAGCAAGAAAAGAAGAAGTGCAAAAATATGCATTCGACCCCGGGGTTAATCCCCAGCTAATTCCCTAGATTCATTTTCTTTCTATGTTATTTAGACTCTCTAAATTTCAAACTTTATAATTATGAGTATAAAACTTTCACACCCTCACGAGTCTCATGTATACAAGTGAAAACACAAGTGGCACACAAACGCCAAAAAAATTAGAAAAAAAGGTAATTCTATATGCAATCATATCAAAACATCAAATATAAATGAATTAATTAATGAATGTCCATAGACAAAGTTGTCTTGCTGTCTATAGAAAGTAAAGTGGTCTAAAGGAGAAATTAAACTAGGCATTAACTAAGAAAAAGAAGGTTTGATATTTTTAATAAATACTAGACATTAATTGGAGTTGAATGACACTAAGTTTGTTCATTTTGGATTTTTTTATAATTAGTTATGAATTTTCAAAGTTTTCTTAATTATTTGAAATTTAAACTTTTTTAATTAGGAAGGTTTTGATCATTTTGATCCAAACTCATTTCAAACTGCTTGGAATAACTCCCAAAGATTAGGTCTGACCCATGGAGTGTTTCCAGGTGTTTGAAAATTATTTGGAATTTTTTAATGATTTTTAATTAATTAAATTAATTAATTATTATTTTTGATTAGAAATTCAATTAAAGTTAAATTGAAGGTCTAGCAAAGGGATTTTAATTATTTTTAGGTAGAGGACTACGTTCTGGTAAATTTATGGTATTATTTTTATTTGTTAGACTTAATTTGGATTTATTATGTTTTTTTGAATTTTTTTAGTTCTTAAAAGGTCTGAAACTTGACATGCTTAATTTTAATCTAATGACATCCAAATTAAGTGAAATTTGAACCTGAGGTACCTTATATCACTAAGTTTGCTATGTTCAAGTTTCACCGATATTGGGTGTGTGTACAATCCCCTATGAATTTTCTAATTTTTTATATATTTCCTTAATTATTTTCCCTAGGTGTCTCTACTATTCAAATGGGCATGAAACTTGGTGTGTCTAACCTTGGTACATATGCATTCATATCACAAAAAATTTGTAGCAAAATACAAAAAATCTAAGGAGTTCTGAATTTTCAATATTTAGGGTCCAAAATGGACCTTTTACCTTAAATATTCAAATCATAGAAATCCATTGGGTATATGACCTTAGAAAAATTACTAAATATGCCCAAGATACCCAATAATCTTTCACCAAAATTTGGACTCAAGCTGATAATTGGATTGTGAGAAAATTATTAAAAACTAAATTCCAACAAATGGGAATATCTTACAATATAGAAATTAAATCAACCTAATTTTAATTTTAGTAAATACTAAATTAAATTTCCTTTCCAATGAGCCTAAAAACATCCCATTTGGTAGAAAATTTGATTTTCTATGAATTTTAGAAGATTTGAAGCATTTAAAGCATTTTTTAATCAAATTTGGGTGAAATCAGCCACCGGCCCAATCATTGGCATGACGGCGTGGCGCCTCAGCATAGTTCCATATGTAAGGTTCTGAATTGACCACTTAACCATGTTGGAATTGACCACTTAACCATGTTGGAATTGACCACTTAACCACATTGGATCAATAGATCCGACCGTCGGATAACAAGGAAGCAAGATCGACGGACGAGGTGCGACCATGTCATCACCTGGATCACGGGATGACCTGAGTTCAAATCTTAAGGGAGTAGCCGCGTGGTATCCTTAGATCTGGGCCATCTGATCTTTGATCGGACAGTCCAGCTCTTCTGGTTTTCTCCAGTTTATTTTCAGTAAAAAAATTTAAATGCTCATATCTCCCAAAATACTTAACAAAATTTAATAAAATTTGAAACACAGCTAGAGGGAAATGTTATCTTTCAACACCTAAAGTTTGGAGGCTTCATATGTTGTAGATTTGTTACAATTTCAAATTGAAGTTTTAGAGAAAAATTAAGATATCTTATAATCCTGTGGACAGAATTTGATGAACTTGGGCTTGTTGGAAAGTTGTTTATATCCTCTACAACTTTGATGATGGGCCCAAGAACTTTTAATAGCTTGATTGAAAACTGCTATAGGAATATCCTTTCTTTCTCTTTCCTTCTCTCTCTTCTCAAATTAGGCTCTCAAGTTTTGCAACAACCTTTGGACTGGTTGGAGGGGCCTTATTTATGGATGGAGGGGCTGGCTCATGCCTTGGAGAGGGTTTTGGGCAGCTAGCATTGGAGATTTTGGAATGTAAGAAATGAAGACAAAGTCTTGAGTGAAGAGTGAGGTTCTTTCCACCCCTTCTCATGATTGCTATCTTAATCAAGATAAATGGAAGATCTAGGGTGCTATCAAATGTCCTCTCCAGCCATCAACTTGCATAAAATCTGATTTGTTAAGTGGGTTTAGCTTACCAAGATGATAAAGCCATATTTTATGCAAGTTTGACCACTTTGACTAGTAAACTATGCTTTTGACTAATGAGGTGGCAGCCAAGTGACGTAGGGAATTATTTGGCATGGCTTGATCAAGAGTTAAGGGTCAAGGGTCAAGGCTATGGTGAATGGAAGCATGAACCATAGAAGTTTGACAAAATTTGGGAGTTGACTTGGTCAACTCAAATTGGGTTGAGTTGATTAAAAGTTAAGTGATACATGGGTCATACCTAGAAGCTAATTCGAATAGGTGATGAAGGTTGGAGAGCTCAAATGGGTTTATTTGATCCATTTAGACTCCTTAAGGGTTAATAGGTCAATCTAGGTTGACTTGGTTAACTAGGTTGGCCCAAGGCTTGGTCTTGAGTCAAATGGATTTATATGTGCATTTGGATTACAATGGATATGGCTTCAAGATTTGAAAATGTCATTTGGGTCAATGACCTATTTTGGTCTCTTAATGGATCATTAGGTCAACCTAAGTTGACTTGGTCAACCTAGGTTAACTTGGTCAACCAAGTTGACCCAAGGGCAAAGGTTAGGATCAACAAGTTTAAAATGATATTTTGAATGTGCCTGGAGATATTCCAAGGCAAGGTGAGGTCATTTTGGTCAAAATGACTGTTTTGACCCTAAAGGAACCTTTGAGGTTAAACTAGGTTGACATGGTCAACCGAGTTGACCTAAGATTTTGAATTGGATCTAATAGGTCCCAAATATTGCTTGAAAATGGTTGGAGGAAGTATCAAAAGTTGATGAAGCTAGGTCAAATCGAATTTAGGTCAAAAGTTTAAAAATCCCCTTAAAGGGCATTTTGGTTATTTTGGCCTTAGGTCAATTCTGGGTCAAAATGAACCCAAAAAATGTAGATTAATTCTTAACAAGTTAATATCAAAGGATTGGAAGGGATCAAAGGGTTTGGAGGGAGATCCAAAGCTGAATTCCACTAGATGGTAGGCCTAGTGGCATGTATGGTAAATATTTGAATGTTTTATAACTTTTGGAACTAGGTTTAGTTTCTGGGGTTAGAGACATCAGATTGAGCATAAACTTGGTATGCTGACACTAGAGATATGTCTTATCAATATTCATTGATAGATTTTGAATCATAGATCAGTTGACTGAGTTTTGAAGTATTAGAAAAAATATTGAAAAAGGCTTTCAAGACAGCGCCTTTAAACCTCGGATTTTGATTTGAATTTCAACATTTGAACTGGACTTTGGATTTTAAAGTTTAAGTTTGAATTATCCTAATCATTTGCAATCAATTTAATGATTATTAATGATTGAATAGATCCTAAACTAGGTTTGATATTAATTTGAAGGTTGAATAAGGACTTGAACTAGAGTTTGAGTTTTGAGCTGGATTGAGCTAAAGTTTGACTGGGTTTAAAATTTGAATTGATTTGAATTGATATGAATCTGGATTGATCATAGGGTTTAGGAGGAACTTACAGTCTAGACAATTTTAGGGTCTAGAGTCCAGAAAGGGGTTAAAGTGACCTTATACAAAAATGAGGTCAATAAATGGACCCTAAATATATGTAGTTGAAGGAACTTCTGTTGCACATATTGGCATTGACCGAAAAAAAAAATTGAATAGGATTCTGGAAGTCCAAGGAAGGGCATCACCTGACCATAGGTCTATAGGATGGAGATATAAGACTTATTCCGAATAGACATATTAACTGGGAAACCAAGGTAGGGATCACCTAAACTTGGGTCTAAAGAAGGGCATCACCCAACCTTAGGTCTATAGGATGCTGATAGAAGAGTTACTCCTAATAGAAAGATTAATTGGGAAGCCAAGTTAGGGATCACCTAAACTTGGGTCTAAGGAAGGGCATCACCCAACCTTAGGTCTATAGAATGCTGATAGAAGACTTACTCCTGATAGATAGATTAACTGGAAAACCAAGGTAGGGATCACCTAAACTTGGGTGTAAGGAAGGGCATAACCCAATATTAGGTCTATAAGATGCTGATATAAGACTTACTCCTAATAGACAGATTAACTAGGAAACCAAGGTAGGGATCACCTAAACTTGGGTCTAAGGAAGTGCATCACCCAATCTTAGGTCTATAGGATGCTGATAGAAGACTTACTTCTAATAGACATATTAACTGAGAAATCAAGGTAGGGATCACCTAACCTTAGGTCTAAGGAAGGGGATCACCCAACCTTAGGTCTATAGGATACTGATACAAGACTTACTCCTAATCAACAAATTAACTGGGATGATCATGTGGGGAGGAAAATTTCTCCACACAGAGGATCGAAGATGGAAAACTAGGATGGTGCCATGAAGGGCGTACTCCACCACTAGCAAATGATCATGTGGGGAGGAAACTTGCTCCATACAGGGGACCAAAACTGGCAAACTAGGATGGTGCCATGAAGGGCTTCCTCCACCACTAGTGAGTGTGAATTAAGATGGTACCATGAAGGGCGTACTCCACTACTAAACCCTAAATCCAATGCAGGGTGGTGCCACAAAGGGTGTACTCCACCACTAGCGTGTGTGAATTAGGATGGTGCCACGGAGGGCGTAAACTACCACTAATCCCCAAGTCAAAAGCTAGAATGGTATCATGGAGGGCGTACTCTATCACTAGTGAATGGTCATGTGGGTAGAAAACTTGCTCTACATAGAGGACCTAAATTGGCAAACTAGGATGGTGCCACAAAGGGCGTACTCCCTCACTAGTGGATCTAATCCCAGGGAAAGGGATGACCCAATCCCGAGGGGAAGATGAGCGGACTAGAATATCGAGAAGTGTAAGAGAGCATGTGGAATTGGTTTAAACTTACAAAAAAGAAAAATGAATATTTTATTGATTGATAAATCGAGCTACATCAAGTATAGTACTTCTTAAGGAAATGCCCATTGACAGGAAACATTGGGTGGTTTCCTTTACAATCCACTAGCTGATACGAGCCTCCTTTGTAGACAGTTTCTACAACGAAGGGTCCTTCCCAAGTTGGTGCAAACTTCCCACCGATCTTTCGGTGAGTTAAGATAGGCCTTCGAAGGACCAAGACTAAGTCTCCTACTTGGAAGGTCTTAGGTCTCATTAACTTATCATGAGCTTAAACTATTCGGGCCTTATATAACTCTAGACTTTGCTGAGCTAGGAGACGTCGCTCTTCAAGACCTTCGAGTTCTTATAATCAGAGTTTAGTATTTTTCTCATTAGTGATTTAATTTTGGATTGTAATTCTAAGTGAAGGAGTTTGTATCTCCAAGGGAAATACGGCCTCAGACCCATACACTAGTACAAACAGAGTGGATTGGGTTGGGGTTCTATAAGTAGTTTGATATGCTCATAAAGCTTCCACCAATCACTCAACCCATTATCGCTTGTTATTATTAAGGGTCTTTTTGATAATTTGCACCAAGGTTTTATTGAAGGCCTCAGCCAACCCATTAGCCCGGGGGTAATAGATTGTTGAATATCTCCAATCAATATTATGGCGTCTTACAAAACTATTAATTTTTGTAGACTTGAATGTAGACCCATTATAGGATATGATTATGTGAGATACACCGAATTAATATACAATATGATCAGGAAAGAACTTTAAAACATGGTGGGATGTTACATTACATAGGGAAATCACTTTCGCCCATTTTAAAAAATAATTACTCACAGCTAATATGAGGTGATGACCTCTCAAAGAAGGAGTTTATCGGCCCGATAACATCCATGCCCCAACTCTCGAAGGGTCACAAAGCTATCGTGGGGTGCAACACATTAGGTGGTTGATGTAAGACCACACCATGAACTTGACACTGATGACAATGCTTCATAATATTCATGCAGTCATCAATTATTGTAGGCCAGTAGTATCCAAGTCTTTTGATTTTTAATTTCATTTTGGACCCGATTGATGAGCACCATAAAGTCCAGAATAGACTTCGTTGATGATATTTAAGTCTTCTCTTTATCTAAACAATGCAGCCACATTTGATCAAATGATCGTCGGTACAGTGCATTATTGACTAGTGCATATGATAGGGCATGCTTCTTGATTTGATTAGCAAGGGATTTATCTTAAGAAAGCTTTCCTACTTGAAGGCAGTCAATTAATGGTTGTCTCCAGTCGCCTTCTTCGTCAAATTTCAAAGAGACAGAAAGGATCTAAAGAGGTTACTTGTTAATGTATTTCAAATCTATAGGGGAGAGGGCTTTGCGACCTTGAATCTCTATAGGAATGGAATCTTCTTCAGAGCATGCAAATTCCTTTGCAAGCTTTGCTAAGGCATCTGCCGCAGAATTACTTCCACGGGAAACCCTATACATAGTTATGAAAGGAATCTGTTCAAGTAAGTGAATGGTGTATTGGTGGTATTTTAAGAGATTAGGATTCAAAACCTTATAGCTCCCTGCAACCTGGTTGATCACTAGTTGAGAGTCACCAAATATCTTAATCAATTTAATCTCCATTAAAATTGCAATTTCCAAACCAATTATCAGATCTTCATACTCAGTCTCATTATTCATGCAAGGTTCTGATAAATGGTAGGAGAAATGCATCATTCCATTTTTCGGCGTTATAAAAATTAGTCCAATTCTGGCTTTTTTGGGGATCTTAGATTGTTGGGTTACTTCCCGATGAGAGGATGCTGCATCATCAAAATACAACTCCTTGACGACATCTTTAAATTCCCTTAAATACATTATTTGTTTGTCAGGCAAATCATTATTCAAAGGAGAATCCACTTGTAGTGAGTGTGCCGCCAAGAAGTTGGCAATGGCCTATCCTTTCACCGCACACAAGGGAATGAAACTAATCTCAAATTGGAGTAATATGATAGACCATCGAGCCAGACGACCTGATAATATAGCTCGGGTCATAAGATATTGCAAAGGATTAACTCTGGAAATCCAACTAATCGAATGGGAGAGCATGTAATGCCTTAGTTTTTGAGCTGCAAAAACCAAAGCGAGATAATGCTTTTTAATTGATGGATATCAAATTTCAGTGGGTAAAAGTCTTCGGCTAAGGTAATAGAGAGCGTTCTCCTTCCCTTCGTTGTTGACCTGAGCTAATAGGGCACATAAGGACTCATCTAAGGCTGCAGTGTAGAGAATCAAAGGTTTCCCTATAATAGGGGCAGTCAAAACTGGCGGATTAGAAAGGTATTTCTTTATATCATAGAAGGCATTTTGACACTTCTTATCCCATACAAATTTAGTGTCCTTTTTGGCTAGGACAAAGAAGGGTTGACATCTTCCAGAAAGATTAGAGATAAACTTCTTTATATACGCCAACCTACCTTGAAGAGACCTTAACTGAGTAAGGCTCCTAGGAGGTGGCATATCTAGGATGGCTTCAATTTTGACAGTGTAAATTTCAATTCCCCGGTGCCTCACTATGAATCCTAAGAATTTTATTGAAGTGACACCGAAAGCACACTTTAAGGGGTTCGTTTTCAAATCTTAGCGGCACAACCATTCAAAAATAACCCTTAAGTCATGCAAGTGAGCCTCTTTAACTCTACTCTTGACAACTAAATCAACGATGTAGCATTCGACTTGACTGTGGATCAAGTTTTCAAAGATATGAGTCATGACTCGCTGGTAGGTTGCTCCAACATTTTTAAGGTCAAAGGACATTACCTTATAATAGAAGATTCCTATGGGAGTTTTAAATGTAGTGTTTCTCTCATCTTCTAGGGCCATCTTGATTTTGTTATAATCTGATGAGCCATCTATAAAGGAGAAAACAACATACGAAGAGATAATGTCTACCATAAGTTTGGGTATAGGCAAAAGAAATTTATCGTTAGGACATGCCTTATTCAGATCCCTATAGACAATGCAAATTTAAATTTGACCATTTTTCTTTCGAACTGGCATGACGCTGTCCACCCAAGAGGGGAATTATTCCTCTCGAATAAATCCGGCTTTGGCCAACTTAATAAATTCAAAAATGACTTGTTGCTCAATCTCTAAGCGCATGCGCCGAGGAGCTTGTTTAATAGGAATGTTATCATGTCAAATTCCAAGTTTATGGACTACCACATTAGCATACAGGCCCAACATTTTATCACATGTCCAGGCAAAGCAATCCTTAAACTCGGATAAAAGATAAATCATATCCTGGGATTCACCCTCGCTTAGCAACGTACTAATGAAAGTGGAGCGAGGGTCATCATTGGTTCCTAGGTTAATTTCCCTTAACTTGTCAAATATTGACTTAATCTCTTCTTCGAATTCTGGGGGTGCATCTCGAACTTGAAGTTCATCAGGATCATCTAAAGTCTCCAAATAGAGCCCATCGAGGGGACCGATGGCATCTGTAGGGACATTTTGAGATTCAAGATGGTAAGTTATCATTAAACAATATTCATCGTCATCAAACGAACTAACGGTACCATAGCTGATACCACTTGTTGGATTTTTCTTGATTTTAGTTTGCCAAATATTTTTGTGGTATCTGGCTTGACCCTTAGTCCATCGATATGGTGTTGCAAATCTATTTTTCATGTCTTATGTTTTGATGATTGACAAACACTGCTTTTCTTGGACAGCTTGTTGCTTCTAACTTTTCAGGAATCGACGATCGGACAATAAAAAAGGAGCCAAGTTCAGGAATGCGTAGGTCTAGGGTTGAGTCAGTCTGTACTTTTATTTTTACCTTTTGAGTCCACTTGTAATAGTCAAAAATACTGATACTTTGTAACCCTTCACACACACACTTGAGAGAATTAGAAATTCTGTTTTTACTCATATCGGCCAGGACGATATCTTTGATCGGCCTGGACGATCAGCTTAAAACAGAAAGTCTAATTAAGGATTCTTGATTAAGGCAGCCAACGTTAACCGATCGTCCTGGACGATACGTGTATCGGCCAGGATGATAAGCTCAAAACAGAAAGAAGTAGCCGCCATAGACAAGTATGGTATAGCATATCTTTAAATTATCGGCCAGGACGATCCTCGGATCGGCCTGGACGATATTCACAAATTATGCCATAATTGTTCAGGAAATTAAGGAAGTAATTAAGGATGATTGATACGATCATATCGTCCTGGACGATCGCAGGATCGGCCAGGACGATCCAGTCAAAAACCTTAAGTTACTTCAGGACGATCAGTATCGGCCAGCCCGTATTCAGGGCTATTGTCAGGACGATTTTCGTCTGATTTGAACTGATCGGCCAGGACGATCGTGAGATCGGCCTGGACGATCAAGCTAATTTTCAATCGTCCTGTTTTCCATTCAGGGCTATGCTCTGGCCGATCTTCATTAATTTGTACTGATCGGCCAGGCCGATGTCCAGATCGGCCTGGACGATATTGTCGGCAACTTGCAATTAATGAGCTCTTTTGAAGCTCTTCTATTTAAAGAGCTCTTGTTCAACGTTTTTCAAGACTTTTGGCTGCTGCCTTGACCTGAGAAGACCTTGAGGAGAGAAAGAGAGAGAGAAGAGAGAGAGAGGATCTTGTGAGGGGGAGCTTGTGAGAGGTTTCACAAGGGTTGCTTCAAGGATCTCTCTGCGTCGTCTTCGTCTAGAGTTTCTTGTCCGTGGAAGGGTCGGTAGAGGTAAGGAGTTGTGCCGTTGGTTCTGGTTCTCTGCCGGCTTCAGGAGGAAGCAAAAGGAGATAGGTTCTCTGCCTTGCCGGGGTGGCAAAAAGGAGGTTCTTGTGAGGGTTTCTCCACCTAGCCGTGGGGGGCTAAAGGAGAGTCACTTTTTGTTTAGTGCAATACTTGGAGGGTGCCTCCAAGGAGTGGATGTAGGTCGAGTCGACCGAACCACTATAAAATCTCTGTGTTTCTTTTCTTGCTTCCGCACGTTTAATTCCGCATTATTTTCGTGGTGTGATTTGGTTTTATGTTACTTTATTTCTTTGTTTAAAAACGAAGTTTTTAAAATACCAATTCACCCCCCCTCTTGGTTAGTTTGGGACTAAGTTCATAGGGCTTAACATCCCCATCGAACTTTCAAGTGGTATCAGATCTTGTTTCGAAAATTAAAGTTTAAAAACTTTTTGAATTTGATCCATGTCTAACTTTGGGAATCGCAACACTACGGAAGGGTATTCTATTACCCGACCTCCTCTGTTCGATAACCTACCTTTTGATTTCTGGAAAACTCGCATGTCAACTTTTTTACAATCTACTGATTATCGCATGTGGATGCTTATTCAAGAAGGTTATTCTCCACCTTCTCGTGAAATTAACGGTTTTAAAACTGAAGTTGCTTTTACCGAATGGACTTTTGATGAGCGAGATTTAGCTCAATTAAATGCTAAATGTTTGAATTGTTTTTTCTGTGCTTTAAAATCTGAGGATTACATGCGTGTTTCAACTTGCAAAACTGGTAAAGAAATTTGGGATAAATTGTGCATTACTTATGAAGGCACTAATGAAGTTAAACAATCCCATTTAAACATTCTCTTGCATGACTACGAACTTTTTCGTATGAAACCTCATGAATCAATTTCTGACATGTACACTAGGTTTACTCAGATTGCTACCTCATTGCATGCACTAGGAAAAGAACTTTCGAACTATGAAAAAGTTAACAAGATTTTGAGATGCTTGCCTTCATCCTATGATGCAAAAATTACTGCAATTACTGAATCTAAAGATTTAAACACCTATTCTATTGATAACTTGCTTGGCTCACTCATTGCTTACGAGCAAGGGGTGAATCAAAGAAATCTTGATGCAGGTGAAAAGAAAAAGGTGAAAACCATTGCATTGAAGGCACACAAATCGGATTCTGAATCTTCCGGGTCTGAAAGCGATGGAGTTGCCTTCATCACAAGGCAATTCAAAAGCTTTCTAAGGAAGAAACAAAAGCATCATCAAAATTGGAGAAAAGATAAAGATCATAAACATACTAAAGGATCTTCTGATGTTGTTTGTTTTGAATGTAGGAAACCTGGACATGTAAGATCTGATTGTCCTACACTTCAAGATCAATCGAGCAAAGGAAAAGGTGATGAGAAAGCAAAGTCTAGGAAGGACAAAAAGAAAAACCAAAGGAGCTTTTGGGCAGAATCTGGTACTGATTCTTCTGAGACTGAACCAGAGGAAGAAACTACAAACTTGTGTTTCATGGGAAAAGATCAAAGTGATCAAGAAGAGGTATGTGAACTTTCATATGATCAACTTCTTGAAGTTTCAGAAAAAATTCATGCATCATATAGAAAATTAAAGAAAACTCATGCTAGCTTGAAATTAGAACTTTTAAATCTACAAAAAGAGCATGAAATTTTGATTAAGGACCATCAAACAATTGATTCAAATCACATGACTTTACTTGATGAATTTGATGAATTAAATAAAAATCATGGTAAGTTAGTTGAAGAGCATGATGCATTGAAAATATCACACATATCTCTTGAATCTGATTTTAAGAAGTCAAAAGAAATAGAAAAAAATTTGAGGATTGAAAATGAAATTTTAGAAAACACAAACTTGAAGATTCAAAGTGATTTAGAAGCATGTAAGAAATCTAGGATGAATTCTACTATTAATCAATTGCCAAAACCTAGAGAGAGGCATTATAACTCAAATCACTTAAGAAATCCCTTTCCTGGAGTTAGATGTTTTTCTTGTGGCATGCTAGGACATATCTCACATACTTGTACAATTCATCATAGTTCACATTGGGTATGGAGACCTAAGGTACAAGATCCACAGCATACCACACATGCATTGCATTCTTCTCTTCATAAGAAGGAACCCAAACCTGCTTGGGTTCCTAAAACTAACATTTGATAATTTTGCAGGAAGCCTCTCACAAAAGACCTCGTGAGAGTATGTGGTACCTGGACAGTGGATGCTCTCGACATATGACTGGTGATGCTAGCCAGTTTGTTGTACTAGAATCCAGGACTGGAGGCAAGGTTACTCTTGGAGACAACACCACTAGGAAGGTGGTAGGAGCAGGTATAATCGGTAATTCCAAGAACCTTATGATTGAAAATGTTTTGCTTGTAGATGGATTGAAGCACAACTTGCTCAGCATCAGTCAATTCTGTGACAAAGGCTTCATCGTACAATTCTTCACAAATTCATGCATTGTAAGTTTAAGCAACAACACCATTTTGCAGGGAAAGAGGGTAAACAACGTCTATATGCTTGATTTAAATAGCATTGAATGTGCTGCTTCTTTTTGCTTAAAAACTGTCATTGATGATTCTTGGTTGTGGCACAGGAGGCTTTGTCATGCAAGTATGAAAACCCTTAGGAAAGTGACCCAAAAGGACCTAGTTAGAGGTGTCCCCAAACTTAAGTTTACAAAAGACCACCTTTGTGATGCCTGTCAACTAGGAAAGCAAATTCACTCCTCTTTTCACCCCATAAAGGACATTAGCACCTCTAGACCTTTAGAAGTCCTTCACATGGATTTGTTTGGACCCATTAGCATAGCAAGTTTGGGAGGGAAAGTCTATGGTTTTGTGATTGTTGATGACTACTCGAGGTTCACTTGGACTAGATTTCTTTCTCATAAAAATGAGTCTTTTGAGGAGTTTAAAACTTTTTCTACTTGGATTCAGAAGAAGCTAGGATGTGAGATTTTGACCATCCATAGTGATCATGGGGGAGAGTTTGAAAATGAAAGATTTGGAGATTTTTGTGAGGAGAAGGGCATTAGCCACAATTTTTCAGCTCCTAGGACTCCTCAGCAGAATGGAGTAGCTGAAAGGAAGAACCGGACCTTGGTGGAAGCCGCTAGAGCCATGCTTGCTGAGTATTCACTTCCAAAATACTTTTGGGCTGAAGCGGTTAACACAGCATGTTATGTGTTGAATAGGGTGAATGTTAGAGTCAAATTAGAAAAGACACCCTATGAGATCCTTAAGGGTAGAACACCTAATCTTTCCCACCTTCATGTCTTTGGTTGTAAAGTTTTCATTCACAATAATGGAAAGTCTCACTTGGGAAAATTTGATCCTAAATCTGATGAAGGAGTATTCTTAGGATATTCTAGTGTTGGGAAATCTTTTAGAGTGTTTAACAAGAGAACCTTGATGGTGGAAGAGACAACCCATGTAGTTTTTGATGAATCTGATCATAAGAAGCATGGAGTAGATGATGATGATGTTGGAGAGATTACAAGTGGAGTAGAAAATTTGGGGAAGGGAAATGAGCACCTAAGCAATGAAGGAGTAGAAGGAGTCACCCAAGGAATAGAAACTTTTAATGAAAGGGGAGAAACTTCACACACTTTGCCTAAAGATTGGAGATACTCTACTAGTCACCCCAAGGATTTGATCTTAGGAGACCTTTCTAGTGGAGTTAAGACTAGACATGGACTTAGGAAGGAGGTGAACCACTCTGCCTTTATCTCTATGACTGAACCCACCACCATTAACCAAGCCCTATCTGATGAGTTTTGGATGTTAGCAATGCAAGAAGAGTTGAATCAATTTGTAAGGAATGATGTTTGGGAACTTGTGGAAAGACCTAAGGAACAAAGTGTAGTTGGAACAAAGTGGGTATTTAAGAACAAAGTGAATGATTCAGGAGTGGTGGTGAGGAATAAAGCAAGATTAGTGGCTAAGGGGTACAATCAAATAGAAGGGATAGACTTTGAGGAGACTTTTGCCCCTGTAGCTAGATTGGAAGCCATTAGAGTGCTATTAGCCTTGCTTGTTATAAAGGATTTAAGCTTTTTCAAATGGATGTCAAGAGTGCCTTTTTAAATGGGGAGATAAAAGAAGATGTGTTTGTAGAACAACCTCCAGGTTTTGAGAGTTCTCAATTTCCAAATCATGTGTTTAAATTAAAAAAGGCTTTGTATGGTTTAAAACAAGCACCTAGAGCTTGGTATGAGAGGCTTAGCACATTCTTACTAGAGAGGGAGTTTGTCAAGGGGAGCGTAGACACCACCCTTTTTCTTAAAAAAGTTGGAGATGATTTACTCATTGTTCAGATTTATGTTGATGATATACTCTTTGGATCTTCAAATAAAAATTTGTGTGATGACTTTTCTAAAACAATGAGTAGAGAGTTTGAAATGAGTTTAATGGGAGAATTGTCTTACTTTTTGGGGTTTAGCATAAAACAATTGGAAGATGGCACTTTTCTAAATCAAACAAAATACATAATAGACATTTTGAAGAAATATGAGATGGACAAAGCCAAGCCAATTAACACTCCCATGACTTCTAGTGCTCCGTTGGATAAGGACCCAAGTGGTAAGTCTGTTGATCTGAAGAAGTATAGAGGCATGATTGGATCTTTACTTTACTTGACTGCAAGCCGACCTGACATTATGTTTAGTGTTTGTCTTTGTGCTAGGTTTCAAGCCGACCCTAAGGAATCCCACATGACTGCTATTAAAAGAATTTTTAGATACCTTTTGGGGACACAAGGATTAGGGATTTGGTACCCTAGACATAGCACTTCTTTTGAGATTATTGGTTTTTCTGACTCTGATTTTGCAGGATGCAAGGTGGATAGAAAGAGCACCTCTGGAACTTGTCAATTCATTGGACAATCCTTGGTCTCTTGGTCTAGTAGAAAGCAAAATTCTGTTGCACTTTCCACTGCTGAAGCTGAATACATTGCTCTTGGAAGTTGTGTGGCCCAAGTTCTTTGGTTGAAACAACAGGTATTGGATCTAGGAATACATGTAAGCACCATCTCAATTTTTTGTGACAACACTAGTGCCATATGCATCTCTAAAAATCCTATCCAACATTCAAGAACTAAACACATTGACATTAGGCATCACTTTATTAGAGATCATGTGACTAAGGGAGACATTGAGTTACACCATGTGACAACTGAAAACCAACTGGCAGACATCTTTACTAAACCACTGGCCTTCGACACTTTCAGCTCTTTAAGGACCAGATTGGGTGTGATTGACATAAATGCATGAAAACTTTCTTTTCTTTCTTTTATTCCTTTTTATTTCTTTTCATGTACCTTAGTTTTAGATCTTCACTGATATGATATCTCTTGTCTTGTCTTTAACAATTTGTAGTTAATATGTTTTCATCCACTTAATCCCTAGATAATATGAATATCTTGTGATTGTGTCTCTTTACCTAACTTAGTATTAGTGGCATAGTTTTCTTTTCTAATCAAAAGTCTCTCTCAAAATAAAAGATTGCTTATGAAACTAAGATCCTTTCTAAAGCTTGCTTAAGCAAATCTATCTTATATTTACAATGATTAAAAGTTTTTTTGTCACCTCATGATCCCTCGTTACTCTTGTCTTCAATTATTAATCCTGCTTGTGGTAATTCTTCCCTATGTTAGAGAGAGAGCTCCTATTCTCTAATATCTGAGAAGATATATTCACAACTAAGTTTTTTAAAAGAGTCTAAAAGGGAATCTAGCTTGCAAAAATAAAAAATTTTGGCCAATGATGCCAACAAAAGGAGCGCAAAGACGCCAAAAAATTGAAAAATCTATAAAAAGATGCGCAAAGCGCCACAACATTGACAAGAGGCATAAAATGAGCCCACTCAAAAGCAAGCTATTCTCTCTTTTTATATCTTTTAGAACTTAGAAGTTTTGATTCTCAAAGACTTGATCTCGATTATCATTCGATTGTGACAAATCTACCTCATTGTTTTATGGAGATATTTTCCTTATGCCAAGTGGTGGGTAGATTCTTTTTCTCATATCCAATTAATTATTTGAGTTAGGTTATTGATTTCAAAAGCCGATTCTACCCTAAGACAACGTTTTTGGCTAAGGGTAAACCATGAACGGATATTCTCCTATTCTATGGATTAAATGTGATTGGTAACACATTAACTCACAAATTTTTAAAACAATCACATGGAATACTATATCATTGATATGCTCAAAAAAAAAAATAATAATAAAAAAAAAAAGGGGGAATTTCTTTTACTATGCTTTCATGTACCCTCCTTTTTGATATGTCAAAAGGGGGAGAAGTTTATGAGGTTATGTTTTCATGGTTATGATTAAATCCCTTTAACATGTTTTGTCATCATCAAAAAGGGGGAGATTGTTGCAAATCTATTTTTCATGTCTTATGTTTTGATGATTGACAAACACTGCTTTTCTTGGACAGCTTGTTGCTTCTAACTTTTCAGGAATCGACGATCGGACAATCAAAAAGGAGCCAAGTTCAGGAATGCGTAGGTCTAGGGTTGAGTCAGTCTGTACTTTTATTTTTACCTTTTGAGTCCACTTGTAATAGTCAAAAAGACTGATACTTTGTAACCCTTCACACACACACTTGAGAGAATTAGAAATTCTGTTTTTACTCATATCGGCCAGGACGATATCTTTGATCGGCCTGGACGATCAGCTTAAAACAGAAAGTCTAATTAAGGATTCTTGATTAAGGCAGCCAACGTTAACCGATCGTCCTGGACGATACGTGTATCGGCCAGGACGATAAGCTCAAAACAGAAAGAAGTAGCCGCCATAGACAAGTATGGTATAGCATATCTTTAAATTATCGGCCAGGACGATCCTCGGATCGGCCTGGACGATATTCACAAATTATGCCATAATTGTTCAGGAAAATAAGGAACTAATTAAGGATGATTGATACGATCATATCGTCCTGGACGATCGCAGGATCGGCCAGGACGATCCAGTCAAAAACCTTAAGTTACTTCAGGACGATCAGTATCGGCCAGCCCGTATTCAGGGCTATTGTCAGGACGATTTTCGTCTGATTTGAACTGATCGGCCAGGACGATCGTGAGATCGGCCTGGACGATCAAGCTAATTTTCAATCGTCCTGTTTTCCATTCAGGGCTATGCTCTGGCCGATCTTCATTAATTTGTACTGATCGGCCAGGCCGATGTCCAGATCGGCCTGGACGATATTGTCGGCAACTTGCAATTAATGAGCTCTTTTGAAGCTCTTCTATTTAAAGAGCTCTTGTTCAACGTTTTTCAAGACTTTTGGCTGCTGCCTTGACCTGAGAAGACCTTGAGGAGAGAAAGAGAGAGAGAAGAGAGAGAGAGGATCTTGTGAGGGGGAGCTTGTGAGAGGTTTCACAAGGGTTGCTTCAAGGATCTCTCTGCGTCGTCTTCGTCTAGAGTTTCTTGTCCGTGGAAGGGTCGGTAGAGGTAAGGAGTTGTGTCGTTGGTTCTGGTTCTCTGCCGGCTTCAGGAGGAAGCAAAAGGAGATAGGTTCTCTGCCTTGCCGGGGTGGCAAAAAGGAGGTTCTTGTGAGGGTTTCTCCACCTAGCCGTGGGGGGCTAAAGGAGAGTCACTTTTTGTTTAGTGCAATACTTGGAGGGTGCCTCCAAGGAGTGGAAGTAGGTCGAGTCGACCGAACCACTATAAAATCTCTGTGTTTCTTTTCTTGCTTCCGCACGTTTAATTCCGCATTATTTTCGTGGTGTGATTTGGTTTTATGTTACTTTATTTCTTTGTTTAAAAACGAAGTTTTTAAAATACCAATTCACCCCCCCTCTTGGTTAGTTTGGGACTAAGTTCATAGGGCTTAACATCCCCATCGAACTTTCATATGGTACGGGACCTTTAGAGAAAGAATTTTTTACCCACATAGGGAAGTTTCCAAAAGGTAATTCCATTAACTCATTAAACTCTGCCTCCTCGAGGGTTACATCACCTTCATCCCTTGAGGAGGAGGAGCCAAGAAAAAATTTATGATCTTTCTTCACTTCACCATTCAGCTTGGAGGCCACTTTAACCTCTAACCCTACAATCCTACCAGTCGACAGTGGGGTCAGGGAAAGGGCTTCAATCCTTATACTGAGCTTTTTGTACATAGTTAATTCAGCCTCGTCACTTTTGACTTTTAAAACATCCATCTCAGGGTTGCTGTCCGGATCTAAGGTAAGATCAAACTTTAGATGAATATTTATATTTTGGTAATCGAAAGGAATCTCAAC